>JAIOJX010000031.1:104218049-104818049 GCA_022376925.1 Tragulus kanchil
GCTCATGTGGAGACAGAGACAGAGATTAGGGTGATGCTCCCACAAGCCACGGGACATCTGAAAGCACAAGAAACCCAAAGAAGCAGAAAGAGTTCTCTCCCAGATCCTTTGGAGGAGTGCCATTCTGCCAACACCTGAACTCAGGTTTCTTACCTCCAAATTGTCTGCTGTTTTTTTTTTTTTTTAAATTGGAATATAATTGCTTTGCAGTGTTGTGTTAGCTCCTACTGTACAACTAAAGCCATTAGTTATATGTATACATGTGTCCCCTCCCTTTTGGACCTCCCCACCCTTGCCCCTTTAGGTCATTACAGAGCACCAAGCTGAGCTCCCTGTGCTATACAGCAGTTCCCTGCTATTATTATTGCTGTTCAGTAGCTAAGGTGTGTCTGACTCTTTGTGACCCGTGGACTGCAGCACACCATGTTCCCCTGTCCTTCACTATCTACTGAAATTTGCTCAGATTCATGTCTTGAGTCGGTGATGCCATCCAACCATCTCATCCTCTGTCGCCCTCTTCTCCTTTTGCCTTCAGTCTTTCCTAACATCAGTGTCTTTTCCAATGAGTTAGCTATTCACATCAGGTGGCCAAAGTATTGGAGCTTCAGCTTCAGCATCAGTCCTTCTAATGAATATTCAGGATTGACTGGTTTGATCTCCTTGCTGTCCAAGGGACTCTCAAGAGTCTTCTTTTTTATTTTTCTCAATTTTCCCCCCATCATGCCTCTTTTATTTTTATATTTATGTTCATCTATCTTTATTCTTTGGCCTGTGTGGGCCTCCCATTGCAGTGGCCTTTCTTGTTGCAGAACACTGGGTCTGGGCACATGCGCTTCAGAGCACTGGCTTGTAATTGGAGACAGTCGCTCTGCAGTACGTGGGATCTTCCCGGGCCAGGGATCGAACCAGTGCCCCTTACACTGCAAGGCAGACTCTTTACCCACTGGAACGCCAGGGAAGCCCAAGAGTCTTCTATTTTACACATGACAGTGTTTGTGGTGACTTGCTGCAGCTGCCCTAGGGTACTAATACCCTCAGACTATGTGAAGACCTCATACTTTGCCTGCCTTAATCACTTACAAAGAATTTGAGTTTAAAGAATTATTTCCTTGTCCAGGTAAACCCCAAATCATACTTTTCCATGAGCAGAGGCTGACAGTTGTTGGAATGACTGAAGTTTTAGAAAGCAGTGGTGGAGAGATTATGAAGTTTGACCCATCTGAGTAGTTGGAAAGGCATCTCACAGGTTTACAGTGTCTTGGTGAGATGACCATAGTCAAAAGTTATTTCCTCAGGCTTAGAAATTCAGAAACAGTTATATTTTTTCTTTTGTGGCTGTGCTGAAGGGCTTGTGGGATCTTAGTTCCTAGACTTAGATTAAACCTGGGCCTTTGGCAGTGAAAGCACAGAGTCCTAACCATGAGGTTGTCAGGGAATTCCCAGAAACGTTTATTTATTTATTGTTTATAGAGAGATAGGTAAGTTCTTGGGGGTAAATTACAATAAAAGTAAAGTCATGTTAGAGTTATAAACTAAAAAAGATGATGTGTTAAGATAGGCAACAAGGATTCCTGAGGATAGAAATGCTCATATATATCTTTCAAGGTTCCCTTTTCTAGAATTGAATTTCAGGCAAACCAAATTAATTACTGGAAAACTGCTTGAGGCTCACTCATGTTCACATTCTCCTCCCACTGGGCATGGGGCTACATGAGTTCTTCCCCCTGGAATGTGAACAAAATGAAGCCAAGAGTCTGGGCCAAGTGTCTGAAGAGTGGGTGTACTTTCTTTACCCTCTCCGCCCCTGTTCACCTGCTCCAAGGACCCAGAGGAGGGTGGAGCCACACTATTATACGGTCCTGAGTCTCTGAAGGCCTGTGAGGAGCTTACCTGTGGCCCAGCTGTCACTGGAATGTGACATGAGACAGAAATTTCATTGTTTTAAGCCAATGTGGTTTCAGCATTATTCACTCTGGCAGCTAGTGATACATTTGGTGAGCATGAAATTAGAGCAAAGGGACTTGGGTAGTCAAGAACACTCCATCCAGATGTGGTAAATCTGGTGAGCTGCTGCTTCCTCACAATGGAGTCCAGCTTTCAAGGAATCAGCATATTCGTGTTCTCATAGCTAGTGGCTCTCTACTGGACAATACTGGATAAGCACTGGTAATTCTTCCCTTAAGGCTCTGATTTTTATGGTCTCCATGCTAAATATCCTTCTACTGCTAAAGCATCCTCATCAAAGTGGCCTAAGCTGCAGGCTTCTTGAATTAGACTCACATTTGGTCATGCTTCCTCTGCCCCGATCAGTTGGATTAGATTTAGAGATTCTCAAATTTCCTCATTTGAGCTATCTTTTCAGATGAGTGATATTAACATTTATATATATCACTAAACATATAACTTTATTTTTACTTCTTTTTAATTATAAAATTAGTGTATGACATGATAAAATATAAAAGATAGAATAGAAAAGGTACAAGTCTCCTTTCCTTCTTTCCCACCCATCCTGAGAGGTAAATCCTGATAATATTCTCTCGTTTATCCTTCCCTAAATTTGGCATGCATATAATTAGAAACACAAAGAAATGACATTTGAACTTTTCATTCTAATATTCTTGGGGGTAAATTACAATAAAAGTAAAGTCATGTTAGAGTTATAAACTAAAAAAGATGATGTGTTAAGATAGGCAACAAGGATTCCTGAGGATAGAAATGCTCATATATATCTTTCAAGGTTCCCTTTTCTAGAATTGAATTTCAGGCAAACCAAATTAATTACTGGAAAACTGCTTGAGGCTCACTCATGTTCACATTCTCCTCCCACTGGGCATGGGGCTACATGAGTTCTTCCCCCTGGAATGTGAACAAAATGAAGCCAAGAGTCTGGGCCAAGTGTCTGAAGAGTGGGTGTACTTTCTTTACCCTCTCCGCCCCTGTTCACCTGCTCCAAGGACCCAGAGGAGGGTGGAGCCACACTATTATACGGTCCTGAGTCTCTGAAGGCCTGTGAGGAGCTTACCTGTGGCCCAGCTGTCACTGGAATGTGACATGAGACAGAAATTTCATTGTTTTAAGCCAATGTGGTTTCAGCATTATTCACTCTGGCAGCTAGTGATACATTTGGTGAGCATGAAATTAGAGCAAAGGGACTTGGGTAGTCAAGAACACTCCATCCAGATGTGGTAAATCTGGTGAGCTGCTGCTTCCTCACAATGGAGTCCAGCTTTCAAGGAATCAGCATATTCGTGTTCTCATAGCTAGTGGCTCTCTACTGGACAATACTGGATAAGCACTGGTAATTCTTCCCCCTTAAGGCTCTGATTTTTATGGTCTCCATGCTAAATATCCTTCTACTGCTAAAGCATCCTCATCAAAGTGGCCTAAGCTGCAGGCTTCTTGAATTAGACTCACATTTGGTCATGCTTCCTCTGCCCCGATCAGTTGGATTAGATTTAGAGATTCTCAAATTTCCTCATTTGAGCTATCTTTTCAGATGAGTGATATTAACATTTATATATATCACTAAACATATAACTTTATTTTTACTTCTTTTTAATTATAAAATTAGTGTATGACATGATAAAATATAAAAGATAGAATAGAAAAGGTACAAGTCTCCTTTCCTTCTTTCCCACCCATCCTGAGAGGTAAATCCTGATAATATTCTCTCGTTTATCCTTCCCTAAATTTGGCATGCATATAATTAGAAACACAAAGAAATGACATTTGAACTTTTCATTTACTAATATATCTTGGGTATCCTTGGAATATCAGAGATGAAAAAACATATTTCCTGCCTCTGGAAGTATGGCAGGGGGCCTGAAAAGAAGAAATATAAATCAACTAAAAACTAGAGTACAGGGACTTCCCTGGTAATACAGTCGCTAAAACTCCACACTCAAAACGCAGAGGACCCTAGTTCAATCACTGCTCAGGGAACTAGATCCCACATGAAACAGCTAAGACCTGAAACAGCCAATAGATAATTAAAACAAAACAAAACAAAAACTAGAGTACAGTTAATCATTGAATTATGTGGGGAGTTAGGGGCTCTCACATCCCCTGGTATCCTTGTGGGATTGATTCCAAGACTCACCTTGATACCAAAACCCATGGATGCTCAAGTCCCATGGTTGGCCCTCAGTCTTCATGGTTCTGAATCTCCAGGTTCAACTGATCTTGTAGTACTGCCCTCCTGAGCTTTGTAAGCACAGAAACCTAATTTATCAATCTGCGAACTTTGGAGAATGAAATGTTTCTCAGGGTGGAGTCTCATGAACGGAACTCAAAGAGTGATGGAAAAACCAATGTAACTGCCAATTTCTTATGACTAAGAAAGGGCCAATGGGACTGAATACTAGCAGTCTTTGGCCAACAGCAAAGGCAGGTTACATGGGAAATCAAATTCTGTGAGAGGAAATTGCTTAGTGACCACAGAAATTGGAACAAGGGGAGTTTGTTTTATAACTTGGATGTTTACTCATGCCACGCTATGATGATCTAATGCATCTAGCCCCACAGAGGGAAATACCTGCCATTCTGCCCAGGCAGGAGAGCTGATGTGCTAGATCACATCTCTCCACCCTTGGTGCGAGGCCAAGTGTGGTTCAAAGAGCTTTGATGAAACTACTAATCATGGGGATAAACAGGAAGTTTATCCCAACAGAAATCTTGGTTGTAGAAGCTGAGCTCAGAAAATATGCTCATTTTGACATTGTAAATAAACTATATTCCAATAAAAATAAAAATAAAAATGGTTAAAGTGGTAAAGAAAGAGAAAATATTGTGCTCATTTTGATGAGGGTAAATGATTCTACTGCTTGCTCAGAAAGAAGAGACCATCTGTTTCTTTCAGTATGATGATTCTTTTGTCCTCCCTGACTTTTCGCAGACATCCAGATCATCTCCTTGATCACCAGGAAGGCCCTCACCTCCCATGATCAATTCTCCTCATATTTACCCACTGGTCCAGGCACTCAGAGTTACACATTTTACTGACAAAGACTGCTGTTTCAGCTGCAGCCAAGTAAAGAAGCATTTGCAGCCCCAGCAGTTAGGCCGACTCATTGCCACAGGTGTGCAACCAGGCTCCCCCGCTGCTGGCAGCCTTTTTGAACAGAGAAACTGACATCAGCTTGTGCCTCGTTAATAATGATTGTTATGGAACTCTGGCCTGCTAGTCATGAGAAACTCAAATCTCAGAACATTCTTAAGGCTTTATTTTTGACCTCTTAAGACAATCATGTAATTTGAGAAGGGAGGGGTTAGCATAAGGATTAAGTATCTGGTCAAATAATGTGAGATTGCAACTGTTTCTGAAAAAGAGAAGGAAAGAATGCTTACTTTGTGTACTTCACAGTGAATAGAGTATTTTTAAAAATTGTATTTATTTATTTATTTTTGGCTATTCTGGGTTTTCACTGCTGCTGCAGGGTCTTTTCTAGTTGCAGGGAGAGGGGGCTACTCTCTAGTTGAGATGAGCAGACTTCTTGTTGCAGTGACTTTTGTGGAATTCGGGCTCTAGGACACACAGGCATAGGTACTTGAGGCACATGGGCTCCATAGTTGTGGTTCAAGGGTTTAGTTGCTCTGCAGCATGTGGGATCTTCTTGGATCGGGGATTGAACTTGTGTCTCCTGCATTGGCAGGCAAACTCTTTACCACTGAGCTACTGGGGAAGCCCCTAGAGTACTGTTTTTTTACAGTCTATTTTATACAGAATTTGCAGTAGCAATTCCCTTTAGAGTAAGTTTTCAGAAGTCATTTCTAAATGTGTTTACCTGGGACTTCCCTGGCACTCCAGTGATTAAAATCCTGTGCTTCCGATGCAGGGAACATGGGTTTGACCCCTGGTCAGGGAACCAAGATCCTGCATGCCATGCAGCATGGGCAAAAACCAAACAAACACAAAACAAACCAAAAAAACTGTGCAAGTGTGTTTACCTATCTGTTTAGGTTAAACTTGTCTGCATTGTTAAAGTCTATGGCTGTATTATGAATGTATATTCCCTTCTGTGTATGTGTGGAAGGAAGTTAGATACTGATGCTTTTCTGCAACATTCCCTCTCCTGATGTCAAATTTCCTATGGCTAACCCTGTATCTGGATCCTTCTCCTAGGGAAGCTTGTCTAACCCCAAACCTGTAGATCTTCTGGGCAAAGAATTCTGACTTGATGTTTTAAAGTGACACCAGGAATTTTTGTTCCTGTGTTCCAACAAGCTGCAAGATGATTTTTATCAATTTGATTTATCACTGTGAAAGTAATCTCATGGTAGATTGAATTTCCTCTGAATTTTAAAAGTGGTAAATGAATAAATTGTTCCTTTTAAAAAATGTATATATGGAAGAGAGGTTGCCATAGTTATTTCTTTGATTTTCTGCATATAGCTTGAGCACATTGTGTGAGTATTCATGGCAATTCAATTTCTTATTATACCTTGGGGGCAGTGATACCCTCTTGATTTTGTTTTGTTTAAGATAGCATTATATTTATTTTTAAAGCGTGTTATGGAGATTAACATTTGTAAGACTGCATTTCCATATCATTTCTCTCTCTTTTATTGTGATTCTGCATATTTGCTTCTGTTTCCTGGGATCCTAAATCTTTGGAGCAGACTTCTTGTTGCAGTGACTTTTGTGGAATTCGGGCTCTAGGACACACAGGCATAGGTACTTGAGGCACATGGGCTCCATAGTTGTGGTTCAAGGGTTTAGTTGCTCTGCAGCATGTGGGATCTTCTTGGATCGGGGATTGAACTTGTGTCTCCTGCATTGGCAGGCAAACTCTTTACCACTGAGCTACTGGGGAAGCCCCTAGAGTACTGTTTTTTTACAGTCTATTTTATACAGAATTTGCAGTAGCAATTCCCTTTAGAGTAAGTTTTCAGAAGTCATTTCTAAATGTGTTTACCTGGGACTTCCCTGGCACTCCAGTGATTAAAATCCTGTGCTTCCGATGCAGGGAACATGGGTTTGACCCCTGGTCAGGGAACCAAGATCCTGCATGCCATGCAGCATGGGCAAAAACCAAACAAACACAAAACAAACCAAAAAAACTGTGCAAGTGTGTTTACCTATCTGTTTAGGTTAAACTTGTCTGCATTGTTAAAGTCTATGGCTGTATTATGAATGTATATTCCCTTCTGTGTATGTGTGGAAGGAAGTTAGATACTGATGCTTTTCTGCAACATTCCCTCTCCTGATGTCAAATTTCCTATGGCTAACCCTGTATCTGGATCCTTCTCCTAGGGAAGCTTGTCTAACCCCAAACCTGTAGATCTTCTGGGCAAAGAATTCTGACTTGATGTTTTAAAGTGACACCAGGAATTTTTGTTCCTGTGTTCCAACAAGCTGCAAGATGATTTTTATCAATTTGATTTATCACTGTGAAAGTAATCTCATGGTAGATTGAATTTCCTCTGAATTTTAAAAGTGGTAAATGAATAAATTGTTCCTTTTAAAAAATGTATATATGGAAGAGAGGTTGCCATAGTTATTTCTTTGATTTTCTGCATATAGCTTGAGCACATTGTGTGAGTATTCATGGCAATTCAATTTCTTATTATACCTTGGGGGCAGTGATACCCTCTTGATTTTGTTTTGTTTAAGATAGCATTATATTTATTTTTAAAGCGTGTTATGGAGATTAACATTTGTAAGACTGCATTTCCATATCATTTCTCTCTCTTTTATTGTGATTCTGCATATTTGCTTCTGTTTCCTGGGATCCTCTTGCATCCTAAATCTTTGGAGCTACATTTTTCCTTTTTTTGTTCCCTAAAAGAAAACTCTTCACTGATAATTATGGAAATGCAAATAACAGTCACAGAGAAATAGTACCTTATACCCATAGCATGGCTGTTATTAAAAAATAAATAAATAATGATGAGGATGTAGAGAAATTAGAACTCGTGTACTGCTAGAGGGAATGCAAAATAGTGCAGCTGCTGTGGAAAACAGTATGAAAACAGTCCCTCAAAAACTTATACATAGAACTATGATGTGATTCAACAACTCCATTTTTGGGGTATAAATCCAAAAGACTTAGAAGTAGAGACTTGAATGGATATTTGTACACGCATGTTTATAGCCAGCATTATTCACAGCAGTCAAAAAGTAGGAGAGGGCTTCCCCTGGTGGTCCAGCGGTTAAGGACACCGCCTTGCAGTGCAAGGGGCGCCGGTTCGAGCCCTGGCCTGGGAAGATCCCACGTGCCGCGGAGCGGCTGGACTGATGTGTCCAATCACTGAGCCGGAGCTCTGGAGCGCATGCGCCCAGAGCCGGTGCTCTGCGACAACAGACGCCACCGCGATGGGAGGCCCACAGGAGCCAAGGAACAAAGACGAATGAAAATAGAGAAATGAAAGACCAATAGAAGTGGCCCGCCCACTCCCCTCCCTCCCCAACCCGACCCCCGCCCAAAGTAAATAAATAAATCTTTAAAAAAAAAAAAAAGTAGGAGAACCCAAGTGTTGGTTGATGGATAAAGAATAAACAAAATGTATGCATACAATGGAAATATTCAGCCTTAACGAAGAAATTATAACATGTGCCATGAAATGCATGAACCATGAAGATGTTATGCTAAATGAAATAAGTCAATCACAAAAGGACAAATATATGCTTCCGCTTACATGTGGTACCTTGAGTAGTGAAATTCATAGAGACAAGTCAGAAGGTAGAATGGTGGACTGGGAAATGGGAAGCTGGTGTTTAGTGTTTACAGAACTTCAGGTGGAAAAGACGAAAAAGTTCTGGGCAAAATAGTGTCCTAACAGTCCAGCCTGTCAAGACTAGAAGAAGAGTCCTGATGGAGAGAAAGTCAAGTCACACTTTAGATACTGAAGGGCAGGTCAAGTGTTTCAGAAACTTGCCTGGTCATCAGAATCACCCTGAATGATTCCTAGCTCCACCTTCTGCAATGAGAACATCACTGGGAATTTGGCTTTGTTTCTTTTTATTATTTGTTTATTATTATTTTTGGCTGCATCGGGTCTTATTGCAGCAATGAGATCATCCTATGTGGGCTCAGCAGTTGTGGGCTTAGTAACCTGTGGCATATGGTATCTTAGTTGATTGAACCTTGGGGATTGAACCTGTGTCCCTTCTATTGGCAAGAGAATTCTGAACCACTGAGTCACCAGGAAAGTCCCTGAGTCTGTTTTAATCAAGTGTTTTAGGGGATTCCTAATGATCAGAACAGTGTGGGGTTATGGACTGAATGTTTGTATCCTTGAAAAATTCATATGGCACTCAATGAGTAGTTGGAGATGGAGTTATCAGATGTAATTAGGATTAGAGAGAGTCAAAGGCTAGGGCCCTGATCTGATAGGACTAGTGTCCTTACAAGAAGAGACACCAGAGATTTTACTCTCTCTCTGTATACATGTGCACTCATGCACGTGTGCGTGCGCGCGCACACACACACACACACACACACACGGAAGAAAGGCCACGTGAGGACACAGGGGAAGACAGCTGTCTACAAGCCAGGAAGAGGGCCCTCACCAGGAATCCAGTCAGCCAGCACCTTGATCTTGATGCATTTTGTCTGTATAGTTAAAGCTATGGTTTTTCCAGTAGTTATACATGGATGTGAGAGCTGGACATTGAAAAACGCTGAGCACTGAAGAACTGATGCCTCTGAACTGTGGTGCTGGAGAAGATTCTTTTTTTTTTTTTTGGTCCCTTTTCATTGATTTTTTTTTTTTTTTTTTGGCCCCTTCTAATTGGTCTTTAATTTATCCATTTTCATCCATCTTTACTCTTTGGCCTATGTGGGCCTCCCATTGCAGTGGCTTCTCTGGTCACAGAGCACTGGCTCTGGGCGCGTGTGCTCCAGACCGGCTGGGTAGTTGGACACATGGGTCCAGCCGCTCTGGGGCATGTGGGATCTTCCCAGGTCAGGGGTCGAACTGGCGCTCCTGGCACTGCAAGGCGGTGTCCTTACCCACTGGACCACCAGGGAAACCACTTCATTGATTTTTTTATCCATTTATTTTCATCCATCTTTACTCTTTGGATAGAGTGGGTCTCCCATCACAGCGGCCTCTTTGGCTGTAGAGCACTGGTTCTGGGCACATACGCTCCAGAGTGCCAGCTCACAATTGGACACACCAGTCCAACTGCTCCATGGCATGTGGGATCCTACTTGGCCAAGAATTGAACGGGTGCCCCCTGCACTGCAAGGTGGACTCTCTACCCACTGGACCACCAGGGAAGCCTTGGAGAAGATTCTTGAGAGCCCCTTGGACAGCAAGGAGATCAAACCACTCAATCCTGGAGAAAATCAACCCTGAATATTCATTGGAAGGTCTGATGCTGAAACTCCAGTATTTTGCCCACCTGACGTGAAGAGCTGACTCATTGGAAAAGACCCTGATGCTGGGAAAAATTGAAGACAGGAGGAGAAGGGGATGACAGAGAATGAGATGGTTGGATGGCATCACTGACTAAATGGACACAAGTTTGAGCAAACTTTGGAAAATAGTGAAGGACAAGGAAACCTGGTGTGCTGCAGTCCATGGGATAGCAAAGCAGTCCATGGGATCACTCTGAGTGACTGAACAACAAGTCCTTAATCCATGTATTCATCTATGTGCTGATCGCTGAACTAGAAGATTATATAACTCCCTAACGTTTCCTTCTTCAAGGAAAAATCACTGATGATATGCTATCAATATATTTGTGATCTTTCAATAGTTGGTGTTTTTTGAATCACGTACAAAACATGAGCAAATTAAAAAATATCTGGGTTACCTCTAAGGTACATACAGCATTGTTTTAGATGTAAAATCAAAGGTTTCTTGCCTTTCTTTATTCTAGAGTCCTTCTCTACTGGTAGTTGGGGAGTGGGTGGGGTAGAGTGGGGTTTAAGGTCTTTTGCTTTGCCTCAGATGGATTTGGTTAGGAGGCACTGCTTTAAATCAAGACTCTCAGGAATTGACTATTTGAATATACATTTATTATGAAAGATTTTCCTATAAATCAGTGACTGTCAAGTTTTTTTGCACATCAGCCTCTCCTGGGAAGTGTGTTTGAAATATTGATGCAAAGCCCAACTTCAGGCCAATTGAATGGAAATACTTGAAGGTCGAGGCCAGACATTATGTTTTTAAAAAGCATCCCAGGTAATTAAGAGGCTTAGTGAAGGCTAAGAACTCCTCGAAATGCACATTCTCTAACTCTTTAAGCCTATAATAGAAACAACAACCACCACTGTTTTCAAGGAACAGAAATCTTAGAGAGGTGAAAACATTTAAGGAGCATCTTTTGTTGTTGTTATTTTTGTTTGTTTGGTTTTTTTTGCCAATATCTTTCATTCTTTTATCCTTATTTTGTTGTTGTTGTTGTTGTTCTTTGGCCTTTGTGGGCCTCCCATCACAGTGGCCTCTCTCGTTGCAGAGCACCAGCTCTGGGCGCATGCGCTCCAGAGCTCTGGCTCAGTAGTTGGACACATCAGCACGTGGGATCTTCCCAGGCCAGGGATCAAACTGGCATGCCTTGCACTGCAAGATGGTGTCCTTACCCACTGGACCACCAGGGAAGCCCTAAGGGGCATTTTTATTTTAAAGGCATTATTTTGGGAGAACTCACTGGTTAAAGGCAACTAATTATATGACAGTCATGGTAAATAAAAAAAACAGAGTCATTTCTTTATGAAATTCTCTCTCTTTTTTTTTTTAAAGATTTATTTATTTATTTATTTTGGGCGGGGGTCGGGTTGGGGAGGGAGAGGAGCAGGCGGGCCACTTCTATTGGTCTTTCATTTCTCTATGGTCATCCATCTTTGTTCTTTGGCTCCTGTGGGCCTCCCATCGTGGTGGCGTCTGTCGCTCTATAGCTCTGGCTCAGTAATTGGACACATCAGTCCAGCCGCTCCGCGGCACATGGGATCTTCCCAGGCCAGGGCTCGAACTGGCGCCCCTTGCACTGCAAGGCGGTGTCCTTACCCACTGGACCACCAGGGAAAGCCCTATGAAATTCTCTTAAGTGTATGTTTTCCACTTATGATTCTTATCATCAGATGTTCCCATTAGAGATGGAATCAGGGAGGAATGGGGGCAGGGAGAATGACAGGTGATGGGGATAGTAGGAGACTAAGCAAAAGCGACAGCAGGAGACGGGGGCAACAGAGGGGGAGTGACATTTCCGAGGGCAGGTGAACAGGGTCATGAAGAGCCAGCAAGAGGCAACCGGTGGGGCTGAGGTCTGTGGGGGGAGAATGTGACTGAGGCCTCAGAGCTGTGAAGGCTGTGAGGCACAGGGGCTAGGAGGATTCAGGGGCTGGAAAGGGGACAAGAGAAGCCAGACAGGAACTCAAGTTGGGGGTACCTGTCAAGTGGTTGCCTTGACCACAAAAAAAGGAGCCTTGGATCCTCAGGTCAGAGCTCAAGCACAGGGCTCCATCCCATGGAATCAGCTGAGAGCCCGGCTTCAGGTGAATAAACACTACAGGGAGACAGCTGAGGGGTGAAACGGAGAAAGATAACCTCAGAAATCTAGAAAGGTCTCCTCTCCTGGACACGCTTGGGACCAGAGCCTGCAGGTGCAGTAAAAGGAGCCCTACCTCTCTGATTCTGATTGAACAGAATCTTCCCAGTCTCAACAAAGATCCTTTCCACTTGTAGGCATGCTCTGTCCACCAGCTTTCTCTTCCTGCTCAGCCATTTATGGTTCAGCTTCCCACCAAAACCCTCAACTCCTGAGACGGAGTGTGGCTGACACATCTTGGCTACCCCTCTCCAAGACAGAGAGGGCGCTAGGGTTTCCTGAATTGAAGAAACAAATGTTTGCACTTGTCTTTCAGTCTCCTAACTCATGACAGAGAAAAAGGCGAACTTGCCTCAGTTACTCAGAGGAGACACTGCCCAGGGATGTGACCCAGAGAAGCACAGCCAGACTCATCTGGAAACTCCAGAAAAGTCTCAGTGTTGCTGACAGTCTACCAATTCGAGGCACCAAATTCCCTCCCAAAGGAAGAAGAGTTGTAAGTCAGTGAGCCAGTTGGGCAGTTATTTGAATTGGGCCAGACCTCAGAATCACAGCATTTTAAAAGCCAGATGCTGAAACCCTCTGTGGTGCTGATGCAGTTGGTAGATCTGAGCCTGGTCTCAATGGGTGTGCTTTAGAAAAAAACCCAGATGGTTCTGGGCACACATGGCAAGGTCTGGGGGTGGCACTGCCAGCAGGCAGAGACTTTTACCCGTGTCTCACTCAAAGTCGCCTCTGGCAGCCCAGCCTGCTGCCACTGACACAGACTTGCTGACAGCCCTAGGTTGGGGTGATTACAGGGCTTCCTGGGGCCCCCGAGTGCCACGCTCTTGCCTCTCTATCTTGTGAGGGCTTCCCTGGACTTGGACAGGGGTATGTGTGTGTTCCCTTGACTTGGACAGGGGTATGTGCATGTGCATTCCTGAGTGGCCAGCAGAATCTCTCCTTTGCCCATGTGTGAAGCCCACCCTCCGCTGGCTCTGCTCCAGCGGGCTGTTCCTTGGCCCCAGCCCAAGGATAATGGCATGATGGAGGAGAATCCTTTCTTCCCTGCTCAGCAGGGCTCCATCCCATGGAATCAGCTGAGAGCCCGGCTTCAGGTGAATAAACACTACAGGGAGACAGCTGAGGGGTGAAACGGAGAAAGATAACCTCAGAAATCTAGAAAGGTCTCCTCTCCTGGACACGCTTGGGACCAGAGCCTGCAGGTGCAGTAAAAGGAGCCCTACCTCTCTGATTCTGATTGAACAGAATCTTCCCAGTCTCAACAAAGATCCTTTCCACTTGTAGGCATGCTCTGTCCACCAGCTTTCTCTTCCTGCTCAGCCATTTATGGTTCAGCTTCCCACCAAAACCCTCAACTCCTGAGACGGAGTGTGGCTGACACATCTTGGCTACCCCTCTCCAAGACAGAGAGGGCGCTAGGGTTTCCTGAATTGAAGAAACAAATGTTTGCACTTGTCTTTCAGTCTCCTAACTCATGACAGAGAAAAAGGCGAACTTGCCTCAGTTACTCAGAGGAGACACTGCCCAGGGATGTGACCCAGAGAAGCACAGCCAGACTCATCTGGAAACTCCAGAAAAGTCTCAGTGTTGCTGACAGTCTACCAATTCGAGGCACCAAATTCCCTCCCAAAGGAAGAAGAGTTGTAAGTCAGTGAGCCAGTTGGGCAGTTATTTGAATTGGGCCAGACCTCAGAATCACAGCATTTTAAAAGCCAGATGCTGAAACCCTCTGTGGTGCTGATGCAGTTGGTAGATCTGAGCCTGGTCTCAATGGGTGTGCTTTAGAAAAAAACCCAGATGGTTCTGGGCACACATGGCAAGGTCTGGGGGTGGCACTGCCAGCAGGCAGAGACTTTTACCCGTGTCTCACTCAAAGTCGCCTCTGGCAGCCCAGCCTGCTGCCACTGACACAGACTTGCTGACAGCCCTAGGTTGGGGTGATTACAGGGCTTCCTGGGGCCCCCGAGTGCCACGCTCTTGCCTCTCTATCTTGTGAGGGCTTCCCTGGACTTGGACAGGGGTATGTGTGTGTTCCCTTGACTTGGACAGGGGTATGTGCATGTGCATTCCTGAGTGGCCAGCAGAATCTCTCCTTTGCCCATGTGTGAAGCCCACCCTCCGCTGGCTCTGCTCCAGCGGGCTGTTCCTTGGCCCCAGCCCAAGGATAATGGCATGATGGAGGAGAATCCTTTCTTCCCTGCCTCAGGGTTAAATGTGCATCACCCAGCAAGGAGGAACTTGTGCAAGGGAGTCTGGGGGAAGGTCAGCTTCAAATGTAGAGTCCAAGAATGAGACAAAGACATATACATATATAGCATACACAGAGAGGTTAACTCATTAGTATCCTGTAACATCTTAGGGTGGTCTTCCCAGGTGGCTCAGTGGTAAAGAATCTGCCTGCCAATGCAGGAGATGCAGGAGACATGGGTTCAATCCCTGAGTCAGGAAGATCCCTTGGAGGAGGAAATGGCAACCTACTCCAGCATTTTAACCTGGAAAATCCAATGGACAGAGGAGCCTGGTGAGCTACAGTCCATGGGGGTCTCAAAGAGTGGACACAGCTTAGTGACTGAACAACAACAACGTTTCAGCGTGGACTAATTTATCAGAAAAGACTCTTATTTATTATTTTTATTATTATTAAATTTGGGAGGTGGGGCTCAGGGCAGGTGGGACTCTTCCTTCCTCTACCAAGGATAGAATCCATATTCCCTGCATTGGAAGCACATAGTCTTAACCACTGGACCACCAGGGAAGTCCCAGGAAAGGTATTTATTTCCATTGGAGAGGAAATGGGATAGGTCTTCAAGGATTGGGACAATCCTGAGAAAGGTCACATGCTAGCTTTCGTCTGGAACAAGGGGTGGAGATGGACGGTGACCATGGCCCTTCATGCTCTGGCACTGCCAGCAGGCAGAGACTTACCCGTGTCTCACTCAAAGTCGCCTCTGGCAGCCCAGCCTGCTGCCACTGACACAGACTTGCTGACAGCCCTAGGTTGGGGTGATTACAGGGCTTCCTGGGGCCCCCGAGTGCCACGCTCTTGCCTCTCTATCTTGTGAGGGCTTCCCTGGACTTGGACAGGGGTATGTGTGTGTTCCCTTGACTTGGACAGGGGTATGTGCATGTGCATTCCTGAGTGGCCAGCAGAATCTCTCCTTTGCCCATGTGTGAAGCCCACCCTCCGCTGGCTCTGCTCCAGCGGGCTGTTCCTTGGCCCCAGCCCAAGGATAATGGCATGATGGAGGAGAATCCTTTCTTCCCTGCCTCAGGGTTAAATGTGCATCACCCAGCAAGGAGGAACTTGTGCAAGGGAGTCTGGGGGAAGGTCAGCTTCAAATGTAGAGTCCAAGAATGAGACAAAGACATATACATATATAGCATACACAGAGAGGTTAACTCATTAGTATCCTGTAACATCTTAGGGTGGTCTTCCCAGGTGGCTCAGTGGTAAAGAATCTGCCTGCCAATGCAGGAGATGCAGGAGACATGGGTTCAATCCCTGAGTCAGGAAGATCCCTTGGAGGAGGAAATGGCAACCTACTCCAGCATTTTAACCTGGAAAATCCAATGGACAGAGGAGCCTGGTGAGCTACAGTCCATGGGGGTCTCAAAGAGTGGACACAGCTTAGTGACTGAACAACAACAACGTTTCAGCGTGGACTAATTTATCAGAAAAGACTCTTATTTATTATTTTTATTATTATTAAATTTGGGAGGTGGGGCTCAGGGCAGGTGGGACTCTTCCTTCCTCTACCAAGGATAGAATCCATATTCCCTGCATTGGAAGCACATAGTCTTAACCACTGGACCACCAGGGAAGTCCCAGGAAAGGTATTTATTTCCATTGGAGAGGAAATGGGATAGGTCTTCAAGGATTGGGACAATCCTGAGAAAGGTCACATGCTAGCTTTCGTCTGGAACAAGGGGTGGAGATGGACGGTGACCATGGCCCTTCATGCTCTGGCATCTGTTTGTTTAGTCACCAAGTATCAGTACTGATGATCCTTGTGCACCGGGCACTGTTCTAGGTACCAGGGACACACCCAGAGGACAGGGCAGAGAAGGACCAGCTCTGCTGGGGCTCACAGCCTGGAATCTGCCATTGCAGCTCCCTGAGGAAGATGGTTCTGCTGGTGGCTACTCCAGGGGCAGACCACCAGACCCTGGCTGAGACCGATAGAAGTGTACTTCATCCCGTCGTCAGGCCTGCTCTGAGTGGAAACAGATGCCAGGGACAGACGGTGTCATGTGCCTGCACTGTGAGGCAGCAGCTGGCCGGCTCCTGGAGCCCCATGTCCATTGAGAGTGGGGAGTGTTTCTGGGCACCTCAGCCCAGTGGGCATCACTGTCCTTTTGCGGCCCATCAGATTTAATGACCTTGGTGTGGAGATACAGGAATCAATCTTCAATGTTGGACTTAACGAAAAATATCGAAGGCTGGAGAGACAGCCCGAGGTCTTAAGTAGTTTAAAATAAGAAAAGTATCTAGGAATTTGGTGCTAGGTTTGAGTTTAAACAGATGAGTAATGTCATACCACACATTCTGGCTTTGAATTTGTAAAGCGTTGGGTTCAATAGCAAGAATCTGTCTGTGATTTTTACTGTGCTGGAAACTGAAGGTGTAGAGGGAGCATACAGAGGGAAGCTAGGAAACCTGAAAAGAAAGGAAAAGAATGGCCAATTAGTCTATTTAGACGGAAGCTAATTTTCTTATGGAAAACCGAGTCTTACCCCAGAAATTGACCAGTTACTAAAGGTTCTCATTTGGTTCTATGCAGTCTGTCCTTCCTTCTCCCAGGGAAAATGATTCAGCTTCTCTTCCTTTTTCTCATTCCTCTCATGCCTTCTCTTTATGTCTCCCCTGGCTCAATTCTGCAAATGTTCCAAAACACTATTATGCTGCTGCACAAAAGCGGGCAGGTGGGACTCTTCCTTCCTCTACCAGGATTTTGGGACACATAGTCTTAACCACTGGACCACCAGGGAAGTCCCAGGAAAGGTATTTATTTCCATTGGAGAGGAAATGGGATAGGTCTTCAAGGATTGGGACAATCCTGAGAAAGGTCACATGCTAGCTTTCGTCTGGAACAAGGGGTGGAGATGGACGGTGACCATGGCCCTTCATGCTCTGGCATCTGTTTGTTTAGTCACCAAGTATCAGTACTGATGATCCTTGTGCACCGGGCACTGTTCTAGGTACCAGGGACACACCCAGAGGACAGGGCAGAGAAGGACCAGCTCTGCTGGGGCTCACAGCCTGGAATCTGCCATTGCAGCTCCCTGAGGAAGATGGTTCTGCTGGTGGCTACTCCAGGGGCAGACCACCAGACCCTGGCTGAGACCGAGAGAAGTGTCCTTCCTCCCGTCGTCAGGCCTGCTCTGAGTGGAAACAGATGCCAGGGACAGACGGTGTCATGTGCCTGCACTGTGAGGCAGCAGCTGGCCGGCTCCTGGAGCCCCATGTCCATTGAGAGTGGGGAGTGTTTCTGGGCACCTCAGCCCAGTGGGCATCACTGTCCTTTTGCGGCCCATCAGATTTAATGACCTTGGTGTGGAGATACAGGAATCAATCTTCAATGTTGGACTTAACGAAAAATATCGAAGGCTGGAGAGACAGCCCGAGGTCTTAAGTAGTTTAAAATAAGAAAAGTATCTAGGAATTTGGTGCTAGGTTTGAGTTTAAACAGATGAGTAATGTCATACCACACATTCTGGCTTTGAATTTGTAAAGCGTTGGGTTCAATAGCAAGAATCTGTCTGTGATTTTTACTGTGCTGGAAACTGAAGGTGTAGAGGGAGCATACAGAGGGAAGCTAGGAAACCTGAAAAGAAAGGAAAAGAATGGCCAATTAGTCTATTTAGACGGAAGCTAATTTTCTTATGAAAAACCGAGTCTTACCCCAGAAATTGACCAGTTACTAAAGGTTCTCATTTGGTTCTATGCAGTCTGTCCTTCCTTCTCCCAGGGAAAATGATTCAGCTTCTCTTCCTTTTTCTCATTCCTCTCATGCCTTCTCTTTTATGTCTCCCCTGGCTCAATTCTGCAAATGTTCCAAAACACTATTATGCTGCTGCACAAAAGCGCCAGCTATTTGTAAAAGTCCTAGGTTCGTGTGGCCGGTAAACTGGACTCTGGTCCTCTTCTCCTCTGCCTGCTGACAGTCCTTCACCCGACCGGCCCTGGGAGATGGGCTCCTCTGTGTTTTGAAGAACTCTGGAGGAGAGGCCCTGCTCTCCTTCGATAATGTATCCCAAGTCCCATCCATATCCTCCTTAGCAGAGGTTATTCTCTAGCTTAAGTATCTCCTGTTGGAAGCCGAAGCTTATTTCCTTTTGTTCCGCGCTCACTGGAGACTGTAAACAGCTGGTCTCTGTCCTCTGAGGAATGTCCCTTTAAACCTTGCAGGCCCTTGCGCAATGGCCTCTAGACTTTTTCTTCCTCAGGCTGAGAATTAGAGCTTCTTTTCCCCAGCCCTCATGGGTCCTATTTTCCAGCCCCTTTCACATCTTTGTTCTTTAAACGCTCTCAAATTTTTCTAAGCTATTTCCCTTTGGAAGTTATTTGAAGGAAAACAACAAAAGGGTCTTTAGATGTACTCAGTACTGGCTGCCCTCTCACCTGACCACCAAGTTTCTTGCTCCCACTGGCTGGGTTGCTTCTGGGGCCTTGACCCTCAGTCCTGGCTATGCCTGAGGGCTGAACAGCCTGTCAAGAGACCAGCAGGCTCATCAACTGGACCACAGGCCAAGAGTGAGAGCCGCAGTTCAGCATTGGGCTCACCTATACTAAGAACAGTGTCTGTCTCTGGTTAGGCTCTCCAGGACTCACTAAATGAACTCTTGTCCTGAAACTGTTCCATCTGAACTTCTCTTGGTCAGTATTGCTAATGTGAAAAATTCCTTTAAGAAAAGAAAGAAACCATTAAATTCAGAACAGTCTAATGGTTATATGGAGAACAACAATGTCTTCGGCATCTGCCTTGTGAATGAGGGTGGGTAGAGGCGAAAGAGACCAGAAGTGGTGTTGAGGGGCCTCGGGTGCCCTCGGAGGTGAGATTGAGATCCCAGGTGGAGGACTGGGGGTGGGGAGCGTGGAAGCCTGTAGGGTACTTAAGAGGAACGGATGTTCAAATAGATATGAAGGACTCTGCTTTCCAGACTTTGGGATGAACTGGTGATGGAGGTAGTAAGGACAGGTTTGGGAGGTGACTGATGAAAATGGAGACTGGGTAGCTCATGGGAATCAGAAGTGGAGAGAGGGAGGGTGGCAGGGCTTGCCGCTGGGTTGTGGGGTCATTGTTGGCTCTGAGACTGCCACATTCATGATGACATACTTCAGCTTGTGTGCAGCTGCTGGGTATATATATTTATCCCTAAGGGATTTGTCTTTGAATGTTATCTACATGGAAAGAATGATGAAAAGCTAAGTGCTTTCTGGTGAAGAGTCTGTTATTAATTTATAAAAGGGAATTTAAACCCAATGAAGAAGTTACCTGGAAGTAAAGGCTGCAGCTGAAGAAACCAATTCATTATTTAAAAAAAAAAGTGGAGAGAAAGAGGGACTTCACTGGTAATCCAGCGGCTAAGACTCTTTGCTTTCAATGGAGGGGGCCTGGGCTCCATCTATGGCTAGGGAACTAGCTCCTGTATGTTGCAAGTAAAGGTCCTGTATGCTACAGTTAGGACCTGGTACAACCAAAGAAAGAAGGTCTAAGGTGAGGTCTGACATCCCAAGACACAACCAACAAGGATATTAACAAAACCCTTAGAATATTGTTGACCTGAAGTGAGGGTAAGAAGAACTCATTCAGAAAGAGCTTCCCTTTATCAGAGACCAAAGGCTTTAAAATGAGCTTTATTTAGGGGATCTGTAAAAGTGAGCTGGTACGTCAAACTGGAGATAACCAAGACCCTCAGCCAAGTTAGTCTGAGTCATGGGATTCTGTGTATTTGTGACTTAACTAATGAGTGCAAGAGCTGTGCCTATGACACAGTATAATCCTTTTCTTTAATGAAGTTGTTTTTTTTTTCATTTAGGCAGTTTTATTGTGTATTATTTATTTATTTTCATCCGTCTTTATTCTTTGGCCTGTGTGGGCCTCCCATCGCAGTAGCCTCTCTGATTGCAGAGCACCATCTCTGGGCACATGTGCTCCTGAGTGCTAGCTCGTAATTGGGCACACCTGTCCAGCTGCTCTGCAGCACGTGGGATCTTCCTGGGCCAGGGATTGAACCGGTGCCTCTTGCACTGCAAGGCACACTCTTTACCCACTGGACCACCAGGGAAGCCCCCTGACACAGTATAATCTTTAAAAAACAAAATATAAACAGTTAAGTAGTTGTTATCTGTCACCTTTAAAGTAATCACCTGGGGCCATTTGTTCAAACAATGGGAAGATTTCCACACCCCTCCTTTGGCTTTCTTTTCTTTACCTTTTTTATCATTTTAGTACACAGTTTCTTTATTTTTTTTTTATCATGATTTCATTTTATTATTTATTTACTTATTTGGTTGCATCAGGTCTCAGTTATTGCACACAGGATCTTCTTTGCATCCCGTGAGATCCCTTGCTGCAGTACACAGACTCTCTAGTTGTGACTCCCGGGCTTAGTTGCTCCTCAACATGTGGAATGTTAGTTGCTTGACCAAGGATTGAACCCATGTCCCCTGCATTGCAAGGCAGGTTCTTTTTTTTTTTTTAAAACTTTTATTTTGCTTTTAATTTTTACAGAGTTTTGTTGTTTACAGACACGCATGTTCTCAGATTAGTCATATGTATATCCCCCCCATCGCACCCCTCCAGACTGTTTTACAGCATCCCTGAAGGATCTGCTGTTCTCACAGAGCAATGACTAGAGCTATTTTCTTCACATATGGTAGTACAGGCCTTCATGCTACTTCCTTTACACCTCTCACCTTCTGTTCCCTCCCCACAATGTCCATATGTTCACTGTCCATGTCTGTCTTTCCGTCGCTTCACTGCATGTGCCATCATCACCATCGTACTAGATTCCATATATATGTGTTAATATACTGTATTTGTCCTTCTCTTTCTGACTGACTTCACTTTTGATGATACATTCTAGATCCAGCCACCTCATTAGGGCTGATTCTTCTGCATTTCTCTTTACAGCTGTGTAGTATTCTATTGTATATATGTATCGGAGCTTTTGTATCCATTCGTTCGTCGATGGGCATCTAGGTTCCTTCCATGTTCTAGCTATGTATAGAGAGCTGCAATGAACATTGGGGTACAGGTGCTTCTTTCAGATTTGATTTCATCAGGGTTTAAGCCTAAGAGTGGGATTGCTGGGTCATAGGATGCTTCTACTTTTAGTCTTTTAAGAATTCTCCATACTGTCTTCCACAGAGGCTGTATCAATCTACACTCCCACCAGCAATGCAAGAGTGTTCCCTTTTCTCTGCAGCCTCTCCAGCATTTATTGTCTGTCGATTTGTGGATGACGGCCATTCTGACGGGTGTGAGGTGATATCTCATTGTAGTTTTGATTTGCTTTTCTCTAATTATTAGTGAAGCTGAGCATCGTTTCATGTGTTTTTGGGCCATCTGTATGTCCTCGTTGGAGAGGCGTCTCTTTAGATCTTTTTCCCATTTTTTGATTGGGTTGTTCGTTTTTCCAGTGCTGAGTTGTCTGAGTTGCTTGTAGATTTTGGAGATGAATTCTTTGTCTGTTGTTTCATTTGCTATGATTTTCTCCCACTCTGTGGGGTGTCTGTTCAACCTTTGTGTGATTTCTTTTGCTGTACAAAAACTTTTAAGTTTCATTAGGTCCCACATGTTCATTTGTCTTTTTAGTTCTGCTATTCTAGTAGGTGGGTCAGAGAAGATCTTGCTTTGATTGATGTCCTTGAGTGTTTTGCCTATATTCTCCTCTAAGAGTTTGATGGTTTCTGGCCTTACATTTAAGTCTTTAATCCATTTTGACTTGATCTTTGTGCATGGTGTCAGGGAGTGTTCCAACTTCATTTTTTTGCATGTAGCTGTCCAATTTTCCCAGCACCACTTGTTGAAGAGGCTGTCTTTGTCCCATTTTATAGTGGTTTCCAAGTGGTTATTTTCATGTGCCATCATCACCATCGTACTAGATTCCATATATATGTGTTAATATACTGTATTTGTCCTTCTCTTTCTGACTGACTTCACTTTTGATGATACATTCTAGATCCAGCCACCTCATTAGGGCTGATTCTTCTGCATTTCTCTTTACAGCTGTGTAGTATTCTATTGTATATATGTATCGGAGCTTTTGTATCCATTCGTTCGTCGATGGGCATCTAGGTTCCTTCCATGTTCTAGCTATGTATAGAGAGCTGCAATGAACATTGGGGTACAGGTGCTTCTTTCAGATTTGATTTCATCAGGGTTTAAGCCTAAGAGTGGGATTGCTGGGTCATAGGATGCTTCTACTTTTAGTCTTTTAAGAATTCTCCATACTGTCTTCCACAGAGGCTGTATCAATCTACACTCCCACCAGCAATGCAAGAGTGTTCCCTTTTCTCTGCAGCCTCTCCAGCATTTATTGTCTGTCGATTTGTGGATGACGGCCATTCTGACGGGTGTGAGGTGATATCTCATTGTAGTTTTGATTTGCTTTTCTCTAATTATTAGTGAAGCTGAGCATCGTTTCATGTGTTTTTGGGCCATCTGTATGTCCTCGTTGGAGAGGCGTCTCTTTAGATCTTTTTCCCATTTTTTGATTGGGTTGTTCGTTTTTCCAGTGCTGAGTTGTCTGAGTTGCTTGTAGATTTTGGAGATGAATTCTTTGTCTGTTGTTTCATTTGCTATGATTTTCTCCCACTCTGTGGGGTGTCTGTTCAACCTTTGTGTGATTTCTTTTGCTGTACAAAAACTTTTAAGTTTCATTAGGTCCCACATGTTCATTTGTCTTTTTAGTTCTGCTATTCTAGTAGGTGGGTCAGAGAAGATCTTGCTTTGATTGATGTCCTTGAGTGTTTTGCCTATATTCTCCTCTAAGAGTTTGATGGTTTCTGGCCTTACATTTAAGTCTTTAATCCATTTTGACTTGATCTTTGTGCATGGTGTCAGGGAGTGTTCCAACTTCATTTTTTTGCATGTAGCTGTCCAATTTTCCCAGCACCACTTGTTGAAGAGGCTGTCTTTGTCCCATTTTATATGTTCGCCCCCTTTGTCAAAAATAAGGTATCCATAGGTGTGTGGGTTTATCTCTGGGTTCTCGATCTTGTTCTATTGGTCGATATTTCCGTTTTTGTGCCAGCACCATACCGTCTTGATGACTGTTGCTTTGTAGTAGAGTCTGAAGTTGGGGAGGCTGATCCCTCCAGCTCCATTCTTCTTTCTGAGGATTGCTTTGGCTATTCGAGGTCTTTTGTGTTTCCATATGAACTGTGTTATTCGTTGGTCTAGTTCTGTGAAGAATGTCATTGGTAGTTTGATAGGGATTGCATTGAATCTATAGATGATATTTGGTAGTATTTTCATTTTCACAATATTGATTCTTCCGACCCAGGAACATGGAATATCTCTCCATCTGTTTAAGTCTTCTTTAATGTCTCTCATGAGTGTCTTGTAATTTTCTGTGTACAGTTCTTTTGTTTCTTTGGGTAGGTTTATTCCTAGATGTTTTATTCTTTTGGTTGCAATGGTGAAGGGGATTGCCTTTTTGATTTCGTTTTCTGATTTTTCATTGTTTGTGTATAGGAATGCCAGTGATTTCTGTATATTGATTTTGTATCCTGCGACTTTGTTGAATTCGCTGATTAACTCTAGTAGTTTTGTAATAGTGTCTTTGTGGCCCTTGTATCTTTTTCTACTTGTTCCTTTCCTTAGAAAATATGAAGAATGAATATAAGCCAGGTAGAAGCAGAGTGTTTTCAAGAAGGAAATACATCTGGGAAGGCTCCGAGGAAAGGAAAAGAAGGTTATACAAGAGATTTGTTAGTTGGCGGAATGTGGTTTAAGATAGTGTTAAAGAGGGCTTCCCCTGGTGGTCCAGTGGGTAAGGACACCGCCTTGCAGTGCAAGGGGCGCCGGTTCGAGTCCTGGCCTGGGAAGATCCCACGTGCCACAGAGCACCTGGACTGATGTGTCCAATTGCCGAGCCGGAGCTCTTGCGCGCATGCAACCAGAGCCGGTGCTCTGCAATTGTGCATGGTGTCAGGGAGTGTTCCAACTTCATTTTTTTGCATGTAGCTGTCCAATTTTCCCAGCACCACTTGTTGAAGAGGCTGTCTTTGTCCCATTTTATATGTTCGCCCCCTTTGTCAAAAATAAGGTATCCATAGGTGTGTGGGTTTATCTCTGGGTTCTCGATCTTGTTCTATTGGTCGATATTTCCGTTTTTGTGCCAGCACCATACCGTCTTGATGACTGTTGCTTTGTAGTAGAGTCTGAAGTTGGGGAGGCTGATCCCTCCAGCTCCATTCTTCTTTCTGAGGATTGCTTTGGCTATTCGAGGTCTTTTGTGTTTCCATATGAACTGTGTTATTCGTTGGTCTAGTTCTGTGAAGAATGTCATTGGTAGTTTGATAGGGATTGCATTGAATCTATAGATGATATTTGGTAGTATTTTCATTTTCACAATATTGATTCTTCCGACCCAGGAACATGGAATATCTCTCCATCTGTTTAAGTCTTCTTTAATGTCTCTCATGAGTGTCTTGTAATTTTCTGTGTACAGTTCTTTTGTTTCTTTGGGTAGGTTTATTCCTAGATGTTTTATTCTTTTGGTTGCAATGGTGAAGGGGATTGCCTTTTTGATTTCGTTTTCTGATTTTTCATTGTTTGTGTATAGGAATGCCAGTGATTTCTGTATATTGATTTTGTATCCTGCGACTTTGTTGAATTCGCTGATTAACTCTAGTAGTTTTGTAATAGTGTCTTTGTGGCCCTTGTATCTTTTTCTACTTGTTCCTTTCCTTAGAAAATATGAAGAATGAATATAAGCCAGGTAGAAGCAGAGTGTTTTCAAGAAGGAAATACATCTGGGAAGGCTCCGAGGAAAGGAAAAGAAGGTTATACAAGAGATTTGTTAGTTGGCGGAATGTGGTTTAAGATAGTGTTAAAGAGGGCTTCCCCTGGTGGTCCAGTGGGTAAGGACACCGCCTTGCAGTGCAAGGGGCGCCGGTTCGAGTCCTGGCCTGGGAAGATCCCACGTGCCACAGAGCACCTGGACTGATGTGTCCAATTGCCGAGCCGGAGCTCTGGCGCGCATGCACCCAGAGCCGGTGCTCTGCAACAACAGATGCCACCGTGATGGGAGGCCCACAGGAGCCAAAGAACAAAGACGGATTAAAATAGAGAAATGAAAAGACCAATAGAAGTGGCCCACCTGCTCCCCTCCCTCCCCAACCCGACCCTGCCCAAAATAAATAAATAAATAAGTCTTTAAAAAAAAAAAAAAAGATAGTGTTAGAGAGGCAGCCAGGCACCAGCTACTCTAAGAACTTTACAGCAATTAACTCACTTGATGCTTATAACAATCCTAGAAAACAGGTACTATGAGTATCCATTTTTTTTGACGAGTGTAGATACCGAGACCCAAAATGTTAAATAACCTTCCCAAGGTACAGGATGAAATGTTTAACACAGGATCACCGACTCGATGCACATGAGCTTGAGCAAACTCTGGGAGGAAGTGGGGGACAGGGGAGCCCGGTGTGCTGCAGTCCATGCAGTCACAAAGAGCTGGACATGACTTTGTGACTAAACAGCAAGATAGCTCAATGAATAAACACTTGTTGAATGAAATAAAAAGCACTAACTTCATGGTGTTGTTTTGAGCTTGGAGGAATTTTTATTCCTCACCATGCAATTGAGTTGATTTCTGCATTCAGTTTTAAATATTCCTAAGGTAACTTGAAATACCTTAAGACAGCAGTGTCCAACCTTTTTTGGCACAAGGGACTGGTTGTATGGAAGATAATTTTTTCATGGACCAGAGTGGGGAGGGGATGGTATCAGGATGTTTTAAGTGCACTACATTTATTGTGCACTTTATTTCTATTATTATTATTATTCCATCAGCTCCACCTGAAATCATTAGGCATTAGGTCCCAGAGATTGAGGACACCTGCTTTAAGGTATAAAAATATTTCTGATGAATTGATGAATGTACCTTCTTTCTCCTTCAACGGTGGAATCATTGGCATGCTAATGAATTTTTGTTTGAATGTTGTTTTACTTCTCCTCTGTAACATGATATGATATTATTACCTCTTAGATTCTGGACATAACAAGCCTTAATTGCCTAAACCATGATGTCATAATTCCTGCCTAGTTCTGTCTTAGAACTCTTGTCATCACTTTGGGCCAGTAGCTTAAAACTCAGTTCATTAAAGAACCAATCAGATCTGATAAACAATACACTGGAGGGTAATAGATGCTCTATATGTTGTCAGAACCTGTTGAGGGTACTTCACAGATTCTGAGTCTGAGAACTCTGTTGTGGTACAGACAGACAACCTGATGGGACTTGCTTTGAGGGACATTAGTCATGGTTTTACATGCGTTCAAATACATTAAGTGGATATCATCAGAGAGCACAATAGTCCTTTAAAAAGGACACCTTGATATCTTCCTCTTCTTCATTTCATACCCAATCCATCATTTGCTTTTATTGGCTTTTGCCTTCTATTTCTGGAATCCTCCCAATTTTTTGCCCTGTCTGTCTCACCACTCAGCTTAGCTGACTTTCTTTCACTTCAGCTGCACCACTTGCAGGATTTTAGTTCCCTGACCAGGGCTGGTACCACTGGGCCCCCCAGGGAAGTCCCTTTGGCTCTCATTATCTCTCACTTGAATTGCTTCAGTAGCATCAGAACTAGTTGACCTTCCCCACTTTCTGTTCCCACTTCAGCTGCCCACTTGTAGGATTGTTGAATGAAATAAAAGCACTAACTTCATGGTGTTGTTTTGAGCTTGGAGGAATTTTTATTCCTCACCATGCAATTGAGTTGATTTCTGCATTCAGTTTTAAATATTCCTAAGGTAACTTGAAATACCTTAAGACAGCAGTGTCCAACCTTTTTTGGCACAAGGGACTGGTTGTATGGAAGATAATTTTTTCATGGACCAGAGTGGGGAGGGGATGGTATCAGGATGTTTTAAGTGCACTACATTTATTGTGCACTTTATTTCTATTATTATTATTATTCCATCAGCTCCACCTGAAATCATTAGGCATTAGGTCCCAGAGATTGAGGACACCTGCTTTAAGGTATAAAAATATTTCTGATGAATTGATGAATGTACCTTCTTTCTCCTTCAACGGTGGAATCATTGGCATGCTAATGAATTTTTGTTTGAATGTTGTTTTACTTCTCCTCTGTAACATGATATGATATTATTACCTCTTAGATTCTGGACATAACAAGCCTTAATTGCCTAAACCATGATGTCATAATTCCTGCCTAGTTCTGTCTTAGAACTCTTGTCATCACTTTGGGCCAGTAGCTTAAAACTCAGTTCATTAAAGAACCAATCAGATCTGATAAACAATACACTGGAGGGTAATAGATGCTCTATATGTTGTCAGAACCTGTTGAGGGTACTTCACAGATTCTGAGTCTGAGAACTCTGTTGTGGTACAGACAGACAACCTGATGGGACTTGCTTTGAGGGACATTAGTCATGGTTTTACATGCGTTCAAATACATTAAGTGGATATCATCAGAGAGCACAATAGTCCTTTAAAAAGGACACCTTGATATCTTCCTCTTCTTCATTTCATACCCAATCCATCATTTGCTTTTATTGGCTTTTGCCTTCTATTTCTGGAATCCTCCCAATTTTTTGCCCTGTCTGTCTCACCACTCAGCTTAGCTGACTTTCTTTCACTTCAGCTGCACCACTTGCAGGATTTTAGTTCCCTGACCAGGGCTGGTACCACTGGGCCCCCCAGGGAAGTCCCTTTGGCTCTCATTATCTCTCACTTGAATTGCTTCAGTAGCATCAGAACTAGTTGACCTTCCCCCATTCTGATTCCTTCCCTTTTGTAATCCCACACTGTGATACTTGACAGTGTCCATTTCATTGTGATCCTCCCCTTCACTGGCTTCCGGTCACCCTAGTGCTAAGTGAAAGGGGTAAATAGGCAGATTTGGCAAGGATGCCAGCCAGTCCCAAGGACAAGGAGGAGAAGAGGAAGGACAAGGAGAAATAAAGGCAAAGATCTTCAATGCTGAAACTGAAAACTTGTAGTTTTATGTTAATCTGGGCATTTACATTAGGGTGTCTCATCTAGCCCTGAGGCCTGGAGACTGTCCTAGCTAATCTCATGTTAATGTTGTGAGTGTGGGCCCACAGGTCCTTTACAGTCTTAAGATATTTTTTTGATTTATTGTTTTGGTGACTGACTGGAAGACACAAATTTAAGGGTATACTCTTCTATCCCACTTCCAGTGTTCATGCTGGAAGCTTTTCCCTATCCTTTCTTATTTTAATAAACTTTTCACTGCACAAAGCTCTGAGTGACCATCACTGAGTCTTTTGATTCCAGTGTGAATTCTTCTCCATTGCAGATTAAGAATCTGACGCCGGGGCTTCCCTGGTGGTCCAGTGGGTAAGGACACCACCTTGCAGTGCAAAGGCGCCGGTTCAATCCTGGCCTGGGAAGATCCCACGTGCTGTGGAGCGGCTGGACTCATGTGTCCAATTACCAAGCCAATGCGCCCAGAGCCGGCGTTCTGCGACAACAGAAGCCACTGCGATGGGAGGCCACATGGGCCAAAGAACAAAAAAGAAATGAAGACTGAAAGATTGCTTTGAGGGACATTAGTCATGGTTTTACATGCGTTCAAATACATTAAGTGGATATCATCAGAGAGCACAATAGTCCTTTAAAAAGGACACCTTGATATCTTCCTCTTCTTCATTTCATACCCAATCCATCATTTGCTTTTATTGGCTTTTGCCTTCTATTTCTGGAATCCTCCCAATTTTTTGCCCTGTCTGTCTCACCACTCAGCTTAGCTGACTTTCTTTCACTTCAGCTGCACCACTTGCAGGATTTTAGTTCCCTGACCAGGGCTGGTACCACTGGGCCCCCCAGGGAAGTCCCTTTGGCTCTCATTATCTCTCACTTGAATTGCTTCAGTAGCATCAGAACTAGTTGACCTTCCCCCATTCTGATTCCTTCCCTTTTGTAATCCCACACTGTGATACTTGACAGTGTCCATTTCATTGTGATCCTCCCCTTCACTGGCTTCCGGTCACCCTAGTGCTAAGTGAAAGGGGTAAATAGGCAGATTTGGCAAGGATGCCAGCCAGTCCCAAGGACAAGGAGGAGAAGAGGAAGGACAAGGAGAAATAAAGGCAAAGATCTTCAATGCTGAAACTGAAAACTTGTAGTTTTATGTTAATCTGGGCATTTACATTAGGGTGTCTCATCTAGCCCTGAGGCCTGGAGACTGTCCTAGCTAATCTCATGTTAATGTTGTGAGTGTGGGCCCACAGGTCCTTTACAGTCTTAAGATATTTTTTTGATTTATTGTTTTGGTGACTGACTGGAAGACACAAATTTAAGGGTATACTCTTCTATCCCACTTCCAGTGTTCATGCTGGAAGCTTTTCCCTATCCTTTCTTATTTTAATAAACTTTTCACTGCACAAAGCTCTGAGTGACCATCACTGAGTCTTTTGATTCCAGTGTGAATTCTTCTCCATTGCAGATTAAGAATCTGACGCCGGGGCTTCCCTGGTGGTCCAGTGGGTAAGGACACCACCTTGCAGTGCAAAGGGCGCCGGTTCAATCCCTGGCCTGGGAAGATCCCACGTGCTGTGGAGCGGCTGGACTCATGTGTCCAATTACCAAGCCAATGCGCCCAGAGCCGGCGTTCTGCGACAACAGAAGCCACTGCGATGGGAGGCCCACATGGGCCAAAGAACAAAGATGGATGAAAAATAGATAAATGAAAGACCAATAGAAGTGGCCCGCCCATGCCCCTGTTTCCCCATCCCGCCCCCCTCAAAAATTAAAAAAAAATTAAAAAAAAAAAGAATCCGACACTGTTCACGGTAACCTACCGTCGTCTATCAACTATCATAAAGACCCAGCTTGGGAAGCCATCCCGACAAGTCCCCACACTTGGGCCCTTTCCTCTCTAGACTCATCCTGCCCTGCCCCAGGCTTCTTGTGCCCTGTGCTCACCTAGGTAGCCTTCTCAGAGGCCCTTTACCACCCACACTCTCCTTGCAGTATGATTCCCTTCTTTCCTCTCCCGATGTCCCTAGTTCTCCACACCTCCACACAGGGGTCACTTCCTCCAGGAAGTTCTCCTTGACTAAGTTGGTGTCCTGTAACTTTAAAAGGTACAGGTTTATGTAATTACAGGTTAATGTGTATCTTGTCCATAAGAACTTAGGGGGACCATGTCATTTGCTGTTCTTCACAGTATCCATAGTGCCTAGTTAGAGGGTGGCACAGTGCAGGGGCTTCCTAAATATCTGTTGAATAAAATGTGCAATGTCTAGAAGGTCACTGTGCATTTTGTGCAATTTCACTAGAGTACAGTGAGGCTAAGGTTTTTTTTTTTTTTTTTTAAGATTTATTTATTTATTTATTTATTTATTTTGGGTGGGGAACAGGTTGGGGAGGGAGGGGAGCAGGCGGGCCACTTCTATTGGTTTTTCATTTATCTATTTTCATCTGTCTTTGTTCTTTTGGCCCGTGTGGGCCTCCCATCACAGTGGCCTCTGTTGTCGCAGAGCACCGGCTCTGGGCGCATGCGCTCCAGAGCTCCGGCTTGGTAATTGGACACATCGGTCCAGTGGCTCTGCAGCACATGGGATCTTCCCAGGCCAGGGATCGAACCAGCGCCCCTTGCACTGCAAGGTGGTGTCCTTACCCACTGGACCACCAGGGGAAGCCCTGTGGCTAAGTTTTAAGTGAGACCCTCCCCCCTTCACAGCAGCATGTCCTGGTGGATGGGGACTGTTGCCCAGCAGCTAGAAGCCCTGGTAAAACCAGGTTGTCTCCAGCTTCCTGGCCTTCCTCAAAGGCCAGATGAACAAATGCACCACATGAAGCATTTCCTAAGCTGGAAAGTTCTTTACAAACAGCAAGTTATTCACAAGATGGTATGGGTCAGATTCAAGAGCTGACTCCCTCCAGCTGACTTGAGGATATTCTCGTGAATTAGACTGAAAATTAGACCCTAAATGGTCTTGAGTGAGTGAAAAACATAGGGAGATCTGTGGACCAATGTTGCCTTTGCTTGTAAGTGAAAGCCAGAAATAGAACTTACCAATGTTAGAACCACACAAGAAGCCTTCATTTCCCCATGGTGACTGTTGTGTCTTAAATGCTTCTTTCAAGTGTATATCTTCCTAAGAGTAGCCTGTCTCTGCCATGTTTGGGGACAGGATATGAAGGGGCCCAGCTCCAGCAGCTGTTCTGTGCGACTCAGGACTCCATGGGGTCGTGATCCCTGAAACCAAGATGTGGTGGGCAACACGGAACACAGAAGGCTGTTTCTGCAGAAAGAAAGAGCAGCAGTGCTGGCTTTGGAGATGCTAGAGATTGATCTTTGTATGGGTTGGAGGGACAATGGGAAGGGGACGAATGGAGCAATGGAAAGACAAGACAGGGGTGGGTGAGGCTTTGATTCTCTGACTGTTGCATTTAGTAACATTGACATCTGAACTGTTGGGGAGTAGGTGGGGGGCTTGAGTGGGTGACAGTTCTCGGGTTTCCTGCTGCCATGGTGAGGTTCTGGGCTATTTCCTGCAAGCCTGCATGAATCTAAGCCTTCCCCTGGGGTGATGTCAAATACTGAAAGTAACAAGAAATAAAGCTTTTGTAGGCAAAGGGATGGCCATGGAAAAAGATCCTATTCTTATCCCCACGATGGTCATCCATTACTCGTTGCTCAGGGAGGCCTTTGCCTAGGAATTTTTGCTCTCCTAGCATTTGTCTTGTTCTCCGGGTTCTTTGAAACTTGGGGAGACCAGACTTTCGACCCTAGATTCTGGCCACTGAACTTTACATCTAGGCAAGTCATATATAATGAAGACATCAAAGGGCCCAGTAGATAAGAAATAGCATGAAGACTAGGACCAAGAGGGTGTGCAGTTTTACCAGACAGTGTCACACAGGTACTAAGAACAGTATGTAGACCGAGATGAAGTGTCTCTTGTTGATGGGACCAGGCTCGCAGGATGGTTCTCTGATCCCTTTCTGTATCAGCAGCTGACCTGAGTATCTCAGTTGTGTATTTAACTTCCCTGAGTTTCCACTGGCCTAGTTTCCCAAATGAAACAGTGAAGTGTGTCTCAGGAAAACTGCTTCTGTTAAGAGAGCATTGGCATTATTACAAGGATGGTTTCTGGTGTGGAGGATAACAATGATGATGTGTTGATGCAAGAAAAAAGAACATTCTACTCACTGGCTATCCATTCAAAGGAGGAAAAAAACCCATCCTAGACCACTCCACTGGCCCGTTGACCTTGGGTCATTTATCTTTGGGTACTCCCTTTGCCCTCTTTCCCCTAAAGTCTATAACCAACAAGAGCCTGGCTTCCTTATCTTTGGGGAAAGAGGAGCAGATGGAGAGGGTGAAATTCCACAGTTCTGAGGTTAGAAGCCAGGCAGGCCCCTTGAAGATCTGTCTCTATCTATAAGATTAGCTGAGAAGGAGGGGACAGAGGTTGTTAGTACCAGGGTTTCTTAATAAAGTTTTTTTATTTTTTCCCTAAAGTCGGCATCCTATATCTTTAAGAAGGTGCAGCTTTATGTTTACTTTGTGTGAGTATACATTACTGTGTACCTTTTCCATATAAGATACACATTTTTTTCTGTTTATTCTTATTTATTTTTGTTTTTTAAAAAAATGTTTATTTTTAAAAATTCATTTGGCTGTGCTGGGTCTTTTTGGGGGGTGCATCTTTTTTTTTATAAATTTATTTTTTTGGCTGTTCTGGGTCTTCGTTGCTGCATGAGGGCTTTTCTCTAGTTGCAGGGAGTGGGGGCTACTCTTATTGTGGTAAACAGGCTTCTCACTGCAGTGGCTTCTCTTGCAGCAGAGCAAGGGTCTAGGATGCACGGGCTTCAGCAGTTGCAGCATGTAGGGTCAATAGTTGTGGCTCCCGGGCTCCTACAGCATAGGCTCAAGAGTTGTGGACCTCAGGTTTAGTTGCTCAGCAGTATGTGAGATATTCCCAGATTAGGGATTGAAACTGTGTCTCCTGCATTGGCAGGCAGACTCTTTACCACTGAGCTACCAGGGAAGTCCTGTGCTGGGTCTTATTTGTGGCATATGGTATCATCAATTTTTGTTGCAGCATGCAGGCAGGATCTAATTCCATGACAGGGATAGACCCTTCGCCCCCTGAATCGGGAGTGTGAAGTGTTAGCTACTGAACCACTGGGAAGTTTCTTTTTCATGAATCAGGGAAAAAGTTTAACATTTCACTTCTGTTAAGAGAGTATTGGCATTATTACAAGGATGGTTTCTGGTGTGGAGGATAACAATGATGATGTGTTGATGCAAGAAAAAAGAACATTCTACTCACTGGCTATCCATTCAAAGGAGGAAAAAAACCCATCCTAGACCACTCCACTGGCCCGTTGACCTTGGGTCATTTATCTTTGGGTACTCCCTTTGCCCTCTTTCCCCTAAAGTCTATAACCAACAAGAGCCTGGCTTCCTTATCTTTGGGGAAAGAGGAGCAGATGGAGAGGGTGAAATTCCACAGTTCTGAGGTTAGAAGCCAGGCAGGCCCCTTGAAGATCTGTCTCTATCTATAAGATTAGCTGAGAAGGAGGGGACAGAGGTTGTTAGTACCAGGGTTTCTTAATAAAGTTTTTTTATTTTTTCCCTAAAGTCGGCATCCTATATCTTTAAGAAGGTGCAGCTTTATGTTTACTTTGTGTGAGTATACATTACTGTGTACCTTTTCCATATAAGATACACATTTTTTTCTGTTTATTCTTATTTATTTTTGTTTTTTAAAAAAATGTTTATTTTTAAAAATTCATTTGGCTGTGCTGGGTCTTTTTGGGGGGTGCATCTTTTTTTTTATAAATTTATTTTTGGCTGTTCTGGGTCTTCGTTGCTGCATGAGGGCTTTTCTCTAGTTGCAGGGAGTGGGGGCTACTCTTATTGTGGTAAACAGGCTTCTCACTGCAGTGGCTTCTCTTGCAGCAGAGCAAGGGTCTAGGATGCACGGGCTTCAGCAGTTGCAGCATGTAGGGTCAATAGTTGTGGCTCCCGGGCTCCTACAGCATAGGCTCAAGAGTTGTGGACCTCAGGTTTAGTTGCTCAGCAGTATGTGAGATATTCCCAGATTAGGGATTGAAACTGTGTCTCCTGCATTGGCAGGCAGACTCTTTACCACTGAGCTACCAGGGAAGTCCTGTGCTGGGTCTTATTTGTGGCATATGGTATCATCAATTTTTGTTGCAGCATGCAGGCAGGATCTAATTCCATGACAGGGATAGACCCTTCGCCCCCTGAATTGGGAGTGTGAAGTGTTAGCTACTGAACCACTGGGAAGTTTCTCTTAATAAATGTTTGAAATTAAAAATCATATGTTTATATACTTGCTGTGTTTAGGTGAGAATTTATATAGTTTAACATTTCACAAATTCTGAGAGTAAACCTGTGTTCATATATTCAGTCTAAATATGACTGGGCCAGTAGTGGTCTAAGGAGAAGACAGTGTCAGGGAGAAAAACCTTTTCCTCTATCCTGTGCAGTGCTTTCCTTGAGGGCCTGCAAGTTAAATAGACAAAAGACAATTTAGCAAGAGAAGAAAACAGATTTAATTATCCACCTGGGCAAGGGAGTTCACAAGGCAACATGTCTCAAGGAGGTGGTTGGATTTTAGGGTTTCTTTGCCATCACCGTAGAGGAGTGGAAGGGGTGAAGGAGCATTTCGGGAAGAACAATTACTTTTTTTTTTTTTTTTTTAGTGAACAGAACATTGTTACCTTTTATTTTCAGGAAGGAGAGCCAAGATTTGGGTGGGTGGGGAGGGTCAGAGAGAAGCAAACTCCTAACTCCCTTCCCTGGGATCTGGACCAGGTTTGGTCTTGGGTTTTGTGTTAGGTAGGGGCTGTTTCAGGAGGGGAGCCCTTTGGACTGCTCAGGCTGTCCAGAACTGTACCTTTAAAGCCCCAGACCTCTGGTTTCCATCACAGGGCAGCCCCCTCCTGAGAACCAGAGAAGCTGGCAGGAACTGAGGGGCCCCTAGGGACACAGTCAGGCCTAGGTCCCCACCTCCCCACGTCTCTGCCCAGCACTGAGCCAGCATTTGTTTGGGTCCTGGCAGGGGAAGGTGGGCAACTGGATCCCCTGTGCCAGAAGGAGTGCGGGGAAGGCACAGGCCTGGGGCCCAAGCTCAGGACCCTTTGGGACTGTCAATTACTTTTTGAAAAGACAAATGGGCTCACAGGAGAAGACATCAAATAGTTCTGCGGTAGTTCTGCGACACTGTCTGCTTGTGTGAGGTACTGTGTCCCTAGAAGAGACTAGAGTTACTCTCTGGAAGCAGATTGATGACCACTGAGTTCTCTGGGAAGACAATGCTTTTAGGCAGATAAAGGGTTCCAGGAATGCAAATACTTTCAACTCAAAATAATTCTTACGGCAAAGTGGCATATTTTCAGGTCATGTTCCCCATCATTAATGTCCTCAGTTCTAATCCTACAAACTCTCTGTTCAAGACTCTCCAACAGCTTCTCATTATACTTAGCATGAAACCCAAGTTTTCACCACAGTCTCTCTCCTCCATCCCCACCCAATGCTGCTCTTCAAAAGGGCAAAAGTGAGGGGCAGGTCTTGACTCCACATATGTCATCCTCTCCCATGAAGACGTCACCCCCAACAAAAGCTTCCCAGACCCCCAAGGAAGCCGAAGCCTGGAGAATCCCATTCTTGTCCTTCCACTTTCTTCTTAGCACTACCTGCATCTGATGTATATTTACCTGCTTAATCCATGGGAAGGCAAGATCCCTGAGAAAAAGAGTTTGGTTTTGTTCACTTGTCTGCCCCCATATTCCTGGAACATAGTAGGTGCTCAGTAAATTTGTGAGCAGGCTGACCTCTTCTTCTGCCCCTCAAGAGCTTACTGTTTACAGGAGAGGTGACAGGAAAAGGGTACCTCACCTCTGGTGCCATGTGTGCCAGGTAGGGCAGCGTGCCTGGCTCGCCCAGCATGGAGATGGAGTAGGAGGAGCACATTTTTGTTCTCACCTCATCATCTGTTCAGATGTACCAGGTTTCTAGAAAAAGACTGAGTGGGGGCACTGAAACATCATTCCCTATGAAAGATTCCTTGGTATCAATGTCTTGTCCACTTTGACTTAATTCCTGGAAGGTTCAGGTATCATAATTTTTTTAATGTAAAAAAGATAATTAAAAAAAATTTTAAATGTAAAAAAGAAGCTCTTGTGGTATTTGTATGAACTCACAGTGTGGATGAGGAGGGGGCTCCCATGAGTCAGGGGATGTTGTGGATTGCAACAGCCAGCACCGACACACCTCTTCTTTCTAGGAGCATCCTTTTTCCTTCAAGTAAACCCCTCTGTGACTCCATGGGATGAAGAAGTAAATCAATTATTCTTAAACCAACCTCAATCGGGAATCTGTCCCATGCTGGTGACAGACTAGTATAGGGACTATATTGACAGTGGACTCATAAATGGGTTGAATGAAGACAGTTTTTTCTGACATTTGTTTATATCCTCCTCAATATTTGCTATGACATTTAACATAGAGTAGGTGCTCAAAAAGTTAGATGACTTGGGACTTCTCTGGTGGCCCAGTGATTAAGACTCTGCCTTAACATGCAGGGTATGCCAGTTCAATCCATGTTCGGGAATTAAGATCCCACACACCGAAGAGCAACTAAACCTCTGCACTGTAGCTACTAAACCTGCAAGCCACAGCAAGAGAGTCTGTGTGCCACAGTGGAAGGTCCCACATGATGCAATGAAGATCCCATGTGCCTCAACTGAGACCCAAAATAGCCAAAAGAAAAAAAAAAATTAGATGACCTGATATTCTTTTTTTTTTTTTTTTAATTATTTATTCATTTGACTGCTCTGGGTTTTAGTTGCGGCATGTGGGATCTAGTTCCCTGACCAGGGCTTGAACCTAGGCCTCAGAGTTTTAACCACTGGACCACCAGGGAAGTCCATGATGACCTGATATTCTTAACACACAAACATTTACAAAGAGAATCAGTTCAGTTGCTCAGTCGGACACCATCTCCCAGAGCTTGTTCAAAGTCATGTCCATTGACTCAGTGATGCCACCCAACAATCTTGTCCTCTGGTGCCCCCTCCTTCTTCTGCCTTCTATTTTTCCCAACACCAGAGTCTTTTCCAGTGAGTCATCTCTTCGCATCAGGTGGCCCAAAGTATTGGAGCTTCAGCTTCAGCATCAGTCCTTCCAATGCATATTCAGGGTGGATTTCTTTTAGGATTGACTGATTTGATTTCCTTGCAGTCCAAGGGACTCTCAAGAGCCATCTCCAAAAGCACAGTTCAAAGGCATCAGTTCTTCAATGCTCATGCTTCTTTATGGTCCAACCCTCACATCTCTATGTGACTACTGGTAAAACCACAGCTTTGACTATACAGACTTTTGTTGGCAAAGTGGTGTCTCTGTTTTTTAATATGCTGTCTAGGTTTGTCATAGCTTTTCTTTCAAGGAGCAAGTGTCTTTTAATTTCATGGCTGCAGTCACCATCCTCGGTGATTTTGGAGCCCAAGAAAATAAAGTCTGTCACTGTTTCCATTGTTTCCCCATCTATATACCATGAAGTTGTAGTACTGGATGCCATGATTTTCGTTTTTTAAACGTTGAATTTTGGGTCAGCTTTTTCATTCTCCTCTTTCACCTTCATCAAGATGCTCTTTATTCCCATCTCTTTCAGAATTTTCCACAGTTTATTGTGATCCACACAGACAAAGGCTTTAGTTTAGCCAATGAAGCCATGTTCGGGAATTAAGATCCCACACACCGAAGAGCAACTAAACCTCTGCACTGTAGCTACTAAACCTGCAAGCCACAGCAAGAGAGTCTGTGTGCCACAGTGGAAGGTCCCACATGATGCAATGAAGATCCCATGTGCCTCAACTGAGACCCAAAATAGCCAAAAGAAAAAAAAAAATTAGATGACCTGATATTCTTTTTTTTTTTTTTTTTAATTATTTATTCATTTGACTGCTCTGGGTTTTAGTTGCGGCATGTGGGATCTAGTTCCCTGACCAGGGCTTGAACCTAGGCCTCAGAGTTTTAACCACTGGACCACCAGGGAAGTCCATGATGACCTGATATTCTTAACACACAAACATTTACAAAGAGAATCAGTTCAGTTGCTCAGTCGGACACCATCTCCCAGAGCTTGTTCAAAGTCATGTCCATTGACTCAGTGATGCCACCCAACAATCTTGTCCTCTGGTGCCCCCTCCTTCTTCTGCCTTCTATTTTTCCCAACACCAGAGTCTTTTCCAGTGAGTCATCTCTTCGCATCAGGTGGCCCAAAGTATTGGAGCTTCAGCTTCAGCATCAGTCCTTCCAATGCATATTCAGGGTGGATTTCTTTTAGGATTGACTGATTTGATTTCCTTGCAGTCCAAGGGACTCTCAAGAGCCATCTCCAAAAGCACAGTTCAAAGGCATCAGTTCTTCAATGCTCATGCTTCTTTATGGTCCAACCCTCACATCTCTATGTGACTACTGGTAAAACCACAGCTTTGACTATACAGACTTTTGTTGGCAAAGTGGTGTCTCTGTTTTTTAATATGCTGTCTAGGTTTGTCATAGCTTTTCTTTCAAGGAGCAAGTGTCTTTTAATTTCATGGCTGCAGTCACCATCCTCGGTGATTTTGGAGCCCAAGAAAATAAAGTCTGTCACTGTTTCCATTGTTTCCCCATCTATATACCATGAAGTTGTAGTACTGGATGCCATGATTTTCGTTTTTTAAACGTTGAATTTTGGGTCAGCTTTTTCATTCTCCTCTTTCACCTTCATCAAGATGCTCTTTATTCCCATCTCTTTCAGAATTTTCCACAGTTTATTGTGATCCACACAGACAAAGGCTTTAGTTTAGCCAATGAAGCAGAAGTAGGTATTTTTCTGGAATTCCCTTGCTGTTTCTATCATCCAATATATGTTGGCAATTTGATCTCTGGTTCCTCTGCCTTTTCTAACTCCAGCTTGCACATCTGGAAGTTCTCAGTTCACATACTGGTGAAGACTGGCTTGGAGGAGTTTGAGCTTTACTTTGCTAGTGTGTGAAATAAGCGCCAGGGTGTGGTAGTTTGAACATTCTTTGGCATTGCCCTTCTTTGGGATTGGAGTGATAACTGACTTCTTCCAGTCCTGAGGCCACTGCTGAGTTTTCAAGATTTGCTGGTATATTGAGTGTAGCACTTTAATAGCATAATTTAGGATTTGAAAGAGCTCAGCTGGAATTCCATCACTTTCACTAGCTTTGTTTATAGTAATGCTTCCTAGGGCCCACTGACTTTGCATTCTAAGATGTCTGGTTTTATGGGAGTGATAACATCATCGTGATCATCTGGTCATTAAGATCATTTTTCTGTGTAGTTCTCCTGTGTATTCTTTCCACCTGTTCTTAATATCTTCCGCTTCTGTTAGGTCCATTGTTGTGAGGCGTGCTCAGTGAAGGACCCAACACAGCTCGTGATAGATGGAAAAGAGGTTTATTAGGCTGGTGCCAGCAACCACTCACAAGGAACAAGGTTTCCTGAGAGGGCCCCGACTTGAGGCAAAGTGTGATTTTTAAGGGATGGCAGAATCAATGGTGCGAGACCCTCCCCTTTGACTGGAACTGGTACTGGCACTCCTGCACATTCCATTATCTCAAGCAAAGATTAGTCCTTCTGGAAAGGCCAGTCTTATGACCAGGAAACAGTGATCAAGAAAAACATACAATCACCATAACAACCTAGGGTACCATGATATCCCAGGGGCTTTCTGTAACAGTTATGCATTCCTGCTCAACATGATAGTCTAGGGTTATTTTTTGTGAGTCACAGACAGTTTCGGTATAGGTTAAAATCAATAAAGATTAGCAGAAAATCAATGCTATCAGAAAGCAAGCCTATCAGGTGAGTCACTAACATGTATACCACGAAACAGGATAATCATAGGTAGTCTAGATTCCATCTCTTTTCCAGAATTTTCCACAGTTTATTGTGATCCACACAGACAAAGGCTTTAGTTTAGCCAATGAAGCAGAAGTAGGTATTTTTCTGGAATTCCCTTGCTGTTTCTATCATCCAATATATGTTGGCAATTTGATCTCTGGTTCCTCTGCCTTTTCTAACTCCAGCTTGCACATCTGGAAGTTCTCAGTTCACATACTGGTGAAGACTGGCTTGGAGGAGTTTGAGCTTTACTTTGCTAGTGTGTGAAATAAGCGCCAGGGTGTGGTAGTTTGAACATTCTTTGGCATTGCCCTTCTTTGGGATTGGAGTGATAACTGACTTCTTCCAGTCCTGAGGCCACTGCTGAGTTTTCAAGATTTGCTGGTATATTGAGTGTAGCACTTTAATAGCATAATTTAGGATTTGAAAGAGCTCAGCTGGAATTCCATCACTTTCACTAGCTTTGTTTATAGTAATGCTTCCTAGGGCCCACTGACTTTGCATTCTAAGATGTCTGGTTTTATGGGAGTGATAACATCATCGTGATCATCTGGTCATTAAGATCATTTTTCTGTGTAGTTCTCCTGTGTATTCTTTCCACCTGTTCTTAATATCTTCCGCTTCTGTTAGGTCCATTGTTGTGAGGCGTGCTCAGTGAAGGACCCAACACAGCTCGTGATAGATGGAAAAGAGGTTTATTAGGCTGGTGCCAGCAACCACTCACAAGGAACAAGGTTTCCTGAGAGGGCCCCGACTTGAGGCAAAGTGTGATTTTTAAGGGATGGCAGAATCAATGGTGCGAGACCCTCCCCTTTGACTGGAACTGGTACTGGCACTCCTGCACATTCCATTATCTCAAGCAAAGATTAGTCCTTCTGGAAAGGCCAGTCTTATGACCAGGAAACAGTGATCAAGAAAAACATACAATCACCATAACAACCTAGGGGTACCATGATATCCCAGGGGCTTTCTGTAACAGTTATGCATTCCTGCTCAACATGATAGTCTAGGGTTATTTTTTTTTTGTGAGTCACAGACAGTTTCGGTATAGGTTAAAATCAATAAAGATTAGCAGAAAACAATCAATGCTATCAGAAAGCAATTTAGCCTATCAGGTGAGTCACTAACATGTATACCAAGAAACAAGGGATGAATCATTAGGTAGATCTAGTAAATCATTTTGCATTCCCTTTTACACCATACCGTTTCTGTCCTTTATTGTGCCTATCTTTGCAGGAAATGTTCCCTTGGTATCTCTTGGTATAATAGAAAAGTATATTTTGTCTAAAGCTGCAGTCTTGGGTGAGTAATAATTAGGAGTGTTTTGTTTCTGGTGTGGTAACGTTATAAAAATCCAGTGATAGCAGGATATATACCCATAGAAGAATCATTTCTCAATTTATATTAGCCAAGACTATCCTTTATTTGCTTGCAAATACCTGTCCTTACAAAAAAAAGACCAGAAGATAGAACCTCAAAATGAATTCCCAGAGGGAAGGAGATGTGGTCTGATGGGTGTAAGAATAACTAATCATAATTACAGCAGGACACAGACACAGCAAAGCTGGAGTTGAAATGTTTTACATAATCCTCTCACTGAGTCTTTTCTGCACCTGTCCTGTTGGAATGCTCATTCCCATTCTACTGAAGAGGAAACAGAGGCTTAGAAAGATTGATTTAAATGAAAATTGGAGCAAGAGCGTAGAGAATAGCCTGGCATTCCTGCTGGGCTCCCTTGGGAGCTATTCCTATTGCTGGAGGAAGATCATTAACCTCTCAGGGCCTTCGCTGCAGATTTGGGATTGTTTTGTGATCTCAAAGGCTTAAGGAGATTTATCATTGCTTTTAAACTTTCTAAGCTCAAGGTGCCTGTGCAAACAGTCAGGGGACTCTGATTCTAACCCCAAGTGGCAGGAATAGCTTTCCAAACCTGAATCCAAAGCACTCTACATGTAGGGTGATTTGTGTGACAAGGCAAATGTCCTCGTAAATGAGGTTCATCAGAAAACTCACCAGGTTTCCTTTTCTCTACCTTACAACTTTGAAAGTCCTCATAGATGTCAACCCATAAATGCCATGTAGACTTTCAATAATATTCTGCCACCAGAAACTGCCCAGGTGGATGTGACCATCCTTGAACACTTGCTTGCCCCTTCTGATTTCTACAAGTACTTTCTTTTTTCTAAAAGCAGCTCATCTACTTTCCTTCCAGACCAAGTTGGGGGTGGGGAGGTGAGTTATCTGAAATCTTGACTCAAGTACAACAATAGGCAAATTTCACTTCAACTCCCAGCTCAGCTTGGAAATCATCTCTCATCAGCGTATCAGGCTGTGAAAAGTCAACCTGACTTGGTGATGGATTGATGTTGAGATGAACCAGGTTACCTTAATCTCTTTTTAAGTAACAGAGTTTGGAGAACATGGACTGTGAACATTCAGACAATGTTATTTAAAGATACTTCATTCACTTCCTAGGGGGAAATGCACAGTCCTCACATTCTGAGGTGGAGTTAGGAAGATTCGGGGACACATATGCACAGTTATTATCAGGAATTTGAGTGTATTGGCCCATCTACAACACCAAAGAAATGCTGATTCTAAACACAACTGGGGTTTTATGGAGGCACCGAATGTGTGGCAAACTGGGTGTCAGTCACCGTTAATAGACCATGACCGGTGGGAACGTTTCTGCCTCTTTCATCTTCACCCTGAAGGGTTCCCCCTCCCCCCTGCCCTAATGAAAAAGTGCTAGGAGGGAAAGGAGTTGGGATAATAATTTCCTTTCTTTCTCTCCTCTTGACTTCTGCGGACAAGTTGTCCTTTAATAAAAAGTATGATGGGCAAGTGTGAGAGAGTCTAGTCTGAAGATGGAGACAAAACTGGAGAATGCCAAACACCCACCAGGGGAAATTGAAAACTGACTTGTCCCCACCCTCCCCACTCACTTGGCTGCACTCGCTCTTCTGCACCCAGACTCTCTAAGCTAGAGATTTTCAAAGAAGGAGGGTGTGTCGCTGCAGCTGCGGCATCAAACAAAAGCAAACAGATTAAATTAATTTAGGCTTCAAAATCAGTCCCAGTCTCTAATTCATAAAATACTTCAAACACGGCAAGAAATGTCATCTCCCAGATGATTGAGGCTAATCCACTTTATCTCTTTTTTTTCTCACATCTGAATGCAATACCCAATGCCATGAACTTCCCAGGGTGGATGTGACCATCCTTGAACACTTGCTTGCCCCTTCTGATTTCTACAAGTACTTTCTTTTTTCTAAAAGCAGCTCATCTACTTTCCTTCCAGACCAAGTTGGGGGTGGGGAGGTGAGTTATCTGAAATCTTGACTCAAGTACAACAATAGGCAAATTTCACTTCAACTCCCAGCTCAGCTTGGAAATCATCTCTCATCAGCGTATCAGGCTGTGAAAAGTCAACCTGACTTGGTGATGGATTGATGTTGAGATGAACCAGGTTACCTTAATCTCTTTTTAAGTAACAGAGTTTGGAGAACATGGACTGTGAACATTCAGACAATGTTATTTAAAGATACTTCATTCACTTCCTAGGGGGAAATGCACAGTCCTCACATTCTGAGGTGGAGTTAGGAAGATTCGGGGACACATATGCACAGTTATTATCAGGAATTTGAGTGTATTGGCCCATCTACAACACCAAAGAAATGCTGATTCTAAACACAACTGGGGTTTTATGGAGGCACCGAATGTGTGGCAAACTGGGTGTCAGTCACCGTTAATAGACCATGACCGGTGGGAACGTTTCTGCCTCTTTCATCTTCACCCTGAAGGGTTCCCCCTCCCCCCTGCCCTAATGAAAAAGTGCTAGGAGGGAAAGGAGTTGGGATAATAATTTCCTTTCTTTCTCTCCTCTTGACTTCTGCGGACAAGTTGTCCTTTAATAAAAAGTATGATGGGCAAGTGTGAGAGAGTCTAGTCTGAAGATGGAGACAAAACTGGAGAATGCCAAACACCCACCAGGGGAAATTGAAAACTGACTTGTCCCCACCCTCCCCACTCACTTGGCTGCACTCGCTCTTCTGCACCCAGACTCTCTAAGCTAGAGATTTTCAAAGAAGGAGGGTGTGTCGCTGCAGCTGCGGCATCAAACAAAAGCAAACAGATTAAATTAATTTAGGCTTCAAAATCAGTCCCAGTCTCTAATTCATAAAATACTTCAAACACGGCAAGAAATGTCATCTCCCAGATGATTGAGGCTAATCCACTTTATCTCTTTTTTTTCTCACATCTGAATGCAAACTATCAAGACATACCTCTCCAGTCAAAATAAACTCTTCATTCCAAACGTTTCTGTCAGCTTTTAATAAGAGTCTTCTCTGCTCCATACACAAAACAAAACTCCTGTTTCGATCTTGCTTAAGGGGCTGCGTGCAAAAAAAAAAAAAAGAGGGACAATGTACTCATTACAGTCTGTTAAGTTGCCAGCACTTGGCAATTAAAAGGTATGGCCTGTGGAAACACTGCAAAACAGCAGTTAATCTCATTGTTTTCTCATTAGCAAGATTGTTATTTTAGCTCTCCAGGTACCAGGCTTCAGAAACAAAACATTCTTGGCTTCTGGGGCACTCCAGGAAAAGAGGGAGCTGTTGACAGCTAGGACTTGTGGAAAGGACCATTTATACTATAAATAAATTTGCACATCCTTGTGGTTGCAATAAATATACTTCCCATGCCATTGGACTAGATGCAGAAACCATTTACAGGGACATGAGAAAGTCTTGCCCCAGCAAACGACTTTTGTCCTGCTACGATGTCAAAGCGGGTACTGCTGAGTAATGAATGCCACCCCTCAGGACACAGAAATTTGGATTTTTTCCCTGCAAACAGTCTCTGTGGTTGACGCCACAGGCACAGAGCTAGAAGACATGGTGGAGGCTGTTATTTGTGCTCTGCCTGAGTTCCTCACTGATTGGCAATCATTTAAAAAATGATGACCCAAATCTTTGCCATTTGCCAAGTTGTGAGTACTTTGTGGCCAGAAGGAACGCTGCTCCTTGATTCCTGCATTCCTCCTGGTTTCCCTGTGTGGTTGGGAAAAAAGGCCAAGAATGTGAGTGATTCAAATTATCTTATGTTCTGCAGAAACCAAAGGAAGCCATGTATCTTTCCAATTATGCCAGCATACAGTTTTAAGTTTGATGCCCATGTGATTTTTCTTTCATGAGATGGAGACCTTCATGATTTGCCTTATGACGTCACCAGAAAATGTAAAACACTGATTTTCAGTCCCAGTCTCTAATTCATAAAATACTTCAAACACGGCAAGAAATGTCATCTCCCAGATGATTGAGGCTAATCCACTTTATCTCTTTTTTTTCTCACATCTGAATGCAAACTATCAAGACATACCTCTCCAGTCAAAATAAACTCTTCATTCCAAACGTTTCTGTCAGCTTTTAATAAGAGTCTTCTCTGCTCCATACACAAAACAAAACTCCTGTTTCGATCTTGCTTAAGGGGCTGCGTGCAAAAAAAAAAAAAAGAGGGACAATGTACTCATTACAGTCTGTTAAGTTGCCAGCACTTGGCAATTAAAAGGTATGGCCTGTGGAAACACTGCAAAACAGCAGTTAATCTCATTGTTTTCTCATTAGCAAGATTGTTATTTTAGCTCTCCAGGTACCAGGCTTCAGAAACAAAACATTCTTGGCTTCTGGGGCACTCCAGGAAAAGAGGGAGCTGTTGACAGCTAGGACTTGTGGAAAGGACCATTTATACTATAAATAAATTTGCACATCCTTGTGGTTGCAATAAATATACTTCCCATGCCATTGGACTAGATGCAGAAACCATTTACAGGGACATGAGAAAGTCTTGCCCCAGCAAACGACTTTTGTCCTGCTACGATGTCAAAGCGGGTACTGCTGAGTAATGAATGCCACCCCTCAGGACACAGAAATTTGGATTTTTTCCCTGCAAACAGTCTCTGTGGTTGACGCCACAGGCACAGAGCTAGAAGACATGGTGGAGGCTGTTATTTGTGCTCTGCCTGAGTTCCTCACTGATTGGCAATCATTTAAAAAATGATGACCCAAATCTTTGCCATTTGCCAAGTTGTGAGTACTTTGTGGCCAGAAGGAACGCTGCTCCTTGATTCCTGCATTCCTCCTGGTTTCCCTGTGTGGTTGGGAAAAAAGGCCAAGAATGTGAGTGATTCAAATTATCTTATGTTCTGCAGAAACCAAAGGAAGCCATGTATCTTTCCAATTATGCCAGCATACAGTTTTAAGTTTGATGCCCATGTGATTTTTCTTTCATGAGATGGAGACCTTCATAGTTTTCCTTATGATTTCACCAGAAAATGTAAAACACTGATTTTCTATTTAGGTAAATAGGGGCGGAAAAGCCCCTTTTAAGAGAATAGGCACAAGGGATTTTTTTTCTTAATGATAAAGACAGTATTTACTGTAAGATGAAAAGTGTAATTGCAGTTGCTTAAGGCTTGAACAGTTTTTCAGGGGAAAAGTCCCTAAAGTTACTTTCTCAGTAAATTTCTCAGGGGTCTATTATTTATTTTAACTCAAGCCATAAATTTTCTTCCTAAATGCAATCTTTCTGCATTGACATTGGGCAGATAGAGAGACCAAGATCATCTTGCAATTTTAATGATACACTGATTAACACTTTCATGGCCAACTTCCATTTCCAGGATTTTGCTAGATAAGACTGTACAATGCTTTGTTAATTAAACTTGATCTTAGAAAACATGTACATCTTATATAAAAGAAACACATGCCCTGAAATTGGTTGTTTTTGGTTAAAAGCTCTCCCTAGATAAATCCTGGGTGGAGAGAAAAATAAAACCACTTTCAACTAGAGAGACCCAAACACCACGTATCTTGAAAATCAGATGTTTTGCTCCTTATTATGTCAGATTTAGGAGCATTACTGACTAATGCACTACTAAAAATATAGTCTGATTTTTTTCACTTTTTTGGAAGAGAAACAAATCTGGGTATTAAACCCGTAACAGCAATTATTATCTGCATGTGGATTTAATTATGAAAAAAAATCAGGCTTTTATTTTTTCATAATTGTCATCATCATGATCCAATTTCATGTCAAACTTGGTGCTGAGTGGAAAAGCTTACAGGCTGCCCTTCCCTCCCACGCCCTGGGCTTCTCAACCTCCATGCATGCCCTTCTCCTTGCCCAGTAGTCTTCTTTAGCTTCTAGTGGGACCTTCTTAAAAACTATTATTGGGAGGAACTTGAAACTCTTAGGGAGAAGAACAACATTTGAATGTGAGTATTTCCTTTCCTTGGTTTCTGTGTGGTGGGGAAAAAAGGCCAAGAATGTGAGTGATTCAAATTATCTTATGTTCTGCAGAAACCAAAGGAAGCCATGTATCTTTCCAATTATGCCAGCATACAGTTTTAAGTTTGATGCCCATGTGATTTTTCTTTCATGAGATGGAGACCTTCATAGTTTTCCTTATGATTTCACCAGAAAATGTAAAACACTGATTTTCTATTTAGGTAAATAGGGGCGGAAAAGCCCCTTTTAAGAGAATAGGCACAAGGGATTTTTTTTCTTAATGATAAAGACAGTATTTACTGTAAGATGAAAAGTGTAATTGCAGTTGCTTAAGGCTTGAACAGTTTTTCAGGGAAAAGTCCTAAAGTTACTTTCTCAGTAAATTTCTCAGGGGTCTATTATTTATTTTAACTCAAGCCATAAATTTTCTTCCTAAATGCAATCTTTCTGCATTGACATTGGGCAGATAGAGAGACCAAGATCATCTTGCAATTTTAATGATACACTGATTAACACTTTCATGGCCAACTTCCATTTCCAGGATTTTGCTAGATAAGACTGTACAATGCTTTGTTAATTAAACTTGATCTTAGAAAACATGTACATCTTATATAAAAGAAACACATGCCCTGAAATTGGTTGTTTTTGGTTAAAAGCTCTCCCTAGATAAATCCTGGGTGGAGAGAAAAATAAAACCACTTTCAACTAGAGAGACCCAAACACCACGTATCTTGAAAATCAGATGTTTTGCTCCTTATTATGTCAGATTTAGGAGCATTACTGACTAATGCACTACTAAAAATATAGTCTGATTTTTTTCACTTTTTTGGAAGAGAAACAAATCTGGGTATTAAACCCGTAACAGCAATTATTATCTGCATGTGGATTTAATTATGAAAAAAAATCAGGCTTTTATTTTTTCATAATTGTCATCATCATGATCCAATTTCATGTCAAACTTGGTGCTGAGTGGAAAAGCTTACAGGCTGCCCTTCCCTCCCCTATGCCCTGGGCTTCTCAACCTCCATGCATGCCCTTCTCCTTGCCCAGTAGTCTTCTTTTAGCTTCTAGTGGGACCTTCTTAAAAACGATTATTGGGAGGAACTTAGCAAAGCTCTTAGGGAGAAGAACAACTTTAATGAGTTGTAGGTGATTGGAATCCTCAAGACCTGGGACTGAAGCCCAGTCTGGGGAAATGTGATGATTTCTTTTGCTCTAACGATAGCTCTGTGCATCAGGGTAGAATATCTGTGTAAACACCAGGGAGAGTTGTTCCAATTTCCTGTAGTTGTGTGTGTGTGTGTGTGTGTGTGTGTGTGTGTGTATGTGTGTTGAAAACTATAGTGAATCCGATGGCCCTGTTTGCTTCTCTTTAATATTAGATGGTTTATTTTGTATTTTTTTTAGTTTAATTTTATTTATTTATTTGACTGTAGCAGTTCTTAATTATGGTATGCGGGATTTTTCTCTTTTTTTAGATTTTGGCCTCTTTTTGTTGATTCTTTATTTATTTATTTTTCATCCGTCTTTATTCTTCTGCCTGTGTGGGCCTCCCATTGCAGCGGCCTCTCCTATAGCAGAGCACTGGCTCTGGGCGCATGCACTCCAAAGCACTGGTTCATAATTGGACACACTGGTCCAGCATGTGGGATCTTCCTGGGCCAGGGATTGAACTGGTGCCCCTTGTACTGCAAGGTGGACTCTTTGCCCACTGGACCACCAGGGAAAACCCGCGGGATTTCTTATCTTCGTTGTGGCATAAGAACTCTTATTATTTGCAGCGTGTGCAATGTAGTTCCCCCACCAGAGATGGAATCTGGGCGCCCTGCATTGGGAGCGTGGAGTCTTAGCCACCGGATAACCAGGAAAGTCCCAATGTTAGATTATTTAGAATCTGCTTTATTCTAAAATGGATTTGAGACAGCTTCCAATACATACACAATTGGGTAAAAATTAAGAAAATACGTTTGGAAGAAAATAGGTCTAGAGCAAGATTAGGGCCTTTTGGGTCCACACAGTTTCTGGTAAGAGTATCAGCTCTGCTCTTCACCAAAGCAGCCGTGAGTAATAGTCAAATCATCTATAGTGTTCCTAGACCCATAAAACAGGCAGTAGGCTGGATTTGCTCGTGGGACATCATTTTATGACCCTGGTCTGCAGTTAGAATCTCAAAATTAAGCTAATGAAAATATATTAGGGTGAACTGTATAACTGAAGGGCCTATTTCTCAAAGGGGAATATATTCAGTTGTGAGCTTCCTAAAGACCTGGGACTGAAGCCCAGTCTGGGGAAATGTGATGATTTCTTTTGCTCTAACGATAGCTCTGTGCATCAGGGTAGAATATCTGTGTAAACACCAGGGAGAGTTGTTCCAATTTCCTGTAGTTGTGTGTGTGTGTGTGTGTGTGTGTGTGTGTGTGTATGTGTGTTGAAAACTATAGTGAATCCGATGGCCCTGTTTGCTTCTCTTTAATATTAGATGGTTTATTTTGTATTTTTTTTAGTTTAATTTTATTTATTTATTTGACTGTAGCAGTTCTTAATTATGGTATGCGGGATTTTTCTCTTTTTTTAGATTTTGGCCTCTTTTTGTTGATTCTTTATTTATTTATTTTTCATCCGTCTTTATTCTTCTGCCTGTGTGGGCCTCCCATTGCAGCGGCCTCTCCTATAGCAGAGCACTGGCTCTGGGCGCATGCACTCCAAAGCACTGGTTCATAATTGGACACACTGGTCCAGCATGTGGGATCTTCCTGGGCCAGGGATTGAACTGGTGCCCCTTGTACTGCAAGGTGGACTCTTTGCCCACTGGACCACCAGGGAAAACCCGCGGGATTTCTTATCTTCGTTGTGGCATAAGAACTCTTATTATTTGCAGCGTGTGCAATGTAGTTCCCCCACCAGAGATGGAATCTGGGCGCCCTGCATTGGGAGCGTGGAGTCTTAGCCACGGATAACCAGGAAAGTCCCAATGTTAGATTATTTAGAATCTGCTTTATTCTAAAATGGATTTGAGACAGCTTCCAATACATACACAATTGGGTAAAAATTAAGAAAATACGTTTGGAAGAAAATAGGTCTAGAGCAAGATTAGGGCCTTTTGGGTCCACACAGTTTCTGGTAAGAGTATCAGCTCTGCTCTTCACCAAAGCAGCCGTGAGTAATAGTCAAATCATCTATAGTGTTCCTAGACCCATAAAACAGGCAGTAGGCTGGATTTGCTCGTGGGACATCATTTTATGACCCTGGTCTGCAGTTAGAATCTCAAAATTAAGCTAATGAAAATATATTAGGGTGAACTGTATAACTGAAGGGCCTATTTCTCAAAGGGGAATATATTCAGTTGTGAGCTTCCTAAAGGTCAAAGCAAAGAGGAACACTGGCCTTATATTTAAAAGTCACACTTTCCGTGAGATGAAGCACACCAGTTGCTTTGGAGAAGTCCTGGCCATGTGGCTTCAATCATCTCCTAAATGTCGTAAGAAAGGGACATTATGTGGTACAAGCGACAAAGTCCACAGCATTGTATATTTAATGGCCAGATTCATGGAGCTGCTGATAAGCATCCCACTAAACCAGTCAAGGATGTGATTCTAAATCATTGTCCAGGAAAACTGGACTTGGGAGTATGAGACACCTTACTCGAATTGTTGGTGGACTGGGCTGGAATCAGTGTAAAATAGAGACCTTAGCTAAAGGAACAAGCTGCAATGTTGGTCATTCAGACAGCCTTCCTCGAATACTGAATCATTCGGCTTCCACCCAGCTTCAGGCTGTCAGGATTCCCTGGTAGGCACAAGATGCTCATTTAACCCGTGGCAATTAGGTTCCCACTCATTCTTTCAGGTTCAGGAATGATGGGCCTTTGGTCTCCATTCCTGCTCTATCATAGAACACTAAAAGAAGGCAAACAGCCATTATTTTTGTGTCTTGTTATGACCTCACCTGCTGGATGAATGGTGTCATACTGATCATCACTTAGTCCATGGTTTCTAGGGGCCAAGGACTTGCTTAAGCACCCTCTGAGCACCATCTCAGTTCATCCTCCCAGCCTCACCATATACACTGCTACTATTCCTATTCCTTTTCTTTCAGGTGAGAAGACTGAGGCTCAGAGAGATAGTAGCTTACCTGGCATCACTCATAAAGTGTTTGGACTTGAACATAGGCTCTATGTGACCTTTTTAAATCTTTTATTGAAATTGAAGTATAACTGATATATAATAATATGTAAATTATAGATATACAATATGATTCAAAAAAATTATAAAAGGTTATGCTCTATAGTTATTATAAAATATGCTATATGCTGTACTGTATTTGCTCGTGGGACATCATTTTATGACCCTGGTCTGCAGTTAGAATCTCAAAATTAAGCTAATGAAAATATATTAGGGTGAACTGTATAACTGAAGGGCCTATTTCTCAAAGGGGAATATATTCAGTTGTGAGCTTCCTAAAGGTCAAAGCAAAGAGGAACACTGGCCTTATATTTAAAAGTCACACTTTCCGTGAGATGAAGCACACCAGTTGCTTTGGAGAAGTCCTGGCCATGTGGCTTCAATCATCTCCTAAATGTCGTAAGAAAGGGACATTATGTGGTACAAGCGACAAAGTCCACAGCATTGTATATTTAATGGCCAGATTCATGGAGCTGCTGATAAGCATCCCACTAAACCAGTCAAGGATGTGATTCTAAATCATTGTCCAGGAAAACTGGACTTGGGAGTATGAGACACCTTACTCGAATTGTTGGTGGACTGGGCTGGAATCAGTGTAAAATAGAGACCTTAGCTAAAGGAACAAGCTGCAATGTTGGTCATTCAGACAGCCTTCCTCGAATACTGAATCATTCGGCTTCCACCCAGCTTCAGGCTGTCAGGATTCCCTGGTAGGCACAAGATGCTCATTTAACCCGTGGCAATTAGGTTCCCACTCATTCTTTCAGGTTCAGGAATGATGGGCCTTTGGTCTCCATTCCTGCTCTATCATAGAACACTAAAAGAAGGCAAACAGCCATTATTTTTGTGTCTTGTTATGACCTCACCTGCTGGATGAATGGTGTCATACTGATCATCACTTAGTCCATGGTTTCTAGGGGCCAAGGACTTGCTTAAGCACCCTCTGAGCACCATCTCAGTTCATCCTCCCAGCCTCACCATATACACTGCTACTATTCCTATTCCTTTTCTTTCAGGTGAGAAGACTGAGGCTCAGAGAGATAGTAGCTTACCTGGCATCACTCATAAAGTGTTTGGACTTGAACATAGGCTCTATGTGACCTTTTTTTAAATCTTTTATTGAAATTGAAGTATAACTGATATATAATAATATGTAAATTATAGATATACAATATGATTCAAAAATTTTAAAGGTTATGCTCTATAGTTATTATAAAATATGGCTATATTCTCTTGCTGTACTGTATATCCTTATAGCTTATTTATTTAATACATAGGAGTTTGTGCCTCTTGAGCCTCTACCCTAACTTGCCCCTTCCCCCTTCCCTCTCCCTACTGGTAGCCACTAGTTCTCTATATGTGAGTCAGTTTCTTTTTTGTTATAGTCATAATTCTTTGTATTTGTTACATTTCACATATAAGCACCTGACTCTTAACCAAGGCACTTCACAACCACTTCTCTTGATGTTTTTCTTGATTTCCTGGTTTCCTGATCATTTGACCTGCCTATGTGGATTTCCCCACGGTCTTCAGATTTCCTGGATGCTGACTCACTTGTCACTGGTTACTTCTAGGAGAGGTTCTTCAGCCTCTAGAATCTTTACTAGGCCTTAGTGTCTCAAAGCAGTAGAACCCTGCTCAAGTCTTCATCTTAATCACTTGGTTCTTGATCCTTTACCTGGTTTCTCCTTCCAGGTAGAAGCTACCACCTCCCCACCACCCTTTCTCGATCATACTTGTCATTACGTTGCTGCCTCCTGAATAAAAATGGACTTTTCAGTTCTTGTGCAATTCCTACAGTCTTTAACAGCTGTGGTCTACATACCAGTTTTCTCATGGCCAACAATGGTAGAGGCATGTATGGATATGAGAGTTGGACCATAAAGAAGGTTGAGTGCCCAAGAATTCATGCTTTCATGCTGTGGTGTTGGAGAAGACTCTTCAGAGTCCTTTGGGCTGCAAGGAGATCAAACCATTCATTCTTGAAGGAAATCAACCCTGAATATTCATTGGAAGGACAGAGTTAAAGCTTAAGTTTCAATACTTTGTTCACCTGATGCAAAGAGCCAACTTACTGGAAAGACCCTAATGTTGGGAAAGATCGAAGGCAAAAGAAGAAGGGAGTGACAGAAGATGAGATGGTTAGATAGCATCATGGACTCAATGGACATGAATGTGACAAATTCCTGGAGATAGTGAGGGACAGGGAAGCCTAACATGCTGCAGTCCATGGGGTTGCAATGTAAATTATAGATATACAATATGATTCAAAAATTTTAAAGGTTATGCTCTATAGTTATTATAAAATATGGCTATATTCTCTTGCTGTACTGTATATCCTTATAGCTTATTTATTTAATACATAGGAGTTTGTGCCTCTTGAGCCTCTACCCTAACTTGCCCCTTCCCCCTTCCCTCTCCCTACTGGTAGCCACTAGTTCTCTATATGTGAGTCAGTTTCTTTTTTGTTATAGTCATAATTCTTTGTATTTGTTACATTTCACATATAAGCACCTGACTCTTAACCAAGGCACTTCACAACCACTTCTCTTGATGTTTTTCTTGATTTCCTGGTTTCCTGATCATTTGACCTGCCTATGTGGATTTCCCCACGGTCTTCAGATTTCCTGGATGCTGACTCACTTGTCACTGGTTACTTCTAGGAGAGGTTCTTCAGCCTCTAGAATCTTTACTAGGCCTTAGTGTCTCAAAGCAGTAGAACCCTGCTCAAGTCTTCATCTTAATCACTTGGTTCTTGATCCTTTACCTGGTTTCTCCTTCCAGGTAGAAGCTACCACCTCCCCACCACCCTTTCTCGATCATACTTGTCATTACGTTGCTGCCTCCTGAATAAAAATGGACTTTTCAGTTCTTGTGCAATTCCTACAGTCTTTAACAGCTGTGGTCTACATACCAGTTTTCTCATGGCCAACAATGGTAGAGGCATGTATGGATATGAGAGTTGGACCATAAAGAAGGTTGAGTGCCCAAGAATTCATGCTTTCATGCTGTGGTGTTGGAGAAGACTCTTCAGAGTCCTTTGGGCTGCAAGGAGATCAAACCATTCATTCTTGAAGGAAATCAACCCTGAATATTCATTGGAAGGACAGAGTTAAAGCTTAAGTTTCAATACTTTGTTCACCTGATGCAAAGAGCCAACTTACTGGAAAGACCCTAATGTTGGGAAAGATCGAAGGCAAAAGAAGAAGGGAGTGACAGAAGATGAGATGGTTAGATAGCATCATGGACTCAATGGACATGAATGTGACAAATTCCTGGAGATAGTGAGGGACAGGGAAGCCTAACATGCTGCAGTCCATGGGGTTGCAATGAGTTAGACATGATTTAGCAATTGAACAACAGCAGTAGAGGCATGGTCAACCTCACAGTGATGTATATGAGATAACACATGGAATAACAGAATGTCTTTTTTGATATGGTAGTCCTCTTCAGATAGTAGCAGAGATTTCATAATAGTGTTGGTAGCTTTTTATTGGTCTGGCCATGTGCCACATATGGAGAATGTCAGTAATTTTCCACAACATGACTAGCTCTGGACTACAAAGAATGTTATTAAATAAACCAGTAAAGATAGAGAGATTTCTGAAATGGCAAGCATTTTCTGTCCCCAGAGGTGAAAACCAAATAGGCTATTCATATTGCAAACATTGGACTGTTTTAAGAATACAGTGGGATGGAATCAGTGACTAACAGAGAATAGAAAATAAAATCCATTCATTCATCTAGCCATAGATAGGTTGAGAGAAAGTTAAGGTCATAGCTTGGAAGATAATCTGAGAGCCAAGTCTAAAGAGAGGGGACAAACCAGACATGGACAAATAAGCAATGATATAAAAAAACAGAAGACATGAGAGCTGCTTGGAATGTGGCCTGAGGAATGGGTCAAGATTAGAAGTTCAAAATTAAGACCTTGGCCAGTGGGAGCGTTAAACCCTATGTGGCAAGGGGGCCGATTAAGTTGCTTAGAGCATAGGGACCAAGTGTGGTGACTCAGTGACCCGTGAATGGGGTGATTCGCAAGTTGTAAGAATTATTCCTTGACTGTCAACTGATGCATCACTCCATTCTCACAAGGTCTGAAACCTCATTAAAATAACAACTTCAGGGCTTCCCCGATGGTCCAGTGGGTAAAGATACTGCCTTGCAGTGCAAAGGGCGCCAGTTCGATCCCTGGCCTGGGAAGATCCCACGTGCCACAGAGCGGCTGGACTGATGTGTCCAACTACCGAGCAGGAGCTCTGGAGTGGATGCGCCCAGAGCCGGTGCTCTGCGACAAGAGAGGCCACTGCAATGGGAGGCCCACACAGGCCAGAGAACAAAGATAAACAAATGAAAGATCAATAGAAGTGTCCAGGAAAAAAAAGAAACCAACTTCAAGGTGGTCCAGTGGGTAAAGAGTCTACCTTGCAGTACCAGGGGCACTGGTTCGATCCCTGGCATGGGCAGATCCTACATGCCGTGGAGCAGCTGCACTGGTGTGTCCAATTATGAGCCAGTGCTCTGAAGCGCATGTGCCCAGACCTGGTGCTTTCTACAGGAGAGGCCACTGCAATGGGAGGCCCACAAAAAAGGGTTAAAATGAAAACCCAAAAGTGGCAAACAAAACAAAACAAAAGCCCAGACACTTCTAAAGTGGAATAGCTTGTCCTGAAAAATTCAGTGGTGTTTTCAAGTTACCAATTATTCACTGGTAAAAAAAAACAAAAAAACCCTTCAGACACTTCTTAGAAGTGGAATAGCTTGTCCTGAAAAATTTCAGTGGTGCTTTGCAAGTTGTACCAATTATTCACTGGTTAAAGACATGCTTTTGTAATGATGAATCTGTTCTTTCAAAAGCAGAAAATACAGTGGGATGGAATCAGTGACTAACAGAGAATAGAAAATAAAATCCATTCATTCATCTAGCCATAGATAGGTTGAGAGAAAGTTAAGGTCATAGCTTGGAAGATAATCTGAGAGCCAAGTCTAAAGAGAGGGGACAAACCAGACATGGACAAATAAGCAATGATATAAAAAAACAGAAGACATGAGAGCTGCTTGGAATGTGGCCTGAGGAATGGGTCAAGATTAGAAGTTCAAAATTAAGACCTTGGCCAGTGGGAGCGTTAAACCCTATGTGGCAAGGGGGCCGATTAAGTTGCTTAGAGCATAGGGACCAAGTGTGGTGACTCAGTGACCCGTGAATGGGGTGATTCGCAAGTTGTAAGAATTATTCCTTGACTGTCAACTGATGCATCACTCCATTCTCACAAGGTCTGAAACCTCATTAAAATAACAACTTCAGGGCTTCCCCGATGGTCCAGTGGGTAAAGATACTGCCTTGCAGTGCAAAGGGCGCCAGTTCGATCCCTGGCCTGGGAAGATCCCACGTGCCACAGAGCGGCTGGACTGATGTGTCCAACTACCGAGCAGGAGCTCTGGAGTGGATGCGCCCAGAGCCGGTGCTCTGCGACAAGAGAGGCCACTGCAATGGGAGGCCCACACAGGCCAGAGAACAAAGATAAACAAATGAAAGATCAATAGAAGTGTCCAGGAAAAAAAAGAAACCAACTTCAAGGTGGTCCAGTGGGTAAAGAGTCTACCTTGCAGTACCAGGGGCACTGGTTCGATCCCTGGCATGGGCAGATCCTACATGCCGTGGAGCAGCTGCACTGGTGTGTCCAATTATGAGCCAGTGCTCTGAAGCGCATGTGCCCAGACCTGGTGCTCTGCTACAGGAGAGGCCACTGCAATGGGAGGCCCACACAGGCCAAAGAACAAAGATGGGTGAAAATAAATAAGTGAAAAACCAATAAAAGTGGCAAAACAAAACAAAACAAAAAAACCCTTCAGACACTTCTTAGAAGTGGAATAGCTTGTCCTGAAAAATTTCAGTGGTGCTTTGCAAGTTGTACCAATTATTCACTGGTTAAAGACATGCTTTTGTAATGATGAATCTGTTCTTTCAAAAGCAGAAAATGAAAACGATCCTTTTCACATTGTAAATTTAAACTTCGTGTAACATCATAGTGACCCAGCTAGAATGAACACTTCTTAACGCAAAATACTCAACCAGTCCTCAGAATCTAGACAAAAAAATGTCATGATCTACTGTGAGTTGTTTTAATTTTATGCAAAACTCAGTATAATTTGAAGCCCTTGGTGTTGGTGGACCAGTCAGTGGGATGTTGGCTTTTGTAGGATAGGTGTTGGTCTCTTTTTTATCCAGCTTTGAGGAAGCTGTTTTACAGAGAGGTAGACTTCTCCAGCCCTCAGGGGAAAATTTGTTCACAGCAGAACCAAGTTTGGCAAGTCTCTGAGGTCTGGAGCTAAATACAATAAAATTTGCATTTATATAGCACTTCTTATGCTCTTGCTTTATATGTGCTATCCATATTAAATAAAAACACAATTAAGAGTTAGTTCTAAAATACCAGGTCAAACATATCAAACAAAATCAGGAATGGCAATTAGTGCTAGAATACCAGAACAAACAGATGGCTATTGAGTTTGGATTTAAAAAGAGAAATAGGATGCGTCCACTGCATACCAATAGAGGTGTGATTCTGGAGCTTGGGCGGATGGAGGCTGGAGGCTGGGCCACAGAAAAAGCCACACTGGGACAGTGATAAGTCTGTGCAGAGGGCTTAGAAGTCATGAAAATTCAGTGCTGCCAGAATTGTTGGGCAGAAGCCCAGGTGTGTGGGTCACAGCCCTCCGGACAGCGCCATAGGCGTGAGTGTGCAGAGCAAGTGTGATGTGTGTGGTCTTTGAGAGACCATGGTGGGAGGCAGTGTGAAATCTTGGGATAAGAGTGGCTGGTGTTTGATGCTTAGTATGGAAAATGCAACCCTGACAGCGTGACGGATTTTAAGTGCTACCCATGTGAATAAACTGTAAGTGTTACTAACAACAACAACAACAACAACAAAATTGTTGGGCACGTACTAAGGGTCAGGTGCTATGGACCTGTGCTGAGGACTCAAAGACAATCAGACTTGACTGTTATCTGCAAGCCACTTAGGGTCCAGTTAAAAAGAAGAGGGTATGTGTGTAACCCCTTCAAGGACCTTCACTCTTTGTGACCATAAAAGACTTTACTCCAAAAAGAAAAAAAAGAAAAAGAAGAAAGACTTTACTCCAGATATTAAATAAGTCTGTGATGTTCTACCTAAAAGCTGAAAAGAAATTCAGCTCAAGTCTTTTACCTGGCTCTTATCTGCTCTTAAACACAAAACAGCTCTGAAAAGAGAGAAGGTTTCCTTAACATGAAGCTGAAACTTTATGACCTTAATTGGTCCCACTTTGTGTGACTTTCATATGATTTGCAGCAAAAATATTGATGTATTTACTTAGGGGGTCTTATCCCCAACTCTGCTGGGTGTGTTGCATCTAATCTAAATGATGGTATGCATTGCGTTACCTTTCTATAATCCAAAAAGGTCCGAATTCCGAAATATCTCTGACTCCAAAGGTTTCGTCATAAAATGTTTTCTTCCTGGCTTCCATTTCTTCATGACACATCCCATAGTCATTCAATATTGGACTTTGGACTCCAGTATCCAGCAGAAATTGCTTTCACCATTGCCTCCATTTGCCAGAGTCCCTCATTGTTTGTCTGTCTTGTTTGTAGTTGTTTAGTCGCTAAGCCATGTCTGACTCTTTTGTGACCCCATGGACTATAGCCCGCCAGCCTCTTCTGTCCATGAGATTTAGGAAGAATACTGGAATGGGAGGCTTGGGCGGATGGAGGCTGGAGGCTGGGCCACAGAAAAAGCCACACTGGGACAGTGATAAGTCTGTGCAGAGGGCTTAGAAGTCATGAAAATTCAGTGCTGCCAGAATTGTTGGGCAGAAGCCCAGGTGTGTGGGTCACAGCCCTCCGGACAGCGCCATAGGCGTGAGTGTGCAGAGCAAGTGTGATGTGTGTGGTCTTTGAGAGACCATGGTGGGAGGCAGTGTGAAATCTTGGGATAAGAGTGGCTGGTGTTTGATGCTTAGTATGGAAAATGCAACCCTGACAGCGTGACGGATTTTAAGTGCTACCCATGTGAATAAACTGTAAGTGTTACTAACAACAACAACAACAACAACAAAATTGTTGGGCACGTACTAAGGGTCAGGTGCTATGGACCTGTGCTGAGGACTCAAAGACAATCAGACTTGACTGTTATCTGCAAGCCACTTAGGGTCCAGTTAAAAAGAAGAGGGTATGTGTGTAACCCCTTCAAGGACCTTCACTCTTTGTGACCATAAAAGACTTTACTCCAAAAAGAAAAAAAAGAAAAAGAAGAAAGACTTTACTCCAGATATTAAATAAGTCTGTGATGTTCTACCTAAAAGCTGAAAAGAAATTCAGCTCAAGTCTTTTACCTGGCTCTTATCTGCTCTTAAACACAAAACAGCTCTGAAAAGAGAGAAGGTTTCCTTAACATGAAGCTGAAACTTTATGACCTTAATTGGTCCCACTTTGTGTGACTTTCATATGATTTGCAGCAAAAATATTGATGTATTTACTTAGGGGGTCTTATCCCCAACTCTGCTGGGTGTGTTGCATCTAATCTAAATGATGGTATGCATTGCGTTACCTTTCTATAATCCAAAAAGGTCCGAATTCCGAAATATCTCTGACTCCAAAGGTTTCGTCATAAAATGTTTTCTTCCTGGCTTCCATTTCTTCATGACACATCCCATAGTCATTCAATATTGGACTTTGGACTCCAGTATCCAGCAGAAATTGCTTTCACCATTGCCTCCATTTGCCAGAGTCCCTCATTGTTTGTCTGTCTTGTTTGTAGTTGTTTAGTCGCTAAGCCATGTCTGACTCTTTTGTGACCCCATGGACTATAGCCCGCCAGCCTCTTCTGTCCATGAGATTTCCTAGGGAAGAATACTGGAATGGGTTGCCATTTCTTTCTGAAAGTGTTCAACCTCAATTTGAGACTTAAACGCAGGGCCCAGACTTAATCAAACCCTGTTCAGGACTTGAACCCACATGGCCAGACTCGAACCCAGCCAAAACCCTGGTAAAATGGACCTACTGAGGCTCAGGTTCTTCATGTCTCTTTGCAGAAAAGAATTCAGCAAGAGACAAAGTGATAGGTAAGAAATGGACTTATTCAGATTCAGGGAAAGCACACTCCACAGAGTGTGGGCCATCGCAGAGAGAATCCAGTGACCCTGAAAACATTGCGTTCTTAGCTTTTATAGGCTGGGTAACTCCATATGCTAATGAGTGGGAGGATTATTCCAGTTCTTTTAGGGAAGGGGCGTAACTGTCATGGTGCCTCTAGGTGTGTCATTTAGCCTGCTGACTGAGGATCAAGGTCTGATCTGCCATCTTGGACCCATTTGATTCTAATGGGTTTATGCTGTGTCCTTGGGCTGTCATTCTTTTCAAAAATGGTGCCCTGCCCCTTTCCCTCCTATCCCTTACACTTCTCCAGGTCATCTCCTATATTGGCAAGCAAATTCTTTATCACTGAGCCAGTGCAGAAGCCTTACTTCTCAATCTGGGTCTGACTCTTTCCTTGGCTTCATTCCAGGATGCTATAGTATTTACACTTCCATTATAGCCTCTTACCCAAACCCCTGTTTTGTCTGTGTTGTTTCTTATGCCAGTGCTCTACACAGGGCCTTTCTCATAGTTCAGTTCAGTTCAGTTCAGTTCAGTCACTCAGTTGTGTCTAACTCTTTGCAAGCCCGGGACTGTAGCACAAAAGGCTTCTCTGTCCTACACCATCTCCCAGACCTTGCTCAAACTCATGTCGTTTAAGTTGGTGATGCCATCCAACCATCCTGGGCTCTGTCATCCTCTTCTCCTTTTACCTTCTATTTTTCCCAACATCAGGGTCTTTTCCAATGAGTCATCTCTTTGCATCAAAGTATTGGAGCTTCAGCTGCAGGATCAGTCCTTCCAATGAATACTCAGAGTTGATTTCCTTTATGATTGACCAATTTGATTTCCTTGCAGTCCAAGGGACTCTTAAGAGTCTTCTCCAACACCACAGTTCAAAGGCATCAATTCTTCGATGCTCAGCCTTCTTTATCGCCCAGCACTCACATCTATACATGACGACTGGGAAAACCAGAGCTTTGACTATATAGACTTTTGTTGGCAAAATGATGTCTCTGCTTTTGAATATGCTGTCTAGGTTTGTCATATCTTTTCTTCCAAGGAGCAAGTGTCTCTTAATTTCATGGCTGAATGTTGAGTTTTAAGCCAGCTTTTTCACTCTCCTCTTTCACCTTCAACAAGAGACTCTTTAGTTCTTCTTCTAAGGGTGATCTTAGATCTAAGGATGTCATCTGCATATCTGAGATTATAGCTATTTCTTCTGGCAATCATGATTCCAGCTTATGCTTCATCCAGACAGGCATTTCACATGAAATGCCCTCATAGTAGGTGGTAAGAAATCCTTGCAGTGAAGGAACTCCACAAACCTGCTTTCTAGTCTGCTTTCCCAGATCCCCTGGCAGAACTCATCAGTTTTCAGCTGCCTGCTGGGCAGTGGTTCTGAATCTACATATGCAAGTCTAACCTTTCACCAGTTTTCCTTTTCCATTGTTGCCTCTGTTTACTGATCTCTTTACCTAATTGTCTTGCTAGCAGCTCATTTTCAACATCTTCCCTCAAAAAACACTTTTGCATATGTGTGAACTGGTGAGAAGGGGACTGGGTGGATGTGGGAAGGAAGAGAGATTTTTTTAAAAATTGCACATTTTGATTATTGTACCACTGCAGGTATTACTTAAAAATAAAATAATTTAGCTTTCAAAAAGAGAGGACTAGGGCTTCCCTGGTGGTCCAGTGGGTAGAGTCCACCTTGCAGTGCAAGGGGCACCGGTTCAACCCCTGGCCTGGGAAGATCCCACATGCCATGGAGTGGCTGGACCAGTGTGTCCAATTACGAGACAGTGCTCTGGAGTGCATGTGCCCAGAACTAGTGCTCTGCAATGAGAGAGGCCACTGCAATGGGAGGCACACACAGGCCAAAGAAAAAAGATGCATGAAAATAAATAAATAAACAAGAAAAGAGGCCAAAATTAAAAAAAAATTTTTTTTTTAAAAAGAAAGGACTATATGCCGTTTTGGAAAAGGCAAACATAGATGGTAAAAAGACCAGTGGTTAGCAAAGGGGGAAGGGGGAGGGTTGAAGGGACCATAGGGGATTTTAAGGGCAGTGAAATGATATCAACTAATACTGTAAGTAAAGGACACGTCATTCTAGTTCGTCAAAGCCTACAAAATGTCCAACACCCAGAGTGTACCCTACTGTAAACTGTGAATTTTGGAGGAGGCCGAAGATGTGGATGATGTGCCATGCAGGATCACTGACTACAATTACTGTCCCAGTTATGGGGGTGTTGATAGTGAGGCAGGTATACCTGAGAAGAAATGGGCAGATGTGGGAGTTTCTGAGATTATAGCTATTTCTTCTGGCAATCATGATTCCAGCTTATGCTTCATCCAGACAGGCATTTCACATGAAATGCCCTCATAGTAGGTGGTAAGAAATCCTTGCAGTGAAGGAACTCCACAAACCTGCTTTCTAGTCTGCTTTCCCAGATCCCCTGGCAGAACTCATCAGTTTTCAGCTGCCTGCTGGGCAGTGGTTCTGAATCTACATATGCAAGTCTAACCTTTCACCAGTTTTCCTTTTCCATTGTTGCCTCTGTTTACTGATCTCTTTACCTAATTGTCTTGCTAGCAGCTCATTTTCAACATCTTCCCTCAAAAAACACTTTTGCATATGTGTGAACTGGTGAGAAGGGGACTGGGTGGATGTGGGAAGGAAGAGAGATTTTTTTAAAAATTGCACATTTTGATTATTGTACCACTGCAGGTATTACTTAAAAATAAAATAATTTAGCTTTCAAAAAGAGAGGACTAGGGCTTCCCTGGTGGTCCAGTGGGTAGAGTCCACCTTGCAGTGCAAGGGGCACCGGTTCAACCCCTGGCCTGGGAAGATCCCACATGCCATGGAGTGGCTGGACCAGTGTGTCCAATTACGAGACAGTGCTCTGGAGTGCATGTGCCCAGAACTAGTGCTCTGCAATGAGAGAGGCCACTGCAATGGGAGGCACACACAGGCCAAAGAAAAAAGATGCATGAAAATAAATAAATAAACAAGAAAAGAGGCCAAAATTAAAAAAAAATTTTTTTTTTAAAAAGAAAGGACTATATGCCGTTTTGGAAAAGGCAAACATAGATGGTAAAAAGACCAGTGGTTAGCAAAGGGGGAAGGGGGAGGGTTGAAGGGACCATAGGGGATTTTAAGGGCAGTGAAATGATATCAACTAATACTGTAAGTAAAGGACACGTCATTCTAGTTCGTCAAAGCCTACAAAATGTCCAACACCCAGAGTGTACCCTACTGTAAACTGTGAATTTTGGAGGAGGCCGAAGATGTGGATGATGTGCCATGCAGGATCACTGACTACAATTACTGTCCCAGTTATGGGGGTGTTGATAGTGAGGCAGGTATACCTGAGAAGAAATGGGCAGATGTGGGAGCTTTCTGCTCAGTTTTGCTGCAAACTTAACATTGCTCTAAAAGATAAAATCTATTAACTGAAAAAAGAAAAGAAAAGCACTTGTAGGAAGTTTGTGTGCTGGGACTATATGGGAGGCTTACTGTACTTACACTAATTGTAGTCATTGTGGACAAACAGATGATTCGTAATAACAGAAAACAGTCTGTTTCTGCCAATGCCCCATTTCTGTCCATTCCCTCAGGCCAGGTCCGCTGGAGGCCCTGTTGATTCTCCTGCATCCTCCAAGTCTAGTGGAGGTCCTCTTCTTCTTTTTTTTTTCTCTCTCTCTTTTTAAAAGTTTTTACTTGGGTATGTTTGTTTTACAATGTTGCATTAGCTTCAAGTGTACAGAGAAGTTGTTATATGTTTTTACAGAGTTTTCTTGTTTTCAGGTATACATAATCCTCAAACAGTCATAGGTATATCCCTGATCCCTCTCCCCTGAGCCCTCCTTCCCTTTTCTCCCTTCCTACCACCCTCCCACCCCCAGGTTGATACTTAGTCCCCATGTAGGTTCCCTTAGTCTTACAGCTAATCACAGTGGTAATCTCTATTACATATGATAGTGTAGGTTTCCTTGCTGCTCTTTCCATACCTCTCTTCTGATCTTCCCGCCCCTCAATGACCATAGGTCTGTTCTCTAAGTCTGTTTCTCCACTGCCACTCTGCATGTGCATTTATTGGTACCATCTTACTAGATTCCATATATATGCATTAGTATACCGTGTTTGTCCTTTTCTTTTTGACTTACTTCACTTTGTATAATAGGTTCTAGATTTATCCACTTCACTAGGGCTGATTCTTCTGCATTTCTTTTTACGGCTGAGAAGTATTCCATTGTATATACGTACCATAGTTTCTTTTTTTTTCTCTTTTTATTTTTTTTTATTCTTTATTTTAAAGGTTTCACAGAGTTTTGTTGTTCACAGACATGTATGTTCCCAGATCAGTCATATGCGTATCCATGGTCCGCACCCACCCAGAACCCCCCATCCCACCCCTCCAGACCTTCGCCCCAAGCCATTGTAAGCACTCCTATTCCCTTAGCACTATGACACTAGCTATCTTTTCCACACATAACACTATAGGTTTCCTTGTTACTTCCTCCATGCTTCCCCCTCCCTATTTCTTCGCCACGATGTCCCTATGTCTATGCTCTGTCTGTTTTTCCATGAGTTCCCTGCATGTGATATCAAGACCGTCCTACTAGATTCCATATATGTGTGTTAGTATACTGTATTTCTCTTTCTCTTTTTGACTTACTTCACTTTTTATGATGGGTTCTAGAGCCAGCCACTTCATTAGGACTGAGTCTTCTGCATTTCTTTTAATAGCTGAGTAGTATTCCATTGTATATATGTACCAGAGCTTCTGGATCCATTCATTTGTCGATGGACATCTATGTTGCTTCCATGTTCTGGCTATTGTATAGAGAGCTGCAATGAACATTGGGGTACAGGTGCTTCTTTCAGATTTGATTTCATCAGAATATAAACCTAATAGTGGGATTGCTGGGTCATAGGGTGCTTCTATTTTTAGTTTCTTAAGGAATCTCCATACTGTCTTCCATAGAGGCTGTATCAATTTACACTCCCACCAGCAATGCAAGAGGATTCCCTTTTCTCCACACCCTCTCCAGCATTTATTGTCTGCAGATTTTTGAAGATGGCCATTCTGACGGGTGTGAGGTGATATCTCATGGTAGTTTTAATTTGCATTTCTCTAATAATAAGCGAGGTTGAGCATCGTTTCATGTGCTTTTGGGCCATCTGTATGTCCTCTTTGGAGAGGTGTCTCTTTAGATCTTTTTCCCATTTTTTGATTGGGTTGTTCGTTTTCCCGGTGCTGAGTTGTCTGAGTTGCTTGTAGATTTTGGAGATGAATTCTTTGTCTGTTGTTTCATTTGCTATGATTTTCTCCCACTCTGTGGGCTGTCTGTTCAGCTTTTTTGTAATTTCTTTAGCTGTACAAAAGCTTTTAAGTTTCATGAGGTCCCATATGTTCATTTCTCTTTTTTTTTTTTTGACATTTTTTTAATTCTTTATTTTAAAGGTTTCACAGAGTTTTGTTGTTCACAGACATGTATGTTCCCAGATCAGTCATATGCGTATCCATGGTCCGCACCCACCCAGAACCCCCCATCCCACCCCTCCAGACCTTCGCCCCAAGCCATTGTAAGCACTCCTATTCCCTTAGCACTATGACACTAGCTATCTTTTCCACACATAACACTATAGGTTTCCTTGTTACTTCCTCCATGCTTCCCCCTCCCTATTTCTTCGCCACGATGTCCCTATGTCTATGCTCTGTCTGTTTTTCCATGAGTTCCCTGCATGTGATATCAAGACCGTCCTACTAGATTCCATATATGTGTGTTAGTATACTGTATTTCTCTTTCTCTTTTTGACTTACTTCACTTTTTATGATGGGTTCTAGAGCCAGCCACTTCATTAGGACTGAGTCTTCTGCATTTCTTTTAATAGCTGAGTAGTATTCCATTGTATATATGTACCAGAGCTTCTGGATCCATTCATTTGTCGATGGACATCTATGTTGCTTCCAAGTTCTGGCTATTGTATAGAGAGCTGCAATGAACATTGGGGTACAGGTGCTTCTTTCAGATTTGATTTCATCAGAATATAAACCTAATAGTGGGATTGCTGGGTCATAGGGTGCTTCTATTTTTAGTTTCTTAAGGAATCTCCATACTGTCTTCCATAGAGGCTGTATCAATTTACACTCCCACCAGCAATGCAAGAGGATTCCCTTTTCTCCACACCCTCTCCAGCATTTATTGTCTGCAGATTTTTGAAGATGGCCATTCTGACGGGTGTGAGGTGATATCTCATGGTAGTTTTAATTTGCATTTCTCTAATAATAAGCGAGGTTGAGCATCGTTTCATGTGCTTTTGGGCCATCTGTATGTCCTCTTTGGAGAGGTGTCTCTTTAGATCTTTTTCCCATTTTTTGATTGGGTTGTTCGTTTTCCCGGTGCTGAGTTGTCTGAGTTGCTTGTAGATTTTGGAGATGAATTCTTTGTCTGTTGTTTCATTTGCTATGATTTTCTCCCACTCTGTGGGCTGTCTGTTCAGCTTTTTTGTAATTTCTTTAGCTGTACAAAAGCTTTTAAGTTTCATGAGGTCCCATATGTTCATTTTTCTTTTCAGTTCTGCTATTTTAGTTGGTGGGTCAGAGAAGATCTTGCTTTGATTGATGTCCTTGAGTGTTTTGCCTATATTCTCCTCTAAGAGTTTGATGGTTTCTGGTCTTACATTTAGGTCCTTAATCCATTTTTGAGTTGATCTTAGTGTATGGTGTCAGGGAATGTTTCATCTTCATTTTTTTGCATGTAGCTGTCCAATTCTCCCAGCACCACTTGTTGAAGAGGCTGTCTTTGTCCCATTTTATGGTTTCTCCTCCTTTATCAAAAATAAGGTACCCATAGGTGTGTGGGTTTATCTCTGAGTTCTCGATCTTGTTCCATTGGTCTATAGTTCTGTTTTTGTGCCAGTACCATAGTGTCTTGATGACTGTTGCTTTGTAGTAGAGTCTGAAGTTAGGGAGGCTGATCCCTCCAGCTCTGTTTTTCTTTCTCAGGATTGCTTTGACTATTCGAGGTCTTTTGTGTTTCCATATGAACTGTGTGATCCTTTGGTCTAGTTCTGTGAAAAATGTCAATGGAAGTTGAATAGGTATTGCATTGAATCTGTAGATGATATTTGGTAGTATGGTCATTTTCACAATATTGATTCTTCCGACCCAGGAACATGGAATATCTCTCCATCTGTTTAAGTCTTCTTTAATTTCTTTCATGAGTGTCTTGTAATTTTCTGTGTACAATTCTGTTGTTTCTTTGGGTAGGTTTATTCCTAGATATTTGATTCTTTTGGTTGCAATGGTGAAGGGGACTGCCTCTTTGATTTCATTTTCTGATTTTTCATTGTTTGTGTATAGGAATGTCAGTGATTTCTGTGGGTTGACTTTGTATCCTGCGACTTTGCTGAATTCGTTGATTAGCTCTAGTAGCTTTGTAATAGTGTCTTTGGGATGTTCTATGTATAATATCATGTCATCTGCAAAAAGAGAGAGCTTGACTTCTTCTTTTCCAATCTGGATTCCTTTGATTTCTTTCTCTTCTCTTATTGCCATTGCTAGAACTTCCAGGACTATGTTGAATAGTAGTGGTGAAAGTGGACACCCCTGTCTTGTTCCTGATTATAGAGCGAATGCTTTCAGTTTTTCACTGTTGAGGACAATGTTCGCTGTGGGCTTCTCATATATGGCTTTCACTATGTTGAGATAGGTTCCTTCTATGCCCATTTTCTGAAGAGTTTTTACCATGAATGGATGCTGTACGTTGTCAAAGGCTTTTTCTGCATCTATTGAGATGATCATGTGATTGTTGTCTCTCAGTTTGTTAATATGGTGTATCACATTGATTGATTTGCAGATGTTGAAGAATCCTTGCATGCCTGGGATGAACCCGACTTGATCATGATGTATGAGTTTTTTGATGTGTCATTGAATTCTGTTTGCTAGGATTTTGTTGAGGATCTTGGCATCTAAGTTCATCAGAGAAATTGGTCTGTAATTTTCCTTTTTTGTGTTGTCTTTGCCTGGTTTGGGTATCAGGGTGATGTTGGCCTCGTAGAATGTGTTTGGAAGTTTTCCTTCCTGTGCAATTTTTTGAAAGAGTTTTAGAAGGACAGGCATTAGCTCTTCTTTAAATGTTTGGTAGAATTCGGCTGTGAAGCCATCTGGTCCTGGGCTTTTATTTTTGGGTAGATTTTTAATCACAGATTCGATTTCTGAGCTTGTGATTGGGTTGTTCAAAGTTTCTGTTTCTTCCTGGCTCAGTCTTGGGAGATTGATCTTCCCCAAGAAACTGTCCATTTCTTCCAGGTTGTCCAGTTTGTTGCCATAGAGTTGCTCATAATAGTCTCTTAGAATCCTTTGGATTTCTGCATTATCTGTTGTAATCTCTCCTTTTTCGTTTTTGATTTTGTTGATCTGGTTCTTCTCCCTCTTTTTCTTGATGAGTCTCGCCAGAGGCTTGTCAATTTTGTTTATCTTTTCAAAGAACCAGCTTTTTGTTTTATTTATCCGAACTATAGTTTCTTTCATTTCTTTCTGATTTATTTCTGCTCTAGTCTTTATAATTTCTCTTCTTCTGCTGGCTTTGGGGCGTTTTTGTTCCTCTTTTTCCAATTGTTTTAAGCGGAGAGTTAAGTCATCTGCTTCATATATTCCTAGTTTCTTGAGGTGGGATTGTATTGCTATAAATTCCCCCCTTAGAGCTGCTTTTGTGGTATCCCATAAGTTTTGCACGGTCGTATATTCATTGTCATTTTCTTCTAGGAATTTTTAAATTTCTCCTTTGATTTCCTCAGTGATCAGTTGGTTTTTTAGGTAAGTGTTGTTTAATCACCATTTGTTTGTATTTTTAGCGCTTTTTTTTTCCTGTAGTTGATCTCTAGTCTCATTGCATTGTGGTCCGAGAAGATGGTTGATATAATTTCAGTTTTCTTGAATTGACTGAGGTTAGATTTGTGGCCCAAGATGTGGTCTATCTTGGAGAATGTTCCATGAGCACTTGAGAAGAAAGTGTATTCTTCTGCTTTTGGATGGAACGTCTTAAAGATATCGATGAGGTCCATCTTTTCTAGTGTGGCATTTAAGGCTTGTGTTTCTTTATTAATTTTCTGTTTAGATGATCTATCCATTGGTGTGAGAGAAGTGTTGAAGTCTCCTACTATTATTGTGTTATTATTGATTTCTTCTTTTAAGTCTGAAAGTATCTGTCTTATGTATTGAGGTGCCCCTGTTTCAGGTGCGTAGATGTTCATGACTGTTATGTCTTCCTCTTGGATGGATCCTTTAATCATGATGTAGTGACCTGCCTTGTCTCTTAGAATCTTCTTTACTTTAAAATCTAGTTTGTCTGATATGAGGATTGCTACTCCAGCTTTCTTTTGATTTCCATTTGCATCGAATATCTTTTTCCAGCCTTTCACTTTCAGTCTATGAGTGTCTCTAGGTCTGAAGTGGGTCTCTTGTAAACAGCATGTATATGGGTCATGTTTCTGGATCCATTCAGCCAGACTGTGTCATTTGGTTGGAGCATTTAATCCATTTACATTCAAAGTAATTATCGATACAAATGTTCCTATTGTCATCTTCTTAGAAGTCTGGGGTTTGATTTGTAGGACTTCTTCTACTCTTGTATTTATTGGCTATATCAAGCCCTTTAACACTTGTAGGGCTGGTTTTGTGGTACAGAATTCTTTTAGTTTTTGTCTGTCTGAGAAGCTTTTGACTTCTCCATCGATTCTGAATGAGATTTTTGCTGGGTAGAGAATTCGTGGTTGCAGGTTATTCTCTTTTAGCCATTTAAATGTGTCCTGCCATTCTCTTCTGGCCTGCAGGGTTTCTGTTGAGAGATCCGCAGTTAGACGTATGGGATTTCCTTTATATGTTCTTTGTTGTTTGCTTCTAGCTGCTTTTAGTAATCTGTCTTTATATTTAGTCTGTGTTAGTTTGATTAGAATGTGCCTTGGTGTGTTTCTTCTGGGGTTTATCCTGTATGGAACTCTTTGTGCTTCTTGGACATGGTTGACTATTTCCTTTCCCATGCTGGGGAAGTTTTCTACAATAACCTCTTCAAGAATTTTTTCGTAACCTTTCTTCCCTTCTTCTTCCTCTGGGACTCCTATAATTCTAATGTTGGTATGTTTGATATTGTCCCATAGGTCCCTGAGGCTATCCTCAGTTCTTTTAATTCTTTCGGCTTTGTTCTGTTCCTCACCAGTTATTTCCAGCAGTCTATCTTCCAGCATGCTTATCCGTTCTGCCTCCGATACTCTACTGTTGAGACCTTCTATCATATTTTTGAGTTCAGCAATTGAGTTGGTGGTCTCTATTTGCTTATTTTTCATTTCCTGCATGTCTTTTCTCAGTGTACTAATTTCCTCTAATATTCTGTTTTCGGTGTTTTGCATCCTCATTAATATAGTTTTTCTGAATTCTCTTTCGGATAATTTGTCTGTCTCCTCCTCTGTCATTTGAGGCTGTGATTCTCTAGCTTGGTACTTCATTTGTGCAGTGTTTTTCTGTCGTTTCATCTCTAGTGTTGTATGTTCTGCAAAAGTATGGGGTCTTGGAATGAAGGCTTCTAGTCCTAGGATCCTTGGTTGGATGATTGGTCAGGGGGTGTAGGCTCTATGCCTGGTTTGCTATGGTGTTCCGTGATATTAGTTCAAATACTAGCATCTGAGGAGCAAGAGGTGTGTCCCTAATGGGTGACAGTCATAAAAGCATGCAGATGTTTTCTAACCTAGTCATAAGATATACATACATACACAGCAATAGCCACATCTAACCAGTCTTACAGTGACAAAGCATAGGAAATTTTCCTGGCAAACACGCAAATCCCCTTAAGCTCTGAGTTAATTAAAATAGTGCCTGGAAAAATAGATCTTGGGTAAGGTCCTGGCTTGGACGTTAAGCTTTTGATTTTCCCGCTGAATGAGATTTTGGTGGGTAGAGAATTCGTGGTTGCAGGTTATTCTCTTTTAGCCATTTAAATGTGTCCTGCCATTCTCTTCTGGCCTGCAGGGTTTCTGTTGAGAGATCCGCAGTTAGACGTATGGGATTTCCTTTATATGTTCTTTGTTGTTTGCTTCTAGCTGCTTTTAGTAATCTGTCTTTATATTTAGTCTGTGTTAGTTTGATTAGAATGTGCCTTGGTGTGTTTCTTCTGGGGTTTATCCTGTATGGAACTCTTTGTGCTTCTTGGACATGGTTGACTATTTCCTTTCCCATGCTGGGGAAGTTTTCTACAATAACCTCTTCAAGAATTTTTTCGTAACCTTTCTTCCCTTCTTCTTCCTCTGGGACTCCTATAATTCTAATGTTGGTATGTTTGATATTGTCCCATAGGTCCCTGAGGCTATCCTCAGTTCTTTTAATTCTTTCGGCTTTGTTCTGTTCCTCACCAGTTATTTCCAGCAGTCTATCTTCCAGCATGCTTATCCGTTCTGCCTCCGATACTCTACTGTTGAGACCTTCTATCATATTTTTGAGTTCAGCAATTGAGTTGGTGGTCTCTATTTGCTTATTTTTCATTTCCTGCATGTCTTTTCTCAGTGTACTAATTTCCTCTAATATTCTGTTTTCGGTGTTTTGCATCCTCATTAGTATAATTTTTCTGAATTCTCTTTCAGATAATTTGTCTGTCTCCTCCTCTGTCATTTGAGGCTGTGATTCTCTAGCTTGGTCCTTCATTTGTGCAATGTTTTTCTGTCGTTTCATCTCTAGTGTTGTATGTTCTGCGAAAGTGTGGGGTCTTGGAATGAGGGCTTCTAGTCCTAGGATCCTTGGTTGGATGATTGGTCAGGGGGTGTAGGCTCTATGCCTGGTTTGCTATGGTGTTCCGTGATATCAGTTCAAATACTAGCATCTGAGGAGCAAGAGGTGTGTCCCTAATGGGTGACAGTCATAAAAGCATGCAGATGTTTTCTAACCTAGTCATAAGATATACATACATACACAGCAATAAGCACATCTAACCAGTCTTACAGTGACAAAGCATAGGAAATTTTCCTGGCAAACGACGCAATCAAAGATGGTACTTGCCCGTTAAGCTCTGAGTTAATTAAAATAGTGCCTGGAAAAATAGATCTTGGGTAAAGTCCTGGCTTGGACTATTTTGTCATTGAAAGCAATTTTTAACTAAGACATGTGTTGAGGGTGAGGAGGTGTAAAATGTATGGGTGATGAGAAGGAATAGATTCGACTTGGAAGGATTTTATAGGGTTATGCAGCCAAGATTAGTGTGTTGTATTGTTTAGTGCAGCTGGAAGAGAATAGTGGAGACAGGAAGGTAGGAAATATTTATCTAGGGGGTAGTGGTATATAGGAGAAAATTTTAGATTTAGAACATAGAGGGAGGAAGGAGTGGGAAAGAGGAAAGAAAATTAGAAGTTCACGAATTAAAATTAAAAAAAAACCTTAATAATAAAAAAATTAATAATTAAAAATCAAAAAAATTAAAAATTAAAAAAGGGAAGAGAAACTTAATAAGAAGAGACAAAAGAGAGAGAGAGAGAGAAAAAAAAAAGAAACCCAAACCTGACCAATCAAACGAATAAGCAGAACCGTCCGCAACAGATAAACCAAAAAGCTAAATACTGTCCCTGGTTTTTATCCTCTCATCTGTCTGGAAGCCAGTCTGCTCTCGATGGTATTGTCTTGATAATGCAGCCTTTTCCTTATGGCACGGGTCTGCAAGCTCAGATGCTGACCGGGACGGCGGGCTGATCTCTGTCCGTTGGGCGGGGGAACGAGGTGCGCTTGCTGTCCCGGGTTGGGCGGGAGCGTGGGCTGATCCCAGTGTGTCGGGCGGGGGGTGCGACAAGCGCCGTCCTGGGTTGGGTGGGAGCGCGGGCTGATCCCAGTCCAACGGGCGGGGGGCCGTGGGGCGCGCGCAATCCCGTGTTGGGCGGGGGCGTCCTGGCTCTGCAGCGCACCTGCAGGTAGCCTCTGATACCTGCCCTTCTCCCGACTTCCTCCACTGCGGGTGTAGCTATGGGGGTGCAGCTATGGGGGTGCAGGGGCTCCTCCGCCACTGGCGCGCACGCACTGCCGGTTGCGCCTCCAAGTCCCAAAGGCAGGCACAAGGTTCCCCGTCTGGCTCGAGCCCGGTCCCTGGTCAGCAATCTGTGGGCGACTTCCCCTTCAGCCAGTCCCCCGCTAGGAGTGTTTGAACTCACCCGGTGCCAGGTGGAAAGTCGTGATTTTCGCCCGGCGGCCGAGTGGCGTGATCCTCACACTGGGCGCTCCCTCCCGTCTCCCGGTCGGTCTCTAGGCAGCGCTCTCCGCGTTCAGTCCGGCCTCAGGTCGCTAGGCAGCAAGCGTGTTCTGCTCGGCCCTGCTCCAGTATCCTATCTTCTCAGTGTCTTAATTTCTGCTGGCAATCCGGGCGGATTCTTGGAGTTTTCACGCTGAGTGCTGTCCTTTCTCCCCCGAGGCTCTGCTTAGGCCCCCTTTTAGGGCACTTGCTGGAGCGCTCTCCATTGGTACGGTCAGGCGTGGGGGTTAGGATAGAGGCTAGAGGATTCTTAGAACCCTAGCTCCGGGAAATTTCTGGCTATTCACTCTTCTACTCTCGCGGACCTATGGAATTCTTCTGTCGTCTAGCGGCTGGTTTGTTGGTGGTGGTTCTTTTCTTGATTAGTTCTGGTGATTCTGTTGGGGAGCTGGTGAAATCTTCCCCTCATTCCTCAGTCATCTTGGCTCCTCCCCCCGTACCATAGTTTCTTTATCCATTCATTTGTTGATGGACATCTAGGTTGCTTCCATGTACTAGCTATTGTGTAGAGAGCTGCAATGAACATTGGGTACAGGTGTCTCTTTCAATCTTGATTTCATCAGGATATATGCCTAGTAATGGGACTGCTGGGTCATACAGTGCTTCTATTTTTTAGTTTTTTAAGGTATCTCCAAAACTCTTAGAGGAGAATATAGGCAAAACACTCAAGGACATAAATCAAAGTAAGATCTTCTATGACCCATCCTCTAGAATATTGGAAATAAAAACAAAAATAAACATGTGGGACCTAATGAAACTTAAAAGCTTTTGTACAGCAAAAGAAACTACTAACAAGGTAAATAGACACACCACAGAATGGGAGAAAATCATAGCAAATGAATCAACCGGCAAATAATTAATAATTTCCAAAATATACAAACAACTGAGACAATTCAATACCGAAAAAACAAACAACCCAATCAAAAAATGGGAAAAAGACCTAAACAGACACCTCTCCCAAAAAGACATACAGATGGCCAAAAAAACACATGAAAAGATGTTCAAAATCACGTATTATTAGAGAAATACAAATCAAAACTACAATGAGATATCACCCCACACCAGTCAGAATGGCCACCATTAAAAAAACTACTGACAATAATTGCTGGAGAGGGTGCAGAGAAAAGGGAACACTCCTGCATTGTTGGTAAGAATGTAAAGTGATATAGCCACTATGGTCCCCTTCTTTTGGAAGAGTCTTTGCACTTGGCTTTATTTGTGACTTTGGGATCACCTCTGTGGGTCAGTCTCCCTTGGACTGACCCCTGACATAATCTAGAATTAGATGTTTCTTTGCTTTCTTTACATCACTTCTTTCCTCAAAGAAACATAAAATGCCTTTCACATCAAGTCTGGATGCCTTCTCGACTCCAGGGCACCCCAGTTTGCTATCTTCACCTGCTTGCCTCCTTTTGGATTTCTCTCAGTTCACTCCCCTCCACTCCTATCTGTCTTGTGCACCCCTTCAGCCTGTAGATTATAGAATCTTCCTCCTCTCTCACTCTCCATCTCAAGTCCAACTCCTGTATGGGCTTAGACCTATTTTCTTCTTCTAGAGCCTAGGGCCATACTAGAAGGATAACACTGAACTCTGGCCTTCTGGGTTTGGTGCTCAGAAGAATATATGTCAAAATGAGAGCGACACACCTGGAACAAACAGTTGTGTGACTTCTGCCCTTGTGTCCAGTAGTTGATCAAGAGGGCTTCACTGGGATTTCTGCTGGTGGAACAAATCTTGAAAGGGACCTTGGTGATCATAACTCGCAAGATTGACTTAGGTTCTAGGCAGCCTTTGGCAGAAGGTTATTCAAGACTGGCCTCTTCTAGAGTCTCTCGGGGACTCTGACTTCCCAAGAGAGGTAGAAGTGTCCCAGAGATGGGGTGCTTTGTTATAAGATTAGCCTTTCTGTGCCGTGGTCCATTTATGTTTATAGGAAGTCAGTTTTGCACTTGTACCCCCAACTTTTTATAACTCTTATAAACCTCAGGAGAGACAAGAATATGAACAAATCATGTGAACCATGGGCAGAATTCAGCCTGCTGCCTGTCTTAGTATAGCTTGAAAGCTAAGAACGTTTTTTACCTTTTTTTGTTTGCTTGTTTGCTTTGTTTTTTACATTTTTTTAAGTGTTGAAGAAATGCAGAGTCCCTTGTGACATGTGAACAGTAAATGAAATTCACATTGCTGTGTCCATAAATAAAGTTTTATTGGAACATGATTGGAACACGTGGACTTATTGTCTGCAACTGCTTTATGCTCTCACAGCAGGTGTGAGAAGGGGCAACAGATTGAGAGACCTGTAAAAGCCACATAGTAACTGTCCAGAAAGTTGCCGACCTCTGATTTGAATACCTACACACAAAAGACCTTCTGAATGTTGCTATGATCTTTCTGAAGGGAACTGGGGTTTGAACTTTCTAATTGCTAGGCCCTGCTGTTGCAGGACCCCAGGGAGGTGTCATTCAACACAATGAGAAGAGTGCCCCCTGGAGGAGGCCCAGGATCTGATGTAACCAGGGCAGAGTAGGAGAGACCTGATTCTGATCATGGCTCAGCTAAAAACTCTCTGGCTGTGCACCTGGAGGCAGATGGCCTAACTGCTCTGGGCCTCAGACCCTCACATCGGCACAAGGAAAGGGCTGAACTCAGTGGCTCTCAGACGTCCTCCCTCCCTCACTGCTTCTTCTTAGGAGAATCTTTACTGAAATGAATTCTCACATAGGCCCCCAAATAGAAGTGTTCCTGGCCTGGGTCCCTCAGCGAAGGATGGTTCAGGAAGAATTTGACAGCTTCCCAGGCGTCTCAGGTAAGGGTTCTGTGGGTTTAGGTCCCCTCACAGAGCAACTCAGACCCACAGGTGGACCGGATTGGTTCTCTTCAGAGAGTTGGTTGGGACCCATTGAGTGGTGCCACATACTCTGAGGCCATGTATTCTGGCCCAGTCAGCCAGAATTTTCCCTGGTGCTGGCTCTTCCCCTCAGGCACCAGTCTCTTAATAACAGCTACAGAGAATCATGCTTAGTGAAATAAGTCAGATCAAGATAGACAAATACTGTATGATAACACTTACGTGTGGAACCTAAAAAATAATGTGAATGAATCTATATAAATATAGAAAGAGACTCACAGACATAGAAAACAAACTTATGGCTACTAAAGGAGAAAGGAGGGAGAGAGAAATTAGGAGTATGGGATTAACTGACAAAAATTACTATATGTAAAATGAATTGTTGCTGTTTAGCTGCTAAGTTGTATCTGACTCTTTTCGACCCCACGGACTGAAGCCTGCCAGATTACTCTGTCATGGGATTTCCCAGGGAAGAATACTGAAGTGGGTTACTGGAGGGGATCTTCCCAATATAGGGATTGAACCTGGGTCTCCTGCATTGGCAGGCAGATTCTTTACCACCAAGCCACTAGGGAAGCCCACATAAAGTGGATAAACAACAGGATTTACTCTATAGCACAAGAAATTATACCTAATATATTGTGACAACCTACAACAGAATCTAATCTGCAAAAATACCCAAATCACTATGCTGCACACCTGAAACTAATGCAATTTTGTAAATCAATTACACAATTTTTAAAATAAATCATTTATAAATTTTTAGGTGCTTTTTATAATCAATGATTAAAAACATCTAAAATTTCCCCAAGCACTTCCTCTTTGCTTGCAATGATGTGTTTCTTGTCATGTAATACAAACAACAACCCAATAAAATAGGTACTGGAATAACTCCTGTTTTACAAATGAGACACACACAGAAGACATCATCATAGAGAGTGTTCTACATGAGGATGGAGGAGGTGTGGAGGCTGGGTATAGACCCAGTGTGACAGCAAAGTCCATTCCTTTACAGGGCACCTGGATGCCTCATTTCTCTAGAGCTGTTTTTAGTCAACAGATATGAGAATTTATTTATAACTCACTTGCTGTGGGACTCTGGGACAGACTTAACCTTTCTAAGCTTCTGTTTTCTCATCGGTCAAATGGGAATAATGATAGGATTAGTAATATTGCTGTGTGGATGAGTGGGCTAGAACATTAGTGAGTGAGAGTTAGTGCCTGGCATTACTCATCGCCAATAACCATTGCCTTCTATTATCATCACCTGTCTCTGAGTGTGAGGCCAGAAGCCTTTGACTATGTTAAACTACGTTAACATAGTTTGCCTGGACCCTCTTTGATGTCACATCCACCAATTTCTGTTTGTTGTTGCTGTTGATCTACAATATTAGTTTTAGGTGTACAACATAATGACTCAAAAATTTTATAGATTATACTCCATTCAAAGTTATTATAGGGACTTCCCTGGTGGTCCAGTGGTTAAGACTTTTCCTTCTAATTCAAAGGGTTTGGGTTTGATCCCTGCTCAGGGAGCTAAGACCCCACATGCCTCCTGGTCAAAAAACCAAAACATAAAACAGAAGCAATATTGTAACAAATTCAGTAAAGACTTAAACAAATGGTCTACATCAAACAGTTTTTTGCACTTGATCTTACCTAAAGGCCCAAAGGTGATTACATGAAACAACTTAAAATATAAAGTCATTGTGAAATGTAGGCTTTATATCCTGTGCTGTACAATATATCTCTGTGGGTTATTATTTTATACGTAGTAGTTGATACCTCCTAATCCCCTACCCCTATCTTGCCTCTCCCTCTTCATGTCCACTGACTTTATGGAGGTCATCTTTAAAGACTCAGTTCCAGCCTGCTTTCTTTAGGTAGAGGATTTCTTTTGCCCTAATGGCCAAGGTAACATTCTGTTTTATTGAACCTCTATCAGCAACGAATCATCATAAGAATGCTCACTGCTTGTTCTGTATGTCTTCCTTCTCTTTTCATCACCACTACTGTGCTGGGACAGATATTGGCTACATAGGACAGTGAAAAAAAGCAGGGGCTTTTTAATCTGGAAGACCCGGAGTTTAAATTCTGAATCTACTCTGTACAAACTGGGTCCTTGAGTATGGTTCTAAACTCAGCAAGTCTCAGTTACTTCATCTGTAAAATGAGGAAAGTAGCTCTTTTCTTCCAAGTTACTTTGAGAATTAAATGTGATGGTGCCATGAAAGCTCCCCTGGTTAAAACTTTTCCTTCTAATTCAAAGGGTTTGGGTTTGATCCCTGGTCAGGGAGCTAAGATCCCATGTGCCTCCAGGTCAAAAAACCAGGAGGCATGAGCACATGATGGGGCACTCCTTTGTTCTTGTTTAGTCTGACTCTTTTGCCACCCTCTGGACTATAGCCCCCTGGGCTCCTTGGTCTCTGGGATTTTCCTGGCAAGAATACTGAGTTGCCATTTCCTCCTCCAGGGGATCTTCCTGAAGTGTACTCCTCAGCAGTGCTCTAAAAACCATTTGATTGGCAGGAAAGGGGACCCCTACCATGGCCAGAAGGTAGGCTCTTGTCTAACACTCAGAAATGAATTGTCCAAGGAGACATGTGCTGACAAAGCAAGAGATTTTACTGAAAAGGGCACTGGGGCCGAAAGCGGTAGGGTAAAGGAACCCAGGAGAATTGGTCTTCCTCATGGCTTACAGTCTCAGGTTTTATAGTAATGGAATTAGTTTTCAGTTTGTCTTTGGCCAATCATTCTGACTCAGAGTCCTTCCTGGTGGCACACACACTGCTCAGCCAAGATGGATGCCAGCGAGAGGGATTCTGGGAGGTGATCGGACACGTGGTGTCTCCTTTAGATCTTTCCTGAATTCTTCCGGTTAGCGGTGGCTTATTAGTTACGTGTGTGTTACCAGGACCTCCTGTCCTAAAATAACTCACTCAACTGGTTACTATGGTGCCTGGTCAGAGTGGACAGTTCCTGTCAGTGTGCTTCTCCTAACAGCAGCTACTGTTGCAAGAAGCAAGGACAGTTTAAATATTTATCCAGTTTCCCAATCAGCGGAGCAGTGTGTCCCAGGTGGCAGGCCTCAGCTCACCCTCACTCTTGTGAAGGTTTCATCTGTAAGGTGCCACGAGGTCTCTAAAGATAGGGGAGGTCCTAGCCACAAGGAGCTGAATATCTGACAGGAAGCAGGAGATGAGAGTACATGTAGGCTATGCTGAGACCTCAGGCCAGTACTCCGGAAGCTCAGAGAGAAAGAAAGATTCTGATTGGTTTTTGTTCTACAGGTGCTTATGGCCTAGCAGGGCCACAAAAAACCAGGTGCAGGAAGGAAAAACAGTCTGAAGGAGGAGGAGATTCTGTGCCGGAGTCAAATAGAAACAAATACCTTAGCATTTAGAGAGGGACACGTCTCTGTGAGGCATTCTCTAGGTGGGGGGCCAGGTGTGTGCAGGTGGAATATTCAGAAACAGAGAGTTCAGTTGTGGAGTGTATCTGGAATGGACAATTAAATTTAATAGATCAAGGGTGCTACCTGGAATCTTTAAAATCCCCCATAGAACTCTCTGTGGCAATGGATATGTCCAGCATTGTAGGCACCTTTTGTGGCCATCAAGTCATTGAAATACCACTGTAAGTGAGAAATTGAATTGTAATTCTAACTCAGCTACAGGGGTCTTGCGGCTTCTTACTCAGATGCAAAGGCCTAGAGCAATTAGGGTGGGGATTGCTACTGAGTTAAGCTCATTCTCTGTGTACCTTACTTAACAGATTTCACTTAACCCTGGGAACAGCCTTGTTTCACCAATGAGGAAGGTGAGGGTCAGAGGTCAGGAAACGGGCCCAGGGTTTCCAGTCGGGAAATGGCTGAGTGGGAACCAGGCATGATGCTCTTCACTAGAGATGATGTTGTGCCCAGGCAAGGCCAGTTAAGGGCTTTGAGCATCAGGGAATTGCCTTCCAAGTTGTCTTTCTAGTATGTAGGAAACCGTAGACCCCTGCCAAGGGAACAGAAATGCTGGTAAGCATTTACCTGGCCCCACCTGGGAGTCATGGAGCTGACAGGCCCCTGATTGCTGAATTCTAGCAACATAACCTCAAATGGGGAGGTCACCGTGAGGACGCCGGGCTACCCAATACCAGGTAGCTAACCTGCCTCTAAGCCTCATTTGGCACCAAATTGCCTCTTCCCTCCTTCCTGTCCCTGTTTTTCCATGGCCCCACTAGGTTATGAGCATCTCTAGAGCAAGAAGCAGGCAGGATTGTTCCTCCTTTCTGAACTTCCAGGGAATTTGTCAAGGTAGAAAGTTCTATAACAGAACCAAAGCATTGTTTTGGAAGGCACAGTTGGGGAGCTCACTGAAGGAGTATCTTGGACTTTGGAGATATAACCAAGTTCAGGTTTGCCTAGCCTCACTGATTGCTCAGCTTGCAATAGGGTGCTATCCACTGAGGTTTCAATAACATACTCACTGTATTTAGACACATAAAGATCATTTGCAATCTTTCCTGGAGGAATTAGGACAACAAAAAGGTCCTGCAGAGTCTGTGGAAATGTGGAGGGAGTCCTTTAGAGCTAAACCCAGAATGGAGTTGATGAGTCTGAGTTTACCAGATGAAGGGCATCCATTCAAGTGAGAGTGCCTTTCAGGAAGGCTGCTGAGGACAAGACATTTGGTGATGATCAGAACGGCCTCCCACTTGCCCACAGGAAAATGTGATTATAGCGACACAGTCAAGTAAGGACACAACGAGAGCAGTGGAGATTCCTGCACGCAGGTGAGCCCAAAGGACTTGTTTGCAAGTTTCAACCTCAAAGAGGATATTAGAATTTGCATCCTGGGGCATACTCTGTTCTCTGCCTGGTGGTCTGTCTTGTTTCCCTGTAGAACTGTTACTGTCGGACCACAGAGCAATGCTCGATAGCGCTGTGGGACATAGGGAGAGACGGTGCTCTCCTCAAAGTCAACAGAGATGGAATAAGGGATGGAAGCCCAGCAACCCAAACTGGATCATAATCAAAAGACTTGCAGGTTCTACCAGTCCTGTAATGCTGAACCCCTCAGATCAGCTCAGTGGGAGGGAGTCCCCCATGCTGGGAAATGTCTCCATTCTATTCTGTCCAGGACTAGGAAGTTTGAAGTGAAATGTCAGTTCTGCCTGACTCTGCAATCCCATGGACTGTAGCCTGCCAGGATCCTCTGACCATGGAATTATCCAGGCAAGAATACTGGACTGGGTAGCTGTTCCCTTCTTCAGGGGATCTTCCTGACTTAGGGATCAATTCTGGGTCTCATGCAATGCAGGCAGATTCTTTTCCCTCTGAGCCACCAGGGAAGCCTCCCAAATTAATTTATTTTTAATTGAAGAATAATTGCTTTACAATTATTGCTGTGTTGGTCCAAAGGGAATTTGTCAAAATCTATAACAGAACCAAAGCATTGTTTTGGAAGGCACAGTTGGGGAGCTCACTGAAGGAGTATCTTGGACTTTGGAGATATAACCAAGTTCAGGTTTGCCTAGCCTCACTGATTGCTCAGCTTGCAATAGGGTGCTATCCACTGAGGTTTCAATAACATACTCACTGTATTTAGACACATAAAGATCATTTGCAATCTTTCCTGGAGGAATTAGGACAACAAAAAGGTCCTGCAGAGTCTGTGGAAATGTGGAGGGAGTCCTTTAGAGCTAAACCCAGAATGGAGTTGATGAGTCTGAGTTTACCAGATGAAGGGCATCCATTCAAGTGAGAGTGCCTTTCAGGAAGGCTGCTGAGGACAAGACATTTGGTGATGATCAGAACGGCCTCCCACTTGCCCACAGGAAAATGTGATTATAGCGACACAGTCAAGTAAGGACACAACGAGAGCAGTGGAGATTCCTGCACGCAGGTGAGCCCAAAGGACTTGTTTGCAAGTTTCAACCTCAAAGAGGATATTAGAATTTGCATCCTGGGGCATACTCTGTTCTCTGCCTGGTGGTCTGTCTTGTTTCCCTGTAGAACTGTTACTGTCGGACCACAGAGCAATGCTCGATAGCGCTGTGGGACATAGGGAGAGACGGTGCTCTCCTCAAAGTCAACAGAGATGGAATAAGGGATGGAAGCCCAGCAACCCAAACTGGATCATAATCAAAAGACTTGCAGGTTCTACCAGTCCTGTAATGCTGAACCCCTCAGATCAGCTCAGTGGGAGGGAGTCCCCCATGCTGGGAAATGTCTCCATTCTATTCTGTCCAGGACTAGGAAGTTTGAAGTGAAATGTCAGTTCTGCCTGACTCTGCAATCCCATGGACTGTAGCCTGCCAGGATCCTCTGACCATGGAATTATCCAGGCAAGAATACTGGACTGGGTAGCTGTTCCCTTCTTCAGGGGATCTTCCTGACTTAGGGATCAATTCTGGGTCTCATGCAATGCAGGCAGATTCTTTTCCCTCTGAGCCACCAGGGAAGCCTCCCAAATTAATTTATTTTTAATTGAAGAATAATTGCTTTACAATTATTGCTGTGTTGGTTTGTGCCATACATCAACATGAATCAGCCATATCGTTGTTGCTTAGTTGCCCACGCATGTCCAACTTTTTGTGACCCCATAGACTGCAGCATGCCAGGTCTTCCTGTCCCTCACCATCTCCCAGAGTTTGCCCAAGTTCATGTCCATTGCATTGGTGATGCCATCCAGCCATCTCATCCTCTGATACCCTCTTTTTCTTCTGCCCTCAATCTCTCCCAGCATCAGGGACTTTTCTAATAAGTCGGCTATACACACATCCCAGTTCCTCTTGAGCCTCCCTCCAACCTCCTCCTCTCCTCTAAGTTTTCACAGAGCGCCAGGCCGAGCTCCCTGTGCTATATAGCAACTTCCCATAGAAAGTTTATTCTTGCACAGAAATGAAATCTTATTTCCCTGAAGCTCCCTTTAATTTTTATTTTCTTTGGAGAAAGTGAGTTCCCTCCTTCCCAAGACTGGCCCTCAAAGGGAGAGAGAGTCCTGCTTCTTTGTTAAATCTTCTATACATATATTTAATTTTGGCCTCTTTTATTGGTCCTTCATTTATTTATTTTCATCCATCTTAATTCTTTGGCCTGTGTGGGCTTCCCATTACAGAGGCATTTCTTGTTGCAAAGCACCAGCTCTGGGCGCATGCACTCCAAAACGCCAACTCGTAATTGTCACACTGGTCCAGCTGCTCCACTACATATGGGATCTTCCTGTGTGCCAGGGATCAAACCGGCACCCGTTGCAACTGCAAGGTGGACTCTTTACCCACTTGACCACCAGGGAAGCCCAGTCCTGCTTCTTTGGACCCTTTGTCCTGGTTGGTGCTCAGAATGGCATGTCGAGTCTTGCTTGGATGTGGTGTGTTCAGAGCAGATATCATAGGGGTGGGGGAAGCTCCCACCTCCCCACAAACCACTGTTCTAGTAACCTTGTCCAAGAGGATGAGTGTCCACTGGCACCCCAGCCCACACCCGGGTCACTTTGGCTGGCTGTCAAATTCCATTATTTGAAACCTCCAATCAATGAATGACCCCAGTTGCCTTCAGTGAGCAGATGCTGAGCTAAATCTCCTCTCCCTAGTACCTTGCATCTGCTTGTTTGTTCTTGTTGGGAGGAGGATAAAAAGGAGATTTGTCCATTCTGCATCTCTAAAGAGATGGAGAATGGCCAGTGTGGTGCAGGGCTTAATGGCAGAATTTATCTTGTAATTTAATGCTAGGATGACCATAATAGATATAATAACAATAACCCAAAGCAAAAGTGCACACATAACTGCCCAGGGAGAGTGGATATAAAGGACGACTAAAATGGACCGAACAGTTTACACTGTTCTTTCACTCTGATGATTTCATTCATTCTGCAAGATAACACTGTGAAGAAGCTGTTCATGTACCCTATGTACAGATTCAAAAATCAACTTTTAGAGATGACCCAATGGCTGTAAAAATGGAAGGTCTGGAACAATAACAAGATCCGGTATTTTGTTTCCAAATTCTGTGTATTTTCTACTGCAGAGTTCTACTCTCCTTAATACAGATACTTCTGTGTTATATACATTCTTTAGTCCTAAGTAAGTCTTTGCCAGAACCCACTAAAATAGTAGGAAGTGTACAGTATATAAGAGAGTTGAAAGACTTGCCCTAGAGGAGTTCATGACCTTCTGCGTTGAAATAAGATCTATCTACTAAACCATTAGGAAGGTATGGAAAACAGGCTCAGACGCTATCAGATTATAAGCTTGCACAACGGTCTATAAGTGCTATACTACCTTGAAGATGTGCCACTTAAGGGGAGATATTTCATAGAGGAAACCAGTAGTTTTCAGCAATTTCTGAGCAAATTAGCCCAATTAAGAAATTAATATTGTTCACAAAAGGATGGCAGAGATGCGTAGGCAAGTTGCAGTATCACTTATGTCCACCAGATGATGCCACTATTCAGTGGAATTCCAGAGAGTTTTGCTTTGGGGATGCAAGTACAGTTGTGGTAAGTTTGGATAATGACTAGAAAGATAGGTGACTCTGTCTCAGACATTAATCATTTTCTTACTGTAACTTTTCATGAAGATTATGCACTTCAGCAATCGAGAACCTGACAACAAACAGCTATTCAGCTTTCTCTTAAGTTCTGAACATGGTCTCATTTGCTGGGTCTCACCATCTTTTGGAATTTGCTCTGTGCAAATCAAACCAAACAACCATGAGATTTAAAACAAGGCAGCAAAGAGCACTTTGGAGACCAAGGCTGGGAGAAAGGGCCTCCACCTTGGAGGTAAACGTTTTACTCTGTTAGGCACTGATGCTCACTTTATATGCAGATATAATTCCTTACAGCAAAGTGCACACATAACTGCCCAGGGAGAGTGGATATAAAGGACGACTAAAATGGACCGAACAGTTTACACTGTTCTTTCACTCTGATGATTTCATTCATTCTGCAAGATAACACTGTGAAGAAGCTGTTCATGTACCCTATGTACAGATTCAAAAATCAACTTTTAGAGATGACCCAATGGCTGTAAAAATGGAAGGTCTGGAACAATAACAAGATCCGGTATTTTGTTTCCAAATTCTGTGTATTTTCTACTGCAGAGTTCTACTCTCCTTAATACAGATACTTCTGTGTTATATACATTCTTTAGTCCTAAGTAAGTCTTTGCCAGAACCCACTAAAATAGTAGGAAGTGTACAGTATATAAGAGAGTTGAAAGACTTGCCCTAGAGGAGTTCATGACCTTCTGCGTTGAAATAAGATCTATCTACTAAACCATTAGGAAGGTATGGAAAACAGGCTCAGACGCTATCAGATTATAAGCTTGCACAACGGTCTATAAGTGCTATACTACCTTGAAGATGTGCCACTTAAGGGGAGATATTTCATAGAGGAAACCAGTAGTTTTCAGCAATTTCTGAGCAAATTAGCCCAATTAAGAAATTAATATTGTTCACAAAAGGATGGCAGAGATGCGTAGGCAAGTTGCAGTATCACTTATGTCCACCAGATGATGCCACTATTCAGTGGAATTCCAGAGAGTTTTGCTTTGGGGATGCAAGTACAGTTGTGGTAAGTTTGGATAATGACTAGAAAGATAGGTGACTCTGTCTCAGACATTAATCATTTTCTTACTGTAACTTTTCATGAAGATTATGCACTTCAGCAATCGAGAACCTGACAACAAACAGCTATTCAGCTTTCTCTTAAGTTCTGAACATGGTCTCATTTGCTGGGTCTCACCATCTTTTGGAATTTGCTCTGTGCAAATCAAACCAAACAACCATGAGATTTAAAACAAGGCAGCAAAGAGCACTTTGGAGACCAAGGCTGGGAGAAAGGGCCTCCACCTTGGAGGTAAACGTTTTACTCTGTTAGGCACTGATGCTCACTTTATATGCAGATATAATTCCTTACAGCAAATCTCAATAAACTACAGATTCAATCCAGTGGAAAAGCCAGTATGGACAACCTGATGCAATTATATTCAGCATTAATGAGCTGTGAGCTCCACCCTAATGTGTTGATATTTTGTAATATTTGATAATGAAAGAGAATGGAAGCTTCAAAGTCAAAATGTTCTGGCATTGCTGGATATTTTAAGCCATGACCATTCATTGTTTTGTTTGACAAATTGGCCTGCTTTGGAATATTAAGCATCCAGTCTTCAAGGGATGAAGGAGATGAAACAAGTACATCTATTGTGCTCACTGAGAGTTTCCCAAGAAGTCCACAGCTCTTGTAGGGCTTTATCCGGGAGATCCCGTTCTCAGGAGCCCAGCCCTTTCTCTCTGGAGTTGGCTGTGACAGGTGCATTCATTTATATCCTCTTGTGAAGGGCCTGTTCGCTTGAGTCCAGCCTGCCTGACCAGCCAGCCCTGCTCTGAGGACTCAGGCTTAGATGCTCTTTGGGGTGCCCTCATGCAAAGCCAACTGGGGAGGACAGGTGACAAGTGTCCCAGTGTTCTTTGCCTTCCTGTGAGAAGTTCAGCTTTAGCAGTGCCCTAGACACAATACAGATGGAATTATTAATTAATGATGATTATGGCAGCTAAAGTCCTTTAAACAATTATGTTTTAGGCATCATTCAAACTGCTTTGGTGCTATTATTTTATTTAGATCTTACAATGACCTACAAGTTATACATAGACTCCAACTCACCTACTCCCTGGTTAGCAGTCTTCATTTTTTTAAGATTTTTTTTTTAATTGTGGACCATTTGTAAAGTCTTCCCCCCCCCGCAATATGTATTTCTTTTACTTTGTTTATTTGTCTGCCTTGGATCTTATTTGCATCGTGTGGGATCTAGTTCCCCAGCCAGGTATTGAACCCAGGCCCCCTGCATTGGGAGTGTGGAGTCTTAGCCACTGGAGAGCCAGAGGAGTTCCTGAAGTCTTTACTGAACTTGTTACACTAGTGCTTCTGTTTTATGTTTTGATTTTCTTGGTCGCAAGGCATGTGGGATCTTAGCTCCTCTATGAGGGATGGAACCAGCACTCTTGGCATTGGAAGACAAAATCTTTTTTTTTTTTTTTTTTTTAAGATTTATTTATTTCTTTACTTTGGGCGGGGGTCGGGTTGGGGAGGGAGAGGGAGCGGGCGGGCCACTTTCATTGGTCTTTCATTTCTCTCTTTTCATCCGTCTTTGTTCTTTGGCTCCTGCGGGCCTCCCATCGCGGTGGCATCCGTTGTTGCAGAGCGCTGGCTCTGGGCGCATGCGCTCCAGAGCTCCGGCTCGGTCTTTGGACACATCAGTCCAGCCGCTCCGCGGCACGTGGGATCTTCCCAGGCCAGGGCTAGAATCGGTGCCCCTTGCACTGCAAGACGGTGTCCTTACCCACTGGATCACCAGGGGAAGCCCTGGAAGACAAAATCTTAACCATCATTGGACTGCCAGGGAAGTTCCCTGGCACAGCAGTAATTCTATAACTTCCACTCTCTTCTGAGTGGCCATCCTCTGTGGGAGGGGTGTCTTTCTAATACCAGAGCTGAGTCATGATTGGCTGAAGGCTGAGTCAATCAATCCTTGTTATTTCCTTTGCCAGTGGACTGAGCTGTGTGGTCAGGGTTGCCTTACATTGGCCAGAACACCACACAAAGGCAGCACATCTAAAGGGACATGACTTACATAGTAGCCATATATTAACTGAGGACACTGTTCAAATTTGATGACTCTGGTTGAATCATAAAGCAACTGTTTCCCCTAGACCTTTCTGTCATGACAAACACATTCTGTATGTTCCAGTACAATAACCCCTAGCCACATGTAGCTACTGAGCTCTTGATATGTGCCTGGTGTGACTGAGGAATTGAATTTTATATTTTATTTAATTTTAATTAATCTAAGATTAAATTTAAAAAGCTCTGTGTGACTGATGGTTGCCATATTGGGTGATGTGGTTGAGAGCATAAATCCATGTCAGTTCCCTGCACTAAGAAAACATTTAGGAGAGCACTGTTCAGAGCAAGTTTGAGGAAGGGGTGCCTTTCTCCAATTTGCACAAAGGTGGGGCATAGGCCAACAGCAGCTGACCCCTGAGAGTGGTCCATCTCTGGACAATGAGGGGAGGGCTGGTGGGGGCTTCTGGGAAAACTTTCTTTTTCAGACTCAAAGAAACAGCTCCCTATTTTTTTCCTCCTCTGGTTGCTGCCATTATCTGTATAAAGTGTTTGGAACTGCGGCAGCCACGGTGCTACCAACCTGAAGAGGAAGCCAACACACAGAGAAGCTGAGCCAGAGCCCTGAGTTTAGATTCCTGGTCATGTGACATTAAAAAAAAAAATCTATTTCTTGGCTAAGCCAACAATTTAGAATTCTCCATTATTTGAAGCTGAAAGCAATTTAACAAACACAGGTATTTATTATATTGATGTCATTTTTTTTGCCTTACATTTTTTTAAAATATAAAAAAACTCATCTACAACCTTCTGAACACAACTTCCAACCTTAAATGCTGTTTTTCCCCAACCAGTAATTCTCAGATCTGCATTTCAATATATTTCCCCAGATGAGATCACCAAGGTTCAGAGATATTTTTTAAGTTTGTCCAAGATCATCAGGCTAGTCTGTTGCAGATTGGAGTGGGAGTCAAATCCCGGTCTGGTTGACTAAAATCCTTGCTCTTAATTAATGAGCTATATTACCTTCTGCTGGAGCAGGGCATGGCAACCCGCTCCAGTATTCTTGCCTGGAGAATCCCCACAGATGGAGGAGCCTAGTAGGTTACAGTCTATGGAGTCACAAAGAATCAGACACGACTGAGTGACTGAAGCACATATTACAAATTCCTCACATTTCAAAAGCCTTGCATAGCCTTTTCGCCTTAGACCTTTCTGTTTCCCATTTGAGCAAACACATTCTGTATGTTCCAGTACAATAACCCCTAGCCACATGTAGCTACTGAGCTCTTGATATGTGCCTGGTGTGACTGAGGAATTGAATTTTATATTTTATTTAATTTTAATTAATCTAAGATTAAATTTAAAAAGCTCTGTGTGACTGATGGTTGCCATATTGGGTGATGTGGTTGAGAGCATAAATCCATGTCAGTTCCCTGCACTAAGAAAACATTTAGGAGAGCACTGTTCAGAGCAAGTTTGAGGAAGGGGTGCCTTTCTCCAATTTGCACAAAGGTGGGGCATAGGCCAACAGCAGCTGACCCCTGAGAGTGGTCCATCTCTGGACAATGAGGGGAGGGCTGGTGGGGGCTTCTGGGAAAACTTTCTTTTTCAGACTCAAAGAAACAGCTCCCTATTTTTTTCCTCCTCTGGTTGCTGCCATTATCTGTATAAAGTGTTTGGAACTGCGGCAGCCACGGTGCTACCAACCTGAAGAGGAAGCCAACACACAGAGAAGCTGAGCCAGAGCCCTGAGTTTAGATTCCTGGTCATGTGACATTAAAAAAAAAATCTATTTCTTGGCTAAGCCAACAATTTAGAATTCTCCATTATTTGAAGCTGAAAGCAATTTAACAAACACAGGTATTTATTATATTGATGTCATTTTTTTTGCCTTACATTTTTTTAAAATATAAAAAAACTCATCTACAACCTTCTGAACACAACTTCCAACCTTAAATGCTGTTTTTCCCCAACCAGTAATTCTCAGATCTGCATTTCAATATATTTCCCCAGATGAGATCACCAAGGTTCAGAGATATTTTTTAAGTTTGTCCAAGATCATCAGGCTAGTCTGTTGCAGATTGGAGTGGGAGTCAAATCCCGGTCTGGTTGACTAAAATCCTTGCTCTTAATTAATGAGCTATATTACCTTCTGCTGGAGCAGGGCATGGCAACCCGCTCCAGTATTCTTGCCTGGAGAATCCCCACAGATGGAGGAGCCTAGTAGGTTACAGTCTATGGAGTCACAAAGAATCAGACACGACTGAGTGACTAAGCATAGCACATATTACAAATTCCTCACATTTCAAAAGCCTTGCATAGCCTTTTGCTCTGTTTCCTGTACAAGCCTACAAGTTCCTGCTTCTCTGCTTCCAGGGATGGGAGACCTTGTACCTGAACCTGCCCTATCTTCTGGGTTCTGCTTAGTTGTTTGTGGCCAGGATCCAATTTGCAGAGATGTCTGCTCCTTCCTCCTGATCCCTGAAGGCAGGTCTGGGGGAGACTGGGCTGGAGAGTGCCAGCTAATGCTCCTAATCCCCTGAAAGCTACCTGCAGACCTGATTCTCGTCTCACGGTTGGTTTTGACTCAGAATTGTGTCAGCATCTGGAGAGTGAGAGCCGCAGGGAGATCCCCTCCTTCAGGAGTCTGTGAGGGAGAGAAAGAGGAGGTGTGGCAGCTGACCCAAGGACTAGGACAGGCGCAGTGCCCCCTGGACAGTGTGGGCCAGGGGTGAGACAGGGACGAGGAGAGGGTGGCTGGCCATGCCCTCTGCTTCCATCCTTTTCCTCTTTCTTGGCAGGTGGCATTCGTCTTGGAACTTCACGGCACCCACGGCAGAGGACTCCCCCTTCCTCATCTCTTTGGGCCCAGCTAAGAACCTAGATGCTCACCCTTGGCTAATTAAAGGCACTTCAAAGTCCAAAAGTTGAGACATACAGATGGCCCAAAAGCACATGAAACAACGCTCAACTTCACTTATAATTAGAGAAATGCAAATCAAAACTACAATGAGATATCACCTCACAAACGTCAGAATGGCCATCATCCACAAATCGACAGACAATAAATGCTGGAGAGGGTGCGGAGAAAAGGAACACCTTCTGGTCAATATATTTCCCCAGATGAGATCACCAAGGTTCAGAGATATTTTTTAAGTTTGTCCAAGATCATCAGGCTAGTCTGTTGCAGATTGGAGTGGGAGTCAAATCCCGGTCTGGTTGACTAAAATCCTTGCTCTTAATTAATGAGCTATATTACCTTCTGCTGGAGCAGGGCATGGCAACCCGCTCCAGTATTCTTGCCTGGAGAATCCCCACAGATGGAGGAGCCTAGTAGGTTACAGTCTATGGAGTCACAAAGAATCAGACACGACTGAGTGACTAAGCATAGCACATATTACAAATTCCTCACATTTCAAAAGCCTTGCATAGCCTTTTGCTCTGTTTCCTGTACAAGCCTACAAGTTCCTGCTTCTCTGCTTCCAGGGATGGGAGACCTTGTACCTGAACCTGCCCTATCTTCTGGGTTCTGCTTAGTTGTTTGTGGCCAGGATCCAATTTGCAGAGATGTCTGCTCCTTCCTCCTGATCCCTGAAGGCAGGTCTGGGGGAGACTGGGCTGGAGAGTGCCAGCTAATGCTCCTAATCCCCTGAAAGCTACCTGCAGACCTGATTCTCGTCTCACGGTTGGTTTTGACTCAGAATTGTGTCAGCATCTGGAGAGTGAGAGCCGCAGGGAGATCCCCTCCTTCAGGAGTCTGTGAGGGAGAGAAAGAGGAGGTGTGGCAGCTGACCCAAGGACTAGGACAGGCGCAGTGCCCCCTGGACAGTGTGGGCCAGGGGTGAGACAGGGACGAGGAGAGGGTGGCTGGCCATGCCCTCTGCTTCCATCCTTTTCCTCTTTCTTGGCAGGTGGCATTCGTCTTGGAACTTCACGGTCCCCAAGGCAGAGGACTCCCTCTTCCTCATCTCTTTGGGCCCAGCTAAGAACCTAGATGCTCACCCTTGGCTAATTAAAGGCACTTCAAAGTCCAAAAGTTGAGACATACAGATGGCCCAAAAGCACATGAAACAACGCTCAACTTCACTTATAATTAGAGAAATGCAAATCAAAACTACAATGAGATATCACCTCACAAACGTCAGAATGGCCATCATCCACAAATCGACAGACAATAAGTGCTGGAGAGGCTGCGGAGAAAAGGGAACACTCCTGCATTGCTGGTGGGAATGTAGATTGATACAGTCGCTATGGAAGACAGTATGGAGATTTCTTAAAAAACTAAAAATAGAAGCACCATACGACCCAGCAATCCCACTCTTAGGCTTATACCCTGACGAAATCAAATCTGAAAGAAGCACCTGTCCCCCACTGTTCATGGCAGCTCTCTATACAATAACTAGAACCTGGAAGCAACCTAGATGTCCATCGACGAACGCATGGATCCAAAAGCTCTGGTACATATATATACAATGGAATACTACACAGCTGTAAAGAGAAATGCAGAAGAATCAGCCCTAATGAGGTGGCTGGATCTAGAACGTATCATCAAAAGTGAAGTCAGTCAAAAAGAGAAGGACAAATACAGTATATTAACACATACATATGGAATCTAGTAGGATGGTGATGATGGCACATGCAGTGAAGCGACGGAAAGACAGACACGGACAGTGGACATATGGACATTGTGGGGAAGGAACAGAGGGTGGGAGGCATAAAGGAAGTAGCATGAAGGCCTGTGCTATCATAAGTGAAGAAAATAGCTCTAGTCATTGCTCTGTGAGAAAAGGGGATCCTTCAGGGGTGCTGTGTGATGGTCGGGAGGGGTGGGAAGGGGGAGATATACATATGACTAATCTGGGAACATGAAAATCTGTAAACAACAAAGCTCTGTAAAAGTTAAAAGTAAAATAAAGGTTTAAAAAAAAAAAAAGTCCAAAAGTTGAAAACCAAGCTCAGATTTTCTTTTCTGTTGAGTCTGAGTGATTTTTTTTTTTCTTTTTTGCTTTTACAGAGTTTTGTTGTTTACAGATATGTATAATCCCAGATTAGTCATATGTATATCCCATCCCCCCAATTCCACACCTCCAGGCCATCACACAGCCCCTGTGTATGATCCCTTAAAGTGCATTGACAATAGCTATCTCTTTTACATATGGACAGGGATCCATGTTACTCTTTCCAAATCTCGAGTCTGAGTGATTTTAATCATAGTGCTTTCTGTAATGGTTTGGGATTATTTGAGAAAAGCCACAGATATCCAAAACGGAAGCATGGTTGGGCTGAAATGTCTGCTCATGTCTCACAAGAACCCACATAGCTAATGTTCTGAGTGAATGGGAAGAAGAGCTGAGGACAGTGTCTGTTGAAGGGGTCGGCCTGCTCCCCTCTGCCCTCTGCTCCTTTGGGGTGGGAGTGGGATTGGGAGGCAACAGCCCAGGCCTCTCCTGGGAGTCAGGTCCAGTAAACGCCTCCTGTCTGTCCCCTCACACGGTGGGCACACGCTGCCTGAAAGACCTTGGAGATGGCCCTGCGCTGTCCCAGGACACATTCTGAGGCCAATGGAGACACCCTTTGTGTCTCACCTGTGCCTTTCCAGCACCCACCTCTGCTCCAAGTCTATGCCCTTACAGGGCCACTTCAGTTAAGAAACAGGGTAAAGCAGATATGCCTCCAACCCCAGCCAGCATCCAAGCCTCTTAGTGCAAGGCTGGAAACAGTCTCTTCAAATGTAGAATCTGAAAAATAGAATAAATATGGGATTAAATGGGGTATGACGCATGAGAGTACTTAGGATAATACCTAGAACATAGTAAGTATTCAACTGCTATTGTTATCTTGCCATTATTATTATTACAAGAGCACAAAATACCAAATTGCATTTGTGCATCCACTAAAGTCAATGAGAATAAGACGTCAGCCCCTCTTTAACCCTCCCACCCTTCCAGAGACTGTGGGAACTGTTTTCAGATGGCCTTTCCTGCCCCTGATGCTGGAGGAGGACCCTGCTCTGGTATAAGCTATTGCCTCTGTGTGATCTCCTGTCTGGGTAACTGTCTCCAGAGTGCTATTAGAATGTCTACATTGCACGCTTAGAGAGCGGCTTGTAATCATGCTGTACTGGAAATCAACACACTCACCAGCAATTATTATGGAATCACAGGCTGGAAGGAAGGACAGATGGAATTAAGTCCAGCCATCAGCCCCCATCCCCCAGCTCAAACACAAGCCAAGCCTTATCTCCCAAATGAGGCTTTTCTGGGTAAATTTCTTGCAAAAAAAATTTGACCTTGAATCCAATCACTCCCTGAGAGTGCATCCAGCCCTGTACTTCACTGCCTGTAGCTTTGAATGAGTGAAAGGTCTAGTTGAGTTTCCTATCACAGCAGAGTTCTGCTTCTCCTGGTTTCAGTCAGTTTCCAGTTCTGGTGCCATAGGCCCTGCAAGGCCAGCCCTCTGCAGAGGCCCATGAGCCACAGGCTGGGAGCCAGCTCTATACTATGGGCAGCCTGGACCCCCAGCCCAGGGGAGAGAGGACATCATTGTTTCTAAGTCCTGTGGCCCGGAGCATCTTCTTGTTCAGGCTGCAAAGGCATTTTTTCTATCACTTAAACTTCCTCCCCAGTGCAGCTTTAGCTGATGGCAGAGTCCCGGCCACGTCCATCCTCCTCCGACATTTTCCCCAGGCTGAGGTCCTTCATTCTTCGGGTTCATCTGAGCTGTTTCCATAGTAACCGTGACTTGCTGAGTTTTCAATCTCCCATCGAGATCCTTGTACTTTGCCAGCTAAGTCACCAATTAGCAGGCGTCAGTGCCAGCTAACGTAAGACAAAGTCTGTTTTATTTCATCTTTGCCTTTTTTGGACTGCCTTCAGTTGGGGGGCAGTCTCACAAAAGGGAGGGCCTGTTGGCTTTCAAAGTTCTTCGGCCTCTGTTCATCAACCCAAGCACTGGTTTGGACTGAGCCAGGGAGGGGTAATTTCCTTGCTGTTCCCTGACACCCTGGCCCCGCTCTGGCAACAGGCGGGATGTACCAGGCTCCGAGGAGGCCATGGGAACTTCTTTTTGCTCACACGTGGGTGTGTATTGGAGCTGACGCCTCTGCCCTTTAGGTTAAAGGCAGGGTGGAGGATAAAAACATTTCCTTCATGTAGCTCAGGGTTAATTATTTTTAGCCTTGAGGTGGCATACAAGATCTTACTTCCCTTACCGAGGATCAAACTTGTCTGTGCCCCTTCCAGTGGAAGTGTGGAGTCTAATCACTGGACTGCCAAGGAATTTCCATCAGGAGCCATTTTAAAAAGTATTTATTTATTTTTTATTTATGGCTGTGCTGTTTCTTCATTGCTGCGTTGGCTTTTTTCTCCAGTTGTGGTGATTGGGGGCTGCTCTCTAGTTGCAGGTCACAGCTCGTTACAGTGGCTTCCAAGTTGCAGAACATGGACTCTAGAGCACAGGCTCAATTGTTGTGATAATTAGCTTAGTTGCTCCACAATGTGTGGCATCTTCCTGCATCAGGGATTGAACCTGCGTCACCTACATTGGCAGGCAGATTCCTTACCACTGAGCCACCAGGGAAGCCCCAGAGTCCATTTTGAAGATTAGAATCACAACAATTTTGCTCCGTTTTTAGACAATTCTCTGTTACGCTTCACAAGGAGAGAGACCTGAAGCCTCATGAACCTTGCTGCTCTGATGCCTCCTAGGTGTACAGACTGACATCACCCACCATTTCCCCAGGGCATGTTTAGCCTAATAGGTGTAAGTAGAGACCTGTAAGAAAGTATTAGTGATTCAAATGAATGGGTATACTTACAAGTAGAGCAACCTAAGGAAGCCAGTCCGTAAGATCAGTGGATCGAAGTGCCAGCGCCATCAACTCTCCCTTCTTAGAGGTTTAAATGGAAACGCTTATCCTCATGGCTACGACCTTGCTTTTGCACACCTCTGTGGGATTTTTAAACATGGAGAGGGCTTGTTTCTTCCAGCATTTTGCATGTTATACTGCAAGATTTTATTGTTCGTTGCCTTGAGCTTCAGAAGAATCTCTTAAGAATATTCCTGCAATCTGAATGATCGGCTGTTTTATGCACAGCTGGTAGAGGGAGGGGTGCTCAGGAAGGTGCATTCTTAGCTCTCAGGATGCTGAAGAGGAGGGCTTGGCCATCAGAAGAATGCCTGAAAGCCCTGTATTTCTGGTTTCATCACAGGTTTTAACGGAATACTTGAAAAGGGAGAACAGAGGAACATAATACTCCAGAGCCTAAGGCTTCTTGGCTGCAAACCTAACCAAATACTTCAACAAATGAACATGAAAAATCAAGGGAAGTGTGTGTGTAGAGTGGCATTACAGTGCAGATCTATCTTAAAGGCAGGCAAAATGAAAAGGAAATTATCTAAATTAGAAGGAGATGCTTCTAATTGCAAATAAGAAAATGGAAAATGTAATGAGAGAAGAAAGGAGCCCGTCAGACTGTGTTGAGAGCCAGCCAGTCCTGCTGGCCGCTTTGGCACACAGTGGGCCCTGGGCTCCCTCCAGAACCTTCTGTACCTTTGGGAAAGGAACCTTCTGTACCTTTTTTGGCACAATGTGTGGCATCTTCCTGCATCAGGGATTGAACCTGCGTCACCTACATTGGCAGGCAGATTCCTTACCACTGAGCCACCAGGGAAGCCCCAGAGTCCATTTTGAAGATTAGAATCACAACAATTTTGCTCCGTTTTTAGACAATTCTCTGTTACGCTTCACAAGGAGAGAGACCTGAAGCCTCATGAACCTTGCTGCTCTGATGCCTCCTAGGTGTACAGACTGACATCACCCACCATTTCCCCAGGGCATGTTTAGCCTAATAGGTGTAAGTAGAGACCTGTAAGAAAGTATTAGTGATTCAAATGAATGGGTATACTTACAAGTAGAGCAACCTAAGGAAGCCAGTCCGTAAGATCAGTGGATCAGTGCCAGCACCATCAACTCTCCCTTCTTAGAGGTTTAAATGGAAACGCTTATCCTCATGGCTACGACCTTGCTTTTGCACACCTCTGTGGGATTTTTAAACATGGAGAGGGCTTGTTTCTTCCAGCATTTTGCATGTTATACTGCAAGATTTTATTGTTCGTTGCCTTGAGCTTCAGAAGAATCTCTTAAGAATATTCCTGCAATCTGAATGATCGGCTGTTTTATGCACAGCTGGTAGAGGGAGGGGTGCTCAGGAAGGTGCATTCTTAGCTCTCAGGATGCTGAAGAGGAGGGCTTGGCCATCAGAAGAATGCCTGAAAGCCCTGTATTTCTGGTTTCATCACAGGTTTTAACGGAATACTTGAAAAGGGAGAACAGAGGAACATAATACTCCAGAGCCTAAGGCTTCTTGGCTGCAAACCTAACCAAATACTTCAACAAATGAACATGAAAAATCAAGGGAAGTGTGTGTGTAGAGTGGCATTACAGTGCAGATCTATCTTAAAGGCAGGCAAAAGGAAAAGGGGGAAATTATCTAAATTAGAAGGAGATGCTTCTAATTGCAAATAAGAAAATGGAAAATGTAATGAGAGAAGAAAGGAGCCCGTCAGACTGTGTTGAGAGCCAGCCAGTCCTGCTGGCCGCTTTGGCACACAGTGGGCCCTGGGCTCCCTCCAGAACCTTCTGTACCTTTGGGAAAGTGGCTCTTAAGCAGATGGAGCTGGATTACCCATCTTGTCTGGAGTTGTCCTCAAAGGGCCAGAGGCTGCAGAAGCCTGGCATCTAGGATGGATTGTTTCATTCTAGGGCTTCCTGGGGATTTCAGTCACAAAGGAATCCTTTCATTTCAACCTAACTCAACTTAACTGGTTTAGGCAATGAGGAACCAGGCTACTTTGCCTACTCGGAGGGCCCAGACCTCAGGCAGGGCTAGGTCGGTTGGATGCAGTCATTCATTGATATCACCAAGGACGAGGTTTCTTTCTGTCTTCCTACTTTGTCCCCAGTGGTGTAGGATTGATTCTGAGACTGGCCTTTGCCTGGATTGCAAGGTGTTTTCCAGATGCCTTTGGCTAATGTGCCTCCTTATTCATGGGCTTCCCCAGTGACTCAGTGGTAAAGAATCTGCCTGCAATGTAGGAGATGCAGCAGAAACCACAGGTTTGATACCTGGGTCAGGAAGATCCCCTGGAGAAGGAAATGGCAATTTACTCCAGTTTTGTTGCCTGGAGAATTCCACGGACAGAGAAGGCTGGCAGACTACAGTCCACAGAGTCACAAATAGTTGGGCATGATTTAGTGACTGAGCATGCATGTTCCTTATGTATGTTCTGAGTAAGCCAGCAAGAGGCTGTCTCTTCTTCAGACATCAGACCTAAGTCTGCCTGGGTCCTCACCTACCCCAGGTGTGCACTTATAGTCCCTGAGACCATGGAAATACCAGAGCTGATTGGTTTAGACCTGGGTTACTATTTAGGAGACAGCAGTCCTAGTGCAGCATGCTGGCATATGTCCTTTTGGAGAAGGTTCCATTATCCCTACCCCTGAGGCCAAACTATAGGGAGGGAACACAGCTCCACACATCAGCAGGTAACTGGTTAAAGATCTACTGAACATGGTGTTGCCCACCAGAGTAAGAACCAAGTTTCTCCCACAGTCAGTCCCTCCCATCAGTAAGCTTCCACAGAGTCTTTTTTTTTTTTCTTGGTGGGGAGGCACTTCTCTTGGTCTTTCATTTATCTATTTTCATCCATCTTTGTTTTTTGGCCTGTGTTGGCCTCCCATCGCAGTGGCCTCTTTCACTGCAGAGCACCAGCTCTGGGCGCATGCGCTCCAAAGCTCCGGCTAGGTAGTTGGGCACATTGGTCCAGCTGCTCCGCAGCACATGGGATCTTCCCAGGCCAGGGATTGACCTGGCGGCCCTTGCACTGCAAGGTGGTTTCCTTACCCACTGAACCACCAGGGAAGCCCTCCACAAAAGTCTTAACCTTATGCATCAGAGAGAGAAGACAGAATGAAAAGCACAATCACAGAAAACTAACCAAAATGATCACATGGATCATGGCCTTATGTAGCTCAATGAAACCATAAGCCATGCCATGTAGGGCCATACAAGATGGATGGGTCATGGTGGAGAGTTCTGACAAAACATGGTGACGTATTCTTGCCTTGAGAACCCCATGAATGGTATGAAAAGGCAAAAAAGATACGACACTGAAAGGTAAACTCTCCAGATTGGTAGGTGCCCAATATGCTACTGGAGAAGAGTGGATAAATAGATCTGAAAGAGTGAAAAGGCTGAGTCAAAGCAGAAACACCTAGTTTTTGGTATGGTTGGTAGTGAAAGTAAAGTCTGATGCTGCAAAGACCAATATTACGTAGGAACCTGGAATGTTAGGTCCATGAGTCAAGGTAAATTGGAAGTGGGCAAACAGGAGAATGCAAAAATGACCATTGACATTTTAGGAATCAATTAAAATCAACAGGAATGGGTGAATTCAATTCAGATAACCCTTATATCTACTACTGTGGGCAAGAATCGCTTAGAAGAAACAGAGTATCCCTCACTTCAACAAAGGAGCTCGAAATGCAATGCTTGGATGCAATCTTAGAAACAACAGAATGATCTCAGTTCATTTCCAAGGTAAACCATTCAATATCACAGAAATCCAAGTCTATGACCCAACCTCTAATGCTGAAGAGGCTGAAGTTGAACAGTTCTATGAAGACCTACAAGATCTTCTAGAACTAACACCAAAAAGAGATGTACTTTTCATCACTGGAGACTGGAATGCAAAGGTAGCAAGTCAAGAGACATCTGGAGTACCAGGCAAGTTTGGCCTTGGAGTACAAAATAAAACAGAACAAAGGCAAACAGAGTTTTGCCAAGAGAACACACTGGTCATAGCAAACACCCTCTTCCAACAACACAAGATATGACTCTGTGCATGGACCTCACTAGATGATCATTACAGAAGTCAGGTTGATTATAATCTTTGCAGTTGAAGATGGAAAAGCTCTATATAGTCAGCAAAACAAGACTGGGACCTGACTGTGGCTTAGATCATGAACTCTTGCAAAATTCAGACTTAAATTGAAGAAAGTAGGGAAAACCACTAGGCCATTCAAGTATGATCTAAATCAAGTCCCTTACCATTAGACAATGGAAGTGACCAATAGATTCTAAGGACTAGATCTGATAGAGTGCCTGAAGAACTGTGGATTGAGGCTTGTAACATTGTACAGGAGGCAGTGATCAAAACCATCCAAGATAAAGAAATACAAAAAAGGCAAAATGGTTGTCTGAGGAGGCCTTAAAAATACCTGAGAAAAGAAGAGATGCAAAAGGCAAAAGAGAAAAAGAAAGATATATCCATCTGAATGTAAAATTCCAGAGAAGAGTAAGGAGAGATAAGAAAGCCTTCTTAAGTGAACAATGCAAAGAAATAGATGAAAACAATAGACTAGGAAAGAGTAGCGATCTCTACAAAAAATTAGAGATAGCAAGGGAACATTTCCTGCAAAGATAGGCACAATAATGGACAGAAACAGTAGAACCAGAAGATATTAAGAACAGGTGGAAAGAATGCACAGAAGAACTACACAAAAAAGATATTAATGACCAGATGATCACAATGATGTTATCACGCCCCTAAAGCCAGACATCTTAGAGTGCAAAGTCAAACGGGCCCTAGGAAGCATTACTATAAGCAAAGCTAGTGGAGGTGATGGAATTCCAGCTGAGCTCTTTCAAATCCTAAAAGAAGATGCTGTTAAAGTGCTACACTCAATATTGCCAGCAAATTGAGAAAACTTAGAAGTGACCTCAAGACTGGCAGAGGTCAGTTTTCATTCCAATCTCAAACAAGGGCAATGCCAAAGAATGTTCAGACTACTGCATCATTGCGTTTATTTCACACGCCAGCAAAGTAATGCTTAAAATTTTCAAGGTATGTGAACCGAGAACTTCTGGATGTACAAGCTAGATTTAGAAAAGGTAGAGGAACCAGAGATCAAATTGTCCACATCTGTTGGATTATTGAAAGAGCAAGGTAATTCCAGTACCCTAAAGCTGTGTGGATCACAACAAACTGGAAAATTCTGATAGAGATGGGAATACCAGACCACCTTACCTGCTTCCTGCAAAACCTGTATGCAGGACAAGAAGCAACAGTTAGAACTGAACATGGAACAATAGACTGGTTCCAGATTGGGAAAGGAGTACATCAAGGCTGTATATTGTCACCCTGTTTATTTAATTTATATGCAGAGTGTTTCACGTGAAATACAAGTCTGGATTAAGCACAAGCTGGAGTCAAGATTGCCAGAATAACCTCAGGTACGCAGATGATACCACCTTTATGGCAGAAAGTGAAGAGGAACAAAAGAGCCTCTTGTTGATGAAAGAAGAGAGTGGAAAAAGCTGGTCTAAAACCCAATACTCAAAAAACGAAGATCATGTCATCCGGTCCCATCACTTCATGGCAAATAGATGGGCAAACAATGGAAAGAGTGATAGACTTTATTTTCTTGGGCTCCAAAATCACTGTGGACAATGGCTGCAGCCATGAAATCAAAAGATGCTTGTTCTTTGGCAGAAAAGTTATGACAAACCTAAAAAATTAGAGATAGCAAGGAACATTTCCTGCAAAGATAGGCACAATAATGGACAGAAACAGTAGAACCAGAAGATATTAAGAACAGGTGGAAAGAATGCACAGAAGAACTACACAAAAAAGATATTAATGACCAGATGATCACAATGATGTTATCACGCCCCTAAAGCCAGACATCTTAGAGTGCAAAGTCAAACGGGCCCTAGGAAGCATTACTATAAGCAAAGCTAGTGGAGGTGATGGAATTCCAGCTGAGCTCTTTCAAATCCTAAAAGAAGATGCTGTTAAAGTGCTACACTCAATATTGCCAGCAAATTGAGAAAACTTAGAAGTGACCTCAAGACTGGCAGAGGTCAGTTTTCATTCCAATCTCAAACAAGGGCAATGCCAAAGAATGTTCAGACTACTGCATCATTGCGTTTATTTCACACGCCAGCAAAGTAATGCTTAAAATTTTCAAGGTATGTGAACCGAGAACTTCTGGATGTACAAGCTAGATTTAGAAAAGGTAGAGGAACCAGAGATCAAATTGTCCACATCTGTTGGATTATTGAAAGAGCAAGGTAATTCCAGTACCCTAAAGCTGTGTGGATCACAACAAACTGGAAAATTCTGATAGAGATGGGAATACCAGACCACCTTACCTGCTTCCTGCAAAACCTGTATGCAGGACAAGAAGCAACAGTTAGAACTGAACATGGAACAATAGACTGGTTCCAGATTGGGAAAGGAGTACATCAAGGCTGTATATTGTCACCCTGTTTATTTAATTTATATGCAGAGTGTTTCACGTGAAATACAAGTCTGGATTAAGCACAAGCTGGAGTCAAGATTGCCAGAATAACCTCAGGTACGCAGATGATACCACCTTTATGGCAGAAAGTGAAGAGGAACAAAAGAGCCTCTTGTTGATGAAAGAAGAGAGTGGAAAAAGCTGGTCTAAAACCCAATACTCAAAAAACGAAGATCATGTCATCCGGTCCCATCACTTCATGGCAAATAGATGGGCAAACAATGGAAAGAGTGATAGACTTTATTTTCTTGGGCTCCAAAATCACTGTGGACAATGGCTGCAGCCATGAAATCAAAAGATGCTTGTTCTTTGGCAGAAAAGTTATGACAAACCTAGACAATGTATTCAAAAACAGAGACATCACTTTGCTGACAAGAGTCCATTTAGTCAAAGCTATGACTTTCCCAGTATGTATGGATGTGAGAGTTGGACCATAAAGAAGGCTGAGTGCTGAAGAATTGATGTCTATGAACTATGGTGTTGGAGAAGACTCTTGAGAGTCCCTTAGACTGAGAGAATATCAATCAAACTGGTCAATCCTACAGGAAATCAGCCCTGAATGTTCATTGGAATGACTGATGCTGAAGCTCCAATACTTTGGCCACCTGATGTGAAGAGACGACTCATTGGAAAAGACCCTGATGTTGGGAAAAAATAGAAAGCAAAAGGTAAAGGGGATGATAGAGGATGAGATGGCATCACTGAGTCAATGGATATGAGTTTGAGCAAGCTCTGGGAGGTGGTGAAGGACAGGAAAGCCTGGTGTGTTGCAGTCCATGAAGTTGCAAAGAATTGGACATGACTGAGCAACTGAACTGAACTGAACTGAACTACTACCTACCCATGCAGCCTTCACTGTGTCGAGAGTTTGGCTAAATGCTGCTGACTACCTTAGACCTATCAGGGTCTCCTCTGGAGCTGAGGGTTGGGGATAGTCCTATCTCAAACACAGAGCTTTGTCACAAGTAGGATGCAAGTTTCCTAGAAGGAAAATGCAAGTATCTTTAGCAAGAGGAATGCATGGAAGGGAGTTGGTCGCTGGTGAAGCAATAAGCACAGGTTCTCTCCACGGACAGGCTGGAGGTGGCAAGGGCAGAGATGAGAGTTACCTTTGAACGCTGGGAGGGGAAGGTGGGGATGAACTAGCCTATTTGAATGAGGCTTTTTTTCTGGCCATGATTAGTTCAGTTGCTTAGTCATCTCTGACTTTTTTCTGGCCACACTGTGTAGCATGCAGAATCTTAGTTCCTTGACCAGAGATCAGACTGATGCCCTCTGTAGTGGAAGTGCAGTATTAGCTGCTGGACTGCCAGGGACATCCTGAATCACTTTCAGAGCTAAATCCGCATTCTTCCTCCATCCGTGTGCTCTCCTCCTCATCTTCCCCTGAGAATGACCAGTACAGTCTCGTGATAAAGGCTGTGTGTCCAGTTCAGGCACTACCATCTGCCTATCAACTGTACTACTTGGGAGAAGTTAACTCTGCATCTCTGGCCTTCAACTTCCATGTCTGTGAAATGGGCACATAATACTACCCCTCTCACAGGATTGTTGTAAGGATTCAAGAAGTTCAAACACTTAAAAGACACAGAACAGTGGCAGAACCAAAGTAGGTCCTCGGTAAGTATTAGTTGTTATTATTCCATAGGAAAAAGTCTGTTTCCTCCTTGTCACCAGAAATAGACAAGGCAGGTTTTTGGCTTATTCTTCTCTGTACTCTCAGCTCCAAGCACAGTGCTTGCTGAAAGAAAGGGTCCACACATGTGTGCGAAATGAATCCACACATGAATGCACGGTAACCAATTTCTGTTTAGGAGATCCTAATGTTGGAGCATAGTTGGGCTATAAGCCTGGCCCTATTGAAGCTCTCTTTGGTATAAGTCAGGAAACTTGGTTTCCCTGTTTCAACTGACCTGCCATGAAGGTTCAGTGGTACCTGGTCCCTCCTACTTGTCCCCTATTTCCCTCTTCTCCCTTTCACAAGGCCTTCTCTGCACTCACTGTCTTTTGCCAGACTTGCCCCACCTCGAAGCCTTTGATCACACTATCTCTTTGCTTTGAATGTCCTCTAACTTCTTTTTTTTTTTTTTTTTTTACCACAACCACTTTCTTTTTGATCACCGGGAGACACCAAAAATGCTGGTAGAGGAGCTGATCAGAGTCCACCCAGACTAGATTCTTGACGCCCCCCTCGGAGGCCAGATCTGTGGTGTTGAGCTGCAGCACCAGGAACTGGAAGACACGGCCATCAGTGCCCACGCTCTGCACGACCACTGGCTGCTCCAAAACTTTAGGCTTGGTCCCACAGGAGCCGGGCCTGAGCCAATCGTTGCCAAAGGCAAACAGGATCATCTTGGCCCGCAGCTGGTCAGGTTGAAAGCTGGTCAGGTGTTGGGGAGGATAGCCCTCTGGAATCCTGTAGTGGAAGTGCAGTATTAGCTGCTGGACTGCCAGGGACATCCTGAATCACTTTCAGAGCTAAATCCGCATTCTTCCTCCATCCGTGTGCTCTCCTCCTCATCTTCCCCTGAGAATGACCAGTACAGTCTCGTGATAAAGGCTGTGTGTCCAGTTCAGGCACTACCATCTGCCTATCAACTGTACTACTTGGGAGAAGTTAACTCTGCATCTCTGGCCTTCAACTTCCATGTCTGTGAAATGGGCACATAATACTACCCCTCTCACAGGATTGTTGTAAGGATTCAAGAAGTTCAAACACTTAAAAGACACAGAACAGTGGCAGAACCAAAGTAGGTCCTCGGTAAGTATTAGTTGTTATTATTCCATAGGAAAAAGTCTGTTTCCTCCTTGTCACCAGAAATAGACAAGGCAGGTTTTTGGCTTATTCTTCTCTGTACTCTCAGCTCCAAGCACAGTGCTTGCTGAAAGAAAGGGTCCACACATGTGTGCGAAATGAATCCACACATGAATGCACGGTAACCAATTTCTGTTTAGGAGATCCTAATGTTGGAGCATAGTTGGGCTATAAGCCTGGCCCTATTGAAGCTCTCTTTGGTATAAGTCAGGAAACTTGGTTTCCCTGTTTCAACTGACCTGCCATGAAGGTTCAGTGGTACCTGGTCCCTCCTACTTGTCCCCTATTTCCCTCTTCTCCCTTTCACAAGGCCTTCTCTGCACTCACTGTCTTTTGCCAGACTTGCCCCACCTCGAAGCCTTTGATCACACTATCTCTTTGCTTTGAATGTCCTCTAACTTCTTTTTTTTTTTTTTTTTTTACCACAACCACTTTCTTTTTGATCACCGGGAGACACCAAAAATGCTGGTAGAGGAGCTGATCAGAGTCCACCCAGACTAGATTCTTGACGCCCCCCTCGGAGGCCAGATCTGTGGTGTTGAGCTGCAGCACCAGGAACTGGAAGACACGGCCATCAGTGCCCACGCTCTGCACGACCACTGGCTGCTCCAAAACTTTAGGCTTGGTCCCGTACAGGAGCCGGGCCTGAGCCAGTGCGTTGCCAAAGGCAAACAGGATCATCTTGGCCCGCAGCTGGTCAGGTTGAAAGCGGTGTGGCCGTAGGTTGGCTGACTCCAGCAAATACAAGGTGTGGGGATAGGGGTAAGGATAGCCCTCTCGGAATCCTGTGTTGTCGTTCACATCATAAATATTGCATTCCTGAAGGCTGATGGTGGGGGATATGGGATGGAAGGTCTCAAGAACATGATTCTTAGTAGCTTCCACTTCCCCCCTGGGAGGCGATGGGAGGCAGAGGATCCTTGGCATTCAGCTGGGCTCCACTGGAACCATGGACCTGAATCAGGGCAGACTCTCGTTTCCAGGTGGCGGATAATGTGTTGTTTCGGGCACAGATCCGCCTGGCCAGAGAAGGATGCTTGAGAATCTGGGATCTACACAGATGGATCAGGCTGTCCACAATGACGGGGCAGTAGGTCTCTCTCTTAGGGATGTCTTCAGTAGAGTGCCAGAGACGGGCGTGAGAGATCACACTCAGGACACATTCATCTTGGTTCTCGATGCGGTTCCTCGGATCATCAGCAAGGCTGAGGACTTTCTCAGGAAGGCCTTCTATTAACTTGGTTTTGGTAAGCCAGAGGGCCTGCTTTACACCCTCGAGGAGGCGGCAACGCTGGTGGAAGATGTAGCAGACCTGGTCCTTGTACCGCGGGTGCTCCTGCAGCGGGGGCAAGCGGCGGAACTTCGGGTGCGTCCAACCGGGGTCCCAGGGCGGAAAGACTGGCTGTGCCAGCCCGGGCGTAAAGTGCATCTTGCCCGCGAAGGTGATGGGCTCCAGTCCAGGAATCTCATACACCCTGTCCAAGGGAGGAGGCTCTGGCTTCCGCGTGGATCGCACGCCCCACTCGTACGCCCCGCGTCTCGGAACTCCGCAGCCCCCAAGGCCGAGCCTCCCAGGGCGGGCCAGCGCCCGCCTCGCAGGCCCCGACGCCAACGCCATGCCGATCTGATCTCAAGACCTCCACCTGGACGCCGCCATCTTCCCGCGCGCCTCTAACTTCTTTCTACCCAGATTCCACCATCTTGCATGACCCAGGCTCCCTCAGGAGCCTTCCCACCCAATACGGTCCCTCTTTTTTCTGAATGCCTCAGGTGCATAGGGTCTCACCTCCTGTCACACTTCTCTGCACCCCCTCCCTTCAGCCTCAGCCTCAGAGGCAACTTCCATACAAGTCTCAGCTCAGGTCAGTGTCTCACCTCTCTCCACAGCGTGTATCGCTCTGCTTTCTGCCCCAGGAAGCACAGTCTGAAGTTTCAGGGTAGTTAAAACCTAAGTGGCCCAATTATACCTGAGTAAATACTTCTTGAAAGTGTTAGTTGCTTAATTTTGCCCAACTCTTTGGAACTTCATCGACTGTAGCCGGTCGGGCTCTTCTGTCCATGAGATTCTCCAGGCAGAGTACTGGAGTGGGTTACCATGCCCTTCTGCAGGAGATCTTCCTTACCCAGGGATTGAACCCAGGTCTCCTGTATTGCAGGCAGTTTCTTTACTATTTGCACTTCACAGGAAGTCCCAAATACTTTTTAGTGCATCTTTGTTGTGAAACTGCACAGTAGCTCCTCAGTTTGCATCAGTGCATCTGGCTATCTTAGCCTCTCTAGGTTAATCTCCTCTTGCAGCTTTGTTCCCACCCTCATTGGTCTTTTTTCCATCCCTCATAGGCACACTCAGCTGATTCTCATATCTGGCCCTTGGACGTGATGTTCTCTCTATAGGTCCCATGTGTGTCTCTCAGTGATTGTAAGGAAGTGTCCATGAGCCACTGCTCTCTTCAACTAGTGGGATTGCCCATGGCTGGAGCTTCTGGGAGAATCACCCTCAGGCTCCAGTTGACTATTTCGGGGCCCCTGAGAGGGAGTAGAGTCTGAGGACTGTCCCACAGGCCCCGAGGCAGAGGACTCCAGTTGACACCTGCTTTCCAGGACCCACCACAGTGCACTCTGTGACTAAGCAGATACTCTGCCAGCAGGTTTGACCTCAGCAACCAACCCCAGAGCTGGTCCATGCTGTTGTGGACAGGCGGCTTCAGTGTGCCCAGTTCATATTTCAGGCCCCCAGGATATAAGTCACTTGCCCCAGGGCTGGGCAGTCAAAGAGTACAGAGTGGAGTCCAGGGGCTCCTAGTTGGTGCAGCTCCTGAGGCTGTCTTAAATCCCTCTGCTTATGTAGTTCAGATACTACATGAGAAGTGTAGTATCTACATACCTAGACTTTTGGATAATTCAGCTCCTTAAAAACTCTCGGTAGGAATTACACTATCCAAAACAAATTCACGTAAAATTGAGTGAAATTTATTTTCTATCTCTCTATAAGTAGGGTGATATAAACTTATCTATTTATCTATCTATCCATCTATCATCCATCTATCTATATCTACCTATCATCTATTTATCTACCAATACATTTTGCCTTTTCTGGTCTGCCTTTAGTGCTGGTGTGAATTTCTGCCTATTCGGCCAGGGGCATTTACTTGCCTTGGGAAGGATTAAGATTATTGTGCAGAAATGAAAATAGAAAGAATGAATCAATGTTACGTGTTTGAAATCCAAAACAGGATGCTTGAATCCACAGCAAGATTACTGAAAATCAGATTCTGAAATAGAGAAAGTGTTTTCAGCATCCCTTTCTTTACTATTTGCACTTCACAGGAAGTCCCAAATACTTTGTAGTGCATCTTTGTTGTGAAACTGCACAGTAGCTCCTCAGTTTGCATCAGTGCATCTGGCTATCTTAGCCTCTCTAGGTTAATCTCCTCTTGCAGCTTTGTTCCCACCCTCATTGGTCTTTTTTCCATCCCTCATAGGCACACTCAGCTGATTCTCATATCTGGCCCTTGGACGTGATGTTCTCTCTATAGGTCCCATGTGTGTCTCTCAGTGATTGTAAGGAAGTGTCCATGAGCCACTGCTCTCTTCAACTAGTGGGATTGCCCATGGCTGGAGCTTCTGGGAGAATCACCCTCAGGCTCCAGTTGACTATTTCGGGGCCCCTGAGAGGGAGTAGAGTCTGAGGACTGTCCCACAGGCCCCGAGGCAGAGGACTCCAGTTGACACCTGCTTTCCAGGACCCACCACAGTGCACTCTGTGACTAAGCAGATACTCTGCCAGCAGGTTTGACCTCAGCAACCAACCCCAGAGCTGGTCCATGCTGTTGTGGACAGGCGGCTTCAGTGTGCCCAGTTCATATTTCAGGCCCCCAGGATATAAGTCACTTGCCCCAGGGCTGGGCAGTCAAAGAGTACAGAGTGGAGTCCAGGGGCTCCTAGTTGGTGCAGCTCCTGAGGCTGTCTTAAATCCCTCTGCTTATGTAGTTCAGATACTACATGAGAAGTGTAGTATCTACATACCTAGACTTTTGGATAATTCAGCTCCTTAAAAACTCTCGGTAGGAATTACACTATCCAAAACAAATTCACGTAAAATTGAGTGAAATTTATTTTCTATCTCTCTATAAGTAGGGTGATATAAACTTATCTATTTATCTATCTATCCATCTATCATCCATCTATCTATATCTACCTATCATCTATTTATCTACCAATACATTTTGCCTTTTCTGGTCTGCCTTTAGTGCTGGTGTGAATTTCTGCCTATTCGGCCAGGGGCATTTACTTGCCTTGGGAAGGATTAAGATTATTGTGCAGAAATGAAAATAGAAAGAATGAATCAATGTTACGTGTTTGAAATCCAAAACAGGATGCTTGAATCCACAGCAAGATTACTGAAAATCAGATTCTGAAATAGAGAAAGTGTTTTCTATGTTTCTAAGCTCCTTTTAATGCATTGAAAGCTGGGGGATTTGTATGTTAGGCTTCTCCATAAGCTAAGACTATGATGTATGTGGGAAGTTGTAGAAACTGATGACTTTCAGCCCTGAAGATGTAGAATAAAGCACAGGAAGAGGAAACCAGCATCAGACACAGGAATCCTAACATCCCTCCTTGGATCAGCATCTCGGGTTTTAGATGGGAAGAGAGGGAAGCTGAAAGCTGAGGAGACTTTCTATAACTTGATCTTGGAAAAGAAGACATAAGATGACATTCTCAGGCTCCAAGTGAACATGACTTTGGGGGGACACTATTCAACTTACTACACAGGCAGAGAAAAAAAAAATTAAACTTTGAACATTTTCCCAGCAGAGACTGGTCTAATTCCAATGAAGTATTTCAACTTGATGTGGCTGAGCTACCAGGAGCTGGCAGACAAAATAGCCCTTCCCCGACCCTGGCTACTACCCAAGTGGATGGGGGCTCATGAGGAGATGAAATGGTTATAGAAAATGAACAAGTTACATCTTCTAGTTGTATTTGGATAGCACTGAGGTGAAAATTGCCACCTCACTAATATATGTCTCTGGCTACTACTTGAAAAGGAAATAAAAGAAACAGCTACCGCCAAATCATTACAATCAAGGTAGAAGATCACAAGCAAAGATAGTGTATTTTATGGGGGAGGAAGGGAAGAAAATGATTATAACTAGAAAACTAAGTTTAAGAGGAACAATTACAATTTATCAAAAAATACTTCTTCTTAGCCCTGGGTTTCTTGGCAACCAAGAAAAGAAGGGAAAGATGAAAGATTAAAAGACCTTATTATTTAGTACAAGGAAGCATACCTTAATGCCAAGAGATGAAAAAAATGCTTTTAAAATACTGGATATGAGAGAACTCTGTCATAAAGGGCATTTATAGAGGGAACAGGAGCTATCATGAAGTATGATTTGTTTATATGAATTCGGCAGGAAATTCAAGGACATTTTCCTTTTTGCATTTCTTATATCTAAAAAGGGGTGCTGAAGACTTTTGTGGGAAAAGCTAGAATAATATAGTCTAAGTATATAACTTTCTGGGAAAAATTTTAGAGAATATAGAGATTGTACTATATGTAGTTATTGTACAATCTGGTAGGCACTAGCCACTATTTAAATTTGAAATAAAATAAAATAAAATTAGAAATCCAGTTCCTCTGTTTACACATGCTATATTTTAAGTACATGTGGCTAGTGGCGACTGTCTTGGACTATGCCAAGAAATTTCCTTCATTATAGAAAATTCTATTGGACAGGTCCTAGAGAAATGTATGGATGTATCTTTTGGGTAAGAATTGTTTTGCAAGCAGTTCAGTATTGAACTGATGTTTCATATGGTAAAGAATCTACCTGCAATGGAGGAGATCTGGGTTTGATCCCTGGGTTGGGAAAATCTCTGGGAGAAGGCAATGGCTAGCCACTGCAGTGTTCTTGACTGGGCAATTCCATGGACAGAGGAGGTGACAGTCTATGGGGCCGCAAAGAGTCAGCCACAACTGAGTGACTAGCACTTTCTTTTCAGTATTGATATTGTTTGTGAGAAGTATGCTAAGATACGATATTTTAGATAAATTCAGGAAATAGTTAGAAGGGCTTGTAAAGATAAATTTAATAGCACTGAGGTGAAAATTGCCACCTCACTAATATATGTCTCTGGCTACTACTTGAAAAGGAAATAAAAGAAACAGCTACCGCCAAATCATTACAATCAAGGTAGAAGATCACAAGCAAAGATAGTGTATTTTATGGGGGAGGAAGGGAAGAAAATGATTATAACTAGAAAACTAAGTTTAAGAGGAACAATTACAATTTATCAAAAAATACTTCTTCTTAGCCCTGGGTTTCTTGGCAACCAAGAAAAGAAGGGAAAGATGAAAGATTAAAAGACCTTATTATTTAGTACAAGGAAGCATACCTTAATGCCAAGAGATGAAAAAAATGCTTTTAAAATACTGGATATGAGAGAACTCTGTCATAAAGGGCATTTATAGAGGGAACAGGAGCTATCATGAAGTATGATTTGTTTATATGAATTCGGCAGGAAATTCAAGGACATTTTCCTTTTTGCATTTCTTATATCTAAAAAGGGGTGCTGAAGACTTTTGTGGGAAAAGCTAGAATAATATAGTCTAAGTATATAACTTTCTGGGAAAAATTTTAGAGAATATAGAGATTGTACTATATGTAGTTATTGTACAATCTGGTAGGCACTAGCCACTATTTAAATTTGAAATAAAATAAAATAAAATTAGAAATCCAGTTCCTCTGTTTACACATGCTATATTTTAAGTACATGTGGCTAGTGGCGACTGTCTTGGACTATGCCAAGAAATTTCCTTCATTATAGAAAATTCTATTGGACAGGTCCTAGAGAAATGTATGGATGTATCTTTTGGGTAAGAATTGTTTTGCAAGCAGTTCAGTATTGAACTGATGTTTCATATGGTAAAGAATCTACCTGCAATGGAGGAGATCTGGGTTTGATCCCTGGGTTGGGAAAATCTCTGGGAGAAGGCAATGGCTAGCCACTGCAGTGTTCTTGACTGGGCAATTCCATGGACAGAGGAGGTGACAGTCTATGGGGCCGCAAAGAGTCAGCCACAACTGAGTGACTAGCACTTTCTTTTCAGTATTGATATTGTTTGTGAGAAGTATGCTAAGATACGATATTTTAGATAAATTCAGGAAATAGTTAGAAGGGCTTGTAAAGATAAATTTAATATTTGAATAATTGGTTATTTTTAAAGACACATTTGTTCAGGGTCATGATCAGACTATTACATTTAGCAATCAACAACATGGGTGCAAAAAAAAAAAAAAACATTAAAAGCCTTTGTTGGAATGCTTGACACTTTCTACAGAACAGAATCTAAAATAACCTGTTATATAATTAGTCACAAGTACAGTCCTTGAGTTCTTTTGCCCATACACATGAGTATTGTCTAAACCATAGCTGCTCTGTAGCAGCTAGGCCCTGTCACCACTGTGCTTGGCTGAGTTCAGAAATCTGTTGTAACCTGTAGCTTTCTTGTCACTTCTCTGGTCCTCTTCTGCTAAATTTTGTTTCCTGGCAGTAATTAAAACCCTCTGCCTCTGCCATAGCTACTGCTGCTGCTGGAACCAACACAGCCACCTTGGTTTTGTGGTTTAGCAAAGTATTGGTCTCCACCACCATGGAGACCAGAGCTTCTGCCTCCCAAGTTTCCTCCTTTCATTGGTCCAAAGTTTGAAGATTGATTGTTGTAATTGCCAATATCATAGGATCCATCACCTCCAAAATCATTTCCTCCATTGCCAAATCCATTATAGCCATTCCCACTGCCAACATATCCTCTACCACCACGGCTTCCACCAAAGCCTCCTAGACCACTGAAATTTCCTCCATGGCTAAAGTTGTCATTCCCACCAAAGCCACCTTCATGAGCACTACCAAAGTTTCAGAACCACTTCAACCTCTTTGGCTGGATGAAGCAATAGCCATGTCTTACTTAGATAGGGCTTTCTTTACTTCACATCTGTGGCCATTCACAGTGTGGTGTTTCTGAGTTACAATCTTGTGTATGGAGCCATGGTTATCAAAGGTTATAAAAGCAAAGCTTCTTTTTTGTCACTGCCTTGGTCAGTCATGATTTCAATCACTTCAGTTTTCACATACTGTTCAACATAATCTCCCAGGTGATGTTCTTCAGTGTGTTTAATACTACCAACAAAAAGCTTTTTCACAGTTAAGTGGGCGTCAGGTCTTTGAGAATCTTTTTGGTTCCACAACTCTCCATCCACCTTGTGTGGCCTTGCGTTCATGGCCTCCTCCACCTCCTCCACAGTGGCATTTGTGACAAACCTGAAGCCTCTGGAGCACTTGGTGTTTGGATTTGTCATGACCACACAGTCTATGAGCATTCTTAAAGGGTTTAATAGTTAGATTAATAGGCAGATTCAATAAGGAGGCCAGTGGATCCAAAGGCGGAGAAGATAAGGGACAAAAAGAAGGACAAGTATTTTTTCTAACCTGAAATGTTTGTTATGATAAGATCAACCCCAAACTAAGTTTATTGTCTTACGTTGATGCTGTGGGCTTAGAAAGGCCTTTACACCAGAATGTCTCACCTAGCCTGGAGATTATTCCCTGGCTAATCTCATGTTGTGGGTGTGGGACTGGAAGGTCTTTACAACCTTGTGCTATTGTTTGATAACCGACTGGAAAATACAATTTGTCATGCTTAAACTGGCAAAGGGGGTACTCTTCTATCCCCCTTCTAATGCCAGTCCTGGAAATTTTTCCCTATCCTTTCTTACTTTAATAACCTTTTCACTGCACAAAGGTCTGAGTGACCATCGCTGAGTCTTTTTGATCCCAATGTGAATTCTTCTCTGTTGGAGATCAAGAATCCAACACTATTCACGGTAACTTACCATCATCTATCACCTATCAGTTCCCCATTGCTCAAAATGGCTCCTTAGACTCTCATTGGTCATTTCAAAGCTCAGTGCTCTGATGAAGAGCTTCCACAGCTGTTCAGGCTCTTTGGGAGACTCTGACTTAGACATGACAGCAGTGGAGGTGGGGAGACTTCAACGATGCTTACTCAGCAGCATCCATGGACAGAAAGGTGAATAATTGTTTTAAATGGTACTAAATAAAAATTAAAGTGGTTGAATAAGATTTTCCCTTTTCCTAATACCATATACAAAAATGAACTCAAAACAGATTAAAGACCTAAATGTAAGACCTAAAACTATAAGATTGTTCAAAAAAAGGGTGATGTTCTTCAGTGTGTTTAATACTACCAACAAAGCTTTTTCACAGTTAAGTGGGCGTCAGGTCTTTGAGAATCTTTTTGGTTCCACAACTCTCCATCCACCTTGTGTGGCCTTGCGTTCATGGCCTCCTCCACCTCCTCCACAGTGGCATTTGTGACAAACCTGAAGCCTCTGGAGCACTTGGTGTTTGGATTTGTCATGACCACACAGTCTATGAGCATTCTTAAAGGGTTTAATAGTTAGATTAATAGGCAGATTCAATAAGGAGGCCAGTGGATCCAAAGGCGGAGAAGATAAGGGACAAAAAGAAGGACAAGTATTTTTTCTAACCTGAAATGTTTGTTATGATAAGATCAACCCCAAACTAAGTTTATTGTCTTACGTTGATGCTGTGGGCTTAGAAAGGCCTTTACACCAGAATGTCTCACCTAGCCTGGAGATTATTCCCTGGCTAATCTCATGTTGTGGGTGTGGGACTGGAAGGTCTTTACAACCTTGTGCTATTGTTTGATAACCGACTGGAAAATACAATTTGTCATGCTTAAACTGGCAAAGGGGGTACTCTTCTATCCCCCTTCTAATGCCAGTCCTGGAAATTTTTCCCTATCCTTTCTTACTTTAATAACCTTTTCACTGCACAAAGGTCTGAGTGACCATCGCTGAGTCTTTTTGATCCCAATGTGAATTCTTCTCTGTTGGAGATCAAGAATCCAACACTATTCACGGTAACTTACCATCATCTATCACCTATCAGTTCCCCATTGCTCAAAATGGCTCCTTAGACTCTCATTGGTCATTTCAAAGCTCAGTGCTCTGATGAAGAGCTTCCACAGCTGTTCAGGCTCTTTGGGAGACTCTGACTTAGACATGACAGCAGTGGAGGTGGGGAGACTTCAACGATGCTTACTCAGCAGCATCCATGGACAGAAAGGTGAATAATTGTTTTAAATGGTACTAAATAAAAATTAAAGTGGTTGAATAAGATTTTCCCTTTTCCTAATACCATATACAAAAATGAACTCAAAACAGATTAAAGACCTAAATGTAAGACCTAAAACTATAAGATTGTTGTAAGAAAACATAGCGGAAAAACTTATTGAGTTTGGCAGTGATTTCTTGGCTATGACACCAAAAGCATAGGCAACAAAAAAAAAGAGTAGGCAAATTTGAGTTTAAAAAGTTAAAATTTTTGTGCATGAAAGGATACTGTAAGCAGAGTAAAAAGCCAACACACAGGATGGGAGAAAATAGTTACAAATCCTATATCTGACATGGGACTAATAGCCAGAATATATGAAGAATTCCTAAGAATCCACAACAACAAACCAAAACAATCTAGTTCAACATGGGCAAAGGATTTAAATAGATATTTCTCCAAAGACTACCTACAAATGGCCAATATATATCTTAAAATACACTTAACATCATTTCTAATTAGGAAATACAAACCAAAATCACAATGAGATAACACCTCACATCCATTAGGATGACCATTACTAAAATAACAGAAAACAATGTTGGTGATGGTGTAGAGAACTTGACACCTCTTCTTTGCTGATGGGAATATAAAATGGGACAGTCACTGTGGAAAACAGTATGACAGTTTCTCAAAAAGGTAAACATAGAGTTATCATTTCATCCAGCAATTTCACTTCTGGAATTTTACAAAAGGAATTGAAAGCAAAATGGCAGAGGAGTAGGTATATGTATAGTACATGTTTCTCCATGGATACACCAGGGATACACCTTCAGACACAGAAGTGCTTGGAGAACACCAGCTGAGAGTAGGCAGGAGTACTTGACCACTGGAAAAGAATATATAGAACCACACAGATCCCAATAGGATGGAGGAAGTAGGGGAAAAAAGAGGAGAGTTAGTAGGATTGGACTTGCCCTTGGTGGGTGGGGCAACTGAAGCAGGAGTCTGATCTAGGGATCTGTTGAGACAGAGGAGAAGCATTTGTGGCTGAAAGTGAAGCAGTTGATTTGTGGCAGTCTGAATGGAATGAGAATCACACAGATAATCCTTGCCACAGTCATACATACCTCAGACAGGGACAAAGGTCCCCTGGAAGGTGCGGCAGCTGAGAGCTGGGTTGAGACAGGGGAGCTGCATGCATGGACAGAAAGGTGAATAATTGTTTTAAATGGTACTAAATAAAAATTAAAGTGGTTGAATAAGATTTTCCCTTTTCCTAATACCATATACAAAAATGAACTCAAAACAGATTAAAGACCTAAATGTAAGACCTAAAACTATAAGATTGTTGTAAGAAAACATAGCGGAAAAACTTATTGAGTTTGGCAGTGATTTCTTGGCTATGACACCAAAAGCATAGGCAACAAAAAAAAAGAGTAGGCAAATTTGAGTTTAAAAAGTTAAAATTTTTGTGCATGAAAGGATACTGTAAGCAGAGTAAAAAGCCAACACACAGGATGGGAGAAAATAGTTACAAATCCTATATCTGACATGGGACTAATAGCCAGAATATATGAAGAATTCCTAAGAATCCACAACAACAAACCAAAACAATCTAGTTCAACATGGGCAAAGGATTTAAATAGATATTTCTCCAAAGACTACCTACAAATGGCCAATATATATCTTAAAATACACTTAACATCATTTCTAATTAGGAAATACAAACCAAAATCACAATGAGATAACACCTCACATCCATTAGGATGACCATTACTAAAATAACAGAAAACAATGTTGGTGATGGTGTAGAGAACTTGACACCTCTTCTTTGCTGATGGGAATATAAAATGGGACAGTCACTGTGGAAAACAGTATGACAGTTTCTCAAAAAGGTAAACATAGAGTTATCATTTCATCCAGCAATTTCACTTCTGGAATTTTACAAAAGGAATTGAAAGCAAAATGGCAGAGGAGTAGGTATATGTATAGTACATGTTTCTCCATGGATACACCAGGGATACACCTTCAGACACAGAAGTGCTTGGAGAACACCAGCTGAGAGTAGGCAGGAGTACTTGACCACTGGAAAAGAATATATAGAACCACACAGATCCCAATAGGATGGAGGAAGTAGGGGAAAAAAGAGGAGAGTTAGTAGGATTGGACTTGCCCTTGGTGGGTGGGGCAACTGAAGCAGGAGTCTGATCTAGGGATCTGTTGAGACAGAGGAGAAGCATTTGTGGCTGAAAGTGAAGCAGTTGATTTGTGGCAGTCTGAATGGAATGAGAATCACACAGATAATCCTTGCCACAGTCATACATACCTCAGACAGGGACAAAGGTCCCCTGGAAGGTGCGGCAGCTGAGAGCTGGAGAGTGGGGATTGTGGAGCAATCCTAGGGGGAGGTCTGCTGTTGACTGTGGGGAGAGGGCCAGAGCGGGTGTGAGGGAGGAGACTGTAGTGGGAAATGACTTTGGAGGAAAACCAGGTGGCCATGGGGCAAGGCAATGCTGCTGAGTCATGCATAGGGGGTGGAAACATCACTACAGCCTCTCTCTCCAGCACTCCAGCATGGCAGCTGAATAAGAAAGGCTTGCCCTTCAAGTGCCTGATTAGCTGAACAACAAAGCAGGACCCCAGCCAGTGGAGCCCTTTTGGTGCCTGAACAGGAAGAGCAACAGGAAAGGACCAGCTAAAGAGGCCTTCTGATTACCAGCTGCTAGATACTCAAAAAAGACAGGATAGGGCCATAGTTCCTGCGGCTGAGGCAGTCTGTGTCCCTGTGTACTTGGTGCTGCCAGGGTCCCTGGCATGCTCAGTCCCCACTGGGACAGTGCTGCCACAGGTGAGAGAAAGCCCTAACAGCACCATAGCTCCTGTGACAATAGCCACCAGTGCTCCCGTGTAGTCAGCACTGCCAGGGAGCCAGTAATCCAAGAAATCAGGCCATTTCCATGCATGATCCCCACTGGGACAGGGCTGCCAAAGGCTAGAAAAATCCCGAATCTGTGCATGTGGAAGTGCTTTAGTCAAGTCCGACTCTTGGCTATCTTTTGGACTGTGGCCTGCTGGGCTTCTCTGTCTGGGGAATTCTCCAGGCAGGAAAGCTGGAGTGGGTTACCGTTCCCTTCTAGAGCGCCACATTTCCTGCTGCCCTAGCTGCTGGTTACCCTGATACCTGGTTCTGCCAGAGTCCCTGCAACTTAAGCAGCTGCACCACCTCCATACCTGTCCCTCACTGGGGCAGACCCGAGTCCTGTAGGGCAGCCTCAGGAGCAAACCCCAGTAGACAACCCACATGCGGAGGTGGAGATAAAATCACAATTGAAATCCAGGGGTAGGGTGACTAAGGAAGAGGACACAAAGCCTTCCCACCAGCTGTATAAGCTGCAGATTAAAGCTACATAATCAACTAGGCAGATTCTGTCTATGGAATATATAAAAGGACAGTGAGATTTCCCACAAAGGAAAACACCCTTGTCTGACAGCTGTGGACATTGGAGGCAAGGACACACAGGGGTAGGGCCAGATTAGAGTCTGATCTGACCCCACTGCAGGTCCAGAGACCAGCCCAGTGGTGGAGGGCATCCTAGGCAGGCCAGGTAGACTGTCACTCACAGCAAGAGAAAGGATGATGGCAGCAGAGACTCAAGAAAAACATTTATTATTCTTACATTCTGACTTGTTCTGGAGTTGCTTCTGGATTTTTATTCCTTTTTTTGTGTGTGCTTTTTTCTTCCTCCTCTACTTTCTTCCCCCTCTGTTGTTGTCAGTCACTCTAGTTTCTCAGTAGTGTCTGACTCTTTGTGACCCCATGGACTGCAGCATGCCACGCTTCCATGTCCTCCACCATCTCCTGGGGCTAGCTCAAACTCATGTCCATTGACTCAGTGATGCCTCCAACCACCTTGTCCTGTCATCCCCTTCTCCTTTTGCCTTTTACTTTCCCTACATTAGGGTCTTTTCCAATGAGTCGTCTCTTCACATCAGGTGACCAAAGTATTGGGGCTTCAGCATCAGTCCTTCCAAGGAATATCTGTTACTGTAGTTGTTGATTTTATTAGTACTATTAAATATATTTAAGCTCCTGAGAATTTTTTTTAATCACACTTTTTTATTTTAGTTCTATACTTCTGCCTCTACAAAGGCCTTTTGTGGGTCTGTGAGTTTTTTTCTTTCTCTCTCTCTCTCTTTTTAATTTACAAAAATTTTAAATCCATTATTTTTCTACAATTATTCCTTTGTTTTCTTTCTCTGCTGTCCTTTTCCTGTTGCAGTAATCTTTAATATATACAAATCTTATCTACCCGTATTTAACTTTGCATTTCTAGTCTTTCTTTTCTCTTTCCTTTCTTTCTCTTCTTTCTTTTGCTCATTGTATTTGTTTGTTTGTTTTGTTTTCATTGCTTTATCCCCCAGTTGGCACCTTGCTTTAGTTAGTTTGGTTCTTAACTGGTAGATATTGTTTTTTGATTTCCTTTGTTCACTGGTTCAATCTATTGTACCTTTTTCTGGACTATTTTGGTTTTGTTTATGGATGTATATGTGTGTATGTTTCTGCTAGGAATTTAAGGCATAGATAAAAGGAAAACTTTCCCACAAAGGAAAACACCCTTGTCTGACATTGGCATGGAGGCAAGGACACACAGGGGCAGGGTCAGATTAGAGTCTGATCTGCCCCAACAGCAGGTCCAGAAACCAGCCCAGTGGTGGAGGGCATCCTAGGCAGGCGCAGTAGACTCTCACTCACAGCAAGAGAAAGGATGATGGCAGCAGAGACTCAAGAAAAACATTTATTATTCTTACATTCTGACTTGTTCTGGAGTTGCTTCTGGATTTTTATTCCTTTTTTTGTGTGTGCTTTTTTCTTCCTCCTCTACTTTCTTCCCCCTCTGTTGTTGTCAGTCACTCTAGTTTCTCAGTAGTGTCTGACTCTTTGTGACCCCATGGACTGCAGCATGCCACGCTTCCATGTCCTCCACCATCTCCTGGGGCTAGCTCAAACTCATGTCCATTGACTCAGTGATGCCTCCAACCACCTTGTCCTGTCATCCCCTTCTCCTTTTGCCTTTTACTTTCCCTACATTAGGGTCTTTTCCAATGAGTCGTCTCTTCACATCAGGTGACCAAAGTATTGGGGCTTCAGCATCAGTCCTTCCAAGGAATATCTGTTACTGTAGTTGTTGATTTTATTAGTACTATTAAATATATTTAAGCTCCTGAGAATTTTTTTTAATCACACTTTTTTATTTTAGTTCTATACTTCTGCCTCTACAAAGGCCTTTTGTGGGTCTGTGAGTTTTTTTCTTTCTCTCTCTCTCTCTTTTTAATTTACAAAAATTTTAAATCCATTATTTTTCTACAATTATTCCTTTGTTTTCTTTCTCTGCTGTCCTTTTCCTGTTGCAGTAATCTTTAATATATACAAATCTTATCTACCCGTATTTAACTTTGCATTTCTAGTCTTTCTTTTCTCTTTCCTTTCTTTCTCTTCTTTCTTTTGCTCATTGTATTTGTTTGTTTGTTTTGTTTTCATTGCTTTATCCCCCAGTTGGCACCTTGCTTTAGTTAGTTTGGTTCTTAACTGGTAGATATTGTTTTTTGATTTCCTTTGTTCACTGGTTCAATCTATTGTACCTTTTTCTGGACTATTTTGGTTTTGTTTATGGATGTATATGTGTGTATGTTCCATTATGCTAGTTAATATCTGCATGATTTTGTAACTTCCATTTGTCAGGGGTGCATCTTTTGTTTCTCATTTTTATATAGTTGTTCTAATAGCGTTTAATGTCATAGCAAGCCACCTGTGGAATCTCCATTCCCCACCCAGAGGTCAAGCCCTGGGACTTTGGAGTGGGAACACTGACTCTAAGACCCTACACTATCAGAGAACTTCTAACACTAGGGAGTATCAAACAGTGAGAGCTCCCACAAAAGCAAGTACTTGTATCCAAGACCTGGCATCATCCAACCACCAGTAACACCCTGTGCAGGACACCTCATCCAAACAATAAACAAGAGAAAAATACAAGTTCAATCATCAGCAGACAGGATCAATACCTAACTCAGCCCTTCCCGTCAGAGGAAAAACAATACTCACCTCTTCCCAAACCCTACACAAACTTATACAAACCACTAGACCAACCATATGAGGGAAGAAACCAGAAGGAACCAAAGTCTGGAAAAAGGAGACCTCAAACACAGTAAGTTAAATAATAATAATAATAGTAATAATAATAATAATGAAAAGGCAGAGAAATACTGCACAAGTGAAGGAATAACCTATAAACACACAAGTCCAAAATAAATGAAGAAGTAGACAAACTACCTGAAAGAGAATAATGATAGTAAAGATGATCCAAAACCTCAAAAATAGAATGGAGAAAATCCAAGAATCAATTAACACAATGAACAAAGACATAGAAGAAATTAAGAATTAACAAACAGAGACAAACCACGCCAACTTTCTAGAAGGAATCGATAGTAGAGTATCTGAGGCAGAAGAAAGGATAAGTGGACTTTCTAGAAGAAAAAACGAAGTAGAATCTTTAATATATACAAATCTTATCTACCCGTATTTAACTTTGCATTTCTAGTCTTTCTTTCTCTTTCTTTCTCTTCTTTCTTTTGCTCATTGTATTTGTTTGTTTGTTTTGTTTTCATTGCTTTATCCCCCAGTTGGCACCTTGCTTTAGTTAGTTTGGTTCTTAACTGGTAGATATTGTTTTTTGATTTCCTTTGTTCACTGGTTCAATCTATTGTACCTTTTTCTGGACTATTTTGGTTTTGTTTATGGATGTATATGTGTGTATGTTCCATTATGCTAGTTAATATCTGCATGATTTTGTAACTTCCATTTGTCAGGGGTGCATCTTTTGTTTCTCATTTTTATATAGTTGTTCTAATAGCGTTTAATGTCATAGCAAGCCACCTGTGGAATCTCCATTCCCCACCCAGAGGTCAAGCCCTGGGACTTTGGAGTGGGAACACTGACTCTAAGACCCTACACTATCAGAGAACTTCTAACACTAGGGAGTATCAAACAGTGAGAGCTCCCACAAAAGCAAGTACTTGTATCCAAGACCTGGCATCATCCAACCACCAGTAACACCCTGTGCAGGACACCTCATCCAAACAATAAACAAGAGAAAATACAAGTTCAATCATCAGCAGACAGGATCAATACCTAACTCAGCCCTTCCCGTCAGAGGAAAAACAATACTCACCTCTTCCCAAACCCTACACAAACTTATACAAACCACTAGACCAACCATATGAGGGAAGAAACCAGAAGGAACCAAAGTCTGGAAAAAGGAGACCTCAAACACAGTAAGTTAAATAATAATAATAATAGTAATAATAATAATAATGAAAAGGCAGAGAAATACTGCACAAGTGAAGGAATAACCTATAAACACACAAGTCCAAAATAAATGAAGAAGTAGACAAACTACCTGAAAGAGAATAATGATAGTAAAGATGATCCAAAACCTCAAAAATAGAATGGAGAAAATCCAAGAATCAATTAACACAATGAACAAAGACATAGAAGAAATTAAGAATTAACAAACAGAGACAAACCACGCAACTACTGAACTTAAAAATACTCTAGAAGGAATCGATAGTAGAGTATCTGAGGCAGAAGAAAGGATAAGTGGACTGGAAGATAGAATGGTGGAAATAACTATTGAAAAACAAATAAAGTAAAAAGAATGAAAAGAACTGAGGATAGTCTCAGAGACCTCCGGGACAACATCAAACAAACATTTGAATTATAGGGGTCCCAGAAGAAGAAGTGAAAAAGAAAGTGTGTCAGAAATTTTTTGAAGAGATTGTAGTCGAAAAGTTTCCCAACATGGGAAAGAAAATAACCAAGCTTAAGAAGCACAAACGGTCCTATACAGGATAAACCCTAGGAGAAACATACCAAGACATATACTAATCAAACTAACAAAGATTAAACACAAAGAAAGAATATTAAAAGCAGCAAGGAAAAATAACAGGTAACATACAAGGGAAACTCCACACATTGAACAGTTGATCTTTCAGCAGAAACTCTGTAGGCCAGAGGGGGATGGCATGATGTATTTAAAGTACTGAAAGGGCAAAAATATACAACCAAGATTACTCTACCCAGCAAGGATCTCATTCAAAATTAATGGAAAAATCAAAAGCTTTACAGACAAGCAAAATTTAACAGAATTTAGTGCAACCTTACAACAAATGTTAAAGGGACCCATACAGTGAGGAAGTACAAAAGAAGAAAAAGATCTGCAAAAACAAGCCCCAAACAACTAAGAAAATGTCAATAGGAACATATACACCGATAATTACTTCAACTGTTAAGTGGATTAAATGTTCCAAGCAAAAGACACAGACTGGCTGAATAGATACAAGAAAAAGGTCTCTCTCTCTCTCTCTCTCTATATATATATATATATATACATATATATATATATATACTGTCTACAAGAAACCCACTTCAGACTTAAAGTCACATATAGACCGAAAATGAGAGGATGGAAAAATATATTCCATGCAAATGGAAATCAAAAGAAAGCTGGAGTAGCAATCCTCATATCAGAAAAATTCAGTTCAGTTCAGTTCAGTTGCTCAGTAGTGTCTGACTCTCTGTGACCCCTTGGACTGCAGCACTCCAAGCTTCCCTGTCCTTCACCATATCCCAGAGCTTACTTAAACTCATGTCTGTTGAACTCAGTGATTCTATCCAACCATCTAGTCTTCTGTTTTTTTTTTTGGAACTTAAAAATACTCTAGATAAGGACTGAGAAAAAGATAAGTGGACTGGAAGATAGAATGGTGGAAATAACTATTGAAAAACAAATAAAGTAAAAAGAATGAAAAGAACTGAGGATAGTCTCAGAGACCTCCGGGACAACATCAAACAAACATTTGAATTATAGGGGTCCCAGAAGAAGAAGTGAAAAAGAAAGTGTGTCAGAAATTTTTTGAAGAGATTGTAGTCGAAAAGTTTCCCAACATGGGAAAGAAAATAACCAAGCTTAAGAAGCACAAACGGTCCTATACAGGATAAACCCTAGGAGAAACATACCAAGACATATACTAATCAAACTAACAAAGATTAAACACAAAGAAAGAATATTAAAAGCAGCAAGGAAAAATAACAGGTAACATACAAGGGAAACTCCACACATTGAACAGTTGATCTTTCAGCAGAAACTCTGTAGGCCAGAGGGGGATGGCATGATGTATTTAAAGTACTGAAAGGGCAAAAATATACAACCAAGATTACTCTACCCAGCAAGGATCTCATTCAAAATTAATGGAAAAATCAAAAGCTTTACAGACAAGCAAAATTTAACAGAATTTAGTGCAACCTTACAACAAATGTTAAAGGGACCCATACAGTGAGGAAGTACAAAAGAAGAAAAAGATCTGCAAAAACAAGCCCCAAACAACTAAGAAAATGTCAATAGGAACATATACACCGATAATTACTTCAACTGTTAAGTGGATTAAATGTTCCAAGCAAAAGACACAGACTGGCTGAATAGATACAAGAAAAAGGTCTCTCTCTCTCTCTATATATATATATATATATACATATATATATATATATACTGTCTACAAGAAACCCACTTCAGACTTAAAGTCACATATAGACCGAAAATGAGAGGATGGAAAAATATATTCCATGCAAATGGAAATCAAAAGAAAGCTGGAGTAGCAATCCTCATATCAGAAAAATTCAGTTCAGTTCAGTTCAGTTGCTCAGTAGTGTCTGACTCTCTGTGACCCCTTGGACTGCAGCACTCCAAGCTTCCCTGTCCTTCACCATATCCCAGAGCTTACTTAAACTCATGTCTGTTGAACTCAGTGATTCTATCCAACCATCTAGTCTTCTGTCATCCCCTTCTTTTATCTTCTATTTTCTTCAACATCAGGGCATTTTCCAATAAGCTGTCTCACAGCATCAGGTAACCAAAGTATTGGAGTTTCAGCTTCAGTGTCAGTCCCCCAATTATCTTCCAGGCTGATTTCCTTTAGGATTGATTGGTTTAATCTCCTTGCAGTCCAAGGGACTCTCAAGAGTCTTCTCTAACACCACAGTTCAAAGGCATCAATTCTTTGGTGCACAGCCTTCTCTATGGATCAGCTCTCACATTTGTACATGACTACTGGAAAAACCATAGCTTTGAAAAAAACCTCGAAGAACAAAGAGAATTACAAAAAAAAGAGCAGTCTCTCTTTCACTGCTTATGGTTGTACCTGAATGAGTTGCATGAATTGCTACAATTATCTGGCAACCAGGAGCAGTCCTAGCCTGCAAACAAGCCAACTTGATGAAGATGATGAGGCAGAAAATTGGAAAAAGCCCATGTCTCCAGTGGTGTCAGTGAGTCCCCAAACCAATCCTGGAACTAGCCTACTCCCATACTTCCGTTATCTAAATTTTCTTCATGCTTAAAGAAAAAATAAACTTCACATCTCTCTAGCAATACCCAGGTAGCACTAGTGGTAAAGAACCCATCTGCCAATGCAGGAGACTTAAGCGACACAGGTTCGATCTCTGGGTTGCGAAGATTCCTTGGAGGAGGGCATGGCAACCCAGTTAGTATTCTTGCCTGGAGAATCCCATGGACAGAGGAGTCTGGCAGACTACAGTCCATAGGGTCACAGAGAGTCGGACACAACTGAAGCAACTTACAGTCAAGCATGCACACACATCTCTACCTGACCTTTAAATAGTGCACTTATAGTCAACAAACCTAAAAAAGTTGTCATACATAAAATGGACTTTTTTCTTTTGCTGTATAGCTCTGTGAATTTGAAACAGGTACAGGAACTTCCCTGGTGGTCCAGTGATAAGACTCTGTGCTCCCAATGCAGGAGGATCCTGCTTGGGGAGCTAAGATTCCACATGCCACTCCATGAGACAAGAAAGTAATAAAAAAAGTGTAAATATAAATCATTAATTTAACTAACACTTAAGATACAATTATTTTGGGAAACAGGAGGGTGGGAAAGTAGAAGTGGTGGTGTGGATGTTTATAACAGGAAGTCACTAGGAAATATTTACTACTGAGAAATCACCATGCAGTAGTATAAGTGATGATTTGGGAATAAGAAATAAACGAATAAGTTTAAGGAGTTGAAAGTGGTCACTAGGAAAGAGTCTTCTCTAACACCACAGTTCAAAGGCATCAATTCTTTGGTGCACAGCCTTCTCTATGGATCAGCTCTCACATTTGTACATGACTACTGGAAAAACCATAGCTTTGAAAAAAACCTCGAAGAACAAAGAGAATTACAAAAAAAAGAGCAGTCTCTCTTTCACTGCTTATGGTTGTACCTGAATGAGTTGCATGAATTGCTACAATTATCTGGCAACCAGGAGCAGTCCTAGCCTGCAAACAAGCCAACTTGATGAAGATGATGAGGCAGAAAATTGGAAAAAGCCCATGTCTCCAGTGGTGTCAGTGAGTCCCCAAACCAATCCTGGAACTAGCCTACTCCCATACTTCCGTTATCTAAATTTTCTTCATGCTTAAAGAAAAAATAAACTTCACATCTCTCTAGCAATACCCAGGTAGCACTAGTGGTAAAGAACCCATCTGCCAATGCAGGAGACTTAAGCGACACAGGTTCGATCTCTGGGTTGCGAAGATTCCTTGGAGGAGGGCATGGCAACCCAGTTAGTATTCTTGCCTGGAGAATCCCATGGACAGAGGAGTCTGGCAGACTACAGTCCATAGGGTCACAGAGAGTCGGACACAACTGAAGCAACTTACAGTCAAGCATGCACACACATCTCTACCTGACCTTTAAATAGTGCACTTATAGTCAACAAACCTAAAAAAGTTGTCATACATAAAATGGACTTTTTTCTTTTGCTGTATAGCTCTGTGAATTTGAAACAGGTACAGGAACTTCCCTGGTGGTCCAGTGATAAGACTCTGTGCTCCCAATGCAGGAGGATCCTGCTTGGGGAGCTAAGATTCCACATGCCACTCCATGAGACAAGAAAGTAATAAAAAAAGTGTAAATATAAATCATTAATTTAACTAACACTTAAGATACAATTATTTTGGGAAACAGGAGGGTGGGAAAGTAGAAGTGGTGGTGTGGATGTTTATAACAGGAAGTCACTAGGAAATATTTACTACTGAGAAATCACCATGCAGTAGTATAAGTGATGATTTGGGAATAAGAAATAAACATAAGAATAAGTTTAAGGAGTTGAAAGTGGTGACTCCAAGGATGTAGGCTAGTGAAGAGTGAGAAGGGGTGGGATGGAGGGTTGCTAGTTTTCATTTTAATTCTTTTAGGTAAAAATGAAAAATGAACAACATTTTCATAAAAGCACCCTTATTTTTTTTGAGTTCCATAAGCATACTTGGTAACTGAGAATAGACTTTTTCTTTTAGTATTTCTGCTGGAACATCTTTGTACTGAGGTGGGGCGTGTAGCATGCTCAATGGAGCAGGATGGAGAAAGGAGCACAGGCTGTTGTTTGCACCTGTTCTACTCCAGGGTGTAGGGGTGGCCGTGAATATTTAAGGTGATAATGCATGTAAAGTGGTTGGCATGGTTCCTGGCATGCTGTAAAGATCCAATATCTGTTGGTACTTAATAATGTTGATATGATAAATCAGCCAGGATCACCCACCTACCAAGAGGCTAGATTATCCTTGGCTGACAGACAAGCTATATCTTTTTTTTTTTAAAACATTTATTTATTGATTTATTCTGGGGGTGGGGTTGGGGGAGAGGGGTGCGGGTGGGCAGCTTCTATTGGTCTTTCATTTGTCTATTCTTCATCCATCTTTGTTCTCTGGCTTGTGTGGCCCTCCCATCACGGCAGCCTCTGTTATTGCAGAATACCGGCTCTGGATGCATGAGCTCTAGAGCTCCGGCTGGGTAATTGGACACATCAGTCCAACCGCTCCGCGGCATGTGGGATCTTCCCAGGCCAGGGATCGAACTGGCGCCCCTTGCACTGCAAGGCGGTGTCCTTACCCGCGGGACCACCAGGGAAGCCCAGGCTATATCTTTTTTCATCAGAGATTTGGATATCTTTTGAATGAATATCTACAATGATTTTTTGGGGGGTGAGTGGCTCATGCCTCAAGTATTACAGGATCTTAGTTTCCCCACCAGAGTCAAACCCATGCCCCTGCAGTGTAAGTGTAGAGTCATAACCACTGGACTGCCAGGGAAGTCCCTCTACAGTGAAAAGGGGGTGGGATGATGGTGGTGTGGATGTTTATAACAGAAATGAATTCACTCCATGCTGTAGTATAAGTGATGATTTGGGAATAAGAAATAAACATAAGAATAAGTTTAAGGAGTTGAAAGTGGTGACTCCAAGGATGTAGGCTAGTGAAGAGTGAGAAGGGGTGGGATGGAGGGTTGCTAGTTTTCATTTTAATTCTTTTAGGTAAAAATGAAAAATGAACAACATTTTCATAAAAGCACCCTTATTTTTTTTGAGTTCCATAAGCATACTTGGTAACTGAGAATAGACTTTTTCTTTTAGTATTTCTGCTGGAACATCTTTGTACTGAGGTGGGGCGTGTAGCATGCTCAATGGAGCAGGATGGAGAAAGGAGCACAGGCTGTTGTTTGCACCTGTTCTACTCCAGGGTGTAGGGGTGGCCGTGAATATTTAAGGTGATAATGCATGTAAAGTGGTTGGCATGGTTCCTGGCATGCTGTAAAGATCCAATATCTGTTGGTACTTAATAATGTTGATATGATAAATCAGCCAGGATCACCCACCTACCAAGAGGCTAGATTATCCTTGGCTGACAGACAAGCTATATCTTTTTTTTTTTAAAACATTTATTTATTGATTTATTCTGGGGGTGGGGTTGGGGGGGAGAGGGGGGGTGCGGGTGGGCAGCTTCTATTGGTCTTTCATTTGTCTATTCTTCATCCATCTTTGTTCTCTGGCTTGTGTGGCCCTCCCATCACGGCAGCCTCTGTTATTGCAGAATACCGGCTCTGGATGCATGAGCTCTAGAGCTCCGGCTGGGTAATTGGACACATCAGTCCAACCGCTCCGCGGCATGTGGGATCTTCCCAGGCCAGGGATCGAACTGGCGCCCCTTGCACTGCAAGGCGGTGTCCTTACCCGCGGGACCACCAGGGAAGCCCAGGCTATATCTTTTTTCATCAGAGATTTGGATATCTTTTGAATGAATATCTACAATGATTTTTTGGGGGGTGAGTGGCTCATGCCTCAAGTATTACAGGATCTTAGTTTCCCAACCAGAGTCAAACCCATGCCCCCCTGCAGTGTAAGTGTAGAGTCATAACCACTGGACTGCCAGGGAAGTCCCTCTACAGTGATTTTTAAACACTCTCAGCCACTTCCCACTCCTGGGACAGGGGAGTTATGATAGATTCTAACTGGAGACTCACCAGAGTGTGGTGATCAACTTTCTCATTTGGTTCCCTGATCATTCATTTCCTCAGTGTGCGTGGCTGAGGAAGCCAAGGCCAAAGGATTCTAGACCCTCAAGAGATTAGAAATCCTTGAGACGTCAAATCTGGCCATAATAAGGAACCTGTCTGGTTTCCAAGGCAGAAGTATGCTCTGGGTTCACTGTTGTTTTTTTCTTTCTGGTCCTCTCTCACCTACCCTTGAGAACATTCTGTGACTTGGTTTACAGTCTGCTTAGACAGATGTATTTGAGCAAATGAGTCCTTTCTCCAGTCCTGGCTTGAAAAACAGCTGTCAATTCTTTTTGCCATTTGATATATTGAAATACTCTAATTATGTTGCACATACAAACTACCTATAGACTGTTAGTAATGTGCCCCCTTTATTCTATTTGCCCTCTTCAGCCAGAACAACAAAACATTTTTAGAGGGAATACTGGTATATTCTAGAACCAAGACGTGCTGAGTGAGATGTGGGTTCCCAGATCTTCGTCTGATTTTATGAAACTTCACATGTTTAGTTTATTTTTTTCTTTTAAGATTTATTTTGTTACTTCATTTGTTTTGGGCTCTGCTGGGTCTTCATTGCTGTGCCCTGCTTTCGCTACTTGCGGTGAGTAGGGGCTGTTATCTAGTTGTGGTGCTTGTATTCTTGTTGCAGTGGCTTCTCTTGTGGACTCTAGGGCACTCAGGCTTCAGTAGTTGTGGCTCATGTCTTATTTACCCCAGGCATGTGGAATTTTCCCAGAGCAAGGACTGAACCTGGGTCTTCTGTATTGTTAGGCAGATTCTTTAGCACTAGACCTTCAAGGAAGTAATATACGTTTAGACTTTTTTTTTTTTTAAGATTTTATTTATTTATTTATTTTGGGCGGGGGTCGGGTTGGGGAGGGAGGGAAGCAGGCAGGCCACTTCTATTGGTCTTTCATTTCTCTATTTTCATCCGTCTTTGTTCTCTGGCTCCTGCGGGCCTCCCATCGCCTTGGCGTCTGTCGTCGCTGAGCGCCTGCTCTGGGCGCATGCGCTCCAGAGCTCTGGCTCGGTAATTGGACACATCGGTCTGGCCACTCCGCGGCACGTGGGATCTTCCCAGGCCAGGTATCGAACCAGCGCCCCTTGCACTGCAAGGCGGTGTTCCCACCCACTGGACCACCAGGGGAAGCCCCACGTTTAGACTTTTAATTCTTCTTTAATGCTGGTGTCACCTCTACGACTAACTAAAATCAGTAGAAAATATTTACCATTGAGGGCTACATGCACCTGTAGCCCTTTAATCGGGTGTTACCTTCTCGCTGGCCATATTGGACTCAGATACCTCTGTGACCTGACTTGCCTGTATGATACCAACCTCGTCATCCAGGATCTTGATTTCTGGGTGTGGAGAAATACTTCACAGGCCAGTCTCTCTTTCTAGTCTCCAGCTAGACTTATGACCATGAGAATCAAACATTACTGCAGAACATTTGGCAAGAGTACACACTAAGGATAGCTTTCTCGTGCAAAGGCAGAGAAGTCTGCCATGATTGTGTCAGTGCTGTGTTGACTGCTTCGCAAAACATCTATCACTCATGGGGCTCTGTGTAGGGAGAAATGTTCCTAGATTGTGCAGGAGGCAGAACAGCCTCTGATGTGCCACCTGAAATAGAATCTGGGAGCTGAAGGAGTTCAGTCCACGGGCAGCTTGGAGATCTGACTTAGGCTGACCTGACCTCTTGTTTTTTTCCTTTGGCAGCATCAAAGTTTTCCAGCTTCTGACTCTGTGAAGGAGGAGTTCATTGTGTGTTAGAGAGATACTAATATAAAATGAGGCTTGAATGTGTGCCCAGGAATAAACATGTGAAAGAATAGAGAAACATGGTTCTGTCTGGGAAGAAATTCCACTATTCACAGATCTGTGAAGCTGATAAAAGTAAAACAACAGAAGAGGCAGGAGATATGAGAGAAAATGGACCTCTCATATCAAAAAACCCAGAAAATGGGGTTCAATAAAAAATATTCTACATGCCAAAAGCTGTAGACAGTTTGGGAGAAGTTCTGATACTGTTTTCTTGCCCTGTTCTGTTTCTAAAAATGAATGCCCTCCCCCTGTTCTGGGGGTGGGGGCATCACAGAGGACACTAAATCCAGGAAATGGAAATTTGTTGACCATGTTTTCTTGTAAAGATTTTTCTGATATCATAAACGAGCCAACACTGAGAGATGATATCTTAAATTCTGAGCTTGTAACTCCACTTGTTATAAACTTTAAAATCATGAAAAAATAAATCCAGTAGCAACTTGTAAAGACATTAAATGTTACTTTTATGTTTAATACATTAAACATAATAAGTGCTTTTTTTTCTTTTTTTTAGTGAAACAAATGACTGATTATCCTCAGGCTATATTTACATGCAATGAATCTTAAAGATCTTAAACTAATAAAAGGATTTCTAGTACGTAAAGTACATTGAAAAACTATAAATATGGGCAGAATCCAACTGAATATTAAGTTTCAGGAGTTTCTAACTTAGCTGCTTTGAACTTAAAAAATGTTCCTGACAGAAATCAGGTGTGAAAAGGTGGTAAGTTCAGTCTATAAAATTCTTTTTGTCTCATATTTTATGATATCACCAATAATACAGATATTATATAATATCTTTTTTTTTTTTGCCACTTCTATTGGTCTTTCATCATCCATCTTTGTTCTTTGGCCTGTGTGGGCCTCCCATCGCAGTGGCTTCTCTCGTCACAGAGCACCGACACTGGGCACTTGCGCTTCACAGCTCTGGCTTGGTAGTTGGACGCATTGGTCCAGCTGCTCTGCAGCACGTGGGATCTTACCAGACCAGGAATCAAACTGGCGCCCCTTGCACTGCAAGGCGGTGTCCTTACCCACTGGACCACCAGGGAAGCCCCAAATATACAATACTTTAAAAAACTGAATTGTAGTTGATTTACAATATTAGTTTCAGGTATATAACATAGGCACTTTATATTTTTGTAGACTTATTCCATTCAAAGTTATAAAGTATTGGCTATGTTACCTGTGTTATACATTCATTCTTGTATCTTATATATATAATACACAGTAGTTTGTACCTCTTAATTCCCTCTTCATATTGTTACCAAGTCCAAGTTCAATCTGCTCACCACATGGCAGGCCAATGAATTCGAGAGATGAGGTGTTGAGGCAAAGAAAACGACTTTATTTGGAAAGCAGCTGACCGAGAAGATGGTAGGCTGGCACCTTGGAGAAAACCATTTTACTGGGGTTTGGATACCAGGTTCTTTCATAGATCAGAGATGGTGGGAGGTGAGGAAGCAAAGCAAAAAGGCCATTAATATTGCAAACATCTCTTAGAACGGCAAGCCTCTGGCTGAGGAAGTGTTAACTTCTCTCTTCCTGCCATTTACAGGTGGACAGGATTCTTTTTTTTTTTTTTTTCATTTAAAGTAGTTTATTAGAATTCCATGGAGTATATTTACAAGTTTTGCCCATATGCAATGAGTACTACATAAATGCTATTCTATTAAACTGTCTGAATAATAGGTAAAAGGTAAAAAGGACATAGGGAAGATAAGTTATATGCTTGAGAAGCTCTAATTTTATGTTTAAGTTTCTCATCAATGGACAGGATTCTTGAACAAAGGTACTTTACTTCACAATCAGGCAGGGAGGCAGGGTCCTCGAGGCAAGCCATTAAGTGTGATTATAATAACAATAGAGATGGAAAGCAAGTCAAGGAAACAGTTTGTAACATGGAGCTAGAATTGATTTTCTCCCTGCAACATCTTGCCCCTCCTCCAATCTTCTCCCTACTGGTAACCACTAGATCACTCTTCATATCTGTGAGTCTGTTTCAATTTGGTTATATTCATGTGTTTGTTTTATTTATTAGATTCCCCATATAAGTGAAAACACACAATAGCTGTTTTTCTCTGTCTGACTTGCTTCATTAAGCATAATGCCATCCAGGTTCATCCATGTTTCTAAATGGCAAAATTTCATTCTTTTTTTTATAATTAAGCCTCTCTCTCATTCTCTCTCTGTTTATATATACATATGCATATATGTATGTATGTATATATATATATATATATATATATGCTTGAGAAGCTCTAATATATATACATACACACATACATATATATATAAAATATGCTTTGCCTGACTCAGTGTTAAAGAATCCACCTACCAGTTTAGGAGATGCTGGAGACAGGGGTTGGATCTCTGGGTCAGGAAGATCCCCTAGAGTAGGAAATGGCAACCCATTCCATGGGAAATCCCATAGACAGAGGAACCTGGCAGGCTACAATCCATGGAGTTGAAAGGGGTCAATAGGCAGATGTATTAAGGAGGCCAGCGGGTCCTAAAGGAGGAGGGGGAGGAAAAGGTGAAAGAGGAAGAAAGACAAACATTTTCCTAGCCTGAAATGTTTGCTATGATAGGGATCAACCCTGAAACTAAGTTTATTGTCTTATGTTAATGCTGTGGGCCTGACAAGGCCTTTACATTGGAATGTCTCACCTAGCCCTAGCCAGAGACTATCCTCTAGCTAATCTCATGTTAATGTTGTGGATGTGGGCCTGCAGGGCCTTTACAACCTTAAGATATTCTTTTGATCTATTGTTTTAATAACAGACTGGAAAATACAAATTGTCTTGCCTGAACTGGCTAAGGGGGTTCTCTTCTATTCCCCCTTCCAGTGTCTGTGCTAGAAGCTCTCACTATGCTTTTTTTTTTTTTTTTTTAAAGATTTATTTATTTATTTATTTTGGGCGGGGATCAGGTTGGGGAGGGAAGGGAGCCGGCGGGCCACTTCTATTGGTCTTTCATTTCTCTATTTTCATCCGTCTTTGTTCTTTGGCTCCTGTGGGCCTCCCATTACGGTGGCCTCTGTTGTCGCAGAGCACCGGCTCTGGGCACATGCGCTCCAGAGCTCCGGCTCGGTAATTGGACACATTGGTCCAGCCGCTCCGCGGCACGTGGGATCTTCCCAGGCCAGGGATCGAACTGGCGCCCCTTGCACTGCAAGGCGGTGTCCTTACCCACTGGACCACCAGGGGAAGCCCCTCACTATGCTTTTTTCTTTAATAACTTTTACTTCACAAAGCTCTGAGTGACCAAAGCCAAGTCTTTTTGATCCCAATGTGAATTCTCTGTTGGAGATCAAGAATCTGACACTGTTCACGGTAACCTGTCATCTATTAGGGTCACAAAGAGTTGGACATGGCTGAGCATGCACACATGATATCTATATATCCATTTATCTATATATCTATAGTATATATCTAAAAATTCACTATCCACAACAGTTTTTAATGGTAAGTTTATCCTGACTTTGGACCAGACTGGCCAAGATCATCCTCCAGTGACCCGAGGAAGAAGTGTCCAAACCCCGCCAGCCCTGGCAGATGGGGTGGAGTGTATGGGATCCAAAGGTTGGACCCCAGAGCTTTGAGAGGAGATTCTAAGTCCTTCCCATGAGCCTCAGAGAGCAGAACAAGGCTGAGGCAGGAGTGAGAGGTAGCTAAGAAGCACTGCTAGGTCAGGGCAGAGTTTCAAAGGTATCTGTTTCGCTTGGTATCAGCGGCAACTAACTCGATTCCCAAGGAAATAACATGATCTCATCAAATGTCAGTTTCTGAGGATTTTTCTTTTAAATTAAGACTAAAATATTTAGCACTTGAACTTTAGGCCAAAGAGCATTGTCATTTGCTTGTTAAAAAAAGAAAGGCAAAACGGGCTATGCCATCTCACTGGGATAAATTGGAACAGAACTGGTGTTCTTATTCAGAGACTTTGGGCAGTAGAAATAACAACCTGGGCATCTCAAGATAGAAGACTGAGTGCATCAGAGTGTTTAAAACTCTGTAACTTTATCCATGAAACAAATAATGCGTTTACCTGAAAAAAATTTATTTTCTACTGCTGTTTTATCCTATCATAGAAACAAGAGTTGCAGGCGTGTTGTTCTAATAAAATGGTACTGAATCCAGAAAGGTTTTGAAAGGGAGTTTAGTCAAAGATGCTGTAGTCCCGGGTTTTCTGTGTTGTCAAGGTAACCAGAGCATTCTTGGTAACCTGAAACTGCCAAGCCAACATCAGAGACACCTTGTGCTTTAGCTAGTTAACCACCTGCCACTGAGTTACACAAGGATTTTTGGGTTGAGGCTCCTAGTAGAAAAATGTCCAGTTTTTCCTTTTCTTTTCCCTGCATCTCATGTCCTTCTTTATTTTATTGATTTATCCTTCAGTTTTTTATTTGAAATTCTTTATTGATAATTGTAGATTCCAATATAGTTCTAAGAAATAATACAGAGATATTCTTGTAAACCTTTCACCTAATTCCTGCCAATTAACACTTTACATAATTGCAGTATGGTACTAAATATTAAATGTATAGAGTACTATATGTCAATTATATCTCAATAAAACTGGAAGAAAAAAAGTATCGCAAGGGATCATTGTGATGGAATTGTTCTGCCTTTTGACTGTGGTAGTGATTTCAAGATTCTATACATGATAAAATTGCATTTAAATATACAGGCAAGTGACAAAATGTAAAACTAGTGAAAACTGAATGATGTTCATGGATTGTATACATATTAATATCTTCCAGTCTTATTGAGATTTAATTTAAACAGCACTGTTTAAGTTGCTTTGTGATTTGACTTGTCACAGTAAATTTAGTGATCACTCATCAACTCATATAGATACAAAATTAAAGAAATAGAAAAAAATTTTTTTTTTGTGATGAGAATGCTTAGGATTTACTCTTAATTTCATATATAGTGTACATCAGCATTAATCATATTTGTCATGTTGTGCATTACATTTCTTATACAGTATCTTATAACTGACAGTTTGAACCTTCTGACTATCTCCATCCAATTTTCCTTCTCCCCATTCATCTTTATTTTAAAGGAAAGCTATATTCACCTTCACAAAATGGCAAAACTGGATTATGACTTAGGCTTTTAGGAAGAAACAAATAATGCGTTTACCTGAAAAAATTTATTTTCTACTGCTGTTTTATCCTATCATAGAAACAAGAGTTGCAGGCGTGTTGTTCTAATAAAATGGTACTGAATCCAGAAAGGTTTTGAAAGGGAGTTTAGTCAAAGATGCTGTAGTCCCGGGTTTTCTGTGTTGTCAAGGTAACCAGAGCATTCTTGGTAACCTGAAACTGCCAAGCCAACATCAGAGACACCTTGTGCTTTAGCTAGTTAACCACCTGCCACTGAGTTACACAAGGATTTTTGGGTTGAGGCTCCTAGTAGAAAAATGTCCAGTTTTTCCTTTTCTTTTCCCTGCATCTCATGTCCTTCTTTATTTTATTGATTTATCCTTCAGTTTTTTATTTGAAATTCTTTATTGATAATTGTAGATTCCAATATAGTTCTAAGAAATAATACAGAGATATTCTTGTAAACCTTTCACCTAATTCCTGCCAATTAACACTTTACATAATTGCAGTATGGTACTAAATATTAAATGTATAGAGTACTATATGTCAATTATATCTCAATAAAACTGGAAGAAAAAAAGTATCGCAAGGGATCATTGTGATGGAATTGTTCTGCCTTTTGACTGTGGTAGTGATTTCAAGATTCTATACATGATAAAATTGCATTTAAATATACAGGCAAGTGACAAAATGTAAAACTAGTGAAAACTGAATGATGTTCATGGATTGTATACATATTAATATCTTCCAGTCTTATTGAGATTTAATTTAAACAGCACTGTTTAAGTTGCTTTGTGATTTGACTTGTCACAGTAAATTTAGTGATCACTCATCAACTCATATAGATACAAAATTAAAGAAATAGAAAAAATTTTTTCTTTGTGATGAGAATGCTTAGGATTTACTCTTAATTTCATATATAGTGTACATCAGCATTAATCATATTTGTCATGTTGTGCATTACATTTCTTATACAGTATCTTATAACTGACAGTTTGAACCTTCTGACTATCTCCATCCAATTTTCCTTCTCCCCATTCATCTTTATTTTAAAGGAAAGCTATATTCACCTTCACAAAATGGCAAAACTGGATTATGACTTAGGCTTTTAGGAAGAAACACAATTATTCAAAATGTTTGCCTAGGCTACATGGCAAGTGCCAACCCACACAATCATCCTTTTCCCTGAAATGACTTTACAGAAAACAGGGGAATACTTACTTGACTTTTTCTCAGCTCTATTGAGATGGACATAACACAAGGCAAGGCCACAGGATACCACACTTGCAAGTCGAGACTTGTTTTTGTTTTGGATCCTGGGAAAATTTAGATGGAAAGAAAGAAGAAAGTTAATGAACTGAACACATTTATCCAGAAGCTTCATTGTTCATAGATTCTGCTGGCTGCTGCCTGGGATGCAGGGATGAAGATGGATTAGTCTCTGGTTCAACAATGTACAAGCCATTGAAGAGTTTAAGACAAAAAAACCCAACAATAAATGAAGGTAGAATTTAATTAGGGGGCTTCCCTAGTGGCACAGTGGTAAAGAATCTGCCTGCTGATGTAGAAGATGTGGCTTTTATCCTTGGTCTGGATGATCCCACAGGCTGTGGAGCAACTAAGTCTGTGCACTATAACTATTGAGCCTGGGGTCTAGAGCCTGGGGCCCGCAGCACTGAAGCCTGCAGGCCTGAGCCTGTGCTCCACAACAGGAGAAGCCACATGGAAGTCCACACACTGCAACTGGAGAGTAGCCCATGCAGTATGAAAACCCAGTACAACCAAGAATAAATAAATAGTCTTATGGACATTGGGGTGAGGAAGGGGAATATGCTGTGGGACTATGGATCTCAAACAGGGGCTCTGTGGCAACCTGGAGGGGTGAGATGGGGAGGGAGATGGGAGGAGGTTTGGGGTGAGGATTTGTGTATACCTATGGAGGATTTAGGTTGATGTGTGGCAGTAAATGACAAAACTCTAAAAAATGAAATAAAATATAGGACTTTCCTGGTGGTCCAGTTAGTAGAGAGTCCGCCTTGCACTGCAAGGGGCACCGGTTCCATCCCTGGAACAGGAAGATCCCATGTACAGCAGAGCGACTGGATAGGTGTGTCCAATTACTAGCTGGTGCTCTGGAGCTCACGCGCCAGGAGTCAGTGCTCTGCAACTAGAGGGGCTGCTGCAATGCGAGGCCCACACAGGCCAAAGAATTAAGATGGATGTAAATAAATAAGTGAAGAACCAATAAAAGAGGCCAAAAATTAAAAAAAAAATAAATAAAATATAAAACAAATAAATTTATATATTAAAAAAATATAGTTAGGGCTATTAGAGAGATATGAAAGCATGAAGAAAATGCTACATAAACTTTAAGGAAGAGTGGGTGCTAATTATTATTATTATTATTTTTAAAATTTGGGCCTCTTTTATTGATTATTTATCTATTTATTTTCATCTATCTTTTATTCTTTGGCCTGTGTGGGCCTCCCATTGTAGTGGTCTTTCTCATTGCAGAGCACCAGCTCTGGGCCCATGTGCTCCAGAGCTCTGGCTCGGTAGTTAGACACACCAGTCCAACCACTCTGTGGCAGGTGGGATCTTCCCAGGCCAGGGATTGAACCGGTGCCCCTTGCACTTCAAGGTGGTGACCTTACCCACTGCATTACCAGGGAAGCCCCAGTAGGTGCTAATTTGATGGGAATAGCCAAGAAGCTGTCATGGAAGATTTGAAAGGGGCTTTGACAAAATGGATTTTTTTCAAGAAAGTTATTGAAGATGCAGGATCTACAGGGACCCACAAAATCGTCTAATGCAAAGGTGTAAGTGACTCAGTGTATAGGTCTAGCCTCCAGGCTGCCTGGATTTAAATCCAAACTCTGCTGCATTCTGCCGTGTGACCTTGGGCTATTCACTAACCTCTCTGGACCTCAGTCTTCTATCTGTAAAGAGGTGGGATAATAATAATATCTCATTGGCTAGTTGTGAGGATTAAATTTTTAAACATGTGTGAAGCTCTTGGAAGTGCTCCTGATTTATAGTAAATGCTTGAAAAGTGTCAGCTATTGTTATTGCTGCTGTGGTTGCTATTATTGTTAGTGGAGTTCAGAAGGAGACGCAGTGCTTATGAGACTGGAGAGACTTTGGATTTGTTTTGTGGCCCCAAATATCAGACTGAAGTTTGTACTTAATTTGGTAGGCATTTTTAAATTATTATTATTAAAGCACTTTGTATGTAGGTAAGTTAATAGCACAAGAACAACAAAATGTCAGGAAGCAACAACACTGTAAAATCCAGCTGTTAAATATTTGATGTAGGTTTTTTCTGTTGTTATTGTACATCCAGCCGCAAGCTGCTAACCATACTAACTTTTCCCACCAGTGATAGAAACTGTGAGAGGTGTTGGGAATTGATTTGATTCAAAACACCTGTAGAAAGAATTACTGAATTCTAATCTTGTACAGGTGAAGAGAAAGTGAATTTGGAGAGAAACAACTTCTACTTTATTATACAAATAAAAACTGTGGGGGACATGAATGTCAAAGCCAGTGGCCTTGAACCCTTCTCTACCATAAAGTGCTTCAAGACGGTGCAATATATCATTTTTTTAAAAAAGTCATTTCTTTTCTACATTATAATACATTTTGAGAGATTTGACTGATGACCTATATTTTGGGAAGAATGAATGCTCTTTACATCTCAGTTGAGGTAGGCATGTCATAAAGCAATACATGATATAGTAAAATGTCTCTTCTGCCTTGACACAGCCTTGATCCCTGATTATAGGTGGGAACAAGGTAAGCATTTAATGTTTTAACAGCTGGCAATATGTAAGAATTCTAGTGACCCCCAATGTTTTTTGCCATTCTCAGTTCATCTACTACGTTGAATGATAAATGCCACCTCATGCTCACTTTTTGGAGAATACTTGTTGAGTTCTAAAAACCATGCTTCTGGTTCTTCTGATCTCCTGAAATATTTGTGTGACCTTTTCAAGGCCCTTGTTCTTTGATCTCTATAGATTTGGTTCTTTCTGTGCAAGAGGCCTTGGTTGTTGGTTATAGCTCACAGTCAAGCCTTGTTTTGGTTTCCTCTGGAGGAAGCCAGCTGTTCCACTGCTCTTCCATCTGGACAAAGTGATGCCTTTTGAGAGTTCTGAAGTCTTAAGAGAGAGTGCTACTGGGTCCCAGATCACGGAGGCAGCTCCTGTGGGTTCAGTTGGCTTCTTTGGATGCATTGAAGCTGGTTTGGCCTTTTCTAGTCCCATGCCTCAGGGACTCATGAATACTGGCAAATTTCAGCTTTATTTCTAACCCAGACTCCTTCCTTGAGCCTCAGATTTATATATCCCACTGCCTACTCAGCACCTCTCAGATGTCAAATAAGCATCTCCAACTTAATATCTAAAATAGAATGACTTTCTCTAAACCTACTTGGCCTCTAGTGTTCTTGCTGTCAACAAATCATGCCCCATTTCACACAGCTGGTAAGGACAAAAAATCTAGGACTTGCCCTTTATTCCCATGTTTCCTTCATATCCCATGTTCTGTTGTTTAGCAAGTACTGTTGGCGCCATCTTCAAAATATACTCCTGGCAGTTTAGTGGTTGAGAATTCTCTGGCCAGTGCATGGGTTCAATCTCTAGTCTGGGAAGATTCCACATGCTGTGAGGCAACTAAGTCCAAGCATCACAACTATTGAGACTGAGCTCTAGAGCCCGCCCACTGCAACAAGAGAAAGCCAGTGTGCAGCAATGAAGATCCAGCACAGTCAAAAATAAGTAAATAAATTTATCTGTATATATATATATATATACATATGTATATATATACCCCAAATATGATCCCTTTTTACTTCTACCACCACTGTTTCGATCTCAGCTGTAATCACCTCTTCCCTTAGCTACTGCAGTTTCCAAATAGGTCTCCTGCCTCCCCTCTGGTTCTTTTGTGGCCCATTTTCATAGAAAAACCAAAAGGATTGTTTAAAACTGTAAGTCAGGGCTTCCCTGGTTCAGCAGGTAAAGAGTGCGCCTTGCAGTGCAAAGGGCACTGGTTTGATCCCCGGCACGGGAAGATCCCACATGCCACAGAGCGCTAGACCAGTGTGTCCAATTACGAGCCAGCGCTCTGGAGCATTTGCACCCAGAGCCAGTGCTCTGCAACAAGGGAGGCCACCATAATGGGAGGCTCACTCAGGCCAAAGAATTAAGATGGATGAAAGTAAATAAATGAAGGACCAATAATAATAAAAAAAAAAGAGGCCAAAATCAAAAAACAAAACAAAACTGTAAGTCATGTTCCTGTTTGAAACCCTGTGAAATCTTCCAAGAACATCTAATATAAAATACAGGTTTGGGCTTCCCTGGTGTCTCAGCATTAAAGAGTTCGCCTGCCAATGCAGGAGACATGGGTTCAATTCCTGAGTTAGGAAGATCCCACATGGTGCGGCTCAACCAAGCCCATGAGTCACAGCTACTGAGCCTGTGCTCTAGAGCATCAGAGCCACAACTGTTGAGCCCAGGTGCTGTAACTATTGAAGCCCATGTGCCCTAGAGCCTGAGCTCTACAACAAGGGAAGTCACGGCAACAAGAAGCCTGCTCACCTCAACTAGATAGTAGCCCCCACTTCCTGCAATCAGAAAAGAGCCTGCAGCAGCGGTTAAAACCCAGAATAGCCAAAAATAAATAAATAAAATTTTTTTAAAAAGTGGAAAGGGCTTCCCCTGGTGGTCCAGTGGGTAAGGACACCGCCTTGCAGTGCAGGGAGCGCCAGTTCGATCCCTGGCCTGGGAAGATCCCACGTGCCATGGAGTGGCTGGACCAATGTGTCCAATTACCGAGCCGGAGCTCTGGAGTGCACGCGCCCAGAGCCAGCGCTCTGCAACGACAGATGCCACCGCGATGGGGGAGGCCCACAGGAGCCAAAGAGCAAAGACGGATGAAGGTGGAGAAATGAAAGACCAATAGAAGTGGCCCGCCCGCTCCCCTCCCTCCCCAACCCGACCCCCGCCCAAAATAAATAAATAAATAAATAAAAAGTGGAAAAAGAAAAAAGAAAAAAAAAATACAGGCTTGCAATGTACCCACACATGACCTACACAATCTAGTTGTTGCATTGCTCTCTAACCTCATTTCCTAGCATTCTTCTTACTACTTCTGCCAGTCACTAGAATTAGTTGCTCTGAATCTGCTTGGCTCCTCTGTCCATGGAACTCTCCAGGCTAGAATACTGGAGTGAGCTGCCATTTTCTCTTCCAGGGGATCTTCCCTACCCAGGGATCAAACCCAGGTCTCTTGCATTGCATGCAGATTCTTTATCGTCTGAGCCAAGTAACTTTTTTTACCTTGGGTTTGGCCAATTTGTTTTGCCCTGAGGCTTTTACTGCCTTTTCCAGGGAGGCTGTTTCTCCAGGTCATCACTAGCTTGGTCATTTGCATCATTCAGCTGACTGTATCTCCTCCCACATTCTATCCCTGACATGTTGCTGCCTCCCCCAACATCACTCTATCTTCTTATCCTCTCTTATTTTTCTTTAAAACAAATACCTCTAGGAAGTTCCCTGGCTTTTCAGTTGTTAGGATTCTGAGCTTCCAGTGCAGGGAATATGAATTTGATCCCTGGTCAAAGAAGTGAGATCCCTACATGTCAAACGATGCAGCCAAGAAAAACAAAAAATCTCTATTATAAATGATACATTCTATTAGAATATGAGTCCCATGAAGGCAGCTACTTTGTCTTGCTCATCACTGCATCCACCCGGAAGTGCCTGCCACAGAGTAAGTTCTCTATAAGAGTGAGTAAATGAGCTCGTGTCTTCCTGTTTTCAACAGTATGTTATGGTGAATCAGTCAACTGATTTTCCTTTGTTCCATGGATGCGGCTTCATTTGGACTGAAAACATAAACTAAAGCAGAATTGTAATAGTTTTCAGTTTAACTGAGTGATTAAGAAGAAGAAATCAGCTTGCATGGAGTTTGCTTTGATTTTGTAACACATTAGTGACTAATGGTTTCCAGTTTGTGGACAATCTTAACTTTAAAATCCAAGTGGTGTTGAAGTGACCCATCTCAATACAAAGGGAATAGTGAGACAGTTGACATGATCTGTCTTGAAACCACTACTCTTTTCACAGGAACTTAAATTTTAAAAAACAATGTCAAAAACTCAGAAACACAGCATGGAAGGAGACTCATTTTTTTTTAAATTTTTAAGTGAGCAGTTACTCTATCCCAGGTAATATGCTTGATTCTGCATGCATGCTCAGTTCATTTTTACAGCCACGCTCTAGGACAGGTATTATTACCCTGATAGAGATAATGAAATTGAGAATTAGAGAATTATGTGCTTGCTGGAGGTTGTAGTCAAAGGCAGAACTGAGATTCAACCCCTGCCCTGACTCATTCCCAAACCCTGGTTCTTTATAATCTCCCAACACTGCTTCCCACAGGGGAAACTCGAGTGAGACTCTCATAGATATATCTGAATTATTTTTATGGGTTATCAAAATTCCAATTTAAAAATGAAATTGAATGTGTACATCTAAGAATGCCACAGCAGGGATTTCCAACCCAAGAGATGGAATTAGTCGATGAACCATGAACAGGAGGAAGAAGAGGAGTTGCTTCCTTTTGAAATATCTTGCCTGCCATCTCCATTTGCAGACTTGCCACTCCGGCAGAATGATACAAAGGGAGTTCAGTGCGAAAAGGAAGGCTTCTGCTCTGGACAATTTCTGATGTCAGGCCACCATCCAAGGTCTGCTGTGTACCAGTCAGGTTTATCGCCCACCAGCTTCCGTGCTGGCAGGTATTATCCCCCACGCCCCATTTTTTAATGCAGGAGGAGCAGGACATGCTCAGGGTTACTAGCTAGTGTGTTACAGAGATGTGACCGAAAGCCAGGTCCATCTGCTTTTGTCCACACCATTCTCCATTTGGATGTATCCCCTGCCGCCTACTTTATAGACACAGACTAGAGAGGAAACAACTGGGAGTAAAGCCATTTAAAATCACATTGCTTACTCTCCCGTAAGAGAGAGTAAGCTGAGAGAATTCCAGTAGCTGGTGTAAGGGATGGCTGTGGTGTGCGAATATCACTGCACATTCTCGTCAGAAGTAATATCTTCTTCTTAAAATTTCTGTAATTCAGAGGAATTGCTAACTCATTCCAGTTTATTTATTTTTAAACATATTTTAAATTGGAAAAATTTTATTAGATTATTATATGGAACTTGTAGCCATCAGATCATGTTAGATGATTCTGTGATAATAAACAGTCCCAAATCTTAGGGGTCTAAAACAACAAGAGTTTCTTTTTCTCTTTAAAAATAAAAGTTCATTTTACAGCCACCCCCTCTAGGACAGGTATTATTACCCTGATAGAGATAATGAAATTGAGAATTAGAGAATTATGTGCTTGCTGGAGGTTGTAGTCAAAGGCAGAACTGAGATTCAACCCCTGCCCTGACTCATTCCCAAACCCTGGTTCTTTATAATCTCCCAACACTGCTTCCCACAGGGGAAACTCGAGTGAGACTCTCATAGATATATCTGAATTATTTTTATGGGTTATCAAAATTCCAATTTAAAAATGAAATTGAATGTGTACATCTAAGAATGCCACAGCAGGGATTTCCAACCCAAGAGATGGAATTAGTCGATGAACCATGAACAGGAGGAAGAAGAGGAGTTGCTTCCTTTTGAAATATCTTGCCTGCCATCTCCATTTGCAGACTTGCCACTCCGGCAGAATGATACAAAGGGAGTTCAGTGCGAAAAGGAAGGCTTCTGCTCTGGACAATTTCTGATGTCAGGCCACCATCCAAGGTCTGCTGTGTACCAGTCAGGTTTATCGCCCACCAGCTTCCGTGCTGGCAGGTATTATCCCCCACGCCCCATTTTTTAATGCAGGAGGAGCAGGACATGCTCAGGGTTACTAGCTAGTGTGTTACAGAGATGTGACCGAAAGCCAGGTCCATCTGCTTTTGTCCACACCATTCTCCATTTGGATGTATCCCCTGCCGCCTACTTTATAGACACAGACTAGAGAGGAAACAACTGGGAGTAAAGCCATTTAAAATCACATTGCTTACTCTCCCGTAAGAGAGAGTAAGCTGAGAGAATTCCAGTAGCTGGTGTAAGGGATGGCTGTGGTGTGCGAATATCACTGCACATTCTCGTCAGAAGTAATATCTTCTTCTTAAAATTTCTGTAATTCAGAGGAATTGCTAACTCATTCCAGTTTATTTATTTTTAAACATATTTTAAATTGGAAAAATTTTATTAGATTATTATATGGAACTTGTAGCCATCAGATCATGTTAGATGATTCTGTGATAATAAACAGTCCCAAATCTTAGGGGTCTAAAACAACAAGAGTTTCTTTTTTTCTCTTTGAGAAAAAGTCATTGGTTCATGGGGGGATTCTGCTTCCGGTTGTCAGGAAAATTGAGAGCACATGGTCGGGTTACATACTGATCAGTCTTTGGTTTGTTAAAAATAAAACTTTCCAAGGAAGTGAGTTGGGAGTGAGTATTTGGGGAGGTTGGGAGTGGAGCGAGGAGAGAAGGTATTAGTTACAAGTAATCAAGTTTATGTTTCTGTTTTACAACTGAAAGTTTACTCGCTCAGTGGTGTCTGACTTCTCGCAACCTCATGGATTGCAGCCTGCTGGGCTTCTTTGTCCATAGGATTCTCTAGGCAAGAATACTGGAGTGGGTTTTCAGTTCCTTTTCTAGGGGATCTTTCTGACCCAGAGATCAAACCCAGGTCTCTTGCATTGCAGGCAGATTGTTACTGTCTGAGCTACCAGAGAAGTCCACAGAGTATATATATATATATATATATTTTTATATAAGCCCACCAAGTTTATATGTGTGTGTGTGTGTGTGTGTGTGTATAAGGACTGATTTAAAGACTAGAACTTCCATGGGGGACAGTGGCAGGGGTACATTGGGAAAATTGAGATTGACATATACATACTAATATGTATATATAAAATAGATGGGCTTCCCAGGTGGCATAGTGGTAAGAATCTACCTGCCAATGCAGGAGATGCAAAAGACATGGGTTTAATCCCTGGTTCAGGAAGACACCCTAGAGTAGAAAATGGCAACCCACTCCAGTATTCTTGCATGGAAAATTCCATGGACAGAGAAGCCTGGAGGGCTACAGTACATGAGGTTACAAAGAGTTGGCCACGACTGAGCAGCCGAGCACACATACATGAAATAGGTAACTAAAAAGTACCTATTCTAGAGCACAGGGAACTCTACTCAATACTCTGTAATGGCCTATATAGGATTTTAATCTCTATTTAACAAGCAAGCACTTATTTATTTGTGTAATAGGCGAGATCACCAATCATGGCGAAATAAATGGGAAAGACAGTTTTATAATAATGGCTGCTCTTGGTCGAAATTCAATAAACAGTCCCAAATCTTAGGGGTCTAAAACAACAAGAGTTTCTTTTTTTCTCTTTGAGAAAAAGTCATTGGTTCATGGGGGGATTCTGCTTCCGGTTGTCAGGAAAATTGAGAGCACATGGTCGGGTTACATACTGATCAGTCTTTGGTTTGTTAAAAATAAAACTTTCCAAGGAAGTGAGTTGGGAGTGAGTATTTGGGGAGGTTGGGAGTGGAGCGAGGAGAGAAGGTATTAGTTACAAGTAATCAAGTTTATGTTTCTGTTTTACAACTGAAAGTTTACTCGCTCAGTGGTGTCTGACTTCTCGCAACCTCATGGATTGCAGCCTGCTGGGCTTCTTTGTCCATAGGATTCTCTAGGCAAGAATACTGGAGTGGGTTTTCAGTTCCTTTTCTAGGGGATCTTTCTGACCCAGAGATCAAACCCAGGTCTCTTGCATTGCAGGCAGATTGTTACTGTCTGAGCTACCAGAGAAGTCCACAGAGTATATATATATATATATATATATATATATATATATATATATTTTTATATAAGCCCACCAAGTTTATATGTGTGTGTGTGTGTGTGTGTGTGTGTGTATAAGGACTGATTTAAAGACTAGAACTTCCATGGGGGACAGTGGCAGGGGTACATTGGGAAAATTGAGATTGACATATACATACTAATATGTATATATAAAATAGATGGGCTTCCCAGGTGGCATAGTGGTAAGAATCTACCTGCCAATGCAGGAGATGCAAAAGACATGGGTTTAATCCCTGGTTCAGGAAGACACCCTAGAGTAGAAAATGGCAACCCACTCCAGTATTCTTGCATGGAAAATTCCATGGACAGAGAAGCCTGGAGGGCTACAGTACATGAGGTTACAAAGAGTTGGCCACGACTGAGCAGCCGAGCACACATACATGAAATAGGTAACTAAAAAGTACCTATTCTAGAGCACAGGGAACTCTACTCAATACTCTGTAATGGCCTATATAGGATTTTAATCTCTATTTAACAAGCAAGCACTTATTTATTTGTGTAATAGGCGAGATCACCAATCATGGCGAAATAAATGGGAAAGACAGTTTTATAATAATGGCTGCTCTTGGTCGAAAATTTCATTTGTGGAATAATTGTTACATCTAGCACGAAACCTCAGCAATCCTAGAGTAAATAGTATTAAATCCATTTTATTGGTGAGGAAACTGAAGTTCCGAGCAGCTAAATGTCTTATCTGGAGTCATAAACCCAATAAATTGCAGAGGCTGGAGTTGTGAGATACCCCAGAGTTTCATTTATCAACAGAGGGTTTTATCAAGATTAAGGGTTTCAGATTATTGGAAGATACTTTGCATTTAGAACTTGCTGCCTCCCAGGCAGTATCTGGGAGAGCTGTTCAGCACACTTAAATAAATAAACAGTTGCTGTTCCTCATCGAGTGAACTGTATAAAGTTACCCCTGTGAAGAGCAGCTCCATGCTGTAATTTGGAGGGTGTCCCTTGTGACTTGTGGGCATCACTGACTCAATGCGCATGAGTTTGAGCTTGCTCTGGGAGATGGGGAAGGACAGGGAAGCCTGGTGTACTGCAGTTCATGGGGTCACAAATAGTCAGACATGACTGAGTGACTGAACAACCTTGTGACTTTTCTCCAGGGTTCATGTTTGGTTTGTTTTCTCTGTCACGATCTATAGCTGGCTCTCACCTCTCCATTTGGGAGAATCTTCTAGAACTCCTCTCCAGGACCTCTCAGGCACATTGTGTATATGTCACCTGGTGTGGTGACCACCCCTCATCAGTTTCAGCTTCTCTGGGGATGGCAGTTTCTGGGGTGCTGGAAAAAGTGCCCCTCAGCAGTTTGAGTACAGCATGAAGTGGAAATGGATTTATCCAGATGCTAATGAGGCTTAAACAGGCCCCTCCAGGGCGTGACCCTTTCCCAGAGGCACTATGTTCCTATGAAGTCAATTCTAACTCCATATTGGAGCTGTTTGACTTGCTTTTCATTGCTTTTGTTATTATAAGTCTACATAATGGCCTGCCTCAGAGAACCCTGCCCCTCTGCCTGACTGATAAAATCCCTTTGTTCATAACCCTGTCCACCTGTAGATGGCTGGAAGGTAGAAATTAATCACCTCTCTACATTAGATAGATTTCAGGCCCCATGAAAATTAAGTTCAGTCCCTTAAATTGGGTGGAAATTCTTTTCCAAAGGCAGTTGATCCAGAGAGTGTCCTGAACTGAATTTCTCAAACACCGCAAAAAGCCTACAATAAGACAGTTTAATATATACATTCTTTAAAAATTTATGTGTACATGTATTTGCTTCCCTGGTTGCTCAGCAGTTAAGAATCTGCCTGCCAATACAGGAGATGCAGGTTCCGCCCCTGGGAAGATCCCTTGGAGAAGGAAATGGCAACCCACTCTGGTATTCTTCCATGGGAAATCCCATGGATAGAGGAGCCTGGTAGGCTTCAGTCCATGGGGGTCACAACAAGCTGGATGCAACTTAGCAACTGAGCATGCACATATGCATGTGTGTATTTAATTGAAATATAGTTGACGAACAATATTATAATAAGCTAATATATAAAGTGAAAGTCATTCAGTTGTGTCCAATTCTTTGCAACCTATGGATGCACCATGGAATTCTCTAGGCAAAAATGCTGGAATAGGGGCTTCCCTGGTGGTCCAGTGGATAAGGACACCACCTGGCAGTGTAAGGGGCGCCGGTTGGATCCCTGGCCTGGGAAGATCCCACGTGCCGCGGAGCGGTTGGACTGATGTGTCCAATTACCAAGCCGGATCTCTGGAGTACATGCGCCCAGAGCTGGTGCTCTGCGACAACAGAGGCAGCCACGATGGGAGGCCCACATGGGCCAACAGAACAAAGATGGATGAAAATAAACAAATGAAAGACCAATAGAAGTAGCCCGCCTGCTCCCCTCCCTCCCCACCTCCCCCCAAAATAAATAAATAAATAAATCTTTAAAAAAAATTAAAAAAAAAAACTGGAATAGGTAGCCTTTCCCTTCTCCAGGGATCTTTCCAACCCAGGGATAGAACTAGGATCTCCTGCATTGCAGGTAGATTCTTTTTTTTTAAAGAATTTTATTTATTTATCTAAAGTTTTAATTAATTTATTTATTATGGGTGATTTTCACTGCTGCTGTAGGCTCTTCTCTAGTTGCAGTGAGTTGGGGCTACTCTAGCTGAGGTGAGCAGGCTTCTTGTTGTAGTGACTTCTCTTGTTGTGGAACTCGAGCTCTAGGGCACACAGACTTCAGTAGTTGCAACTACTAGCACAGGCTCAATAGTTGCGACTCACAGGCCTAGTTGCTCCACTGTATGTGGGATCTTCCAAGATCAGGGATCGAACCATGTCTCCTCCATTGGCAGGCAAATTCCCCACCACTGAGCTACCAGGGAAGCCCTGTAGATGGATTCTTTACCAGCTGAGCTACAAGGGAAGCCAAGCTAATACATATATTCTTTTAAAAGATGTTTATTTTATTGATGTATAGTTGATTTATAGTTATGCTAATTTTTGCTGTACTTCAAAATGATTCAGTTGTGTATATATATATTCTTTCTCATACCCTTTTCCTTTATGATTTATCACAAGGTATTGAACATAGTTCCCTATGCTATACAGGACCTTGCTTTTATCCATTCTATGTACAATAGTTTGCATCTACTAATTCCAAACTCCCAATCCACTCCTCCTCCACCCATTTCCACCTTGGCAACTGCAAGTCTGTTCTCTATGTCTATGACTCTGTTTCTGTTTCATCCGTAAGTTCATTTGTGTCATATTTTAGGTTCCACATATAAGCAATATCATATGATATTTGTCCTTCTTTTCTGATTTATATCATTTAGTATGATAATCTCTAGGTCCATCCATGTTACTCCAAATGGTCTAATGTGCATATGTCTTAATTTGTACAGATCTAACCAAATTTTCTGTGAAAGTAAGAACAGAGAAACCAAAACTTCATTTTAATTATTTAGATCTGACCTTCTTCCCATTCTGGCATTAGGACTTTGGCCAAGTGGCAGCTGATGTCTGTTCATGGGATTAGAGGTTTTAAGATAAGGTGGTATGAGATGGACTGGGGGTAGGTTTGGATATCACACTATATTGCCACTCATGGGCAGGTAAAAGGGGGCCGGGAAGGCAGCTGGATCCCTCCTTCAATTTATTATTATTAGTTTTTCATTTTTATTTCTTTTAAAAAAGAACACAGGGTGCTCTCTTCAAGAATCTAATGCTAAGGGTCAACTGAAAACATCAATAGTGGTTAGTTCTAAGAGACTGAATTAGAAGTGATTTTTTATTTTCCCTTTTAAAGATAATTTCTGATCTTTATGTAAATCAGATGTATTAGCAATAAGAAAAAGAAGCTTTCAAAGACTCCTTCCCCCATGGCACCACAATCCTGCGTATGAGCACACAGGGTATGTGTGTGTGTGTGTGTGTGTGTATGTGTGTGTGTGTGGTTTTACCATGAAGTCATTTTCCTTCTTTCCTCCCAGCACCCTTCCCTCTTTTTTTCCTTAGAATAAATCCATAAAGGCTTACCAGCATCTTAATAACTCTTTGGGAACTTCAAAGAATGCTTTATTTCATACCTTTTAAAGCTGTATGTGAGATACAAATTTTTTAATTTGAGAAAAGCGTAAGATAGGAAACAATTTCCTTTGACTTTTTGGTGTGCACATGTGAGATACAAGCAGAACGGAGACTCACAAGTAAATTACCAATTAGTTGTTGAGAACTGCAGAACGTTGGAGCAGAAATTAGGATCTAATTATCTGTCTCTATGATTGTCATTCAAGACACAGATTCGCTGAGTTTTATAATTGTGGGAAAATATATTTCTCCTGAGACAATTCCCTTACCAAGTCGAGATTGTTATGAAAGTCCAGGAGAGGAGGATGGGTGGCTTTTAAGGATGTGTGCTTCCTTTACTTCACAAGTGATAAGAGGAGCTCAGGCCAGTGCCAACCTGGGGTTGGACTCCCTCTGGGCACAGAACATTGAGAACAGGCAGGTACATAAGATGTGAATTATTTCACTAGTGCTTTTAAAGACAGAAATGTTTTCAGTAAAAATAGAATAATTCATTTAAAAATATAAACTCCATTTATATTACAGGTAACAGCTGCTATAGGACTGTTTCTAGGGGTTTCTCTATCGACTTGATGCTTTTCAGGCTGCCCCAGGCCTTCTACTCTGACTGAGCCTCAGGACATTCTCATTGGAAGGTCCTTAGAGCCTTCTCTAAATGGCTCGTTAACACTCCTGCCCAGCCTTCTCTTTTCTGTAAAAAGAACACAGGGTGCTCTCTTCAAGAATCTAATGCTAAGGGTCAACTGAAAACATCAATAGTGGTTAGTTCTAAGAGACTGAATTAGAAGTGATTTTTTATTTTCCCTTTTAAAGATAATTTCTGATCTTTATGTAAATCAGATGTATTAGCAATAAGAAAAAGAAGCTTTCAAAGACTCCTTCCCCCATGGCACCACAATCCTGCGTATGAGCACACAGGGTATGTGTGTGTGTGTGTGTGTGTGTATGTGTGTGTGTGTGGTTTTACCATGAAGTCATTTTCCTTCTTTCCTCCCAGCACCCTTCCCTCTTTTTTTCCTTAGAATAAATCCATAAAGGCTTACCAGCATCTTAATAACTCTTTGGGAACTTCAAAGAATGCTTTATTTCATACCTTTTAAAGCTGTATGTGAGATACAAATTTTTTAATTTGAGAAAAGCGTAAGATAGGAAACAATTTCCTTTGACTTTTTGGTGTGCACATGTGAGATACAAGCAGAACGGAGACTCACAAGTAAATTACCAATTAGTTGTTGAGAACTGCAGAACGTTGGAGCAGAAATTAGGATCTAATTATCTGTCTCTATGATTGTCATTCAAGACACAGATTCGCTGAGTTTTATAATTGTGGGAAAATATATTTCTCCTGAGACAATTCCCTTACCAAGTCGAGATTGTTATGAAAGTCCAGGAGAGGAGGATGGGTGGCTTTTAAGGATGTGTGCTTCCTTTACTTCACAAGTGATAAGAGGAGCTCAGGCCAGTGCCAACCTGGGGTTGGACTCCCTCTGGGCACAGAACATTGAGAACAGGCAGGTACATAAGATGTGAATTATTTCACTAGTGCTTTTAAAGACAGAAATGTTTTCAGTAAAAATAGAATAATTCATTTAAAAATATAAACTCCATTTATATTACAGGTAACAGCTGCTATAGGACTGTTTCTAGGGGTTTCTCTATCGACTTGATGCTTTTCAGGCTGCCCCAGGCCTTCTACTCTGACTGAGCCTCAGGACATTCTCATTGGAAGGTCCTTAGAGCCTTCTCTAAATGGCTCGTTAACACTCCTGCTCCTCCTTAGTACCTTCTCAGATGGGTTGTGAGTATGTATTTCTCTGCATCTGTGTCTAATCCTCTGTAAAGCCCACTTTCTCTGGGTGCCTGATAACTTGAAGGCTGAGCCCTCTGCATCCTAAAAGAGCCATATCAGTTTGCAACAAAACCAAGTATAGTTCAAAAAAATTAAGCCATTGAGTGAAATTTGACTGTGAAACCTATATTTTTCTCCTGCCTTCTTTGAGTATTAGGGTGTAAAGAGGAGCTCCACAATAAACTATCATTTTCAGTCCAACTCCGAGAGTCAACATGAAGGGCTTGGTTTATTGTGTGATTAAATGAGCTAAGACGTAGATGAATTCTAACATGGTCCCTGGCACATAGCTGGCACCCCAATAGTAACTCATTTCCTGTCTTTTGTCATGGTGGTCTGGTTACATTTGTAGCTCTGTTACAGTGTGTAGCTCTTCTCCATAAAGAATCACTAAGAACTTAATGAGCCGTACTTCCTCCAATGCCATGGGCTGTGTCAACACAATGTAAACATTGTGACAATTTTTTACTAAATTGAGTTAACTGACTGAATGTTTTGAAGTATTGACACAGCAGCTTAAAGAGTGAGAAATGTAGTCAAGCCAGCTATTCGAAGGATGAAAAATAGCAACTATTTCAAAACTAGAATAGAAACCTGAGAAGTCAGTGGAAGGTCAGTAGCTCCAAGGAAAACCCTTAGGAAAGAAGGCAGACAAGGAAATTAAAATCTGAAAACTGTCCCTAGATCACTGGAGAAGTGAAGCAAAGCTAAAGGACTATGTAATTTTACCCTCTTTACCAAAGGTTCCTTAATTAACTCCAAAGGAACAGAAGCAGAAAGTGGGAGATGTCATAAAATCTTGAGAAATGATGGTGATGGTTCATTCACTCTGTCCTTTAACCATTATCTGCCTTTAGTTCCTTCCTCTGATGACTCTGAGAATGAGTAGAAGGCTGTATAGAACTGGGTATCCAAAAACGTGCTGGGTGTTGGAAATCTTTGCAAGGAACTCTGGGGCAAGGATGGCCCAAACTGGGAGATATTTATTCTTCAGTTAATTCAATGATTTTTTTCTTAAAGACTACAAAGTTTTGTTTTACAGGTATGTATAAATCTGTAAGTTGTTATTTTGATATGTATATTATATATAATATATAATAAATAATATAGTCAGTATTCTCTATGATATGCATGAAATACACAGTATTATACAGACAGTACATATACAGTATTATTTTTCAGATATACAGAGATAATACTATACGTACTTTGTATATAATTATTATTGTTGTTTAGTCGCTAAGTTGTGTCTGACTCTTTGCAACCCCATAGACTGTAGTCCACCTGGCTCCTCTGTCTTTGGGATTTCCCAAGCAAGAATACTGTAGTGGATTGCCATTTGCTTCTTCAGGGCATCTTACTGACCCTGGGATCGAAACCCTGTCTCCTGCATTGACAGGGGGATTTTTTTTTATCTCTGAGTTACCAGGGAAATGTGTATATAATACTAAGTATTTAAATGTAATATATAGTAGTATGTGTATATGATAATAACAACAATAAATGTATGGTATACTATATACGTTGGGGAGAGAGGGAGTGAGAAAGACAAAGAATTGAGTAATTTCAACCCTGAAATGTATTTACTAGCATGGATAACCTTATATAAGAGCAAGTACACTTGATGGTAACTTGGTGGGTATTTCTGAAAGATTTCCGACCCAAGCATCGTTGAGAAATTTCTGTTTCCCCAACAACTTTGAGGGATGAATGAAACCCCACTAGTAGATCAGTTTCCATCCTCATAATAAGTGTTAGCTGGAAGATTTCTCTCTAGCAAAAAGATCTCTTTCGGCAATGGACAACTTAGCTGACATGGGGAACTTTTGACACAACAAAATTTTACCCGACTCCAACAGGTTTTTGAAGTTGCTACAATTGGGTTTGGTATTGCTATTTGAGTAGAGACCACAGCTGGTTGGTTTTCCTTATCAGAGGCAAGACTATTCCAGGAGGCCCAGCTTAAATTTTTTTGCCTTTTAAAAGTTTCCTTCCTCTGATGACTCTGAGAATGAGTAGAAGGCTGTATAGAACTGGGTATCCAAAAACGTGCTGGGTGTTGGAAATCTTTGCAAGGAACTCTGGGGCAAGGATGGCCCAAACTGGGAGATATTTATTCTTCAGTTAATTCAATGATTTTTTTCTTAAAGACTACAAAGTTTTGTTTTACAGGTATGTATAAATCTGTAAGTTGTTATTTTGATATGTATATTATATATAATATATAATAAATAATATAGTCAGTATTCTCTATGATATGCATGAAATACACAGTATTATACAGACAGTACATATACAGTATTATTTTTCAGATATACAGAGATAATACTATACGTACTTTGTATATAATTATTATTGTTGTTTAGTCGCTAAGTTGTGTCTGACTCTTTGCAACCCCATAGACTGTAGTCCACCTGGCTCCTCTGTCTTTGGGATTTCCCAAGCAAGAATACTGTAGTGGATTGCCATTTGCTTCTTCAGGGCATCTTACTGACCCTGGGATCGAAACCCTGTCTCCTGCATTGACAGGGGGATTTTTTTTTATCTCTGAGTTACCAGGGAAATGTGTATATAATACTAAGTATTTAAATGTAATATATAGTAGTATGTGTATATGATAATAACAACAATAAATGTATGGTATACTATATACGTTGGGGAGAGAGGGAGTGAGAAAGACAAAGAATTGAGTAATTTCAACCCTGAAATGTATTTACTAGCATGGATAACCTTATATAAGAGCAAGTACACTTGATGGTAACTTGGTGGGTATTTCTGAAAGATTTCCGACCCAAGCATCGTTGAGAAATTTCTGTTTCCCCAACAACTTTGAGGGATGAATGAAACCCCACTAGTAGATCAGTTTCCATCCTCATAATAAGTGTTAGCTGGAAGATTTCTCTCTAGCAAAAAGATCTCTTTCGGCAATGGACAACTTAGCTGACATGGGGAACTTTTGACACAACAAAATTTTACCCGACTCCAACAGGTTTTTGAAGTTGCTACAATTGGGTTTGGTATTGCTATTTGAGTAGAGACCACAGCTGGTTGGTTTTCCTTATCAGGGAGGCAAGACTATTAAGAGAGCCAGGCTAGGGGCTAAGGCTCCATGCTCCCAATGTAGGGTCCCAAGTTCGATCCTTGGTCAGGGAACTAGATCCTGTATATGGCAACTAAGAGTTTGCAGGCTTCAACTAAAGATCCCACATGTGCAACACAGATCAGAGATCCCATCTGCCACAGCTAAGACCTGGTGCAGCCAGGGAGATAAAACCTGCAGTCAGTACAGCAGAAACTAACAGGACATTTTTTTTTTTTTAATTTATTTATCTTTTGGGGGTGGGGTGGGGAGGGAGGGGGACGGGCAGGCCACTTCTATTGGTCTTTCACTTCTCTATTTTCATCCGTCTTTGTTACTTGGCTCCTGTGGGCCTCCCATCGCAGTGGCCTCTGTTGTCCAGAGCACCAGCTCTATGCGCATGTGCCCCAGAGCTCCAGCTCAGTAATTGGACACATCAGTCCAGCCGCTCCACGGCACGTGGGATCTTCCCAGGCCAGGGATCGAACCGGCGCCCCTTGCACTGCAAGGCGGTGTCCTTACCCACTGGACCACCAGGGAAGTCCTAACAGGACATTTTAATGCAATTATACTCCAGTAAAAAAAGAAAGGAGTCAGTCTAGGTGAGTTGGGATAAAGGGTTTTGACTACAAGCATCAGTCAACTCAGCGAGATAACTGTTTTGATTGTACTTTCCATTCCTAATTTCCCCTCTCTACACGACTTTGATAAGAATGATTTAATCCCTTATGTGCTTCCTCTTGTGGCCTTTCTTCCCACTCTGTGTGTATAACACAGCTACAGTCACAGAAAACCTGATGGAGGATGCGGTCATAGTTTGGGTTTTTTTTTTTTTTACCACAATATTTTGCAGTGTTTTCAAAGAACCTAGAGGGCACTCTTTTTTGGGGGAAATGGGGGCAGGTTGGGGAAGGAGAGGGGCGGGCGAGCCACTTTTATTGGTCTTTTATTTGTCTATTTTCATCCATCTTTGTTCTTTGGCCCCTGTGGGCCTCCCATCGCAGTGGCCTCTGTTGTCGCAGAGCACCGGCTCTGAGCACATGTGCTCCAGAGCTCCGGCTCGGTAAATTGGACACGTGGGATCTTCCCAGGCCAGGGATGGAACCAGCGCCTCTTGCACTGCAAGGTGGTATCCTTACCCACTGGACCACCAGGGAAGTCCCCTAGAGGGCACTCTTGAAACAGTAAGTGCAACCCAGCTGCAGTGAACTCTGACTGGAGAAGATAGCTGTAAATGTCAAGCTGTAGGATTTTAAAAACTTTCAGTAGCTCATACCTAGCTTGTACATCTATAAGAATTATTGAGTTGGGAAGTAATGACACTCAGATGTTGAGAATAGAATATGACATGTTAATGTATGTTCTTCCTCTCTGTAAAGTCTCCAGAGTCCAATTATAGAAACTTAAAAATGCAGCCATTTAGCGCATGACTACAGAACCAGTGGGAATAATTAATACTAAAAATTTTAATCTATTTACAGGCCTTACAAAATACATGGAGTCATGGGGAAAAAACACACTTGACAAAGACACTGAATTGTACAATTTTTACTTTGAAGTTTTGAAAAACTGTGTGTACTCTTTTTTTTTTTTTTTTTGGGGGGGGGGGGGGGGGGGGGGGGGGGGGCAGGCGGACCACTTCTATTGGTCTTTCATTTGTCCATTTTCATCCATCTTTGTTCTTTGGCCCGTGTGGGCCTCCCATCGCGGTGGCCTCTGTTGTCACAGAGCACCGGCTCTGGGCACATGCGCTCCAGAGCTCTGGCTCGGTAATTGGACACATCAGTCCAGCTGCTCCGCGGCACGTGGGATCTTCCCAGGCCAGGGATCGAACCGGCACCCCTTGCACTGGAAGGCGGTGTCCTTACCCACTGGACCACCAGGGAAGCCCCTGTGTGTACTCTTATTTAAAAATGCCCGCCATGTGATATGACCTCATGCTAATTTTATTCCTGTGTTGTGATATAATGAGATAAATGTCAAATCCATGAGAAGTGTACATATTGTGTTGAAGAATCTGGTTTTATCAGTTAGGTTGTTCTTCCTACAAGAAAAGGAATCCCAACACAGATGCTCTTAAACAATAAAGACATTTATTTGTTGGCTCATGTAAACTAGAGGAATGGTGGGCTTCAGGGTCAGCTCAACCTTGTGGGTCTGGCTTTGTTTGGGCCAGATTCCATCAGCTTTTTGGTTATTGGTGTAATTCTCAAACTGTTTTTCTTGTTCTGACAAAGAGGCTCAGCAGCACTGTAGGCTCCACATCTGTAATCAGGGAAGGAGAAATGTATCAGCCGGGAATGTGTTCTGTTAAAGAAAAGGAAAGAAACAAACAGAGGGAGAGGGTAGGAGAGAGAGAGAAGCAAAGAATGGACTGCATAGTACCAGTATCTTAGATGATAGTCTGCCTTTGGTCGTAAGTCTTGGGGAGGGGAGAGGGCCGTCAGGTTGGTACAGCGCTACAAACATCCTTTCTGGACCCGGGTTCTTTTCATCTTTCTGCTCCCCAAGCCACAACTTATAAGCCTCTGTCCTCATGTTTGCTACCTCATGGTCTCAACGCGGCTGTTGAGCTTATAAGATTCATGTCTGTGGTTCAGGAAAAAGTTAAGTCTGCCCACTTACACCAAGAGAAAGACAAAACGTTCCTGAAAGCCGCACCCAGTAGACCTCTGGTTTTGTGTTACTGGCAAGTATTGAATCACAAGGCTCCTGAGGTGTAGATTTCTGGTTACCTACCCAGTGTCCTCTTCGTCTTCCTTATCAATAGAACCTGGACTTTTTTTTTTTTTTTAAGGATAATTGCTTTATATAATCTTGTTGTTTTCTGTCAAATATTAACATGAATCAGCCATAGGGATATGTATGTCCCCTCCCTCTTTCCTTTCTTCTTTTTTTGTGTGTGGGAGGGTGGTGTGGGTTGGGAAGGGAGGGGGGCAGTCGGGCCACTTCTATTGGTCTTTCATTTATCCATTTTCATCCATCTTTGTTCTTTGGCCCGTGTGGGCCTCCCATCGCAGTGGCCTCTGTTGTCGCAGAGCACTGGCTCTGGGCGCATGTGCTCCAGTGCTCCGGCTCAGTAATTGGACACATTGGTCCAGCCGCTCTGTGGCACGTGGGATCTTCCCAGGCCAGGGATGGAACCAGTGCCCCTTGCACTGCAAGGTGATGTCCTTACCCACTGGACCACCAGGGAAACCCCTGTCCCCTCTCTCTTGAACCTCCATCCCGTCTCCCTCCCTATCCCATCACTCCAGGTTGTTAGAGTCCCTGATTGGGTTACCTGAATTACACAGCAAATTTCCATTGATTCTCCCTTCTACATATGGTGATGTAAGTTTCCCTGTTGCTCTCTGCACACATCTCACCCTCTCCTTCCCCTCTCCACTTTGTCCATAAGTCCGTTCTCTATGTTGTTTCTTCATTGCTATCCTACAAATAAATTCACCAGCACCACTTTTCTAGATTACATATATATGCATTAAGTATGTGATATTTATTTTCTCTTTCTTTCTGACTAACTTCACTCTGTATAATAGGCTCTAGGTTCATCCACCTCATTAGAACAGATGCAAATGCATTTCTTTTTAACAATGTTTTTTTTTTTTTGGCCACTTCTATTGGTCTTTCATTTATTTATCTTTGTTCTTTGGCCTGTGTGGGCCTCCCATCGCATGGCTTCTCTTCTCACAGAGCACCGGCTCCAGGCGCATGCACTCCAGAGCTCTGGCTTGGTGGTTTGACATGTCGATCTAGCCACTAGCATGTGGAATCTTCTCAGGCCAGGGATCGAACCTGGTGCCCCTTGCAGTACAAGGCGGTGTCCTTACCCACTGGACCATCAGGGAAGCCCTGCATTTCTTTTTATAACTAATATTCCATTGTGTATATGAACCACGGTTTGTTTATCCATTCATCTCTTGATAGGCATCTAGATTGCTTCCATTTTCTAGCTATTGTAAATCGTGCAGCAGTGAACATTGGGGTACACGTGCCTTTTTCAGTTTTGTTTCTTCAGGGTATATGGTTAGTAATGGGATTGCTGGGTCATAGGGCGGTTTTATTCCTAGTTTTTTAAAGAATCTCCATACCGCCTTCCATACTGGCTATATCAGTTTACATTCCCACCAACAGTGCAAGAGGTTTCCATTTTATCCACAGCCTCTCCAGCATTTACTGATTGTAGACTTTTTGATGTTGGTCATCCTGACTGGTGTAAGGTGATAGCTCATTGTAGTTTTTTTTTTTTTTTTTTGCCACTTCTATTGGTCTTTCATTTATTTCCATCTTTGTTCTTTGGGCTGTGTGGGTCTCCCGTTGCAGTGACCTCTTTCGTCACAGAGCATTGGCTTTGGGCACACGTGCCCCAGAGCTGCAGCTTGATAGTTGAACACATCGGTCCAGCTGTTCCGCAGCATGTGGGATCTTCCCAGGCCAGGGATCAAACTGGCACCCCTTGTACTGCAAGGCTGTGTCCTTACCCACTGGACCACCAGGGAAGCCCTCATTGTAGTTTTGATTTGCATTTCTGTAACAATGAATGATGATGGGCATCTCTTCATGTGTTTGTTTGTCATCTGTATGTCTTGTTTGGAGAAATGTCTGTTTAGGTCGTTTCACCATCTTTTTTTTTTTTTTTTTTAAGATTTTATTTATTTATTTATTTTGGGCGGGGGTCGGGTTGGGGAGGGAGGGGAGCGGGTGGGCCACTTCTATTGGTCTTTCATTTCTCTATCCGTCTTTGTTCTTTGGCTCCTGTGGGCCTCCCATCGCGGTGGCGTCTGTCGCTTCAGAGCTCCGGCTCTGGGCGCATGCGCTCCAGAGCTCCGGCTCGGTGATTGGACACATCAGTCCAGCCGCTCCGCGGCACGTGGGATCTTCCCAGGCCAGGGCTCGAACCGGCGCCCCTTGCACTGCAAGGCGGTGTCCTTACCCACTGGACCACCAGGGGAAGCCCGTTTCACCATCTTTTGATTGGGTTTTCTGTTTTTATTGGTATTGGCTTGTCTGAGCTGCTTTAGAAATTAACTCTTTGTCAGTTGTTTCATTTGTTATTATTTTCTCCTATTCTGAGGGTGGTCTTTTCACCTTGTTTGTAGTTTCCTTTGCTGTGCGAAAGCTTTTAATTTTAATTAGGTCCCACTTGTTTATTTTTGTTTTTATTTCCATTATTCTAGGGGATGGGTCATAAAGGATCTTGTTTAATTTATGCAATTAATGTTCTAGCTTCATTTTTCTCTAAGAGTTTTATCGTTTCTGGTCTTACATGTAAGTCTTTAATCCATTGTGAGTTTATTTTTGTGTATGGTGTTAAGAAGTGTTCTAATTTAATTCTGTTATACATAGTTGTTCAGTTCTTCCAGCACCACTTACTGAAGAGTCTGTCTTTGCCCCATTGTATATTCTTGCCTCCTTTGTCAAAAATAAGACACCCTCATGAATGTGTGGGTTTATCTCTGGGCTCTCTATCTTGTTCCATTGGTCTATGTATTATTTTTGTGCCACTACCATATTGCCTTGAGAACAGTAGCTTTGTAGTGTAAACTGAAGTCAGGAAGGTTGATTGCTCTAGCTCCATTTTTTTTTTTTTTTTCTCCAGACTGCTTTGGCTATTTGGGGTCTTTTGTGTTTCCATATGAATTGTGAAATATTTTGTTCTAGTTCTATGAAAAATGCCATTGGTAACTTAATAGTAATAGTGTCAAATCTGTAGATTGCATTTGGTAGTATAGCCATTTTCACAATATTATTTCTTTCAGCCACATGGAATATCTCTCTATCTATTTATGTCTTCCTTGATTTCTTTCATCAGAGTCTATATTATAGTTTTCTGTACAGTTCTTTTGTCTCCTTAGATAGGTTTATTCCTAGATACTTTATTATTTTTGTTGCATTGGCAAATGGGATTGATTCCTTAATTTCTCTTTCTGATTTTTCATTGCTAGTATATAGGAATGCAAGTGATTTTTGTGTATTAATTTTGTATCCTGTGACTTTGCTAAATTCATCGATTAGCTTTAGTAATTTTCTGATAGTATCTTTAGGGTTTTCTAAGTACAGTATCTTGTTATCTGCAAACAGTGAGAGTTTTATTTCTTTTCCAATCTGAATTCCTTTTATTTCTTTTTCTTCTCTAATTTCCATAGCTAAGACTCCCAAACCTGGAGTTTTTCAAAGATACAATATGACCCTTGGGAAAAAAAAAATCTTCAGCGATTTCCCTGGTGGCCCAGTGGCTAAGACTCCACATTCCCAATGCAGGAGAACTGGATTTAATCCTTGACCATAGAACTAGATCCCACATGCTGCAACTAAGACCTGGGGCAGCCAAATAAACACATAAACATTTTAAATATTTTAAAAGTATACATCTTCACAGGCTAGACTACTAAGTTACCAAAACCAAACAAAAACAGGATGCCTGGTCTAAGGCATCTATACAAAACATGGTTTGTTCTTTCCTGAAAATTTGAGTTGAACAAAATGTCTAATCTTTTATCTAGCACCCTGTTTAAAATAAGACACCCTCATGAATGTGTGGGTTTATCTCTGGGCTCTCTATCTTGTTCCATTGGTCTATGTATTATTTTGTGCCACTACCATATTGCCTTGAGAACAGTAGCTTTGTAGTGTAAACTGAAGTCAGGAAGGTTGATTGCTCTAGCTCCATTTTTTTTTTTTTTTTCTCCAGACTGCTTTGGCTATTTGGGGTCTTTTGTGTTTCCATATGAATTGTGAAATATTTTGTTCTAGTTCTATGAAAAATGCCATTGGTAACTTAATAGTAATAGTGTCAAATCTGTAGATTGCATTTGGTAGTATAGCCATTTTCACAATATTATTTCTTTCAGCCACATGGAATATCTCTCTATCTATTTATGTCTTCCTTGATTTCTTTCATCAGAGTCTATATTATAGTTTTCTGTACAGTTCTTTTGTCTCCTTAGATAGGTTTATTCCTAGATACTTTATTATTTTTGTTGCATTGGCAAATGGGATTGATTCCTTAATTTCTCTTTCTGATTTTTCATTGCTAGTATATAGGAATGCAAGTGATTTTTGTGTATTAATTTTGTATCCTGTGACTTTGCTAAATTCATCGATTAGCTTTAGTAATTTTCTGATAGTATCTTTAGGGTTTTCTAAGTACAGTATCTTGTTATCTGCAAACAGTGAGAGTTTTATTTCTTTTCCAATCTGAATTCCTTTTATTTCTTTTTCTTCTCTAATTTCCATAGCTAAGACTCCCAAACCTGGAGTTTTTTCAAAGATACAATATGACCCTTGGGAAAAAAAAAATCTTCAGCGATTTCCCTGGTGGCCCAGTGGCTAAGACTCCACATTCCCAATGCAGGAGAACTGGATTTAATCCTTGACCATAGAACTAGATCCCACATGCTGCAACTAAGACCTGGGGCAGCCAAATAAACACATAAACATTTTAAATATTTTAAAAGTATACATCTTCACAGGCTAGACTACTAAGTTACCAAAACCAAACAAAAACAGGATGCCTGGTCTAAGGCATCTATACAAAACATGGTTTGTTCTTTCCTGAAAATTTGAGTTGAACAAAATGTCTAATCTTTTATCTAGCACCCTTAACCCAGACTTCCTTGAATGACTGTGAAAGAGGCCATCTGCTGGAGTGGGCTCCTAGAAGAGCTTTTGAAGAAAGGGACCAAATGTGTCAGACACATTCTGTACTTCGTCTTCCTCCTTCCTTTTGCCTGAATTTTGGGCAGAATTATCTAACGCCATCTTGCAACCAGGAGAATTGAAGTCATTTAAGATTTGCAGAGGAATAAAGAGGAAAAGCCTGTTTTCTGAATTGCCTACCCTGAGATTCCTTATTACCTAAACACAAACAAAGCCCTCGCTTGGTTAAGTCATTGTAGCTCAGTTTCAGCCAAATGCAACATAACTTGATGCAGCTACCCATCAGAAGGGTGAAGATGAGGCTGGCTAGTGGCTCACCAGGCTTTTGTTTTTGTCTCACCACACAGCTAGACCATACTTCCTAGCCCCTTGATGTTAGGTGAGGGCCATGTGACGGAGTTCTGGCCAATGGAATGTGAGTGGGAGTCGTATATGTGATTTTCAGGCCTGAGTCCATGTTCTTGTTCCTCCCAAGTCTGCAGCAGAACAAGGGACCCTAATGAATAGTGGAGACAGCAGATGAAAGTGACCTGAGCCCCTGATAGCTTTGTGAAGGAGACCCTCCTCACCTCCTGCTGATTTGCATTGTCTGTTGTTCAATTGCTATGTTATGTCAGATTCCTTGTGAACTCATGGACTATAGCATACAAGACTCCCTTGTCCTTGACTATCTCCTAGGTTCTGCTCAAACTCATGTTTATTAAGTCAGTGATACCATCCAACCATCTCAACTTCTGTTGCCCTATTCTCCTCCTGCACTGTAGTATTACATGAGCCAGAAATACACTTCTCTTAAGTTAAGTCACTGAGATGTTGGGTTCCTTGGGGTCAACTTAAGTCAACATTGCCTGCTTCAAGCCTCGAGTTCCAAGCAGGAATCCTGAGATTCCTCTCATTGGATCACACATTTTGGGTCCACCCTTTAATCAATGGAATGATATTTGCTGATGGCTTAAAGAAACCATTTAAGGAGCTGGAACTGGGGCCAGCTTCCCCCAGGCACTGGATGAGGTAAAGTCCTGGCAGGATACAGAGTAATTTGAGGAGAATTTAATAAAATGACTGCTTACAGAGATGGGAGCAAGTGTAGGGAAGCCACACAAGTGCAGTACCCTGAAGCCAGTAAGAGCAGAGCCTTAACATCCCTAAGATGGAGGGTGGGTTGTGTTGATGAAAGGTTTCCAGAACCTAGAGACGAATGTGGAGTTCTCAGGTGGTGCTAGTGGTAAAGAACCCGCCTGCCAATACAGAAGATGTAAGAGAGGAAGGTTCAATCCCTGGGTTGGGAAGGTCCTCTGAAGGAGGGCATAGCAACCCACTCTAGTATTCTTGCCTGGAGAATCTCATGGACAGAGGAGCCTGGCAGGCTACAGTCCATAGGATTGCAGAGTCAGACATGACTGAATTGACTTAGCATACACAGAGACAAAGGTACCACAGGAATGGATAGGCCTTGGGCAGAGGGCTGTGTTTCCAGTCCTATGACCTTAGCTAGTCTGCCAGGCTTAAAGACCATACTTCCTAGCCCCTTGATGTTAGGTGAGGGCCATGTGACGGAGTTCTGGCCAATGGAATGTGAGTGGGAGTCGTATATGTGATTTTCAGGCCTGAGTCCATGTTCTTGTTCCTCCCAAGTCTGCAGCAGAACAAGGGACCCTAATGAATAGTGGAGACAGCAGATGAAAGTGACCTGAGCCCCTGATAGCTTTGTGAAGGAGACCCTCCTCACCTCCTGCTGATTTGCATTGTCTGTTGTTCAATTGCTATGTTATGTCAGATTCCTTGTGAACTCATGGACTATAGCATACAAGACTCCCTTGTCCTTGACTATCTCCTAGGTTCTGCTCAAACTCATGTTTATTAAGTCAGTGATACCATCCAACCATCTCAACTTCTGTTGCCCTATTCTCCTCCTGCACTGTAGTATTACATGAGCCAGAAATACACTTCTCTTAAGTTAAGTCACTGAGATGTTGGGTTCCTTGGGGTCAACTTAAGTCAACATTGCCTGCTTCAAGCCTCGAGTTCCAAGCAGGAATCCTGAGATTCCTCTCATTGGATCACACATTTTGGGTCCACCCTTTAATCAATGGAATGATATTTGCTGATGGCTTAAAGAAACCATTTAAGGAGCTGGAACTGGGGCCAGCTTCCCCCAGGCACTGGATGAGGTAAAGTCCTGGCAGGATACAGAGTAATTTGAGGAGAATTTAATAAAATGACTGCTTACAGAGATGGGAGCAAGTGTAGGGAAGCCACACAAGTGCAGTACCCTGAAGCCAGTAAGAGCAGAGCCTTAACATCCCTAAGATGGAGGGTGGGTTGTGTTGATGAAAGGTTTCCAGAACCTAGAGACGAATGTGGAGTTCTCAGGTGGTGCTAGTGGTAAAGAACCCGCCTGCCAATACAGAAGATGTAAGAGAGGAAGGTTCAATCCCTGGGTTGGGAAGGTCCTCTGAAGGAGGGCATAGCAACCCACTCTAGTATTCTTGCCTGGAGAATCTCATGGACAGAGGAGCCTGGCAGGCTACAGTCCATAGGATTGCAGAGTCAGACATGACTGAATTGACTTAGCATACACAGAGACAAAGGTACCACAGGAATGGATAGGCCTTGGGCAGAGGGCTGTGTTTCCAGTCCTATGACCTTAGCTAGTCTGCCTGGCAGGGGCCAGAGGGAACAGTACCTTGACCTTGCTCTTCTTCTGCCCTTGAATCTCCTGCAGGGGCTCCTTATTGTCCAAACCTGACTGGAAGCACAAAGACATGCGCGCCTGCAACATAGTCCCTGCAGATCAGGCTCCCAGGTCAAAGTGCAGTGGAGAACACCTGGAGGGGACATCAAGCACAGGATGGGTATACAAGTCCATTATTCAAAATGACTCTGGCTTTGTCAGGATCTCAGAGGGAATAAGGAATGTTGGGCAGCAACCCACAGTTCTGCCTTGCCAGTGACATCTCAGGCCCTGGGTGGTTAACTCCATGACTGTAACTTACTTTGGAGTTAGAAATCTTTTGGCTATATGACAAGTACATGGAAGGAATAGCATCTGAATTTTCATTAACACATGAAAAATTCCAAGTTCTTCAAGATGTTGAATGACTTATTTATTAAGGCATTAGAGCTGCCAGGACAACAGAATTTAATTTAGTAGTGTTCGATTTACACATTTGCTTTAATTCTGCTGCCAAAGCTACTTGTTTAATTCTGTCTCCTTAGGTTTTAAAAGTATTCCTGCTAGGAGTAATTATGATATCAGTAATATTCACTGCTTTAATATTTTTGCATAATCCAATGCCTGTTTTATTGCCCAGTCCTTTTGATCTCTTGTAATTGGTTTTATTCCAGGACATCTTGTTGCAACTGATGCTGAAGACAATCTTAGGTTTGTATGTTTAGTACTGAATGAATTCCCATATTGATTCATACTTAACGGCTAATTGTTCGCATAATCTTAGCATTATTTTTGTGCTTTCTGTTATTAATCATAGCAGCCCTAGTGGTGCTTTGTTAAATTATATGTTAAATTGTTTTGAAGGTTGTCATGTATTTTTTATTTGAGCGAATGTGGAGTTCTCAGGTGGTGCTAGTGGTAAAGAACGCACCTGCCAATACAGAAGATGTAAGAGAGGAAGGTTCAATCCCTGGGTTGGGAAGGTCCTCTGAAGGAGGGCATAGCAACCCACTCTAGTATTCTTGCCTGGAGAATCTCATGGACAGAGGAGCCTGGCAGGCTACAGTCCATAGGATTGCAGAGTCAGACATGACTGAATTGACTTAGCATACACAGAGACAAAGGTACCACAGGAATGGATAGGCCTTGGGCAGAGGGCTGTGTTTCCAGTCCTATGACCTTAGCTAGTCTGCCTGGCAGGGGCCAGAGGGAACAGTACCTTGACCTTGCTCTTCTTCTGCCCTTGAATCTCCTGCAGGGGCTCCTTATTGTCCAAACCTGACTGGAAGCACAAAGACATGCGCGCCTGCAACATAGTCCCTGCAGATCAGGCTCCCAGGTCAAAGTGCAGTGGAGAACACCTGGAGGGGACATCAAGCACAGGATGGGTATACAAGTCCATTATTCAAAATGACTCTGGCTTTGTCAGGATCTCAGAGGGAATAAGGAATGTTGGGCAGCAACCCACAGTTCTGCCTTGCCAGTGACATCTCAGGCCCTGGGTGGTTAACTCCATGACTGTAACTTACTTTGGAGTTAGAAATCTTTTGGCTATATGACAAGTACATGGAAGGAATAGCATCTGAATTTTCATTAACACATGAAAAATTCCAAGTTCTTCAAGATGTTGAATGACTTATTTATTAAGGCATTAGAGCTGCCAGGACAACAGAATTTAATTTAGTAGTGTTCGATTTACACATTTGCTTTAATTCTGCTGCCAAAGCTACTTGTTTAATTCTGTCTCCTTAGGTTTTAAAAGTATTCCTGCTAGGAGTAATTATGATATCAGTAATATTCACTGCTTTAATATTTTTGCATAATCCAATGCCTGTTTTATTGCCCAGTCCTTTTGATCTCTTGTAATTGGTTTTATTCCAGGACATCTTGTTGCAACTGATGCTGAAGACAATCTTAGGTTTGTATGTTTAGTACTGAATGAATTCCCATATTGATTCATACTTAACGGCTAATTGTTCGCGCATAATCTTAGCATTATTTTTGTGCTTTCTGTTATTAATCATAGCAGCCCTAGTGGTGCTTTGTTAAATTATATGTTAAATTGTTTTGAAGGTTGTCATGTATTTTTTTTATTTACTATGAAAGCATGTTCATGGAGTTTTTAGTGACAATCATGCCTTTTTTTTTTTCTTTCTTTCTTTCTTTTTTTTTTTTTAATTCTTTGGCCTGTGTGGGCCTCCCATTGCAGTGGCCCCTTCTGTTGCAGAGCACCGGCTCTGGGCGCATGTGCTCCAGAGTGCTGTCTCATAATTGGACACACCAGTCCAGCTGCTCTGCAGCACAGGGATCTTCCTGTGCCAGGGATCGAACCAGTGCCCCCTGCACTGCAAGGCGGACTCTCTACCCACTGGACCACCAAGGAAGCCCAATCATGCTTTTCTATACTATAATATTTTTGTGAGTTAGAGCAGATATTGTTATTATAAAAAATTGATAAGTAATTAGTGCTTAGTATAGAACAATCCTAAATATATCTAACTATAGGGTGAAAATAAAAATTGTCTTTGTTCTACCACCTTAGGATCACATTGATTAATACTGTAGCTGTTCAGTCGCTAAGTTGTGTCTGACTCTTTGTGATCTCATGAACTGCAACACTCCAGGCTTCCATATCCTTTACTATCTCACTGAGTTTTCTCAAGTTTGTGTCCATTGAGTTGCCAATGCCATCCAACCATCTTATCCTCTGATGTCCCCTTCTCCACTTGCTCTCAATCTTTCCAAGCATCAGAGTCTTTTCCAGAGTGTTGGTTCTTCACATCAGGTAGCCAGGGTATTGGAGCTTTAGCTTCATCATCAGTCCTTCTAGTGAATATTCAGGGTTGATTGCCTTTAGGATGGACTGGTTTGATTTCCTTGCAGTTAAAGGGATTCACAAGGTTTGTTTTTTTTTTTTTTTTGGCCACTTCTATTGGTCTTTCACTCATCTATTTTCATCCATCTTTGTTCTTTGGCCTGTGTGGGCCTCCCATCACAGTGGCCTCTGTCGCTGCAGAGCACCGGCTCTGGGTACATGCTCTCCAGAGCCCAAGCTTGCTAGTTGGACACACCGGTCAAGTGTCTCTGCGGCACATGGGATCTTCCCAGGCCAGCGATTGAACCAGTGCTCCTTGCACTGTAAGGCAGTGTCCTTACTCAGTGGACCACCAGAAAAGGCCAGGACTCGCAAGTTTTTTTTTTTTTTCACAAGTTTTGAAAGGGTTATCTACTAGTGTAATTATTAATAAACTCACAGATATATGGACAATTAATTTACAATAAAGGAGCAAGAACTTACATGGAGAAAAGATAATCTCTTCAGTACATGGTGTAGGGAAAACTGGACCACTCTCTCATGCCATACCCAAAACTTAACTTAAAATGGATTAAAGAGGGCTTCCCCTGGTGGTCCAGTGGGTAAGGATACCGCCTTGCAGTGCAAGGGGCGCCGGTTCGATCCCTGGCCTGGGAAGATCCCACGTGCCACAGAGTGACTGGACTGATGTGTCCAATTACCGAGCCGGAGCTCTGGTGCGCATGCGCCCAGAGCTGGCGCTCTGCCACAACAGACGCCACCGCGAAGGGAGGCCCACAGGAGCCAAAGAACAAAGACGGATGAAAATAGAGAAAGACCAACAGAAGTGGCCCGCCCACTCCCCTCCCTCCCCAACCTGACCCCCACCCAAAAATAAATAAATAAATCTTTTAAAAAAAATTGGATTAAAGGCTGGAATGGAAGACCTGAAGCCATAAAACTCTTAGAAGACAACATAGGTAGTTTGCTGTTTGACATCAATTTTAGCAATATCTTTCTGGTATGTTACCCCTCCTTGGTGGCTCAGATGGTAAAGAATTTGCCTGCAATGTAGGAGAGCTGGATTCAATCCCTGGGTTGGGAAGCTCCTGAGGAGGAGGGCATGGCAACCCACACCAGTATTCTTGCCTGGAGAATTCCATGGACAGAGGCTCCTGGGCTGCTACAGTCCATGGGATGGCAAACAGTCAGACAGTACTGAGTGACTAACACTTTCCTCAGGCAACGGAAAAAAGGCAAAGATAAACAAATGAGACTGCAGATGTCTCTTCTTACAAGGACACTAATCCTCTTAGCTCAAAACCCCACTGTGTTGACCTCATTTATCCCTAATTACCTCCTCATTCCAAATACTGTCATACCAGGCGTTAGGGCTCCAACACAAGAATTTGAGGGGCACATACGTTCAGTTCATAAGTGAGAATAAACACACCAGTAGTGACATGTCGAGGCCTATTCTGCTCTGCCTCCTAAAGGTTCCAGCACAACTAACCTTCGGTGCTCACGAGGGTAACCTGCTCATCAGGATTTGCTGGCTGTTTGACTTTGTTCTTTTCTCTAACTTCTGGAGATCATGGCCCAAATAAACTTCTTGTCTTCAGGTTCTTATCTGGGGGAATCTGATGGGCTTATTTAGGAAATGAAGCTGCTGCTGACACTGCAAAATGATGTTTGCTTCCTGCTTCCTGTGCTCTGCATCAGATTCTGGAAGGGAAGCCAGTTTACCTGCCAGGACACTGTCTCCAAGGGAGCCTGGAAATGCAAGTATCCACCAATCAGTGGAGTTTTCAGGCTGTCAGACTCAGGGAGGAGGTTCAAACACTGGGCAGTCCAAAAGAATAATAAATGTTCTTTGGGAGGGGTCATTGTGCATTTTTGCCAGGTTACTCTATTTTCCCAGTGTGGAAACAGGTTGTGTTCAGAACTGTTGGAAAGCCATATTTGTATAGAAAATACTGATGTAATTTTCTCCTTTTTTTCTTTATCATTCAGCCCCACTCTTCTGTTTCAATTACAAAGGGAGTAATAAGGCATTTGCTGCAGTTCTGCAAAAATAGAAAATTATCTACTGACCATTCTTAGGCTAAAAGAGAAATGAAGTGAGAAATTCTTCTCCCCAGATAAACACCCATGGGGTTTCAGTCCACAAGTTGGAGAACTTTTTTTTATAAAAGCAATTTCTCAGTCCTTTTTTACAATAACTTGTATAGATGACTGTGAATCCTCTGGGGAAAATACTTAGCTCAGAATTTCTAACGTTCTGATGTGGGAACTGTTGGCCATCTGGGCCTGACTAATGACTGTACAGAGAATGTCTCGGGAGAGAGACACAATTTCTTGGTAATGAGGGAATAGCACAGTAGCATTCTTCTTCTTCGAGATTTCTTATTGCAAGAGAACAAGCTGCATATTAATCAGTGCATATTTTTTTTTTTTTGATAGGTAAGAAATGGATTTATTCAGATTCAGAGAAAGCACACTCCACAGACAGAGTGTGGGCCATGGCAGAGCAAATCCAGTGGCCCCGAAAACATGGCGTTTTTAGCTTTTATGGGCTGGGTAATTCCATATGCTAATGAGTGGGAGGATTATTCCAGCTCTTTTAGGGAAGGGGGGTAACTGTCATGGCGCCTCTAGGTGTGTCATTTAGCCTGCTGACTGAGGATCAAGGTCTGGTCTGCTATCTTGGACCCATTTGATTCTAATGGGTTTATGCTGTGTCCTTGGGCTGTCATTCTTTTCAAAAATGGTACCCTGCCCCTTCCCTCCTAACTGAGATTTTACTCCCATATTCTTATGGGAGGCAGAAGGGCAAAGGTCCGTTTTCTGTAATTGCTTCAAGGCTGAGCATGGGCGTTGACCCTGCCTATCAGGGAGTAAAAATCTCTTGAGTACCTGATCTAGGGGCCCCAGGGGCAGAGCAGCTCCCAGTTTTAGTCCATGTGGGTTGAAATCCCTACATAGCTATCATCTTGATGTAGAGCAGTAGTAACTGGGTTCCTTAGCCTTCCTATGGATCCCCTTGATGACTAGACATGTTTTGTACCAGCACCAGGGCATAAATATATCTATAAAGGACAAAAGACTTAAAAGGCATGGTCAGACATCCAGTGCAGATTTTTTTAAAAGACCTACAGTCATGACTTGATTCAGGAATCTCCAAGAGCATAGAATTTGATTCCTAACAACCTTACTCCAAGTCTTGCAGTGTTAATTTTTAAGGTGAATATGCAAATAGGCTTTCTATAAATGCCTTGCCATACCTACTGATCCTAATGTGCTGTTCTTCATCTGTAGGAAGTTTTCTGTGATCTGAGCAGAAACTCTTTGGAAGCAAGGTAAACTGCCCTAGGTATCCATTCACCAATGATACCACTACTTATTAAAGGAAACATTTTCAGTATTTTGATATATATTTTACAAGCTGGAAAAAAAACTGTGAATCAACTATTCTGCCCAAGCTTAATGCCAGCTGTTTTTTATGTGTTTCTAAGAATGGGCGTACAGAGAATGTCTCGGGAGAGAGACACAATTTCTTGGTAATGAGGGAATAGCACAGTAGCATTCTTCTTCTTCGAGATTTCTTATTGCAAGAGAACAAGCTGCATATTAATCCAGATGTTTTTCCAGAGAAAGCACACTCCACAGACAGAGTGTGGGCCATGGCAGAGCAAATCCAGTGGCCCCGAAAACATGGCGTTTTTAGCTTTTATGGGCTGGGTAATTCCATATGCTAATGAGTGGGAGGATTATTCCAGCTCTTTTAGGGAAGGGGGGTAACTGTCATGGCGCCTCTAGGTGTGTCATTTAGCCTGCTGACTGAGGATCAAGGTCTGGTCTGCTATCTTGGACCCATTTGATTCTAATGGGTTTATGCTGTGTCCTTGGGCTGTCATTCTTTTCAAAAATGGTACCCTGCCCCTTCCCTCCTAACTGAGATTTTACTCCCATATTCTTATGGGAGGCAGAAGGGCAAAGGTCCGTTTTCTGTAATTGCTTCAAGGCTGAGCATGGGCGTTGACCCTGCCTATCGGGGAGTAAAAATCTCTTGAGTACCTGATCTAGGGGCCCCAGGGGCAGAGCAGCTCCCAGTTTTAGTCCATGTGGGTTGAAATCCCTACATAGCTATCATCTTGATGTAGAGCAGTAGTAACTGGGTTCCTTAGCCTTCCTATGGATCCCCTTGATGACTAGACATGTTTTGTACCAGCACCAGGGCATAAATATATCTATAAAGGACAAAAGACTTAAAAGGCATGGTCAGACATCCAGTGCAGATTTTTTTAAAAGACCTACAGTCATGACTTGATTCAGGAATCTCCAAGAGCATAGAATTTGATTCCTAACAACCTTACTCCAAGTCTTGCAGTGTTAATTTTTAAGGTGAATATGCAAATAGGCTTTCTATAAATGCCTTGCCATACCTACTGATCCTAATGTGCTGTTCTTCATCTGTAGGAAGTTTTCTGTGATCTGAGCAGAAACTCTTTGGAAGCAAGGTAAACTGCCCTAGGTATCCATTCACCAATGATACCACTACTTATTAAAGGAAACATTTTCAGTATTTTGATATATATTTTACAAGCTGGAAAAAAAACTGTGAATCAACTATTCTGCCCAAGCTTAATGCCAGCTGTTTTTTATGTGTTTCTAGAATGCGGGTGGATTGATAAGAGATTATAAAACATGTGACAGGATTCTTAGGGCATCCTTTTTACCTTGCAAAACTAAAACAGTGATTAAAGTAGCTACCAGTTATATGATACCTTTATAAATACCATAAAATTAGTTACCACTTAGAAAGGGGCTTCCCTGGATGGTAAAGAATCTGCCTGCAGTGCAGGAAACCTGGGTTTGATCCCTGGGTTTGGAAGATCCCTTGGAGAAAGGAATGGCATCCCACTCCAGTATTCTTAACTGGAGAATTCCATGGACAGAGGAGCTTGCAAAGAATCAAACATGACTGAGTGACTAACACATACACACGCACACACCCTATTTATAAAGTGCTGTTCACACTTATTCACATTTAATCCTTACATTACAAAAACCAAAATGACTTTGTGAGGTACACAGAACAGGAGTTATTCTCTATGACCCTCACAGACTTTCTCTGGTTGCCGGAATTGTTGTTGTTGTTGTTGTTGTTGTTTTTTAATGAGTTAGTCAATTATTTTGGGCTGTGTTAGGTCTTTGCTTCTGCACATGGGCTTTCTCTAGTTAACAGCAAGTGGGGCTTCTCTCTAGTTGTGATGTGTAAGCTTGTCATTGTGCTGGCTTGCTGCAGAGTGGCAGGCTTTAAGTATGTGGACTTCCATAGTTGTGGCACATGAACTCAGTGGTTGTGGCTTCTGGGCTCTAGAGTATAGGCCCAGAAGTTGTGGCACACGGGCCTAGTTGCTCTGAGGCATCTGGGATCTTCCCCAACCAGGGTCTGAACCCACGCAGGCATATTCTTAACTACTGGACCACTATGGGAGTTTGAGGCAGCTTTGTTGATTACCTGGTGTCATGAAATACAGACGCAGGGATGGATGTTGACTTATGAGAGGAAACTGGAGGACAGTGTAAGATATTAGAAGAATGCCATTAGAGGAACAAGTTTGAAATAAATGGATCCTCAAGCTACTCTGTAGAATATTCTTTCAAATCTATATGAAAAAAAATCTGACCGAGGTTCTTTTCTCAACTTTGACAATAGTCCCCACATTTTACCTGACTATGACCAATAGAAATTTGTGAAGTTGAAAGAAACTTTTCTAAACAATCAATAGTAAAGCACAACTTTGGGTGGTGCTGTGGGAAAGAACTTTGGTGTCAGAACTTTAGTGAGTGGGATGGGCATCACAGAAAAGGGACCAGAGCATGCCTAGAGGTAGAACCACAGAGCAGAGGGGAGTCCAGAGGAAGGAGGAGCTTGGGGACTGCTGTGGGCTGAATATTTGAGTGCCCCCACCCTAAATTTATAGATTGGTAGCTAATCTCCAAAGTGATGGAGTTTGGAGGCGTGGGCCTTGGGAGGTTATAAGGGTGGAGCCCTCCTGTATAGGGTTAGTACCCTTATAGAACAGACTCCAGAGAGTTCCCTTGCCCCCTTTCCCCTTTATGGGGACACAGTGGGAAATAGGTGTCTGTGAACAAGGAAGTGAATTCTCGCTGGATACTGAATCTACCAAGACATAAATGTTTGTTGTTAAGCTACCCAGTCTAAGGTATTTTTGTGATAGCAGCCTGACTGGATGTGAAGACCAAAGAGCCTAGGAAACGTGCAAGGTTCCACTCCTGTTCCCCCTCCCAATAAAATCCCAAAGATCTGGGAAAGGTGTCTGAGTTTTTTCCTGTTAAAGAAAAAGAATTTTAAAGATTTTTTTTGACAAGGACCACTTAAATAGTCTTTATTGAATTTGTTGCAACATTACCTGTTTTATGTTTTGGGTTTTTAACCATAAGGCATGTGAGATCTTAGCTCCCTGCCAGGGATGGAACCTGCACCCCCTGCATTGGGAGAATGGAGTCTTAACCATTGGACCACCACAGAAGTCTCAAAGAAATGGTTCTAAGTCAGTTTTATTAAGCTCTCAGAGAAGAAGGAGATCCCGACAGGCTGGAGGTTGTGGGAATGCCCAGGCAGCTGTGTAACACAAAATAAATGTGTTTAGAGGAGATCAGCAAAGGGTGTGATAACCAGGAGGTAGGACCACACAGTGGGTCAAGCTAGACCCCCTGTTTTTTATTTTTATTTACACAGCACCTGCTCCCTCTGCATCATTACCATCGGATCCTCAAGCTACTCTGTAGAATATTCTTTCAAATCTATATGAAAAATCTGACCGAGGTTCTTTTCTCAACTTTGACAATAGTCCCACATTTTACCTGACTATGACCAATAGAAATTTGTGAAGTTGAAAGAAACTTTTCTAAACAATCAATAGTAAAGCACAACTTTGGGTGGTGCTGTGGGAAAGAACTTTGGTGTCAGAACTTTAGTGAGTGGGATGGGCATCACAGAAAAGGGACCAGAGCATGCCTAGAGGTAGAACCACAGAGCAGAGGGGAGTCCAGAGGAAGGAGGAGCTTGGGGACTGCTGTGGGCTGAATATTTGAGTGCCCCCACCCTAAATTTATAGATTGGTAGCTAATCTCCAAAGTGATGGAGTTTGGAGGCGTGGGCCTTGGGAGGTTATAAGGGTGGAGCCCTCCTGTATAGGGTTAGTACCCTTATAGAACAGACTCCAGAGAGTTCCCTTGCCCCTTCCTCTTTATGGGGACACAGTGGGAAATAGGTGTCTGTGAACAAGGAAGTGAATTCTCGCTGGATACTGAATCTACCAAGACATAAATGTTTGTTGTTAAGCTACCCAGTCTAAGGTATTTTTGTGATAGCAGCCTGACTGGATGTGAAGACCAAAGAGCCTAGGAAACGTGCAAGGTTCCACTCCTGTTCCCCCTCCCAATAAAATCCCAAAGATCTGGGAAAGGTGTCTGAGTTTTTTCCTGTTAAAGAAAAAGAATTTTAAAGATTTTTTTTGACAAGGACCACTTAAATAGTCTTTATTGAATTTGTTGCAACATTACCTGTTTTATGTTTTGGGTTTTTAACCATAAGGCATGTGAGATCTTAGCTCCCTGCCAGGGATGGAACCTGCACCCCCTGCATTGGGAGAATGGAGTCTTAACCATTGGACCACCACAGAAGTCTCAAAGAAATGGTTCTAAGTCAGTTTTATTAAGCTCTCAGAGAAGAAGGAGATCCCGACAGGCTGGAGGTTGTGGGAATGCCCAGGCAGCTGTGTAACACAAAATAAATGTGTTTAGAGGAGATCAGCAAAGGGTGTGATAACCAGGAGGTAGGACCACACAGTGGGTCAAGCTAGACCCCCTGTTTTTTATTTTTATTTACACAGCTCCTGCTCCATCTGAATCATTACATGAAAATACAAGTCAATATTTAATTGCTGCTTTCAAAACTTAGGCATTACTTCATCGTTATCCTCCATTCCCAAAGAAGAAAAGCTTTTAGACATATTGTAGAACAGCAGTTCTCAGTGCTGGCTGCCCATCAAAATTACCTGTGGAGCTCTTAAATATACAAATGCTAGCTGCAGATTCAGAATTTCTGGCAGCAGGGCCTTGGGCATCTGTATGTTTAAACAACCTCCCAGGGATTCTGATGTGCAGCCAGGGCTGGGTGCCATAGCTGTAGAAAACCATTTGATAAAATTCACCAGAAGGGAAATGATCATTTTTCACAAGTTGAAGATCGAAATGGAATATGTCATTATTTTTAGTGAAATCTGTGCCAATGTAGCCTCATCGTGCTTTTAGTTGGTTAGGATAAGATCGCCCATAACTGTTAACTGAAAATGTGAGAAAATGAAATAATGTCCTAGGAAATTGCACTTAGTGTTGTTGTGCATTTACTTGGCAGTGGAGCTGAGGCATGTATTAAAAAAGAGTAGAATTCTAAAGAAAAAATGTAAAACTAGCTCCTGAGCTAAATAATATAAATTATGTTACTCATAGGATGCTCATGCGTGAGACTGGGTTCAGGTGACACCAATGAGTGGTCTGAAAAAATGTTTAGTTTCCAAATCAGTTGTTAAAAGCCGAATAGTCTTTGAAGCCAATGGAGAAACGAGATCCAAAAATAAAGAACTATCACCCGCATCAACAGTGTCAAAACAAAGACAGTGAAACATACTCTCCTTTTTTTTTTCGACTATACCACAGGTCATGTGGGATCTTAGTTCCCAAACCAGGGAACAAACCTGGTCTGATCCACTGCACCCCATGCAGTAGAATCTCAGTCTTAACTACTGGATTGCCAGGGATATCCCCACACTGTTTAGAGGATTGAAATAGATGCAGTTTCAATTGATTACTTAAAAATTGGCTGTATAGCACAAAATACAGCCCTTGTGAAAGAAATTTTAACATCCTTACCAGAATCTTTATACTTGATATCAAATAATACCAATATTTACATTTGGTCAAAGCATATTTTGGTAATGTTGATTTACCTAATGCTAATAGAATAATAACGTATTTATGTTAACTCCAGGGATAGTGGGAGGGAGGTGTGTGGTTACACAATATAAAAGCAGTGAAGATGAGGCTGTTTTTCAACTCTGGGAATTAGTTACGCAATTAAATGACTGACATCCAGTATTTAGCTAGTCATTGAAAGCACCTGTCTCATGCTTGAAGTGGCCTGGCAGGTTCATGGGTGGAATAGATTAAGGGAATAAAAGTCCTTTCTGGTGACAGATAGTTGATTTAATTACTATAATATGTTGTGTACTTGGATATGTTGTGATTTTTATGCCGAGCGTCACCCTGACAACTTGGAGATTTATGTTTAAAGAAACCCTCCTAAGTAGGGTTAATTTTATGGCTGTCACTCAAGCTGAGCCAGGTGTATTTCCTCATTTGTCATCATCTGCTTGTCTTCCTTGTGGTTTAATTTTGCTGAGTGATGTCTCTCCAAAAAATTTGAGGATCTCCCTATCATACGGTTGTATTTACGTAACACTTTGTGGGCGACATTTGGAGTAATTTGACAATAATCCTGAGAGGGGGTAAGAGGGTGACTCAGGCATAGGACAGTTCTAATTTTATCAGTTAATAATTTTATGAGATTCTAAAGGGTGGTTCATTGATAAAGATGGAGGTTTGAACCCTGGGTCCAGAAGATCACCTGGATAAGGAAATGGAAACCCACTCCAGTATTCTTGCCTGGGAAATCCCTTGAACAAGGGAGCCTGGTGGGCTACAGACCATGGGTTTGCAAGAGTCAACACAACTTAGTGGCTAAACAACAACAAAGTGTGCTTAGAAATTGAACTCAGTTTAGATTATGTCCTCTTCCTCTTCAGTGACATTCCATTTGTCTCAGTAAAAAACTCTCCTTTTTTTTCGACTATACCACAGGTCATGTGGGATCTTAGTTCCCAAACCAGGAACAAACTTTTACCTGGTTGCCAGGGATATCCCACACTGTTTAGAGGATTGAAATAGATGCAGTTTCAATTGATTACTTAAAAATTGGCTGTATAGCACAAAATACAGCCCTTGTGAAAGAAATTTTAACATCCTTACCAGAATCTTTATACTTGATATCAAATAATACCAATATTTACATTTGGTCAAAGCATATTTTGGTAATGTTGATTTACCTAATGCTAATAGAATAATAACGTATTTATGTTAACTCCAGGGATAGTGGGAGGGAGGTGTGTGGTTACACAATATAAAAGCAGTGAAGATGAGGCTGTTTTTCAACTCTGGGAATTAGTTACGCAATTAAATGACTGACATCCAGTATTTAGCTAGTCATTGAAAGCACCTGTCTCATGCTTGAAGTGGCCTGGCAGGTTCATGGGTGGAATAGATTAAGGGAATAAAAGTCCTTTCTGGTGACAGATAGTTGATTTAATTACTATAATATGTTGTGTACTTGGATATGTTGTGATTTTTATGCCGAGCGTCACCCTGACAACTTGGAGATTTATGTTTAAAGAAACCCTCCTAAGTAGGGTTAATTTTATGGCTGTCACTCAAGCTGAGCCAGGTGTATTTCCTCATTTGTCATCATCTGCTTGTCTTCCTTGTGGTTTAATTTTGCTGAGTGATGTCTCTCCAAAAAATTTGAGGATCTCCCTATCATACGGTTGTATTTACGTAACACTTTGTGGGCGACATTTGGAGTAATTTGACAATAATCCTGAGAGGGGGTAAGAGGGTGACTCAGGCATAGGACAGTTCTAATTTTATCAGTTAATAATTTTATGAGATTCTAAAGGGTGGTTCATTGATAAAGATGGAGGTTTGAACCCTGGGTCCAGAAGATCACCTGGATAAGGAAATGGAAACCCACTCCAGTATTCTTGCCTGGGAAATCCCTTGAACAAGGGAGCCTGGTGGGCTACAGACCATGGGTTTGCAAGAGTCAACACAACTTAGTGGCTAAACAACAACAAAGTGTGCTTAGAAATTGAACTCAGTTTAGATTATGTCCTCTTCCTCTTCAGTGACATTCCATTTGTCTCAGGAGAGATTTCAGGAGCGGCTTTACATAGCCTCAAAAAAGGGGCACAGTTTCCATTCCTGGTTTTTCTCCTCAGGTTGCTGCTGGCTCCTAGAGGGGCCTTGTGAGATTTTGGAAAAGGTTCTCTTCCCTGAAGTAAACAAGTTCTTACACGTTAGCTCTCCATTAAGAACAATGATTACAGAGTTATTCTGCCTGAATTCATCAACAATTATTAATTAGCTCCAAGTTAGTGAAGAGAAAATTAAAGTCTGTACAATATGATGATTTGTTAGAAAACAGTTACACATTTTGCCTTTGGTATGAATGCTTATTTGCTTCAATAACTTGTTATCTATTTTAAAAAGTTTTCTAGACTTGACAGTATTTCTTGTAACTTTGCAAAATACAAATGATTCATTTGATTTGAAGAGAAACATGAGTATGGATCTTGTAACTTTATAGAATTTAAATATTTGAAAAAATAGTGTTGAGAAGTTACATTCTTCAATGGGAGAAATATAAGAGCTTGGCGTTTTATCTTTGATTCTGGAACATTAAAAAGTAACATGGAGGGCTTCCTTGATGGTCTACTGGGTAAAGAGTTCACCTCGCAGTGCAAGGGGCACTGGTTCGATCCCTGGCCCAGGAAGATCCCACATGCCATGGAGTGGCTGGACCAGCGTGTCCAATTATGAATCAGAGCTCTGGAGTACCTGTGCCCAGAGCTGGTGCTCTGCAATGAGAGAGGTCACTGCAATGGGAGGCCCACACAGGCCAAAGAATAAAGATGGATGAAAAAAAACAAATAAAAATCCAATAAAAGAGGCCAAAATTTTTTTAAAAAAGTAACATGGATGTAAAAAAACCTGCTGAATTTTGTTTTTTCCGGCTATTTTGCATTATTTATTTTTAAATTTTACATTTACAGAGTTCTGTTGTTTACTGCAGTACATAAACCCGAATCAGTTATAGGTATATACATGCCCCCTCCCACTTGAACTTGCTTCTCACTCCTCCATCACCCGAAGGTTGTTACAGAGCCCTTTGATTCCCTTGAACAAGGGAGCCTGGTGGGCTACAGACCATGGGTTTGCAAGAGTCAACACAACTTAGTGGCTAAACAACAACAAAGTGTGCTTAGAAATTGAACTCAGTTTAGATTATGTCCTCTTCCTCTTCAGTGACATTCCATTTGTCTCAGGAGAGATTTCAGGAGCGGCTTTACATAGCCTCAAAAAAGGGGCACAGTTTCCATTCCTGGTTTTTCTCCTCAGGTTGCTGCTGGCTCCTAGAGGGGCCTTGTGAGATTTTGGAAAAGGTTCTCTTCCCTGAAGTAAACAAGTTCTTACACGTTAGCTCTCCATTAAGAACAATGATTACAGAGTTATTCTGCCTGAATTCATCAACAATTATTAATTAGCTCCAAGTTAGTGAAGAGAAAATTAAAGTCTGTACAATATGATGATTTGTTAGAAAACAGTTACACATTTTGCCTTTGGTATGAATGCTTATTTGCTTCAATAACTTGTTATCTATTTTAAAAAGTTTTCTAGACTTGACAGTATTTCTTGTAACTTTGCAAAATACAAATGATTCATTTGATTTGAAGAGAAACATGAGTATGGATCTTGTAACTTTATAGAATTTAAATATTTGAAAAAATAGTGTTGAGAAGTTACATTCTTCAATGGGAGAAATATAAGAGCTTGGCGTTTTATCTTTGATTCTGGAACTTTAAAAAAGTAACATGGAGGGCTTCCTTGATGGTCTACTGGGTAAAGAGTTCACCTCGCAGTGCAAGGGGCACTGGTTCGATCCCTGGCCCAGGAAGATCCCACATGCCATGGAGTGGCTGGACCAGCGTGTCCAATTATGAATCAGAGCTCTGGAGTACCTGTGCCCAGAGCTGGTGCTCTGCAATGAGAGAGGTCACTGCAATGGGAGGCCCACACAGGCCAAAGAATAAAGATGGATGAAAAAAAACAAATAAAAATCCAATAAAAGAGGCCAAAATTTTTTTAAAAAAGTAACATGGATGTAAAAAAACCTGCTGAATTTTGTTTTTTCCGGCTATTTTGCATTATTTATTTTTAAATTTTACATTTACAGAGTTCTGTTGTTTACTGCAGTACATAAACCCGAATCAGTTATAGGTATATACATGCCCCCTCCCACTTGAACTTTCTTCTCATCTCCCTCCCCATCCCACCCGTAAGGTTGTTACAGAGCCCTTGTGTGAGTTCCCTTGGTCTTACAGCAGATTCCCATTGGTTGTCTATTTTACATATGGTAATGTACGCTTCCATGTTACTCTTTCCATACATCTCACCCACTCCTCCCTCCCCTCAATGTCCATAAGTCTGTTCTCTATGTCTGTTTCTCCATTGCTGCTCTGCATATCAGTACCATTTTTTCTAGATTCCATATACATGTGTTAGTATACAATATTTACCTTTCTCTTTCTGACTTACTTCACTCTATATAATAGATTCTAGGTTCATCTACCTCATTAGGACTGACTCAAATGCATTAAAAAATTGCTCATTTAAACAGCGGTTGATTTTCATGGTGAAGAAATTCTCCTGACAACAAATAGATAGTTCTACAGTATAAGTGGCAGCCAACTGGGAGTGCCTTACAGGACTGTGCAAAGATTTAAGGGCATAATGCAGGGAAAGCATAGGATACTCTGTTAGAGATTGCCCTCAATCAGCATTGGCTATGACGTGCTGTGCACAGTCATGTCCAACTCTTTTGTAACCCCATGGACTGTAGCCTGCCAGGCTCCTCTGTCCATACAATTTCCCAGACAAGAATGCAAGAGCTGATTGCCATTTCCTCCTCTAGGGAATCTTCCTGACCCAGGGGGCGAAGCCACATCTCCTGCATTGGCAGGTAGATCCTTGACCAATGGGACCCCTGGGAATATTGGCTGTAATCATTATCAGTCATTACTCAGACTTAGGTTGTTGAATCCACAGCTTTTTTTTTCTTTGGTCCTTCTGCTTCTCAGTGGTTGCTCTAGAATTTTATAGAGAAGACCTTTGGACAAACAGTGTGGCTGGAAAACGGTCTATATGGCCTGGTTTGAAGCAGTGTTTGCATAGCAAGCGCATCCCTTCCTCACACTAGCACTACATGCTTGGATATGAAGAGGAGGGCAAAGAGTCATCGATGACAGTGGGGACGAGCACTGAAGCTTTCCCACTATATTACTGGGTATGTTGCCTCTGGTCTAAGAACTTGGGCTTTTGGCTCTGAATTGTTTGCCATCATTGGTCATCAACTTTCTGTTCAGGTGCAGCTGCATTCTGCATTTAGTCAGATCTCTGATTTCCTTGAATTCTAGGCCGTTGCCCCTTCCAGGCCTCCAGGAGCCAACCCACCCCGTCTCCCCATATTTCTGGCCTCCCTCCTCTTTCCCCATTCACTGTCCCCCGCTTTGGGATGACTGGCTCACTGATCTCCTGAGGGGGTGGGCACCTCATCAGGGCACCTAAGTGCACTCTTCCCACTGCATGGAATACCCTGCCCATTCTCAACTGCCAGAAAACTTCTCATTCTTGAACACCTAACTGAGTCCATTGTAGAGATTTTTCCATCTCTGGAGTTAGGCCTCCTTAGAAAGTAATCCTTCTGGGACTTTCCTGGTGGTCCTGTGGCTAAGAATTCGCCATGCCATGCAAGGGACGTGGGCTCGATCTCTGGTCGGGGAACTAAGATCCTACAAGCTGCAGGACCACCAGAGAACCCTCGTGCCACAAACTGCAGAGTCCACATGCCCCAGGGAAAGATTCCAAGTGCTGCAAAGATTTAAGGGCATAATGCAGGGAAAGCATAGGATACTCTGTTAGAGATTGCCCTCAATCAGCATTGGCTATGACGTGCTGTGCACAGTCATGTCCAACTCTTTTGTAACCCCATGGACTGTAGCCTGCCAGGCTCCTCTGTCCATACAATTTCCCAGACAAGAATGCAAGAGCTGATTGCCATTTCCTCCTCTAGGGAATCTTCCTGACCCAGGGGGCGAAGCCACATCTCCTGCATTGGCAGGTAGATCCTTGACCAATGGGACCCCTGGGAATATTGGCTGTAATCATTATCAGTCATTACTCAGACTTAGGTTGTTGAATCCACAGCTTTTTTTTTCTTTGGTCCTTCTGCTTCTCAGTGGTTGCTCTAGAATTTTATAGAGAAGACCTTTGGACAAACAGTGTGGCTGGAAAACGGTCTATATGGCCTGGTTTGAAGCAGTGTTTGCATAGCAAGCGCATCCCTTCCTCACACTAGCACTACATGCTTGGATATGAAGAGGAGGGCAAAGAGTCATCGATGACAGTGGGGACGAGCACTGAAGCTTTCCCACTATATTACTGGGTATGTTGCCTCTGGTCTAAGAACTTGGGCTTTTGGCTCTGAATTGTTTGCCATCATTGGTCATCAACTTTCTGTTCAGGTGCAGCTGCATTCTGCATTTAGTCAGATCTCTGATTTCCTTGAATTCTAGGCCGTTGCCCCTTCCAGGCCTCCAGGAGCCAACCCACCCCGTCTCCCCATATTTCTGGCCTCCCTCCTCTTTCCCCATTCACTGTCCCCCGCTTTGGGATGACTGGCTCACTGATCTCCTGAGGGCGTGGGCACCTCATCAGGGCACCTAAGTGCACTCTTCCCACTGCATGGAATACCCTGCCCATTCTCAACTGCCAGAAAACTTCTCATTCTTGAACACCTAACTGAGTCCATTGTAGAGATTTTTCCATCTCTGGAGTTAGGCCTCCTTAGAAAGTAATCCTTCTGGGACTTTCCTGGTGGTCCTGTGGCTAAGAATTCGCCATGCCATGCAAGGGACGTGGGCTCGATCTCTGGTCGGGGAACTAAGATCCTACAAGCTGCAGGACCACCAGAGAACCCTCGTGCCACAAACTGCAGAGTCCACATGCCCCAGGGAAAGATTCCAAGTGCTGCAGCTAAGACCCAATGCAGCCAAATGTAAATAAGTAAATATTAAAAATAAAAAGCAGTCCTTTTAAAGGGCTCTTACAGGGTGTTACTGGTATTGAGGATGTTTCAATATTGTATTTGTTTTATTGTTTTTCAGCTGTGAACACCTTGAGGTCAGGAATCTTGTTCTATAATTTTTTTTCATTCCTATGCTTATCACAATGATGGGTATTAAAAAATACAACTTTATTGAGTTGGAGAAATGAATGAAGGGCCTAGAAAACCTAGAAGAACTTGCCTATTCAGAAGTAGATTCTGTGAAAACTTGGGAATGATGACTTACCCATAAGACACCCTCCAATGCATAAGTCATTAAAGAAACAAAAACCTTGGGGGCGGGCTTCCCCTGGTGGTCCAGTGGGTAAGGACACCGCCTTGCAGTGCAGTGGGCGCCGGTTGGATCCCTGGCCTGGGAAGATCCCACGTGCCGCGGAGCGGCTGGACCGATGTGTCCAATCACTGAGCCGGAGCTCTGGAGCGCATGCGCCCAGAGCCAGTGCTCTGCGACGACAGACGCCACCACGATGGGAGGCCCACAGGAGTCAAAGAACAAAGACAGATGAAAATAGAGAAATGAAAGACCAATGGAAGTGGCCCGCCCGCTCCCCTCCCTTCCCAAACCGACCCCCGCCCAAACTAAATAAATAAATAAATCTTTAAAAACCTTGGGGGCTTCTTGAGAAAAGCAATCCATCACCCTCTTCCCTGTAACACTCCTGCTAAGCCTATGAAAGAGAAATTCCAAAGACTCGGCTTCATAGACTTTTTACTGTCACTCTTCCAGACCCTCCTGTGTAATTTCCAGTTTTACGAGCTAGGGAAGCTTTCTCTCATCAAAAGGTTTCTGGGAAAACAGGTAGGGTCTACAAGGGGAGGGGCTGGGAAAAATGATCTAGAAGTTGATGGGCCTTTGTGGGTTTTTTTTTTTTTTTTTTTTTTTTGATAAGAATGACTCACTGTATAGAATGCCTTCAGTGAAAAACAATAATATTTTAAAAATATGCCTATTGTCCAAGGCTTTGGGCATACAGTCAAATAATGACATAATAGGATTACAAAAGTCAGCAGCAGATGCTGGGTCAATTCTTTTCTTGCTGAACAGGCTTCTCCTGACAAAATACCAACAGCAAAGGTTCCCATTGGTAAACTCAGGTGCTTCTGTGGTCACAGGACAGGACAACCCAGAGATAAGACCTTTCATGATGGGAAAGACCTTGGGTCTGACTTCCTAACCTGGTATCCAGGTATTATAAAGAAATTTCAGTTCATTCCCATATTGAACAGTGAGTAATTCAAACTCCAACATCAGAAGTCTTGAGTTTAAGTTCAAGTTCTTGCATCTATCACTTGTGTAGCTTTGGACAAGTTGTTTACCATCCACATGTGTCATTTTCCTCCTCCATAAAATGGGTCTAATCATAATACTACTAGTGTAGACAATTATTAGTGGAAGAGTAAATCAACCAGTATATGTGACATGTTTAGATGAGTGTCTGGCATATCATAAACGTTATAGAAGTGTTAACCAATGTCATGCCAGATTTAGGAATGCTTGAGGGTAGGGCCCCTGGTGGGAAACTGGTAAATTGTGTAAGAACACTGTACATACTCCTGAACTAATACTGAGCATCTTCAAAACCGCATCCCTCTATTGTAAGTTTCCCTTACCAACAGAGGATTCTTAAAAGGCATTATCAGTTATAAGCTGGCAGGGAATACTTACAAAGGAAAAAATTATTGCAGAGCAGTGTCCAGTTCCCTTATGCAAATGTACCTGTTTTCAGTCCTCAGAAAGAGGGGAAAGTTGAATTCTGAGATAGTAATTTCGAAGCATTTGGATATCATGTCCCTCAGACATTAAAATATATAGCTAGTTAGTAAAAGGACACATCTATTCTACAGTTTTATTTGCTTGCTAATAAAATCAGCACTTTATTTCATTCTATAAAGGTATCATAATAGTTATTCTATGCTCTATGAAAACCTTTTTATATCATATCAGTTTGAATGGCTATATTTTTTGTTCTTAATTATCCTTTAAATGTTTAGTGTGAGCAGATTATGGGTTCAAATTACATTATGAGATTAATTACATTGTACAATCCACTTCTAATAGTCAACAAATGGATCATTTATGTTTTAAATTAGCCTGAATAATACTGCTTTCCAATTTCTCAACAACTAATCAGAGAGGGTACCAGATCCAGGATTTTTTGTTTACTTTTTCAGTCAATATTGAAGTCGAATACTGAGCCAGAAGAGAAAAACACCTTACTTATAGAGAAACAGAGATAAGAGTCATATTTGGAATTCTCTGTAGAAACTGTGTAAACAGAAGGGAGAGTCAAGTGAAAGACCGAAATGTGTTAGAAGACCCCACCGATCTGGATTCTGAATTCAGTGAAAATGACCTTCAAAATTGAAGGAGAATCAGAACTTTCTCTGACAATCAGAGACTGAGGAAATTTGTTGCCAGTGAACCTGCCTTGCAAGAAATATGAAAAGAAGTTCTGTAGAAAGAAGGAAACCTATGTATATCAGGAAGTCAGATCTAAATAGAAAAGGAAAAATGTTAGAGAAGAAATAGAAGAAAGTAATATAAAACATTTATTTTCTTGCTCTCAGTTGATCTAACACATAACCATTTGTTCAAAATAATAACAGAGACAATGTATTCAGTGAGCTTGATTTAGGGAAGGAACCAGGAATTCTCTGTTGTAAGTTGTTTGCATTAGTCATGAAGTGGTATAGTGTAATTTGAAAGAGATTTGGGTTAGTTATAAATATGTGATGGAAACTCAAGGGCAACCACTAAAAAAGTTTTGAAAAGTGTAATTGGTATACTAGGAGAGGATAAAAAAGGGAATCATGGGCTTCCCTGGGCGCTGGTTTGATCCCTGGCTCAGGAAGATAACATGTGCAGCAGAGTGCCTGGACCAGTGTGTCCAATTACAAGCCAGCACACTGGAGTGCATGAGCCCAGAGCTGGTGCTCTGCAGTGAGGTAGGCCACTGCAATGGGAGGCCCACACAAGTCGAAGAATAAAGATGGATGAAAATGGATGAATAACAAATTAAAAAAAACCAACAACACAGGCCAAAAATTTTAAAAAAGGGGGAGTGAGAATCATGAAATGCTCGAAAGAGAGAAGAGTAAAAGACAAAAAAAGGAACTCAGAACAAAGGCAAGGAATAGCAAATGGGTACAGATATGGTGGGTATTAATCCAAATATATCAAAGCTCTTACTAGATTTTTATAATCAAAACTACTTCCTAATGGGGTGATTAAGAGCAAGGGAGGCAACCAGATTGTTCTGGGACTTTGTCCTTTTTCTTAAACTCTCTCTGTCTGAATCATCATTAAAAGGATAGAATCATAGTACCTACCTCAAAGAGTTGTTGTAGGGTTTAAGTGAGATACTGTGAAAAGGCATACCTAAAAGTAACCTACTAGTATTTCTTGGACAGAATCAGAAATAAAGACCGAATTTTAAAAACCCATTGGATCTGAATTTTGCTTTGGGCAGAACTTTCTCTGACAATCAGAGACTGAGGAAATTTGTTGCCAGTGAACCTGCCTTGCAAGAAATATGAAAAGAAGTTCTGTAGAAAGAAGGAAACCTATGTATATCAGGAAGTCAGATCTAAATAGAAAAGGAAAAATGTTAGAGAAGAAATAGAAGAAAGTAATATAAAACATTTATTTTCTTGCTCTCAGTTGATCTAACACATAACCATTTGTTCAAAATAATAACAGAGACAATGTATTCAGTGAGCTTGATTTAGGGAAGGAACCAGGAATTCTCTGTTGTAAGTTGTTTGCATTAGTCATGAAGTGGTATAGTGTAATTTGAAAGAGATTTGGGTTAGTTATAAATATGTGATGGAAACTCAAGGGCAACCACTAAAAAAGTTTTGAAAAGTGTAATTGGTATACTAGGAGAGGATAAAAAAGGGAATCATGGGCTTCCCTGGGCGCTGGTTTGATCCCTGGCTCAGGAAGATAACATGTGCAGCAGAGTGCCTGGACCAGTGTGTCCAATTACAAGCCAGCACACTGGAGTGCATGAGCCCAGAGCTGGTGCTCTGCAGTGAGGTAGGCCACTGCAATGGGAGGCCCACACAAGTCGAAGAATAAAGATGGATGAAAATGGATGAATAACAAATTAAAAAAAACCAACAACACAGGCCAAAAATTTTAAAAAAGGGGGAGTGAGAATCATGAAATGCTCGAAAGAGAGAAGAGTAAAAGACAAAAAAAGGAACTCAGAACAAAGGCAAGGAATAGCAAATGGGTACAGATATGGTGGGTATTAATCCAAATATATCAAAGCTCTTACTAGATTTTTATAATCAAAACTACTTCCTAATGGGGTGATTAAGAGCAAGGGAGGCAACCAGATTGTTCTGGGACTTTGTCCTTTTTCTTAAACTCTCTCTGTCTGAATCATCATTAAAAGGATAGAATCATAGTACCTACCTCAAAGAGTTGTTGTAGGGTTTAAGTGAGATACTGTACATAAGACCTTTAAATATAGTGCCTGGCATATGAAAAATACTCGATAAATGTAACCTACTAGTATTTCTTGGACAGAATCAGAAAAAAAAATGTTTAAGTACTTACTATATATAGATATAATATATGCGATAAGCTGATACAATTTGAATTGTGTTATATGCATATAGAAAAATTAGAACATCTATTAAGTATGTGTGTTTGTGTCTGAGAGAGAGGAAAGGAAAAAAATCCTACCACTCAACAACAACTTTGATCAACAATGCCTTGAAAACACTCAGATTCTTTTAATAGATGTGTGTGTTAACTCACTTTAGTTGTGTCCTACTCTTTGCAACCCCATGGACTATAGCCCATCAGGCTATTCTGTCCATGGGATTCTCCAGGCAAGAATACTGGAGTGGATTTCCATGTCCTCCTCTAGGAGATCTTCCCAATCCACAGATAGAGCCCTTGTCTCTTAGCTCTCCTGCATTGATAAACAGGTTCTTTACCACTAGCGCTACCTGGGAAGTCCCTTTTAATGTATGTTGTTCTTCAGTCATCCAGTCATGTCTGACTCTTTGTGACCCCATGGACTGCAGCATGCCAGGCCTCCTTGTCCCTCACCATCTCCCAGAGTTTGCCCAAGTTTGTGTCCAATGCCATTTCATCTTCTGATGCCCTCATCTTCTTCTTCTGCCCTCAAACTTTCCCAGCATCAGGGACTTTTCCAATGAGTTGTCTCTTTGCATCAGGTGGCCACAGTTTTGGAGCTTCAGCTTCAGCAGCAATCCTTCCAATAAATATTCAGTGTTGATCTCTCTTTAGATTGACTGGTTTGCTCTCCTGGCTGTCCAAGGGACTCTCATGAGTCTTTTCCAGCACCACAGTTCAAAGGCATCAGCTCTTTGGGCTCTTACCTCTTTACAGTCCAATTGTCACAACTGTATGTGACCACTGGGAAGACCATAGCCTTGACATGTGCTAACAGAGTAATGTCTAGGTTTGTCATAGCTTTCCTGCCAAGAAGCAACCGTCTTCTGATTTCATGGCTGCAGTCACCATCCACAGTGATTTTAGAGCCTAAGAAGAGGAAAATGTCACTACTTCCACCTTCAATTTGCCATTAAATAATGGGGATGAATGCCATAATCCTAGCTTATTTTATTTTTACAGTTTTGTTGTTTACTGTCATGCATACACCCAAATCAGCCATAGGTGTACGTATGTCCCCTCCCACTTGAACTTGCCTCCCGTCTCCCTCCCCATCCCACCCCTCTAGGTTGTTACATAGTCCCTGTATGAGTTCCCTCAGTCTTACAGCAGATTCCCATTGTTTGCCTATTTCACTTGTGGTAATGTAAAATAAGTTTCCCTGCTACGCTTTCCATACATTCCTCCCTCCTCTCAAAGTCCACAAGTCTGTTCTCTATGTCTGTTTCTCCACTACTGCTCTGCATATACATTTACTGGTACCATCTTTCTAGATTCCATACACGTGTGTTAGTATACAACATTCATCCTTCTCCTTCTGACCTACTCCAGTCCACATAATAAGCTATAGGTTCATACGCCTCACCAGGACCAACCCAAATGCATTTCTTTTTATGGCTGAATAACATTCTATTGTATATATGCATCACAGCATCTCCATTCATTCATCTCTTATCAAAGAAGACATAGACACGGCCAAAAAACACATGAAAAGATGTTCAACGTCGCTCATTATTAGAGAAATGCAGCTCAGAACTACAATTAGATGTCACCTCATTCTAGTCAGAATGGCCATTATCAAAATATCATCAGACAGGGCTTCCCTGGTGGTCCAGTGGTAGAGAGTCCACCTTGCAGTGCAAGGAGGCTGGTCAAACCCGTAGCAGCAATCCTTCCAATAAATATTCAGTGTTGATCTCTCTTTAGATTGACTGGTTTGCTCTCCTGGCTGTCCAAGGGACTCTCATGAGTCTTTTCCAGCACCACAGTTCAAAGGCATCAGCTCTTTGGGCTCTTACCTCTTTACAGTCCAATTGTCACAACTGTATGTGACCACTGGGAAGACCATAGCCTTGACATGTGCTAACAGAGTAATGTCTAGGTTTGTCATAGCTTTCCTGCCAAGAAGCAACCGTCTTCTGATTTCATGGCTGCAGTCACCATCCACAGTGATTTTAGAGCCTAAGAAGAGGAAAATGTCACTACTTCCACCTTCAATTTGCCATTAAATAATGGGGATGAATGCCATAATCCTAGCTTATTTTATTTTTACAGTTTTGTTGTTTACTGTCATGCATACACCCAAATCAGCCATAGGTGTACGTATGTCCCCTCCCACTTGAACTTGCCTCCCGTCTCCCTCCCCATCCCACCCCTCTAGGTTGTTACATAGTCCCTGTATGAGTTCCCTCAGTCTTACAGCAGATTCCCATTGTTTGCCTATTTCACTTGTGGTAATGTAAAATAAGTTTCCCTGCTACGCTTTCCATACATTCCTCCCTCCTCTCAAAGTCCACAAGTCTGTTCTCTATGTCTGTTTCTCCACTACTGCTCTGCATATACATTTACTGGTACCATCTTTCTAGATTCCATACACGTGTGTTAGTATACAACATTCATCCTTCTCCTTCTGACCTACTCCAGTCCACATAATAAGCTATAGGTTCATACGCCTCACCAGGACCAACCCAAATGCATTTCTTTTTATGGCTGAATAACATTCTATTGTATATATGCATCACAGCATCTCCATTCATTCATCTCTTATCAAAGAAGACATAGACACGGCCAAAAAACACATGAAAAGATGTTCAACGTCGCTCATTATTAGAGAAATGCAGCTCAGAACTACAATTAGATGTCACCTCATTCTAGTCAGAATGGCCATTATCAAAATATCATCAGACAGGGCTTCCCTGGTGGTCCAGTGGTAGAGAGTCCACCTTGCAGTGCAAGGGGCACCAGTTTGATCCCTGGCTCGGGAAGATCCCACGTGCCTCGGAGCAGCTGGAATGGAGTGGCTGGACTGGTGTGTCCAATTATGAGTCAGTGCTCTGGAGTGGGTGAGCCCAGAGCCAGTGCTCTGCAACGAAGAGAGGCCATTGCGATGGGAAGCCCATACAGGTCAAAGAATAAAGATGAATGAAAACAAATAAATAACCAATAAGAGAGGGCAAAAAAAAAAAATATCTACAGACAATAAAGGGGCTTCCCTGGTGGTCCAGTGGTTGCGAATTCACCTGCCAATGCAGGGGATATGAGTTCGATACCTGGTCTGGGAAGATCCCACATGCTATGTAGCAACTGGGCCCATGCTCCACGAGTACTGAGTCAGCGCTCTAGAGCCTGTGAGTCACAACTACTGATGCCTGCCTGCCTAGAGCCTGTGCTTCACAATCAAAGTCACCACAGTGAGAAGTCCCTTCTCACCTCAATGAGAGAAAAACCCACACACAGCAATGAAGACCCAGCACAGTCAATAAATCAATAAAATTTACTAAAAAAAAAATCTAAAGCAATAAATGCTGGAGAGGGTTCAGGGTGGGGGGGAACACCCTTGCACCATTGGTGGGAATGTAGGTTGGCACAGCCACTATGGAGGACAGTGTGGAGATTCCTTGGAAAACTAGGAATGGAACCACCATGTGGCCCAGAAATCCCACTGCTAGGCATGGACCCTGGGGTAATCAAGATTGAAGGGGACACATGTACCCTATTGTTTGTTAGTATACAACATTCATCCTTCTCCTTCTGACCTACTCCAGTCCACATAATAAGCTATAGGTTCATACGCCTCACCAGGACCAACCCAAATGCATTTCTTTTTATGGCTGAATAACATTCTATTGTATATATGCATCACAGCATCTCCATTCATTCATCTCTTATCAAAGAAGACATAGACACGGCCAAAAAACACATGAAAAGATGTTCAACGTCGCTCATTATTAGAGAAATGCAGCTCAGAACTACAATTAGATGTCACCTCATTCTAGTCAGAATGGCCATTATCAAAATATCATCAGACAGGGCTTCCCTGGTGGTCCAGTGGTAGAGAGTCCACCTTGCAGTGCAAGGGGCACCAGTTTGATCCCTGGCTCGGGAAGATCCCACGTGCCTCGGAGCAGCTGGAATGGAGTGGCTGGACTGGTGTGTCCAATTATGAGTCAGTGCTCTGGAGTGGGTGAGCCCAGAGCCAGTGCTCTGCAACGAAGAGAGGCCATTGCGATGGGAAGCCCATACAGGTCAAAGAATAAAGATGAATGAAAACAAATAAATAACCAATAAGAGAGGGCAAAAAAAAAAAATATCTACAGACAATAAAGGGCTTCCCTGGTGGTCCAGTGGTTGCGAATTCACCTGCCAATGCAGGGGATATGAGTTCGATACCTGGTCTGGGAAGATCCCACATGCTATGTAGCAACTGGGCCCATGCTCCACGAGTACTGAGTCAGCGCTCTAGAGCCTGTGAGTCACAACTACTGATGCCTGCCTGCCTAGAGCCTGTGCTTCACAATCAAAGTCACCACAGTGAGAAGTCCCTTCTCACCTCAATGAGAGAAAAACCCACACACAGCAATGAAGACCCAGCACAGTCAATAAATCAATAAAATTTACTAAAAAAAAAATCTAAAGCAATAAATGCTGGAGAGGGTTCAGGGTGGGGGGGAACACCCTTGCACCATTGGTGGGAATGTAGGTTGGCACAGCCACTATGGAGGACAGTGTGGAGATTCCTTGGAAAACTAGGAATGGAACCACCATGTGGCCCAGAAATCCCACTGCTAGGCATGGACCCTGGGGTAATCAAGATTGAAGGGGACACATGTACCCTATTGTTTGTTGCAGCACTATTTACAATGCCCAGGTTTTTTTTTTTTAATATTTAGTTTTAAGTCGGCTCTTTCACTCTCCTCCTTCACCCTCATCAAGAGGCTCTTTAGTTCCTCTTCACTTTCTTCCATTAGAGTGATATCATCCGCATATCTAAAGTTGTTGATGTTTCTCCCGACTATCTTAATTCCAGCCTGGCATTTCTCTCGATGTGCTCAGTGTGTAGGTTAAACAAACAAGGTGACAGCAGACAGCCTTGTCATACTCCTTTCTCCATCTTGAACAAATCAGTTGTTCTATGGGGTTCTAATTGTTGCTTCTTGACCCGTATACAGATTCCTCAGGAGATAGGTAAGATCATCTGTATTCCCATACCTTTAAGAGCTTTCCATAGTTTGTCATGGTCCACATAGTCAAAGACTTTAGCATAGTTGATGAAACAGAGATAGATGTTTTAACGCATATATGCATGAAAACAATTTTTAAAGGGAATCATTATGCACGTCCAATTTTATGTGCTTTTACATTTCACATTCAATACATCACTGATGTCTTTTTATGCATAAAGACACACTTCTAGATTGTAAACGTGTGCACAAATTTTATCAGAAGTTTTAACATTTGAAAGTAACTTTTTGCTTCACTGTTTTATTAAATGATGGGAAGTCAGAGATATGCAAATGGGAATTACAAAATAACAGTTCACACTCCAGAAATAGAAGCCACTGTAGACCAATTCTCCGATGCCTTTAGTGAGTTTCACTGGGAATTCAAGCAGCAGCAGAAATATAATTGAATTTTCCATTTTCAACTGAAATGTTGAAAAGTACAAAAAAAAGAAAAAGAGAAAATGAGAGATCTACACAGGTCAGACACGAGAATTTTCCAAATGGCAAAATCTATTGCATATACTGCTGGAATTTTTATGAAAGTCATCCATGTGTTCCAGGGTCAGAAGAAAATGGAGCCAAAAGAGAAGCCGAAATTCTGTATGCTTAGGTTGGTGGTGAACTTTGTGGAGCCCCTTATTCTTCATTCCCCAACCACTGGGAGTCCCAGGAGAAGGCGGGACCTGTATTTCTCACCCATCAGCTTTTGCCTAGCAGGTCTCTGGGAAATGGTGACCTCTCCAGTCTGCAGCTGGAACAGGGGCTGTAGGATGAAAAGCTTGGGTGTAACCAGGCATCTTCTTTAAAATGTGAACAAAGAAAAGCCCACTAACTATTGATGTTTCCATCTAAAGTTGTTGATGTTTCTCCCGACTATCTTAATTCCAGCCTGGCATTTCTCTCGATGTGCTCAGTGTGTAGGTTAAACAAACAAGGTGACAGCAGACAGCCTTGTCATACTCCTTTCTCCATCTTGAACAAATCAGTTGTTCTATGGGGTTCTAATTGTTGCTTCTTGACCCGTATACAGATTCCTCAGGAGATAGGTAAGATCATCTGTATTCCCATACCTTTAAGAGCTTTCCATAGTTTGTCATGGTCCACATAGTCAAAGACTTTAGCATAGTTGATGAAACAGAGATAGATGTTTTAACGCATATATGCATGAAAACAATTTTTAAAGGGAATCATTATGCACGTCCAATTTTATGTGCTTTTACATTTCACATTCAATACATCACTGATGTCTTTTTATGCATAAAGACACACTTCTAGATTGTAAACGTGTGCACAAATTTTATCAGAAGTTTTAACATTTGAAAGTAACTTTTTGCTTCACTGTTTTATTAAATGATGGGAAGTCAGAGATATGCAAATGGGAATTACAAAATAACAGTTCACACTCCAGAAATAGAAGCCACTGTAGACCAATTCTCCGATGCCTTTAGTGAGTTTCACTGGGAATTCAAGCAGCAGCAGAAATATAATTGAATTTTCCATTTTCAACTGAAATGTTGAAAAGTACAAAAAAAAGAAAAAGAGAAAATGAGAGATCTACACAGGTCAGACACGAGAATTTTCCAAATGGCAAAATCTATTGCATATACTGCTGGAATTTTTATGAAAGTCATCCATGTGTTCCAGGGTCAGAAGAAAATGGAGCCAAAAGAGAAGCCGAAATTCTGTATGCTTAGGTTGGTGGTGAACTTTGTGGAGCCCCTTATTCTTCATTCCCCAACCACTGGGAGTCCCAGGAGAAGGCGGGACCTGTATTTCTCACCCATCAGCTTTTGCCTAGCAGGTCTCTGGGAAATGGTGACCTCTCCAGTCTGCAGCTGGAACAGGGGCTGTAGGATGAAAAGCTTGGGTGTAACCAGGCATCTTCTTTAAAATGTGAACAAAAGAAAAGCCCACACCCTAAAGTCTGTCCTGAAAACTGGTCATTACTTTCTCCGGGTTCTACCTTTTTCTCTCACTGAGCAAATGAGGGACCATTTGAGTGACAAGTGGAGCTGCCAGTTTGAATGGCTGTGGTGGAACCGGATGGAGCCTGGGTAGGGTGGAGCCTCTGAAGCTGGAATTAATGTTAGACACCAGTCTCAAAAACAAATCACTTTTATGCTTCATGGAGGAGTTTTCTTGTTACAGTAATATTCATTATAGAAAACTTATGCAATATTTGGAAAATATAGATAGAAAGGAAAATGTAAACCAACACTAATCCCACCTTGTGTACATTTTAGTCCAGTGTTTTCTTTTGTGTTTGTTTTTGTTTTTCAGTTCTACTATTCAAATTTACAATTTCTTTTTTTAAATTTCATTTAATTAAAAAAATATACAGACTTTTGTTGTTCACAGACATGTACGTTCCCAGATTAGTCATATGCATATCCCTGGCCCCCTCCCACCTCCCAGTCCCCCACTCTCACCCCTCCAGGCCATCGCACCCCACCCCTGCAGGATCTCCTATTTAGTCCAGTGTTTTCTATGCGCATTTACTTATATAAAATTAACACAAATGAGATCATAGTGATCATGTTTTTATAGTCCGCTTTTTCCACTTGACAAAATATCAGAAACATCTTTTCATGTCATTAAATACTCTTTAACATTATGTTTTACCTTTCCACTTTAATTTTTAGGAGGTACTCCATTACAGCCTCAAGTCTCTGTTTTATTTGAGCTTTAATATCTATTTTTATTGGATGAAGCTGCTGTAGCAGCAGAAGGAGGGGCTCAGGTTTCTTTTTTATATAATGAAGGAGCTTTCCTTCTGCCATCTCTATGTAGCCTGTACCATTCATTTTATTTCATTTATATATATGACTCATGCTGAAGAGTACTTACTCTGGTACCTACCGTTAATGCGCACCATCTGTACCTGTACCTCGCGTGTTTGTAAAAGTGGTTAAAAGTTGACACCAAACTTCTTAGTTTGGTGAGTCATCATTGTAAACGAAAGGGGAAACCACCTTCTTAATCTTTCCCTGAGATCTCAGCCTCTTTAGATTAGTATGGGTTGCTTTTGATGGAGTTTTTGCCATGCAGTGTTTGAAATGGGAAAACTCTTGCATGAGTTTGAACCTGTAGTCTACCGAAACATGATAATCATGACAAAGTAAAAATGAAAGTGTTGATCACATGAGCTGTTAGTTCTCTTTCCATTAGAACAGGTCTTTATTTCTTCACTCATGAAAAACCTGTCCTGTGATTATTTTCTCCTGATGAGAAACCTTCCCACAGAGCTCATTACAAACCTCAAGTACATTCATCAACGAAGTTGATCATATAAAGCAAAACATATTCTACTTTTGTCAGTTATAGAAAGGCCATTTGTCCTTGATACCTTTCTGTTGATTTTTCTGGGCATTTGATTTTTATGAACATCACAGTGGGGCTGGTGACTTCAGTCCCACTGTGGTTCAGGGCAGCACATAGGCCTCCCTTCTGGAGTTTCTCCCATTCTTTTGCCTTTGTTTGCCTTTGCAATCCCCATTGGGCACACTGGCAGGTTCCTGCTCAGCAGCTCCCTCCCACATACCACCAGGCCCTTTCTGGGGCTGTTCCAGCTCCTCCTGTGCTGTGATGGCTCCATGTGCCTCTTGCATTGTGGTCTCCTTTCCCACCTTCTCTTCCATCCTTTTCACTTTGTCTCTTCCTTCCTCATCCTCTGTACTCTTCTTCCTTCTTGTACCTGCCCTTGCTGCCTTTTCCAGGCGTCTGCATCCCAGGTTGATGTCAGCAGGGGGTCATGCTGTCCCCAGTGTCATTACTCTGGCCTGAAGCCCCTCCAGACAAGTAAGCGCTCACCCCTGCCTGATTCTTTGACCTGACCCTGTTCCTCCTACCTGCTTTCCATCTTCAGCTACATGAGTATTATTCTTTCCAAGTGGCCACCGGTGGCTATGAACTGTGTGAATTGTGGCCGGTCCACAGTGAGAGGTGCTGTCAGGGTAAGACACACGGGATTTCAAGTTCTTAGGATGAAAAGGAAGAATGTAAACTGTCATTAATTGAAAAATTACTGATCACATGTTGAAGTGATAACATTTTGGATAAATTAGGTTAAATAAAATATATTTCTAAAATATGCTCCACTTGTTCCTCATTACTTTTTAAAATGTAGCTACTAGATACTGTGTATAACAACTTACTACAAGGGGGCCAAATAAAAATTGTCACTTGGCATCTGCCTCTATAAAGATTAGGTCACTAGCCACTGTAATCAGTGACCTTCAACACACACTGAAAGGAGTTCAGGGTGGAGATCAGGAAGGAGGCACTCTGTACTCTGGGCGAAAGTGGTAGAACAGCCCTTCATGAAGTTACATAGACTTAATGAGCCCTAATTCCTTCATCTTCTCATGTCTAGAAAAGCACTAAAACCATTAACAGAGACATCTGCTTCTTGTGACCAGCAGCCAGCCTCTGCCAAAACCATTTGTCCTTGATACCTTTCTGTTGATTTTTCTGGGCATTTGATTTTTATGAACATCACAGTGGGGCTGGTGACTTCAGTCCCACTGTGGTTCAGGGCAGCACATAGGCCTCCCTTCTGGAGTTTCTCCCATTCTTTTGCCTTTGTTTGCCTTTGCAATCCCCATTGGGCACACTGGCAGGTTCCTGCTCAGCAGCTCCCTCCCACATACCACCAGGCCCTTTCTGGGGCTGTTCCAGCTCCTCCTGTGCTGTGATGGCTCCATGTGCCTCTTGCATTGTGGTCTCCTTTCCCACCTTCTCTTCCATCCTTTTCACTTTGTCTCTTCCTTCCTCATCCTCTGTACTCTTCTTCCTTCTTGTACCTGCCCTTGCTGCCTTTTCCAGGCGTCTGCATCCCAGGTTGATGTCAGCAGGGGGTCATGCTGTCCCCAGTGTCATTACTCTGGCCTGAAGCCCCTCCAGACAAGTAAGCGCTCACCCCTGCCTGATTCTTTGACCTGACCCTGTTCCTCCTACCTGCTTTCCATCTTCAGCTACATGAGTATTATTCTTTCCAAGTGGCCACCGGTGGCTATGAACTGTGTGAATTGTGGCCGGTCCACAGTGAGAGGTGCTGTCAGGGTAAGACACACGGGATTTCAAGTTCTTAGGATGAAAAGGAAGAATGTAAACTGTCATTAATTGAAAAATTACTGATCACATGTTGAAGTGATAACATTTTGGATAAATTAGGTTAAATAAAATATATTTCTAAAATATGCTCCACTTGTTCCTCATTACTTTTTAAAATGTAGCTACTAGATACTGTGTATAACAACTTACTACAAGGGGGCCAAATAAAAATTGTCACTTGGCATCTGCCTCTATAAAGATTAGGTCACTAGCCACTGTAATCAGTGACCTTCAACACACACTGAAAGGAGTTCAGGGTGGAGATCAGGAAGGAGGCACTCTGTACTCTGGGCGAAAGTGGTAGAACAGCCCTTCATGAAGTTACATAGACTTAATGAGCCCTAATTCCTTCATCTTCTCATGTCTAGAAAAGCACTAAAACCATTAACAGAGACATCTGCTTCTTGTGACCAGCAGCCAGCCTCTGCCAAAACGTGTCGACTGCATATGCTCCTCTTCACTAAAATCATATATAATACTGACCCTCCCTCACCTCTCTGGGGCAGTTCCTAAGAGCTATCTGAGAAGCTGTATCCTGGACTATAGTCTTCATTTTGCCTCCCAAATAACACTTAGCTCACAACTCTCATGTTGTGCTTTTCTTTTTTTTCAACCAACAAAGGAATTAAAAAACAACTTTTTTCTATCACTATTTTTATTGGGCAAGAAGAGCATTTGCATTGATTTAATTCTTAATTGGGGCTTCCCTGGTGGCTCAGATGGTAAAGAATCTGCCTGCAATACAGCAGACCCAGGTTCAATCCCTGGCTTGGGAAGATCCCCTGGAGAAGGGAATGGCTACCCACACCAGTATTCTTTTTATTTTTTTTTAAACCTTTATTTTGCTTTTAACTTTTACAGAGTTTTGTTGTTTACAGATATGTATGTTCCCAGATTAGTCATATGTATATCCCCCCCTTCCCACCCCTCCCAACCATCACACAGCACCCCTGAAGGATCCCCTTTTCTCACAGAGCAATGACTAGAGCTATTTTCTTCACCTATGATAGTACAGGCCTTCATGCTACTTCCTTTACGCCTCCCACCTTCTGTTTCTTCCTCACAATGTCCATATGTCCACTGTCCATGTCTGTCTTTCCGTTGCTTCACTGTGCCACACCAGTATTCTTGTCTGGAGAATTCCATGGACAGAGGAGCCTGGCAGTTTCTCATGGAGAAGGGGTGACAGGATGAGATGTTGGATGGCATCACTGACTCAATGGACATGAATTTGAGCAAACTCTGGGAGACAGTGAAGGATAGGAAGGCCTGGTGCAATGCAGTCCTTGGGGTTGCAAAGAGTTGGACATGACTGAGATGACTTAGCACCCTTGCAGGTAGTATATTAATTACGTCAGGTTGCCATAATGAAATACCAATAGAAATTAGAGTCACTAGCCACTGTAATCAGGGGGTGGGAGATCAGGAAGGAGGCAGCCCTTCATTGAAGTTACATAGACTTAATGAGCCCTAATTCCTTCATCTTCTCATGTCTAGAAAAGCACTAAAACCATTAACAGAGACATCTGCTTCTTGTGACCAGCAGCCAGCCTCTGCCAAAACGTGTCGACTGCATATGCTCCTCTTCACTAAAATCATATATAATACTGACCCTCCCTCACCTCTCTGGGGCAGTTCCTAAGAGCTATCTGAGAAGCTGTATCCTGGACTATAGTCTTCATTTTGCCTCCCAAATAACACTTAGCTCACAACTCTCATGTTGTGCTTTTCTTTTTTTTCAACCAACAAAGGAATTAAAAAACAACTTTTTTCTATCACTATTTTTATTGGGCAAGAAGAGCATTTGCATTGATTTAATTCTTAATTGGGGCTTCCCTGGTGGCTCAGATGGTAAAGAATCTGCCTGCAATACAGCAGACCCAGGTTCAATCCCTGGCTTGGGAAGATCCCCTGGAGAAGGGAATGGCTACCCACACCAGTATTCTTTTTATTTTTTTTTAAACCTTTATTTTGCTTTTAACTTTTACAGAGTTTTGTTGTTTACAGATATGTATGTTCCCAGATTAGTCATATGTATATCCCCCCCTTCCCACCCCTCCCAACCATCACACAGCACCCCTGAAGGATCCCCTTTTCTCACAGAGCAATGACTAGAGCTATTTTCTTCACCTATGATAGTACAGGCCTTCATGCTACTTCCTTTACGCCTCCCACCTTCTGTTTCTTCCTCACAATGTCCATATGTCCACTGTCCATGTCTGTCTTTCCGTTGCTTCACTGTGCCACACCAGTATTCTTGTCTGGAGAATTCCATGGACAGAGGAGCCTGGCAGTTTCTCATGGAGAAGGGGTGACAGGATGAGATGTTGGATGGCATCACTGACTCAATGGACATGAATTTGAGCAAACTCTGGGAGACAGTGAAGGATAGGAAGGCCTGGTGCAATGCAGTCCTTGGGGTTGCAAAGAGTTGGACATGACTGAGATGACTTAGCACCCTTGCAGGTAGTATATTAATTACGTCAGGTTGCCATAATGAAATACCAATAGAAATTGATTTTCTCACAGTTCATGGAGCCCTTCCATTATTTGTATGATGCTAAGACTTCTTAGACAGTTGTCACAGAACAGTCCACAGTGGATATGATAAATCGTTAACCCAAGGTAGTTGGCAGTGAGTATGGTAACGAATTCATCAAATCTTTTGGCGATAAAGTTGACCTGACTGGATAATGGAACAGGGTGGATTAGAAGTTAGAAAGGAGTTTAAGTTATTTTTATGGTTCTGGCTGGGAATATGAGGATGTTACTCCTTGAGTTACACTAAAGAGGAGTTGAGGTACATGGAGAGAAATGTGTTGATTTTTTGAGCAACCCAGAATGTTTGTATCTACATGTGAAACATTAACTGGAAAAGTGAAACAATTATTTGAAGACTTGCAGTAAAATAATCCCATTAATGAGGATAGGGGAGAGAAGCATGCTGTCTAACTATATTGCTTTAGGAATTTTTCATTGGAGACAACAGTAGTGAAGAATCACAGCCATCTTGGCTTCCAACTGCTTCTCTCAGCAGTCCTGAAACTCACCATGTTCCTGAAGACAGAACAGAATTCACACATAGAAGGTATATTAACTTCTTATTGCTGTTGTAACAAATAAATTTATTCGCCAAAATCAACGTAAGTTTATTCTCTTACAGTTCTGAAGGTCAGAAGTCCTAAAATCAAGATGGTGACAGGGTTGTGTTCTTTCTGGAGGTTTTGAGAGACTCCGCTTTCCTGTCTTTTCCAGTTTCCAGAGGTTGACTACATTTTTTTCTTGTGGTCCCTTACTGTATCTCCCAGGCCTGTGGTGGAGCATCTTCCAGTCTCTTTCTGACTTCTGCCTCCATTGTAACATCCCTTTTTCTGACTCTGACCTTCTTCTTCCTTCTTATAAAGATGCTTGTCATTACATTGACCCACTGGGATAACCTAGGATTATCTCTCCATCTTAAGATCCTTCGTACTTATCACATTGCATTGTAATTCATTGCTTATTTCTCTGTCCCAATGGATTTTACTATAAGCAGAGATCATACCTTATTCTCCATTGCATTCTCTTGTACCTAACATATTCCCGACTAATAGTTTCATGTTGAATGGATGAATGAAAATTTGTAATAGCTTCCATAACAGCTTCTGAATCTTGAATTTCCATTACTCTTTTTATTTTACATTTCTCATTGACTCTTAGTGGTACTACAATGGTAAATGAGATAATTTCTCAAAACTGCATAAGATCTTTGGAGAAATGCTTCATTAAGCTAAGGTTCATATGCCAGTTATCAAATAAAATTGTGAACTAAAATTCACCATTTTCTTTTAGTTTTACCTGCCAAATTGTTGGCTGAGAAAACTTGGTGAATTTGAGACAGGTGAAAAAGTGTTGATTTTTTGAGCAACCCAGAATGTTTGTATCTACATGTGAAACATTAACTGGAAAAGTGAAACAATTATTTGAAGACTTGCAGTAAAATAATCCCATTAATGAGGATAGGGGAGAGAAGCATGCTGTCTAACTATATTGCTTTAGGAATTTTTCATTGGAGACAACAGTAGTGAAGAATCACAGCCATCTTGGCTTCCAACTGCTTCTCTCAGCAGTCCTGAAACTCACCATGTTCCTGAAGACAGAACAGAATTCACACATAGAAGGTATATTAACTTCTTATTGCTGTTGTAACAAATAAATTTATTCGCCAAAATCAACGTAAGTTTATTCTCTTACAGTTCTGAAGGTCAGAAGTCCTAAAATCAAGATGGTGACAGGGTTGTGTTCTTTCTGGAGGTTTTGAGAGACTCCGCTTTCCTGTCTTTTCCAGTTTCCAGAGGTTGACTACATTTTTTTCTTGTGGTCCCTTACTGTATCTCCCAGGCCTGTGGTGGAGCATCTTCCAGTCTCTTTCTGACTTCTGCCTCCTTTTTTACACCCCTTTTTTCTGACTCTGACCTTCTTCTTCCTTCTTATAAAGATGCTTGTCATTACATTGACCCACTGGGATAACCTAGGATTATCTCTCCATCTTAAGATCCTTCGTACTTATCACATTGCATTGTAATTCATTGCTTATTTCTCTGTCCCAATGGATTTTACTATAAGCAGAGATCATACCTTATTCTCCATTGCATTCTCTTGTACCTAACATATTCCCGACTAATAGTTTCATGTTGAATGGATGAATGAAAATTTGTAATAGCTTCCATAACAGCTTCTGAATCTTGAATTTCCATTACTCTTTTTATTTTACATTTCTCATTGACTCTTAGTGGTACTACAATGGTAAATGAGATAATTTCTCAAAACTGCATAAGATCTTTGGAGAAATGCTTCATTAAGCTAAGGTTCATATGCCAGTTATCAAATAAAATTGTGAACTAAAATTCACCATTTTCTTTTAGTTTTACCTGCCAAATTGTTGGCTGAGAAAACTTGGTGAATTTGAGACAGGTGAAAAAAGTATACACAATTTTACACAATGTTGAACAAAGGCAATTTTGTTTAGTTGCTGAGTCGTGTCTGACTCTTGTGACCCTATAAACTGTACCTGCCAGGCTCCTCTGTCCATGGGATTTCCTGGGCAAGAAGACAGGAGTGGATTGCCATTTCCTTCTCCAAGGGATCTTCTGGACCCAGAGATTGAACCTGGGATTCTTTACCACTGAGCCACATGGAAAGCCCAACAAATAATACATAATAAAACTGTGTAATGAGAAATAATCAGTTATTAATCAGCAGCGAGAATGATTCTTTACTACACTAGTTTTTAAAAATTAATTTTTGGCTCCACTACGTGGCCTGCAGGATCTTAGCTCGTCGACCAGGGGTCAAATTTACATCCTCTGGGATTGCCAGGGAAGTCCTAGCTTTACTTCTAACCTGTTATTTTAGGAAAAAAAACCTTGAAAAACCCTCACTGAATCTTGTATATAAATACCTCATTTCCTTGTTGGTGCAATGAAGTGGAAAGCACTCTCTTCAATTCCTGATTGGTGTTGTCAGCTTTTGCTGTTGTAAGGAACAACCCCTCACATTTCAGTGGTTCACAGAAACAATGATTTCTTCCTTTATGTGAGGATTGTGAACTTGGCTGTGGCTCTGCTGGGCATGTCTAGGCTTACTGAATTCATCTGGGTTCTACTCGCTAGACAGGTCTTTAAATTTCTGGACAAAAGTCAAAGAAGCAGTCACTCCCAGGGATCTGCTCTTCTTACAAACATGGCCAAAGCTCAAGAAGGTGGGAGAACAGAGGCAACCCATGCAGTGGTTGTAAACCTTCTGCTCCAATATGAGATAGGTCATGCCCACTGGAATTCCATTGGCTAAAAGAAGTCACATGATCGAGCCCAACTTGACTGCAGTGGGGAAACACACTCTGACTATAGGAACTGCCTACAGGCACCAGGTTAGAAAGGAACAAAAAACTGGGGACCAATAATAGAATCCACCACACTCTGTAGCCTCTGTCAAAGCCAGTATTTGACCTTTTAAATATTAACTACTCTTTAAGGATTTTAATTTGGAGTTCAATTTATGTAGCTTAAATAATATAGGTAATTATAAGGACTTCAATATGTTCTATATAAATAGGCCCCAGATGTGAAAGTAAACAGATTTGAGAATTTTAGCTAAAGAAAAATTCTAATTTTTAAGTATGTAAATGTTTTCATAGGGGTCATGATGGTAAGTTTTTCTTTACATCTGTGGATATCCAAGCCAGCAGAGAAGGATTTAACTAGAGATTTTGGCGTATAGTTACCATAAGGACCGATTTCTTGACTAATCAAGTGAAAAAGACATGAAAGGGGCAAAAGGTCTCCCTAGTGGATAATTAAATCATTCATCTGTTTGAAAGAGGAAGGGTGGACCAGATGACAGGTTTCTGCCAATTCTCTGTTTATAGTACTTTGAATTTTGAAATAAAGAAGTCTTTTAAAGACAGATGGCATTAAAACTCTTCTTACAATAGTAAAATGGCACTAAGAAGCTTAGAAGCTGACTTAATGCAGAAAATAGTAAGAAAAACATACATGAGAGAAAAATCTAACTTGGGTATTCACTGTTTACTTTTGAGAGAATAAAACATGATAGTTAATTACAATTTTAATACATTCATTGGTCTTGTTCATATTAATAAGTACCTACTGTGTGTTGAGTATTGTGATAGGTTCTTGTTGACTAGGAGATGATATAATTCATAGTTAAAAGATCTGATAAATCAGCTATAAGTGTTGGAGATCACCAGCATACTTCCTCAGAACTTTCTGCTTGCCATTTAAAAAAGGCAAGAGGATTTTAAACTATATTTCATGATGTATACTTACAAAAAATCTAAGTGCTAAAAAAATAACTGTCTTCCAGGTGATCTGTACTTTTTTCCTCAGGCATTTCCTTTCTTTCTTCCTTTTTCTTTTTCTTTTTAATTTTGGCCTCATTTTTATTGGGTTTTTATTTATTTACTTTCATCCATCTTTATTCTTTGACCTGTGTGGGACTCCCATTGCAGTGGCCTCTCTCCTTACAGACCACTGGCTTTGGACACACATGCCCCAGAGTGCTGGCTCATAATTGGACACACTGGTGCAGCTGCTTTGCCAGCCGTGGGATCTTCTTGGGCCTGAGATCGAACCGGTGCCCCTTGCACTACAAGGGGGACTCTTTACCCACTGGATCACCAGGGAAGCCCTGTTTCCTTTCATCTTTAAAAAATATTTCAATGTAGGTCCTTCCCCCTGCCAGTTTTATTGTGGTATACTTGATAGGTAAAATTGTAAGATATTTAAATGTGCAGTGTGATGACTTGATGCATATGATTTGATATATTGGGAATTCCCTATGGAGTTAACACATCTGCTATCTCGCATATTTTCTCTCTCTCTCTTTTTTTTTGATGAGAACATGTAAGTTCTACTTTCTCAGCAAATTTCATTTCTGCTATACCATAAGAATGGAATCTTTTTCTATCCTCTCACTTGGTTGGATGTGTCTCTAGATCTGAAATGGGTCTCTTGTCACCATGTTATATGTAAGACCCCTAGACCTTATTCATAACTGAATGTTGATATCCATTAACCAGTCTCTCCCAGTTTCACTGCCCAGCCCCTGACAACAACTTTTTACTCTCTGAGTTCCACTTTTTACTCTTTTTTCTCCTTTTAAGATTCCACGTGTAAATGACATTCTGTTTGGCTTATTTTACTTAGCATAAAATTCTCCACTTTCAACCATGGCCTTAGTTCTGAGGTGTTTTCAAATGACAACTGATCCTCTCTGACAGCAAATTATTGTTTTATTTGCTTTCACGGTGGAGTTGTGAACATGGCAAAGAGTGGTTCAAAGGCTGCTGCATTGGTGGATGGAGTGCTTTTTAAAAATGACCTCTTTTGAAAAGTCAAACAGCACAGCCTCATTCTGAATGATAATTCATCAGTGCGCCTGCCTGAGGAACTCAGAACTCAGTAGTTTTCTCTTTTCATGAAAGGCTGCAGCTACGATGTTTTAAAAAGCAACTAATATTTCTTATAGTAGTTGCTGTGTGGTATTTCTGAGTCTTAGGCTGTGTTCTAGCAATGGAATGTGTTTGCTTGTTTGTTTCAACCGGCCTGAGATAACTCCCACTGACACTTAGGGAGCAGACCTGTGTGGGACTCTTCCTCCTTACAGACCACTGGCTTTGGACACACATGCCCCAGAGTGCTGGCTCATAATTGGACACACTGGTGCAGCTGCTTTGCCAGCCGTGGGATCTTCTTGGGCCTGAGATCGAACCGGTGCCCCTTGCACTACAAGGGGGACTCTTTACCCACTGGATCACCAGGGAAGCCCTGTTTCCTTTCATCTTTAAAAAATATTTCAATGTAGGTCCTTCCCCCTGCCAGTTTTATTGTGGTATACTTGATAGGTAAAATTGTAAGATATTTAAATGTGCAGTGTGATGACTTGATGCATATGATTTGATATATTGGGAATTCCCTATGGAGTTAACACATCTGCTATCTCGCATATTTTCTCTCTCTCTCTCTCTCTTTTTTTTTGATGAGAACATGTAAGTTCTACTTTCTCAGCAAATTTCATTTCTGCTATACCATAAGAATGGAATCTTTTTCTATCCTCTCACTTGGTTGGATGTGTCTCTAGATCTGAAATGGGTCTCTTGTCACCATGTTATATGTAAGACCCCTAGACCTTATTCATAACTGAATGTTGATATCCATTAACCAGTCTCTCCCAGTTTCACTGCCCAGCCCCTGACAACAACTTTTTACTCTCTGAGTTCCACTTTTTACTCTTTTTTCTCCTTTTAAGATTCCACGTGTAAATGACATTCTGTTTGGCTTATTTTACTTAGCATAAAATTCTCCACTTTCAACCATGGCCTTAGTTCTGAGGTGTTTTCAAATGACAACTGATCCTCTCTGACAGCAAATTATTGTTTTATTTGCTTTCACGGTGGAGTTGTGAACATGGCAAAGAGTGGTTCAAAGGCTGCTGCATTGGTGGATGGAGTGCTTTTTAAAAATGACCTCTTTTGAAAAGTCAAACAGCACAGCCTCATTCTGAATGATAATTCATCAGTGCGCCTGCCTGAGGAACTCAGAACTCAGTAGTTTTCTCTTTTCATGAAAGGCTGCAGCTACGATGTTTTAAAAAGCAACTAATATTTCTTATAGTAGTTGCTGTGTGGTATTTCTGAGTCTTAGGCTGTGTTCTAGCAATGGAATGTGTTTGCTTGTTTGTTTCAACCGGCCTGAGATAACTCCCACTGACACTTAGGGAGCAGTTGACCAAGAGCTAGAGAGACTGAAACACTTCAGAATAGCTGATTCATATGATCCTTACACTAGGAGAGCGGGAGCTGTTTTGCGGTGCTTTGTTATTCCCATTTTGCAGATGTGAAAATTCAGGCATAGGGAGGTTGTTTGTGTAAAGTCGTGTTACAATAAATGGCAGGGTTGGGCTTTCAGCTGACTGAGTAGCTCCATTTTGCGGCCTTTTACAAAGCGAGTCCAATAACCTTATTAACAACAAACCAATTTCAATTCAGCCTTCAACTTGACTTCTGGCCTTTCCGGTTAGGACCATGAGTTTGTAATTGCATCCCTTAAAGGAGGTGAAGAACTTTTCATAGACCCTGTGGTGTTTAATTGCAAAAATACACACAGTGAAATGAATGATGACCATTAAATTAATCAGGAAAGGCTTGACTTGGGCCTAAAATGACCAATCATTCGCCAAGAATAGATCGAAAAAGTGCAGTGTAGGGGAGCCCGTGAGAATGGCTCTTTCCATCCAGGGCCCGAGGACTGCACGCAGTATACGTGGGGGACGCTTTCTCGGGGAGGAGGCCTTGTGAGAACAGGCGAGGCACAAGCCCGGGGCGCCTCGGGACGTGAACCTCCAGGTTCCGCGCGGGTCTCCCGGCTTCTGGGCCCGAGCGCTACGCTGCGGGCGCCTGAACCAGCCTCGGCGCTGCGCGGGGAATCGGTGCGCCGCCGCCGCGGGCCCGGGGCGGGAGGAGGATCGGGCGGGCGCACCCCTGTCGCGCGCTCCCAACGACCTTTGGGTTCCAGGAACGTCAGTCGGCCTGTGAGAGGGGGCGTACCGGCTAGAGCGGGAGCAAGGAGAAAGAGGGGGCAAGGCGCGCGCGGGCTGGAGCTCTCCCCGCTTCCGCTCTTCCCCCGGCCGCTGCTGCCGCCCACCGGGCTACCCCAGCTGCGGCCCCGGCCAGAGGCTCGCTCCTGGGCCTCCCGGGGGCGCCGTCTGCCCTTCCCCTTCCCTTGCTTCGCCCGCCCTCTCCTGGGGCCCGACGTGCTCGTCCCCTGCCAGTCGGGTCAGGGCGCGCCGGTGGGTTTGGCCTGCGCCGCGGCGGCGAGGCGGGGGAGCTTGCGAGCGCGAGGGGCGGGAGCGAGTGTCTGTGTGAGTCACCGGTACCTGGAGCGCGAGCGACGCAGAGCGAGCGGAGCGGAGCCCGAGCCCGAGCCGAGCCCGAGCCCGAGAGCGCGGCCGCCCCCGGCACCGGGCCCCGCCGCGCCCCCACCCGCGCTCCCGCAGCCTCCCCGAGCTCAGCGCCGCCAGCTCGCCCCGGGCCCCGCGCCGGGCCGCCCGCCGCCCTCCCGCCTGCCCGGAGGCGGTGCGGGACTCGCCGGGGGATGTCACAGCGGCTCCTCGGAGCCCCCAGCCGCCGCCGCCCAGCCGCCGCCCCCAGTAACCGCGACAATGAACCCCCAGTGCGCCCGCTGCGGGAAAGTCGTGTATCCCACGGAGAAAGTCAACTGCCTGGATAAGGTGAGCGAGGGGGCGCCGGGCCAGCCGAGACCTGCTGGGCGCTGGGCTGCACCTGCTCGGAGAAGTTTTGGCACCTGGGATGGAAAGAGATGAGTGGGTTTGTGTGCGTGTGTCTCTCTGTGTGTGGTGTGTATGTCTTGGCACCGGGTGAGGGCACACTGAGGAGGACGCCCGCAGGAGTGCCAGAGAGCACGCTTGGCGATCGTGATGTTGGATCCGGGAAAGGCTTTTGTCGGGGTGCGGGCGGCAGCTGCGGACAGCCCCAGACGGAGCGCGGTGCGCGCCCGGGAGAGCCAGGGCTGGGCCCACAGGGGCAGTTCGGGGATCCGAGCCCCTCCCACCTCCACTCGGACCCCTCACTTGGCCTGCACCCCCTCCGCAAGGATCCGACCGGATCGCCACCTCGCCATCGTCCTGGCGCCTCCCATGAAGGCGGCGAGGTGGAAAGGCGAATAATAATTAATATGTCATGGGGCGGCCGCTGCCGCATTGCTAAGAATAATCTCCGCCCGAGAACCGGGGCTGAGCTCAGCGAGCGAGACCCATGGGGGCTAATCCACCGGGTTGGGGAATTCCAGAGGGAGGGCTTTAGTCCGGCACCTGCAGCTCTGCGCCCCTGCCTTTCGCGGCTTGGATGGAGTTTAACAGCCTGGGAGCGAGACCCTGGCGCTATCCTGAGCAACTGACAATTGAACCCAGCTGAAGGCGGTCCCTGTGAAATTTGCATGTGGTCACACAACTGCTTCATAAGGGCACGGTATCACCCCTACAGTTAGCCCAGACAGAGTACATCTTTCAAAATCGTAATTTAGTGGAAGCTGGACAGGCATGGGGGGCTGGGGGTACTTACATGGTGCGCCTCCTGACACCTTGGGTTGCCGGACTTCCGATGGGCTCTGTTTATCGAGATATTCCGAACACTCTTTAGGCACTGAGAACTGGGTTCATTTTCCTTTGGAGACCACTTCACAAGCTCCATTTCGCCATCAACCCAGGGCAGAATTCCTTTTTGACTACTCATAGAAGTGTAATACTGGCAGAGCCCTTGACATTTCTTCCATCTGAGTTTGTATATTGCGGTGGAGATACATTTAAAACTCAGTTTTAATAACTACCTGGTTTATTTACTTAACTGAAAGTCAGCAGACATCCACTGGTACCTACAGTTATTTTGTTGTAGTATTTTCAGATAGGAAGACTTCACAATGCACTAAAAATGTCTCCTTTCTGTACCCATCCTGGAAAGAACTGGCATTGTACTGAAATTTTACATATTTTTTTCAGTATTGGCATAAAGGATGTTTCCACTGTGAAGTCTGCAAGATGGCTCTCAACATGAACAACTACAAAGGCTATGAAAAGAGGCCCTATTGTAATGCGTAAGTATTGTCAACAGGGTGTGCCAGGTGCGGGCACAGCAGCAGAGAAGTGCGTGAATCTGCTTGTTCTGGAGAGAAGACTTACTGTGCCACCCAGGTGTGGCAGGGACCAGTCACCAGTTTATGGCACGTATTCTGGGTCTATGTACTTTGCGGAAGGTCATTGCATTTATATCTTGCTAGTGAGTCAGGTAATTTGTGTGTCTTCAACCAGAAGGTTAGTTTTTGAAGTTCACGGTGCAGCAGAGTTAGAGACATTTATTAGAAGCTGAAGAACTTGCACACTGGAGAACATGCAGGCTATGAAATGCGTATCAGATAGATTTGCATTTTGTTTATATTTAACTTTCCATTTTAATTGTGTGGTGTTGCCATACTCGTTTTCTGCCCCAACTTAGTTGCTTGGAGAAAGGAATCTTGCTCCTTTGGCCTTAGCTGAGACCACTCCAGAGGTGCTGGATCTTAAACAGGGAGCCAGAGAATCGAAACCTGGGTATTTCCAGGTGGTTAGTAGTAGATGTGTTGGTGGGGATTAAAATTTGGTGGGCTTTTCTGTCAGCATAACCTATGATAATAGCAATTAGGTAGCATTTATACAGTACTTACCATGGTTCAAGTCCTGTTCTAAGCACTTTATGCATACTGGCTCAATTAACCATTACAGACCTTACATGTTAGTGGGGTACTATTATTCCCATTTGTCAGCTGAAGAAATTGAGACTTTGAGATGATAAGCCTCAAGAAGGGGCTCACTCCTGGAGGCTGCAAATGGTCAATATGGCCCTGTGTGTCCAAATGGTTACCTTGCTGCCCCTGGCATGTGCTTCTCCACTTTTTGAGCATCCTCCCGCCCAGATGATTTTCAGCCATGGGCTCTTGACCCTGATGGCTGAGTCTTCTTTTTCCTGGTTCCCTTGTGGAGGCTTGACCAGCCTGGAGTAGACAAGCCCTAACCTTTTGGCTGAAAAATTGCCAGAGATTCATTCTCTCTGAAGTTTTGGAAACAAGTTCATTCAGGTCTCCTGGAGATGGAGGGCCTGTAGTTTATTTGTGTTTCATTCATGGGAGTGAGTTTTTCATAGATAATTTTTTGGTGAATGGATGTAATGGGCTCATACCTGTCTAGTGAATAACTTAAAGAAGTATCTCTTTGTATTCTTCTGGTCTTAGCTTAGTCTTTATGTATAGACCAGAAACTTTTCAGGAAGTCAGACAATGGTGGCATTGAACAGAATTCACCATTTGGATAAGGTGAGTCCACAAATAGCCCAAAACCATTGATATTTTCAGCCCTCTTGTATTATGCCTCTAACTAGAATAACATGAAACAGTAAATGAGGTCCCAGTGTTGTAGTCGCCTGCCTCTGTTACACAGAAGTGCAGAGGGTTGGTTAGAGATCAAAGGTAGGCAATGGTAACTAGAGCGGAGACCCCGCTTCTGGCCCCTGGCCATCCGTGACTTCCCAGGTGGCTCAGTGGTGCGCTTTGCCTTTAGCTGAAGAGAAAGGAATCTTGCTCCTTTGGCCTTAGCTGAGACCACTCCAGAGGTGCTGGATCTTAAACAGGGAGCCAGAGAATCGAAACCTGGGTATTTCCAGGTGGTTAGTAGTAGATGTGTTGGTGGGGATTAAAATTTGGTGGGCTTTTCTGTCAGCATAACCTATGATAATAGCAATTAGGTAGCATTTATACAGTACTTACCATGGTTCAAGTCCTGTTCTAAGCACTTTATGCATACTGGCTCAATTAACCATTACAGACCTTACATGTTAGTGGGGTACTATTATTCCCATTTGTCAGCTGAAGAAATTGAGACTTTGAGATGATAAGCCTCAAGAAGGGGCTCACTCCTGGAGGCTGCAAATGGTCAATATGGCCCTGTGTGTCCAAATGGTTACCTTGCTGCCCTGGCATGTGCTTCTCCACTTTTTGAGCATCCTCCCGCCCAGATGATTTTCAGCCATGGGCTCTTGACCCTGATGGCTGAGTCTTCTTTTTCCTGGTTCCCTTGTGGAGGCTTGACCAGCCTGGAGTAGACAAGCCCTAACCTTTTGGCTGAAAAATTGCCAGAGATTCATTCTCTCTGAAGTTTTGGAAACAAGTTCATTCAGGTCTCCTGGAGATGGAGGGCCTGTAGTTTATTTGTGTTTCATTCATGGGAGTGAGTTTTTCATAGATAATTTTTTGGTGAATGGATGTAATGGGCTCATACCTGTCTAGTGAATAACTTAAAGAAGTATCTCTTTGTATTCTTCTGGTCTTAGCTTAGTCTTTATGTATAGACCAGAAACTTTTCAGGAAGTCAGACAATGGTGGCATTGAACAGAATTCACCATTTGGATAAGGTGAGTCCACAAATAGCCCAAAACCATTGATATTTTCAGCCCTCTTGTATTATGCCTCTAACTAGAATAACATGAAACAGTAAATGAGGTCCCAGTGTTGTAGTCGCCTGCCTCTGTTACACAGAAGTGCAGAGGGTTGGTTAGAGATCAAAGGTAGGCAATGGTAACTAGAGCGGAGACCCCGCTTCTGGCCCCTGGCCATCCGTGACTTCCCAGGTGGCTCAGTGGTAAAGAATCCATGTTCCAAGCAGGAGACTCGGGTTCAATCTCTGGGAGATACCCTGGAGGAGAAAATGGCAACCCATTCTGGTATTCTTGCCTGGGAAATCCCATGGACAGAGGAGCCTGGCAGGCTGAAGTAACAGGATCACAAAGGAGTTGGATGTGACTCAGTGATTAAATAACAACAACAAATATGTATTTATACGCATGCATAAGCATATACACACATATGCACACACACACAAAGAGCTGAATGAGGGAGAAAAATGATGATAACAATAAAAGGACAGAAAAAAGAAGTGTAACTGAAGTGGTCTTTGATTGTGTGGGTCACTTGAAAATTCAGTGCTTACTGCTGAGTTTCAGTTCACTCTATTTAGAAAAGACTCAGATTCTGCAGCAAGTCACGGATGACTGGTTGGCCTTCTGATTTCATAATGAACTAGTGCCCAGAACTGTGGAAATTTGGACCCCCAAACAGAAACCCTCTCTTTGTAGATAGGAAACATCCTGCTATGTTGTTTCATAGGTCTGAGTCTTATTTTTAATACTTTAGGTGGATCCTTTAAATGGAATGCTTACAGGTTTTCTCTCTAAAAATTTCTTATATAATTCTGGTACTTTGTTATTAGGTTTAGGTCTAGTTTTGGGGGATAACATCTCAGATGTTTTGCTTAATGGTAAAGCTAGTAGTCCACTTAATGGAGCAGAGACAAGAGAAGACAGAAGTCCATCTTTAGTGGGCGAATGAGTAGAGTTGACTTCAATGTTTGATATTACATTCATGTCACAGCCTGATATGCTGTCTCCCAGAAAATGAGCCTGGCACAGTTGCAGGTTCTGTCTGCTGTTTCAGGCTGGTAGGCCCCCATTCTTGATGCTGCTTATTTTTCCAAGGGCACAGGCCGCCATGTAAATTCACTGGTCAGCATGGATTACCCTCTGGGGATCCCAATGCCTCTGCTCTAAATCATTGATATTTTCAGCCCTCTTGTATTATGCCTCTAACTAGAATAACATGAAACAGTAAATGAGGTCCCAGTGTTGTAGTCGCCTGCCTCTGTTACACAGAAGTGCAGAGGGTTGGTTAGAGATCAAAGGTAGGCAATGGTAACTAGAGCGGAGACCCCGCTTCTGGCCCCTGGCCATCCGTGACTTCCCAGGTGGCTCAGTGGTAAAGAATCCATGTTCCAAGCAGGAGACTCGGGTTCAATCTCTGGGAGATACCCTGGAGGAGAAAATGGCAACCCATTCTGGTATTCTTGCCTGGGAAATCCCATGGACAGAGGAGCCTGGCAGGCTGAAGTAACAGGATCACAAAGGAGTTGGATGTGACTCAGTGATTAAATAACAACAACAAATATGTATTTATACGCATGCATAAGCATATACACACATATGCACACACACACAAAGAGCTGAATGAGGGAGAAAAATGATGATAACAATAAAAGGACAGAAAAAAGAAGTGTAACTGAAGTGGTCTTTGATTGTGTGGGTCACTTGAAAATTCAGTGCTTACTGCTGAGTTTCAGTTCACTCTATTTAGAAAAGACTCAGATTCTGCAGCAAGTCACGGATGACTGGTTGGCCTTCTGATTTCATAATGAACTAGTGCCCAGAACTGTGGAAATTTGGACCCCCAAACAGAAACCCTCTCTTTGTAGATAGGAAACATCCTGCTATGTTGTTTCATAGGTCTGAGTCTTATTTTTAATACTTTAGGTGGATCCTTTAAATGGAATGCTTACAGGTTTTCTCTCTAAAAATTTCTTATATAATTCTGGTACTTTGTTATTAGGTTTAGGTCTAGTTTTGGGGGATAACATCTCAGATGTTTTGCTTAATGGTAAAGCTAGTAGTCCACTTAATGGAGCAGAGACAAGAGAAGACAGAAGTCCATCTTTAGTGGGCGAATGAGTAGAGTTGACTTCAATGTTTGATATTACATTCATGTCACAGCCTGATATGCTGTCTCCCAGAAAATGAGCCTGGCACAGTTGCAGGTTCTGTCTGCTGTTTCAGGCTGGTAGGCCCCCATTCTTGATGCTGCTTATTTTTCCAAGGGCACAGGCCGCCATGTAAATTCACTGGTCAGCATGGATTACCCTCTGGGGATCCCAATGCCTCTGCTCTAAATCAGGTGGTGTATGTCAATCAGCTGTTCCCTGTGGTCTTGGCCAGAAGGGCTGCCATAATTTCTCTGGGTCAGTGGTGGAAAATTGATTCTCTGAGGCATACAGCTACTGGAAAATGAAATATTCTATGTCTAGTATTTTATCTGCCTCTGGTTTGACTCAGGAGTGAATATATGTACATGCTTAAATGAACGTGACTCTTCTTCACCCTCTGCAACTTTTATGAAAATTTTAGTACATACAAAATGGTTAAAAGAATAATGCAGTGAACATCTGTGTACCCTCCATTGAGACGTAACTCATTAACATCTTGCAGTATTTTCTTCATGTGTTTATCTAGCTATATGTCCAAATATATTTATTATTGTTAGACCATTTGTCAGTTTCAGGCATCAAGTTAGTTTCATACATCAAAATATTTTATCTCTATAAACAACATCATGCACATACTAAGAATAGGGATATTTTCCTTAAAGAATCACAGAGCAAATATCACTTAAGAAAATTAACAAAAATTTTATAGTAGCTTTTAAAATCCTATCCATATTTATATTTTTCTCACTTTTTTAAGGATGTCTTTCATAGCTGTTTTTTTAAAAATCCAGGGTGCAATTAAGGTTCATGCTTTACATTCAGTTATGAAAATGACCTTTTTTTTTTTGATGACTGGAGATTTGCTACCAGTTGTTTATTTATGCTATCATTTCTGTTGTTTTATATCACCTGTCAGAGCTTTTAGGAAAAGGACTTAAGTAGCATTTCTTATAAAAATAACATATGTGATTAACTTAAGAACCTTTAAAGTAAATGTTAAAATATGCTGAAAAAAATTCAGAAGCATAAGCAAACATTTAGGGTTGTTTTAGGAAAACAAAGGCTTTTTATTTTAGCTGATACCCAAGGGCAATTTTTTTTAAATGGAATGAAGTCGTGAGTATTTTCTTCGGTTTAAATGTGTTGCTTGTTTATATTCTCATGTGTTTAGAGAAGAAACAAGTTTTCTGTTTGATTTCATGCAAAGGAGAACATGTATAAAATATAATTCACATACTATTTAAATTTTGATCTTTTGATAGAAAGATCAAAGTATAGTACACACTTGATACTATATTAGGCATAATACACAGCTAGTTCCTAATGCAGCAGTGAACCCTATTAAAATATTTAAAACCAAACTGTTCGACTTGAGCACATGCCATGTTTCCATAGCCTTTACATTTTATCGGCAGGCAGTGAGCTCTTTTGCACATTCAGGATTTCTTCCCATCATGGAACTTGCAAAGAAAAGAGAACTAGGCAATATTTTTATCGCTAAGAGGTGCTGAGAAAATATTAGCTGATTAGACAAAAAGCACAGCTCATATTTGTAAGTAAATTAGTATGTCAAGTTAAACTATAAATGTATTGCTACTCAACAAGCCCCACAGACTATTACTCTTTAAGGCTGTTTGTCAAATAAATAATTTAATGTATTGTAAGTGCCAGAATGGCATTTATTATAAGTCTGTAAAAATATGTATCAGTTCTTAAGAGAGTCTGAGCAGTATTTTCTCTTAGCAATGCCAATGACTAATGCCAGTGACTGGTCACTTAATGTTCTATCCTGAAACATCACATTATTTTAGTTAAGGGAAAGGACCAGTGTGTGATGCAATCTCTTGGAGGAACACTGCCAATAATTTTCCCCAAATCATCACTTTGGCAGAGATTTTGGGGGGCGCTGCCCTTTTGTCCTGACCAGCCCATGTTTAATATCCCTTGCATCTGTGTCAAGTGTATTCTTCAGTTAGGGGCTGAAGGAGCACAAGTCTCTGTACTAAATATGCTTCATTATCCTTCCAAAGAAGCTTCCTTTTCTCACCAGATAGTGTCACTTAACATAATTTTGGAACAACTTAAAAATAAACCAGCAGGAGCCGTGCGCCATGTTTACTTTCGTTTTGCCTGTATTAGTGTTCTGTCTGGTGAATATTTATGGACTATCTATAGCCGAGATGGTGCCAGGCAAGGTGCTTCTGGTTATGGACCATTCAGAATGGTCAGCTCCATTAAGCCGGCCTGCCATGAGGGGGTTATCAAGGCCAGTGACCCAGCAGGGGGTTATCAAGGCCAGTGACCCAGCAGCTCTCATTTACCGTTTCTCTGTTGGTCATTCCCCACCAATGCCTTTGCTAAGGGGAACTCAGAGAACACAGAAGGAAATTAAATTAAACCTGAGAAAATTTCCATCACATATTTCTCTTATCTCTGCTGAGGCCTTCCAAACCTGTTTCTATAACACCCCAAGCACTTGCGTTATCTCAAGAGGACTTAGGAAATTCTTGCTATTACTCTGGCTTTAATTACTTAAGAGCTTTTCATGAAAAGGCATGATGGAGTGATTGGAGAGTTGAAGCAAGGCAGAACTGAATTCAAATCCTGGATCCATCATGTTCTACTGATTCTCTTGATCATCGAGCTTGTCTTTTCACCTGTAAAATGGGAATAGTAATGCTTAACTGGCAGACTTGAGGGAGAATGAATGCAGCTGGGGCATGTCAAGATTCCAGCTTGGTTTCTGGCACATAAGACCTTCAGGAAACTTTAGTGTTCTTTCCTTAATGGTACTTCTTAGAAGGGTGAATGAGGAGAAAGAGGATGGAGGGCAGAAGAGGAAGTTCCTCAGCATCTGCTTCCAGGCCGGCCCTCAAATACCACTGGTCACTTAATGTTCTATCCTGAAACATCACATTATTTTAGTTAAGGGAAAGGACCAGTGTGTGATGCAATCTCTTGGAGGAACACTGCCAATAATTTTCCCCAAATCATCACTTTGGCAGAGATTTTGGGGGGCGCTGCCCTTTTGTCCTGACCAGCCCATGTTTAATATCCCTTGCATCTGTGTCAAGTGTATTCTTCAGTTAGGGGCTGAAGGAGCACAAGTCTCTGTACTAAATATGCTTCATTATCCTTCCAAAGAAGCTTCCTTTTCTCACCAGATAGTGTCACTTAACATAATTTTGGAACAACTTAAAAATAAACCAGCAGGAGCCGTGCGCCATGTTTACTTTCGTTTTGCCTGTATTAGTGTTCTGTCTGGTGAATATTTATGGACTATCTATAGCCGAGATGGTGCCAGGCAAGGTGCTTCTGGTTATGGACCATTCAGAATGGTCAGCTCCATTAAGCCGGCCTGCCATGAGGGGGTTATCAAGGCCAGTGACCCAGCAGGGGGTTATCAAGGCCAGTGACCCAGCAGCTCTCATTTACCGTTTCTCTGTTGGTCATTCCCCACCAATGCCTTTGCTAAGGGGAACTCAGAGAACACAGAAGGAAATTAAATTAAACCTGAGAAAATTTCCATCACATATTTCTCTTATCTCTGCTGAGGCCTTCCAAACCTGTTTCTATAACACCCCAAGCACTTGCGTTATCTCAAGAGGACTTAGGAAATTCTTGCTATTACTCTGGCTTTAATTACTTAAGAGCTTTTCATGAAAAGGCATGATGGAGTGATTGGAGAGTTGAAGCAAGGCAGAACTGAATTCAAATCCTGGATCCATCATGTTCTACTGATTCTCTTGATCATCGAGCTTGTCTTTTCACCTGTAAAATGGGAATAGTAATGCTTAACTGGCAGACTTGAGGGAGAATGAATGCAGCTGGGGCATGTCAAGATTCCAGCTTGGTTTCTGGCACATAAGACCTTCAGGAAACTTTAGTGTTCTTTCCTTAATGGTACTTCTTAGAAGGGTGAATGAGGAGAAAGAGGATGGAGGGCAGAAGAGGAAGTTCCTCAGCATCTGCTTCCAGGCCGGCCCTCAAATACCAAAATCCGAGGCTACTCCAGGCCATGATTGGACCTCTCTTCATCTCTGATTCCTCATCCTGGAATTCAACTACCTGGGTATTGGGTTGTACTGTAGTTTTTATTGAAAAAGATCCATGTGTAAGTGGACCCTCGGTTATACTTGTATTTTGCACACTATTGATTGTTGCCCATTTGAGGGTTGTATCTAGAACTCTTAAGAGTGAGGAAGAGAAGAGAAGAGAAAAACTATTAGAATGTGTTCGAATAGTGGACAGAGTATTGTTTTGGCAAATATTTTTGAAAGTCATATGTGTAAAGTGTGTATAGCATCATGATGTAAAAAACATTTTTATTGGATGATGAAGCACTAACATGGTTTGATATTCTTAATGCCCCACATGCACAGAGTATTGGAAGTCACTGTATGTACAATGCTGTGCTGAAAGTGCATGAATTCAGTTAGCTACTGCTTTCACTCTCTCCGTCCGTGCCCACCACACCCTCTCCTATACCCAGCCACCCTTTAGGACTTAGCTCAGCAGAGTCAAATGGGACAGGAGCCCTCACCATCCTACAGAGGAACCACACGGGTCCTCTTCCTGCATGGTGGCTCTGAGGGCGTCTGTCTTGCTTGCCTCTTAGCTGCAGAGCCCGGCACTTAGTGCTCAACAGAGATGGGCTGTGTGGGTGAGTGTAGCCCAGGGTGTGGTCCTGGGCCTCCTCCCCAGTTAGGACATTCTTGCTCTTAGTCTGGCTTTCCTTACTTCAGAGCATTTGATCAGCAGGAATGATGGCGTGATTGGAGAGTTGAAGCAAGGCAGAACTGAATTCAAATCCTGGATCCATCATGTTCTACTGATTCTCTTGATCATCGAGCTTGTCTTTTCACCTGTAAAATGGGAATAGTAATGCTTAACTGGCAGACTTGAGGGAGAATGAATGCAGCTGGGGCATGTCAAGATTCCAGCTTGGTTTCTGGCACATAAGACCTTCAGGAAACTTTAGTGTTCTTTCCTTAATGGTACTTCTTAGAAGGGTGAATGAGGAGAAAGAGGATGGAGGGCAGAAGAGGAAGTTCCTCAGCATCTGCTTCCAGGCCGGCCCTCAAATACCAAAATCCGAGGCTACTCCAGGCCATGATTGGACCTCTCTTCATCTCTGATTCCTCATCCTGGAATTCAACTACCTGGGTATTGGGTTGTACTGTAGTTTTTATTGAAAAAGATCCATGTGTAAGTGGACCCTCGGTTATACTTGTATTTTGCACACTATTGATTGTTGCCCATTTGAGGGTTGTATCTAGAACTCTTAAGAGTGAGGAAGAGAAGAGAAGAGAAAAACTATTAGAATGTGTTCGAATAGTGGACAGAGTATTGTTTTGGCAAATATTTTTGAAAGTCATATGTGTAAAGTGTGTATAGCATCATGATGTAAAAAACATTTTTATTGGATGATGAAGCACTAACATGGTTTGATATTCTTAATGCCCCACATGCACAGAGTATTGGAAGTCACTGTATGTACAATGCTGTGCTGAAAGTGCATGAATTCAGTTAGCTACTGCTTTCACTCTCTCCGTCCGTGCCCACCACACCCTCTCCTATACCCAGCCACCCTTTAGGACTTAGCTCAGCAGAGTCAAATGGGACAGGAGCCCTCACCATCCTACAGAGGAACCACACGGGTCCTCTTCCTGCATGGTGGCTCTGAGGGCGTCTGTCTTGCTTGCCTCTTAGCTGCAGAGCCCGGCACTTAGTGCTCAACAGAGATGGGCTGTGTGGGTGAGTGTAGCCCAGGGTGTGGTCCTGGCCTCCTCCCCCAGTTCAGGATGGCTCCAGCCGAGTTCCTCCTGAGGCTGGACATCCAGAGGAGCAGGTTTGAGACCTTATAGAGCCTGAATGGTGGTCTGGGGGCCAAGCTTCACCAGGACTGGATGCGAAGGGATGCAATCTCCCTGCTGGAGGCATAGACTCACTTTTGCCAATCAAAAGTGAACGTGGTTGACTTTCCTTTCCGTGCTAACAGGGTCGGTTTCAAATATTATCCCTTTCTAAAAGATCCTTTATGGATGCTTATTTACATTCTTCTGAGTTTAACTATAATCTGTAAAATGGGATAATTTTTACCTAAGAGGAACTTTATATAAATGAAAAAGGGAAAATATTTGTAAGCCTCAGCACAAAACGCCTATTAGTACCCAAATGTTAGTTCCCTCCCTTATTGGTAATAAATTGAAAGTTTCTGTCTCTAATTTCACCTTTAAAGAGAGGAGAAACATGTCACATTGTTAAAAGAAACCATTTCTATGGGAGGATATTGTGATAGAGGCTCTAGTTTTCATCAATTATTGTCTGCCTTGTCTGACTGTTTGGTTACCTACTGCATAGAAAAAACAAGACCTTTTGCACATAAACCTGCCATGGGAGGCTGACAGTTGTGTTTTGTTTTCATTTCACTGAAACTGGATGATTGAAAGTGCGGGAAGGAGATGCTTTATTTGAACCAAACCGATCGGATTCTCCGCTACCGTATTGAACTATTGACGACATTGGGTGAATTTTAGTACTCTTTGAAATCGTCTTAGAAGAAAAGTGTGTATAGCATCATGATGTAAAAAACATTTTTATTGGATGATGAAGCACTAACATGGTTTGATATTCTTAATGCCCCACATGCACAGAGTATTGGAAGTCACTGTATGTACAATGCTGTGCTGAAAGTGCATGAATTCAGTTAGCTACTGCTTTCACTCTCTCCGTCCGTGCCCACCACACCCTCTCCTATACCCAGCCACCCTTTAGGACTTAGCTCAGCAGAGTCAAATGGGACAGGAGCCCTCACCATCCTACAGAGGAACCACACGGGTCCTCTTCCTGCATGGTGGCTCTGAGGGCGTCTGTCTTGCTTGCCTCTTAGCTGCAGAGCCCGGCACTTAGTGCTCAACAGAGATGGGCTGTGTGGGTGAGTGTAGCCCAGGGTGTGGTCCTGGCCTCCTCCCCCAGTTCAGGATGGCTCCAGCCGAGTTCCTCCTGAGGCTGGACATCCAGAGGAGCAGGTTTGAGACCTTATAGAGCCTGAATGGTGGTCTGGGGGCCAAGCTTCACCAGGACTGGATGCGAAGGGATGCAATCTCCCTGCTGGAGGCATAGACTCACTTTTGCCAATCAAAAGTGAACGTGGTTGACTTTCCTTTCCGTGCTAACAGGGTCGGTTTCGAAATATGATACCTTTCTAAAAGATCCTTTATGGATGCTTATTTACATTCTTCTGAGTTTAACTATAATCTGTAAAATGGGATAATTTTTACCTAAGAGGAACTTTATATAAATGAAAAAGGGAAAATATTTGTAAGCCTCAGCACAAAACGCCTATTAGTACCCAAATGTTAGTTCCCTCCCTTATTGGTAATAAATTGAAAGTTTCTGTCTCTAATTTCACCTTTAAAGAGAGGAGAAACATGTCACATTGTTAAAAGAAACCATTTCTATGGGAGGATATTGTGATAGAGGCTCTAGTTTTCATCAATTATTGTCTGCCTTGTCTGACTGTTTGGTTACCTACTGCATAGAAAAAACAAGACCTTTTGCACATAAACCTGCCATGGGAGGCTGACAGTTGTGTTTTGTTTTTCATTTCACTGAAACTTGATGATTGAAAGTGAGGGAAGGAGATGCTTTATTTGAACCAAACCGATCGGATTCTCCGCTACCGTATTGAACTATTGACGACATTGGGTGAATTTTAGTACTCTTTGAAATCGTCTTAGAAGACTATATTTACAATCATGCCCTGAGTTCTGCCACATTTGGAAGTGTTTCCGTCTCTTTATGATCTATTTGTTACAGAGTGATGTCAAATTAGAAAAGATTTGGGGATGAAGCACAGCAATACCTCCTAAATCACAGTGAGATGCAAGGTTAATGCAAGATATAGATGTGTGTGCTTAAAGGGGTATTGATTATGTGTCAGGGGCCCATCTAAGAGTGCATTTCAGTATGCCTCTTAAAACGTTTTCAGATGAGTGCTTTAGAGGACATGCGGTTCCTGGGAATGTCAGGAGAGTGAGTGAGGGAGAGCGATCCACACACGACACCCCATCCTCCAGAGCTTCAGGGCCCCTCAGAGCTCCAGCTCCAGAGGCACAGGAAGTCGGATTTTTTTTTCTTTCTCTTCTCCTCTAGTCAGCATTATTAGGAAGAACTAGGCTTTTTGCAGTGGGGGAAGTAGGAGCTGGAATAATACTGATGAGTTGAGCACCCAAAACATTTTGAGAATTTGGTAAAAGAATAATATTTTTGTTTTATTTTTAGTTGAAATGTAGTTGATTTACACTGTTAGTTTCAGGTGTATAGAAAAGTGATTCTGTTAGTTTCAGGTGTATAGAAAGGTGGTATATGTGTGTGTGTGTGTGTGTATATATATATATATGTATGTGTGTATATATATATATATATATATATATATATATATATATATATATATATATACACAGGCGTGGTTTAGTCACTAAGTCACTAAAAAAATCGTGTCCAACTATTTGTGATCCCATGGACTATAAGCTGCCAGGCTCCACTGTCCATGGGATTCTCCTGGGCAAGAATACTGGAATGGGTTGCCATGCCCTCCTCCAGGGGATCTTCCCAACCTGGGACCAAACCCGTGTCTCCTGCTGTATTTCCTGCATTGCAGGTGGATTCTTTACCACTGAGGCACCAGGGACACACACACACACATGTGTGCTAAGTTGCTTCAGTTGTATCCACCTGTCTGCGAGCCTATGAACTGCAGCCATCGTCCTAACCCACGGACTGAACCTGAGTCTCTCACGTCTCCTGCACTGGCATGCAGGTTCTCTACCACTAGTGCTAACCTGGGGAGCTCTATCTATGTATCTATCTATCTATATTCTTTTTTCAGATTCTTTTCCATTAATGGAAGATTTGAATATAGTTCCCTGTGCTATACAGTAGATCTTTGTTGTTTATCTATTTTATATGTAGTAAAAGAATGATTACTGATTCTAACATTCAGCTAATGAAACAAATGATTCTGTAGCTTCTCTCATTGAACTTGGAGGTGGGGCATAGACATAGCCAGAAAACAGGAAACCGTGGGAAGGACCAGGTTTGGATGGCAAGGATCATTTATTCTAGCCCTGGAAACCAAGAGTGCACTTTATCTGTGGTCAGCTGTGTTTTTCTGGTCCTTGAAGGCGTCTCCTTGTGTTCAACTTCTGTTTACTTTTCCACACTGTCGATTCATTCCCATTGAACCCTAGGAGGAGCTAGAAGAGAACTAGCTGGGAGTGTGTACTTTGACTAGCTTCAGATCAGTCTGTAGATGGGTGGCCTGCTACAGCCTGGCAGTCTAAACCATTTAGACACAAGTCTTTGATCAGCTCTTCTGATGCTCATTATCCCGAGCAGGGGCAGGTCAGCCATGCAGAGAGTGTGGACACAGGGGAGGCTGTGCATGGCTGGGGTCAAAGATCTGGGATGTGAAGTTAGATGGTTGCCCCCTGGTATCAAATTTGGTCTTGAAATCTAACTTCATAATCTGTTACTGGATAAAGGGTGTGAACTCCACCATGCTCAGGCAACACGCAGAAGCCTCAGGATTAGTGCAGTGAATGCACACATCATTACAGAAAGATCTATAAATAGACGTATTTTTGATGGTCTGTTTGGATGCCTGCACCATCTTCTCCTGGATCCTCTTCCCACCATCCACCCTGAACCCTGAACCCACATGTCTTGTGGCCCCAAAACAAATCATAAACCGGAAGCAATATTGTAACACATTCCATGAAGACTTAAAAAAATGATCCACATCAAAAAACATCTTAAAAGACACCAAAAAATCTTTACAAAATAGCTAAACTTTCTTTTATCTTTAAGGCACATAGCTGTGATGACTTTGTGAAGCCGTCCTGAATCTGTTAATTTCTGGTCTCTTTCTCTGTGCACAGATTAGTTTCTATATCTCAGTTTTATCACTTAACAGGAACCCTGCCTTATGCCAGAACTGTGCTTGTCTCCCCATCCAAGCTGGTTTCCCACTGAGATTGGACCATGAAGTTCTAACCAGGGTTGGAGCTGGGTTGGGGTAGGAGTCAAGTCAGCTGCAAGAGCTTTGCTTCTTAAAGGGATTATTTCTGGCGTGTGTTTCAGGAATTGGGAATATGTTGCAGTGCTGCAGTTCTTTAAAAAAAAAAAATATTTCTTGAGATTTGTTTATTTACTTTTGGCTGAGCTGGATCTCCATTGCTGTGTGGGCTGCTCTCTAGTTGTGGTGTGTGGGCTTCTCATTGTGGTGGCTTCTCTTGCTGTGGTACGTGGGCTTAGTTGCCCTGTAGCATGCGGAATCTTCCCAGGGATCGGATCCTTGTCTTCTGCATTGGCAGGCAGATTCCTAACCACTCGACCTTCAGTGCAGTGCAGTTCTGATGCATGAAGAGTGCCTCCCTTTGACTAGTGGCTGTAGATGGGTGGCCTGCTACAGCCTGGCAGTCTAAACCATTTAGACACAAGTCTTTGATCAGCTCTTCTGATGCTCATTATCCCGAGCAGGGGCAGGTCAGCCATGCAGAGAGTGTGGACACAGGGGAGGCTGTGCATGGCTGGGGTCAAAGATCTGGGATGTGAAGTTAGATGGTTGCCCCCTGGTATCAAATTTGGTCTTGAAATCTAACTTCATAATCTGTTACTGGATAAAGGGTGTGAACTCCACCATGCTCAGGCAACACGCAGAAGCCTCAGGATTAGTGCAGTGAATGCACACATCATTACAGAAAGATCTATAAATAGACGTATTTTTGATGGTCTGTTTGGATGCCTGCACCATCTTCTCCTGGATCCTCTTCCCACCATCCACCCTGAACCCTGAACCCACATGTCTTGTGGCCCCAAAACAAATCATAAACCGGAAGCAATATTGTAACACATTCCATGAAGACTTAAAAAAATGATCCACATCAAAAAACATCTTAAAAGACACCAAAAAATCTTTACAAAATAGCTAAACTTTCTTTTATCTTTAAGGCACATAGCTGTGATGACTTTGTGAAGCCGTCCTGAATCTGTTAATTTCTGGTCTCTTTCTCTGTGCACAGATTAGTTTCTATATCTCAGTTTTATCACTTAACAGGAACCCTGCCTTATGCCAGAACTGTGCTTGTCTCCCCATCCAAGCTGGTTTCCCACTGAGATTGGACCATGAAGTTCTAACCAGGGTTGGAGCTGGGTTGGGGTAGGAGTCAAGTCAGCTGCAAGAGCTTTGCTTCTTAAAGGGATTATTTCTGGCGTGTGTTTCAGGAATTGGGAATATGTTGCAGTGCTGCAGTTCTTTAAAAAAAAAAATATTTCTTGAGATTTGTTTATTTACTTTTGGCTGAGCTGGATCTCCATTGCTGTGTGGGCTGCTCTCTAGTTGTGGTGTGTGGGCTTCTCATTGTGGTGGCTTCTCTTGCTGTGGTACGTGGGCTTAGTTGCCCTGTAGCATGCGGAATCTTCCCAGGGATCGGATCCTTGTCTTCTGCATTGGCAGGCAGATTCCTAACCACTCGACCTTCAGTGCAGTGCAGTTCTGATGCATGGGTGAAGAGTGCCGTCCTCAACAGTACAGTCCTTGCTTCAGATGCCACTGCAAGTTCAGGTGTCCCTAGGCCAACCACGCTTCTGACCAATGAACTACAAATTTAGGGAGGGAGGTCTCTTTTCAGGTTTGACAATTTGCTAGAAAGACTCACAGAACTCAGGAAAGTTTTACATAAAAGATTATTGTTTGATCAGAATACAGGCAGGACCAGTCAAGTGGAGACATGTAGGACCAGGTTTGGGAGGGTTCTAGAGTTGAAGCTTCCTTGCCCTTGCTGTGTAGAGTCAGGAGGGGTCTGCTTTCCGTCCTTCCTCCCTCCTGACACATCCACGCATTCCAAATCAGGAATCTCCACCAGATCTGGAGCTTCGATGTCCAGAGTTTTTAGTGGGGTTTCATTGTGCAGGGTGACAAGTCTTTAGCCATGAGGTTATTCAAACTCCAGTGCCTCTCCCCTCCATAGAGGAAGTCCACTCACATCATCCGACTCAAAGCCCCAGCCCTATAATAATGTGATTTCTGGAGTGGCCAGACCCGTCCTGATCATCCTGCTAGCACAACTCAGGCATGGACTCCAAGGCTCCTGAATATCAAAGATATTTCCCTGATAGCTCAGCTGGTAAAGAATCTGCCTGCAGGGGCTTCCCTGGTGGTTCAGTGGGTAAAGAGTCTGCCTTGCAGTGCAGGGGCACCAGTTCGATCCCTGGTCCGGGAGGATGCCATGTGCCACAGAGCAGCTGGGCTGGTGTGTCCAGTTATGAGCCAACACTCTGGAGCACATGTGCCTGGAGCTGTTGCTCTGCAATGAGAGAGACCACTGCAATGGGAGGCCCACACAGGCCAAAGAATAAAGATGGATGAAAACAAATGATGACTTAGGGGCAAAAAAAATCTGCCTACAATGTGGCAGAAATGTGGTAGACCTGGGTTCGATCCCTGGGTTGGGAAGATCCCTTGGAGAAGTGATAGGCTACCCACTCCAGTATTCTTGCCTGGAGAATTCCATGGCTTGTCCATGGAATAGCAAAGGGTTGGCATGACTGAGTGGCTTTTTTTTTTTTTTTTTTCACTTTCTAATTCCTTGGGAAATTCTATTTAGAGTATGTCCCAGGAACCAGGGACTAATGCTAGTCAAAGTCATGATGATATAACAGGCCTGCGGCTTCCTGTCCTCATCACAAAGTCACTGTTTTATGGATATATGACAAAAGGCCTAAAAGTTCTGTCCATCAGTAGCTGAAATTTGCTAGGCAGGAAAAAACTAAAAGATTATTGTTTGATCAGAATACAGGCAGGACCAGTCAAGTGGAGACATGTAGGACCAGGTTTGGGAGGGTTCTAGAGTTGAAGCTTCCTTGCCCTTGCTGTGTAGAGTCAGGAGGGGTCTGCTTTCCGTCCTTCCTCCCTCCTGACACATCCACGCATTCCAAATCAGGAATCTCCACCAGATCTGGAGCTTCGATGTCCAGAGTTTTTAGTGGGGTTTCATTGTGCAGGGTGACAAGTCTTTAGCCATGAGGTTATTCAAACTCCAGTGCCTCTCCCCTCCATAGAGGAAGTCCACTCACATCATCCGACTCAAAGCCCCAGCCCTATAATAATGTGATTTCTGGAGTGGCCAGACCCGTCCTGATCATCCTGCTAGCACAACTCAGGCATGGACTCCAAGGCTCCTGAATATCAAAGATATTTCCCTGATAGCTCAGCTGGTAAAGAATCTGCCTGCAGGGGCTTCCCTGGTGGTTCAGTGGGTAAAGAGTCTGCCTTGCAGTGCAGGGGCACCAGTTCGATCCCTGGTCCGGGAGGATGCCATGTGCCACAGAGCAGCTGGGCTGGTGTGTCCAGTTATGAGCCAACACTCTGGAGCACATGTGCCTGGAGCTGTTGCTCTGCAATGAGAGAGACCACTGCAATGGGAGGCCCACACAGGCCAAAGAATAAAGATGGATGAAAACAAATGATGACTTAGGGGCAAAAAAAAAAAAAAATCTGCCTACAATGTGGCAGAAATGTGGTAGACCTGGGTTCGATCCCTGGGTTGGGAAGATCCCTTGGAGAAGTGATAGGCTACCCACTCCAGTATTCTTGCCTGGAGAATTCCATGGCTTGTCCATGGAATAGCAAAGGGTTGGCATGACTGAGTGGCTTTTTTTTTTTTTTTTTTTCACTTTCTAATTCCTTGGGAAATTCTATTTAGAGTATGTCCCAGGAACCAGGGACTAATGCTAGTCAAAGTCATGATGATATAACAGGCCTGCGTCTTCCTGTCCTCATCACATGTCCTGTTTGTGTTGTCAAGACTGCACTGCCCTTTCCTTTCATGAAGCTTCCTATCCCATCATGACAAGAAGGACCATCTAAAACCCACTGTATCTATGTAGTCCATCAGTAGAGGCTGAGGAAGACATGTAAATGGTTGACAGTGTGCAAACAGAAAGTGGATGGGAGAAACTATTTGTGGAAGAGCCCTTGATATAATTTCCTAAGGTTGGATTTTATAAAGGAGCAAGTCTTTCCTATCAGCAAATTACATTCTTGAGGGCGGGAATGGTCCCAATTGCCTTTGTACCCTTTGGTACCTACTGTGTGCTTGGTGATGTCCCCCCATAGTGCAGACTTCCCAGCAGCTCTGTCAGGGGCATAGTGAGCCCCTCTGGCTTTTTGAGCCATGCAGCTCAGCCTCACGCATCCCTCACTGAGAGCAGACTCAAAAAGAGGGAACAGACTTTCTTTCCATGAGGATTTGTGTGGCAATCCCACGACAGTACACATGAGCAGCAGCTAGCACTTCCTCTGTTTAGGTGGAGTATGGAAATTTATGGGACTTCCCAGGAGGCACCAGTGGTTAAGAACCTGTCTGCCAATGCAAGAGACATAAGAAAGGTGGGTTTAATTCCTGGGTCTGGAAGATCCCCTGGAGGAGGACATGGCAACCCCCTCCAGTATTCTTGCCTGGAGAATCTCACAGACAGAGGAGCCTGGCAGGCAATGGTTCATAGGGTCGCAACGAGTCAGACATGACTGAAGCGATTTAACAAACTTCCACGTGTGGAAATTTATGGCTGTATTATTGATCACTGACATGCAGTCAAACAAAAGGTGACCAGAGAAGTGCTGTCCACAGAGGTGGTTGTTAAAATCACTTTGTCAAAACTATGTTTTTCCAAAAATGTAGGAGTGATGTCTGTGTTTGTTTTGTTTTGTAGTTGGCTTAGAATGAACTTTTTGGCTGACCCAATACTTTTTGGTCACACCACTTGGTATGTGGGATCTTCCCCCACGAGGGTTTGAACCTGCACCTCCTGCACTGAAAGTGTGGAGTCTTAACCACTGGACTTCCAGGAAAGTCCCTGACTCCTGTGCTCCCTCAGCCATGGGTATTACAGGACTAGTCAAAGTCATGAGTTAACAGCTCTTTTGCCTCACAATGTCCTGTTTGTGTTGTCAAGACTGCACTGCCCTTTCCTTTCATGAAGCTTCCTATCCCATCATGACAAGAAGGACCATCTAAAACCCACTGTATCTATGTAGTCCATCAGTAGAGGCTGAGGAAGACATGTAAATGGTTGACAGTGTGCAAACAGAAAGTGGATGGGAGAAACTATTTGTGGAAGAGCCCTTGATATAATTTCCTAAGGTTGGATTTTATAAAGGAGCAAGTCTTTCCTATCAGCAAATTACATTCTTGAGGGCGGGAATGGTCCCAATTGCCTTTGTACCCTTTGGTACCTACTGTGTGCTTGGTGATGTCCCCCCATAGTGCAGACTTCCCAGCAGCTCTGTCAGGGGCATAGTGAGCCCCTCTGGCTTTTTGAGCCATGCAGCTCAGCCTCACGCATCCCTCACTGAGAGCAGACTCAAAAAGAGGGAACAGACTTTCTTTCCATGAGGATTTGTGTGGCAATCCCACGACAGTACACATGAGCAGCAGCTAGCACTTCCTCTGTTTAGGTGGAGTATGGAAATTTATGGGACTTCCCAGGAGGCACCAGTGGTTAAGAACCTGTCTGCCAATGCAAGAGACATAAGAAAGGTGGGTTTAATTCCTGGGTCTGGAAGATCCCCTGGAGGAGGACATGGCAACCCCCTCCAGTATTCTTGCCTGGAGAATCTCACAGACAGAGGAGCCTGGCAGGCAATGGTTCATAGGGTCGCAACGAGTCAGACATGACTGAAGCGATTTAACAAACTTCCACGTGTGGAAATTTATGGCTGTATTATTGATCACTGACATGCAGTCAAACAAAAGGTGACCAGAGAAGTGCTGTCCACAGAGGTGGTTGTTAAAATCACTTTGTCAAAACTATGTTTTTCCAAAAATGTAGGAGTGATGTCTGTGTTTGTTTTGTTTTGTAGTTGGCTTAGAATGAACTTTTTGGCTGACCCAATACTTTTTGGTCACACCACTTGGTATGTGGGATCTTCCCCCACGAGGGTTTGAACCTGCACCTCCTGCACTGAAAGTGTGGAGTCTTAACCACTGGACTTCCAGGAAAGTCCCTGACTCCTGTGCTCTAGCCATCAGGCCATGTATTCATTTACTTGGCTATCCATATATTTTTTGTTCCAGAAATAAGTATGATTTATTTCCTGAAACAAAATATAATCAGGGATTAATGCATCAATCCCTGATCAATGAAAAAGTCTTTATATTCTCTCATGGAAGACTTTAATTTTCTTTAGTGACTTTCTTCAATCCTGTCTTTTCTTGCAGATTTCCAGAACTTCAAAAACAACTCAGCAGGATCTGTGCTTCCTCCCTCTCCCCCATGCCAGAGCTCTAGTGCACGCTCTCTCTCTCTCTTGCTGTGTTAAACTGTTCACTGTTGTCACTGATGTAGCTCTCTGATTTCCTTAACATTAAGTGGAATTCTATTTTAAAATGTCTAGATGCTTACGGCACATAATAATTAAGGGTTATTCCTGTCAGGAATAGAAACACCATATTAAAACAGTTCTTCCTCAGAGGCTGCTAAAGAAGGAAAGTCCTGTTTAGTGGGTTTGCCTCTGTGGTCTTTTTTTTTTTTAAATGGTAGTTATGTAACATCAGGTTTTATTGGCCAGGAGTGAGGAAGCTGGTTGGTTGTATGCTTTAGCGTCATATGTACCTGAGGGGCTTGAGTGGTCAGTGAGTGCATCCATTATTTGTACACGGAGGCTGCTGTCTAGGAAGTGTCCTTCATGATGGCAGTTTGACAGATGTTGAAAGAAAAGCAGTTTGTTTTTTGTTCCTGACAAAATGGTATGTAAGAGTCACTGAGTAAACACGTGTGGATTGAGTCTAAAAGCACGTTTGTGTTGAATGAGACACAGCCGTCCTCTGTTTGATAGTAAACCTCCTAATGCCAGCATCTTTCTCTGGTGTAGACTGGTGGATCAGGAGAGAGTGCTACTCAGGATTTAAAAGGTAATTCTCTGAATTCTACTCCATGTTCTGTGGCAGCCTGAATGGGAGGGGAGTTGGGGGAGAATAGATACATGTGTATATATGACTGAGTCCCTTCAATGTTCACCTGAAACTATCACAACATTGTTAATTAGCTATAACCTAATACAAGAATAAAGAGTTTAAAATAAAAAAATTAATTCCCTGCAGGAGAAAACAGGTGGTAACATAAAAGAAAGATCCCAGTGTACAAACTGTTGGGTATAGGATAGGCTCAAGGAGGTATTATACAACATGGGAAAGCCAATGCTTTGTAATAACTGTAAATGGAAAATAGCCTTTAGAATTATATAAAAATAAAAAATTAAGGAGAAATGAAGAGGAAAGGTTAGCAATCACTTTGAAGAGGCAGCATAGCACAGAACATAATAACTCTGGAGCCAGATGGCTTGACTTCAAATCCCAGTCCCATCACGCACTAGCTCGGAAGCATCTGTGATAAGAATTTTTTGTCACAGTTTCCTCATCTGTCCTTATCAACTTGACTTTCCTGGTAGCTCAGTGGAAAACAGTTCACCTGCTAATGCAGGAGACATGGGTTCAATTCCTGATCCGGGAAGATCCTACATGCTGCAGAGTAACTAAGCTGTGAACCACAACTATTGAGCCTGTGCTCTAGAGCCTTGGAGTCACAACTACTGAAGCCCGTGTGCCATAGAGACCAAGTTCCACAACAAGAGAAGTCACCACAACAAGAAACTTGCTCACCTCAACTAGAGAATAGCCCCCTTTCCTGCAACTAGAGAAGAGCCTGTGAAAGCAGTGAAAACCCAGCATAGTGAAAAATAAATAAATAAATAATTTTTTTAAAAAAAGATGGGAAACTGAGAATTGAAAAATGCACAGACAGTAAGATTAGGGTCAGGAAAGTTAAAGGCCAACATGAACCATGACTTCTGAAAAATTCTCAAGATGAAAGAGTTCCACAAAGGAACTTTCCAGGTGGTTCAGTGGTAAAGAATCCTCCTGCCAATATAGGAGATGCAGGAGACACAGGTTCGATCCCTGGGTCGGAAAAATTCCTGGAGGAAAAAACGGCAACCCAGTCCAGTATACTTGCCAGAAAAATCCTATGGACAGAGGAGTCCAGAGGACTGAAGTCCTTAGAGTCGCAAAGAGTCAGAGAAAACTGAGCAACTGAGTGCACACATGATTCAAGAAAGGCTTAACTGTGACTTGGGGAGATGCTGGGATATTAGAACATGACATAGAAAAGCTATAACCTAATACAAGAATAAAGAGTTTAAAATAAAAAAATTAATTCCCTGCAGGAGAAAACAGGTGGTAACATAAAAGAAAGATCCCAGTGTACAAACTGTTGGGTATAGGATAGGCTCAAGGAGGTATTATACAACATGGGAAAGCCAATGCTTTGTAATAACTGTAAATGGAAAATAGCCTTTAGAATTATATAAAAATAAAAAATTAAGGAGAAATGAAGAGGAAAGGTTAGCAATCACTTTGAAGAGGCAGCATAGCACAGAACATAATAACTCTGGAGCCAGATGGCTTGACTTCAAATCCCAGTCCCATCACGCACTAGCTCGGAAGCATCTGTGATAAGAATTTTTTGTCACAGTTTCCTCATCTGTCCTTATCAACTTGACTTTCCTGGTAGCTCAGTGGAAAACAGTTCACCTGCTAATGCAGGAGACATGGGTTCAATTCCTGATCCGGGAAGATCCTACATGCTGCAGAGTAACTAAGCTGTGAACCACAACTATTGAGCCTGTGCTCTAGAGCCTTGGAGTCACAACTACTGAAGCCCGTGTGCCATAGAGACCAAGTTCCACAACAAGAGAAGTCACCACAACAAGAAACTTGCTCACCTCAACTAGAGAATAGCCCCCTTTCCTGCAACTAGAGAAGAGCCTGTGAAAGCAGTGAAAACCCAGCATAGTGAAAAATAAATAAATAAATAATTTTTTTAAAAAAAGATGGGAAACTGAGAATTGAAAAATGCACAGACAGTAAGATTAGGGTCAGGAAAGTTAAAGGCCAACATGAACCATGACTTCTGAAAAATTCTCAAGATGAAAGAGTTCCACAAAGGAACTTTCCAGGTGGTTCAGTGGTAAAGAATCCTCCTGCCAATATAGGAGATGCAGGAGACACAGGTTCGATCCCTGGGTCGGAAAAATTCCTGGAGGAAAAAACGGCAACCCAGTCCAGTATACTTGCCAGAAAAATCCTATGGACAGAGGAGTCCAGAGGACTGAAGTCCTTAGAGTCGCAAAGAGTCAGAGAAAACTGAGCAACTGAGTGCACACATGATTCAAGAAAAAGGCTTAACTGTGACTTGGGGAGATGCTGGGATATTAGAACATGACATAGAAAAAGAATTATTCAATTTCTAGTTAGCTTTCCTCTTTTCAACCAAGAAGAAGATAATTAAAACTGTAAAAGACCCATAAGCATCCTTAAGAAATTAAAGCTTAGAGAGTAATGTTAGGAGGAAGACGTCAAGCCATTCTTCATGGTAGCAAAAGAAGCTGGAATCTCTAGATCCAGATGAATGGCATTGTAAGGTTCTGAGAAGGCCCTGTGGACGTGGTTCTGGAACTGAAACCAGGGAGCCTTGGCTCTTGACAATGAGAGAAGGTGTGGTGGGGGAGTTAACCAGATGGACTAAGGTACTCAGCTGGGTTAGTTACTTCCCTTGGCTCTGCTTCTGGTCCCTCATCTGTAAAATGATGTCCTGTTGACCAAATGATCAGTGTCTCAATAATAGCACTTAACCACCTCTTCTAGTTACAGTAAGGAATAAATCAGATGACCTGTGTGAACAGTTGACAGAGTCGATACCATTTAAGTATCAGTTATACTCATTCTCTGAGATATAAGGAGTATAGTTATTGTTCTCCTTGAGAAATTATCTGCACAAAAGAGCTTTGGGAGTTTTGGAGATGGAAAAATATTTCAAGTTTTAGAAAGGGGAAGAAGAGACAGATTGTAGAAATTACTGCCTAGTAAATTTGACATTAATTCCTGGCAAAATTCTCATATGGATAACTATAGAGATGACATGGGAGAATCAACATAAAAAGTCTGAATGACTGCTGTGTGAGTTGCTAGGCCGGCCGAGCAGACTCCCGAGAATAGGTGGCTTAAATAACAAGAATGTGCAGTGTCACAGTTGTGGAGACTAGAAATCTGAAATCCAGGTGTCCACAGGATTGGTTTTTCTGGGGGTGGTGGGCATGAGGGAGGGATCTGTCCCGGGTCTCTCTCCTTCGCTTGTAGATGCTTATCTTTCTCCCTGCATCACTTCACATCATCTTCCCTCTGTGTCCGTGTCGAAATTTCTCCTTTTTACAAGGACAGCAGTCATATTGGATTAGAGCCCACCCAGATGATCGCACTTTTACTTGACTTCCTCAGTAAAGACCCTGTCTGAATGTACAGTCAGGTTCTTAGGTCCTGGGCATTAGGACTTAAGCATATCTTTTTAAAAAAATTTACTTATTTATTATTTTAAAAAATATTTATTTATTTGGCTGTGTCAGGTCTCAGTTACAGTACTCAGGATCTTCATTGCATCATGTGGGATCTTTAGTTGTGACACATGGGCTCTCTTGTTATGGTGTGAGGACTCATTAGTTGTGGCACATGGGCTTAGTTGCCCCATGGCATGTGGGATCTTAGTTCCTGGACCAGGGGTCAACCTCACATCCCCTGCATTGCAATATGGATTCTTAACCACTGACCACCAGGGGAATCCTTCAACATCTTTTTAAAGGGAAGTCAACCCTTAACAGATCTGCTTCTGGTCCCTCACAATGATGCCCGGTTGACCAAATGATCAGTGTCTCAATAATAGCACTTAACCACCTCTTCTAGTTACAGTAAGGAATAAATCAGATGACCTGTGTGAACAGTTGACAGAGTCGATACCATTTAAGTATCAGTTATACTCATTCTCTGAGATATAAGGAGTATAGTTATTGTTCTCCTTGAGAAATTATCTGCACAAAAGAGCTTTGGGAGTTTTGGAGATGGAAAAATATTTCAAGTTTTAGAAAGGGGAAGAAGAGACAGATTGTAGAAATTACTGCCTAGTAAATTTGACATTAATTCCTGGCAAAATTCTCATATGGATAACTATAGAGATGACATGGGAGAATCAACATAAAAAGTCTGAATGACTGCTGTGTGAGTTGCTAGGCCGGCCGAGCAGACTCCCGAGAATAGGTGGCTTAAATAACAAGAATGTGCAGTGTCACAGTTGTGGAGACTAGAAATCTGAAATCCAGGTGTCCACAGGATTGGTTTTTCTGGGGGTGGTGGGCATGAGGGAGGGATCTGTCCCGGGTCTCTCTCCTTCGCTTGTAGATGCTTATCTTTCTCCCTGCATCACTTCACATCATCTTCCCTCTGTGTCCGTGTCGAAATTTCTCCTTTTTACAAGGACAGCAGTCATATTGGATTAGAGCCCACCCAGATGATCGCACTTTTACTTGACTTCCTCAGTAAAGACCCTGTCTGAATGTACAGTCAGGTTCTTAGGTCCTGGGCATTAGGACTTAAGCATATCTTTTTAAAAAAATTTACTTATTTATTATTTTAAAAAATATTTATTTATTTGGCTGTGTCAGGTCTCAGTTACAGTACTCAGGATCTTCATTGCATCATGTGGGATCTTTAGTTGTGACACATGGGCTCTCTTGTTATGGTGTGAGGACTCATTAGTTGTGGCACATGGGCTTAGTTGCCCCATGGCATGTGGGATCTTAGTTCCTGGACCAGGGGTCAACCTCACATCCCCTGCATTGCAATATGGATTCTTAACCACTGACCACCAGGGGAATCCTTCAACATCTTTTTAAAGGGAAGTCAACCCTTAACAGATTCATTAACAAAAGTCAAGCCAAGCAAAATTAGCCTTATTATTTTGATGGTATAGAAGAAGTGAATTATATACACAGTGACATAGAGGGACTTTTAAAAAAGATATTCAGTACTCTTAATTTTCATGGATGAAATTTATGGTGAGTATATTCCCATTCCTCCTCATGCAGGTGCTTAATTTAATCTGCATTTGAATTAGGGCATCTTGCCGCAATATGTGCCTCTTTACTTGACTTTACATTTTCAAAATCTCACTCTTATTTTCAAGGCATAACAACTTTTTCTCATTCACCCAGGACTTTTTACTTGGTGACATTGTGTGCCTTGTAAGCTTGAGAAACAATTATGGAATTGTTCTCTGATGGATTGTTCCTGTTCACAGGAAAATGGCGTTAAAATATTTACAGAGAAATGAATTTCAGTTTCCAATGGAAAAGGCCAGTTTAAAATTTCATAGAAAATGACACCGTTCTCATCATTTTATTTTGAAAAGGAGGAGGAGGAAAAAATCTTCTGACAGTAACTTCACCTTTTAGTTCATGTGAAAGATTCCCATATAGAGATTTATTGTCGTAGTATTCCTACCATTGAGGATTTATATTTTCATTTCAGAATTTAATTATTAATTTGATCATGAAACTTTCTCAGAACTTCTTTCTTGAAACTTCTTATTATTTTATTAAGTAATGAGGAATTTCATCTGTGTTTCAAGAGACTGACTTTTGTCACGTTGGTATTTAAGTGTAAGTGCAGGGCTCCTAAGAAGTACACACCCAGGCCTGCAGGACAGGTGGATCCTCTGATAAGGCTTGTCTGAGTCCTGCTTTGTTTTTGGTAGTGCTCCCCACTTAATCTAGTCTCCCAGGTGAGCTTTATTACCAGATAGGAATCTTATCCACCCAGTGAGTTCATGTGTATTTTGAAAAGCAGCACTGCTCCTCCACCCTGCCCCCTGACTTTGAAAACAAATCCCAAACACACTCCTCCTTTTTCCTCCTCGTAATCAGATCTTAACTTTCAATGCTGCCCAAGTCTTGTTGATGTTTCTATCTTGAGTTATTTTTTTGGTAACTCTTTGTTGTACACGGCTACTTTTTCCTCCACAGGGAGCTGAATGGGAAAGCTCTTAGAGCCTTAGAAAAGGACCTAGCCCCCTTTCTCCAGTTTTCCTGGTGCCATTTCTCCTCCTGTACATGAAATAATGCTTCTATTTTTTTTTTTCTTTATAGTTTCTACTGGTTCTTTCTGTTTTTACCATTTGAATGGCCAGAAATTCAGCCTTTATGTGTGATGCGTGATGTGTGTGCTAAGTTGCTTCAGTCATGTCCTACTCTTTGTGACCCCATGGACTGTAGCCCCCCAGGCTCCTCTGTCCATGGGATTTCCCAGGCAAGAATACTGGACTGGGTTTCCATTTCCTTCTCCAGGGGATCTTCTTAACACAGGGACTGAACCTACAGTTCCTGTGTCTCCTGCATTGCAGGTGGATTCTTTACCTGATGAGCCACTGGGAAAACCCCTGAAGAATGATGGACCTTTTAAATTTTTCTCAGAGCCTTTGACCGCCCCCGCCGCCCCCCACCTCCATCGCCGTCCTTCCCCAAAGAAGTTTTCTGGGCCTGTCCAGAGACTGTAGTGCAGTGACCTGTTTGGCTTTGGAGAGCCAGCAAAGGCTGGTGGCCTGGGGCCTGTCTACCTCTGTCTGCATGCAGTGGAATTTGTCTCTACAGAGGGACTGCTTATGAGAGGAAGAGAAAACGTGTTTACAGAGTTCAAGGCACAATGCTTCACCAGCAGAAGCATGAATTAGCACCTGACTTGCTTTTCCAAGTGTCTCTTGCTCAATCTCTCCTTTCTAAAACTGGCCAATACTTTATCCATTCCACTGCTCTAATCTTCCTTTCAAGTATAGCAATTGTTTGAGCCTTAGCAATGAAGTGATTACCTGGGTTTTGAGTGTACATTTTAAAGCTGAAAAGTGTTACATCTTTATGGGCACAGTACTCATGATTTCAAAAGCATTCTTTTCCAAAAGTGTATTTTTCAAACTGGAATGCCTTTTCACATAATTTTAGATTATTCATAGGACTGAGAATTTTGAATGAGAGGTTGAGAAAGAAATTACGATTTTTTTCCTTTCAGCTTAAGCTTCAATTAATGGGCTTCCCCTGGTGGTCCAGTGGGTAAGGACACCACCTTGCAGTGCAAGGGATGCCAGTTCGATCCCTGGCCTGGGAAGATCCCACGTGCCACAGAGCGGCTGGACCGATGTGTCCAATTACCGAGCCGGCGCTCTGCGACAACAGAGGCCACCACGATGGGAGGCCCACAGGAGCCAAAGAACAAAGACGGATGAAAATAGAGAATTGAAAGACCAATAGAAGTGGCCTGCCCATGCCCCTCCCTCCCCACTCCACCCCCCAAAAGTTAAATTAAAAAAAAAAAAAAAGATCCTCATGTCAGAATCTTAAAGATTTATTTTATGATATTGTTGAGGAAGACAGTTTGACTTGCGTTTTTGCTTTAAAGAGTCTTTCTTTTCTGTATGTATTAATAATATCAGGCATTCTTTTCTGAACTGGGGAATTGTTTTTTCCACTGTCAGTTTTTAGCAAACATTTTTAAAAACTGAAATATATCTGGAAACTATGTCATGTATTGCTCATTATGAATTTGCTTATTTTGCCTTTCTATTCTATGTGGATTTATTATACTATGTATCATTTCACAGTCCTGCATCTTATTTTTACACTGTAAAGACTTGCATTTTATTTCTGTACGTACAGTACTCTGCCCATTCTAGACCTCTAGTGGATGCCTGAAATTGTCAACAGTACTGAATCCTGTGGGTATGATTTTTTTTCTATGAATATATTATCTATTATAAAGTTTAATTTATAAATTAGACACAGTAAGAGATCAATAATCATAACTAATAATAAAATGTAACAATTATAACAATACATTGTAGTGAAAGTTATATGAATGTGGTATCTCTGTCTTTCTCTCAGAGTATCACATTGTCCAGATTTAATGCAATTTCCATCTTAACTAAGCCCTTATCATGCACTGTGGCCATAACCTTTGCAGTTTGAGGTACAACAGCAAAACGTGAAGATTTCTTTTTCCTTCTTCATGATTTCACAGGTAGATTATTTGTTCTTACTATAGCTCATAGCAACCTCAGCCTCTGATTTGTTCCTTTCCTAATTAGGTTGGGTACTTTCACCTTTTCACTTTCACTATTCTTGGCTTTGGGGCCAATATTAACTGAAATAAGGATCACCTGCACACAAGCACTGTGACACCACAACCAGCGATCTGTTACTCAGGTGGCTAAAAAGTGATTAATGGATGGGGATACATGGGACAGAGGGATGATTCACATCTCAGGCGGTGAGACCGGGGTGGCTCAATTCCACCGAAGCCGGCGCTCTGCGAAATTGAAAATAGAGAATTGAAAGACCAATAGAAGTGGCCTGCCCATGCCCCTCCCTCCCCACTCCACCCCCCAAAAGTTAAATTAAAAAAAAAAAAAAAGATCCTCATGTCAGAATCTTAAAGATTTATTTTATGATATTGTTGAGGAAGACAGTTTGACTTGCGTTTTTGCTTTAAAGAGTCTTTCTTTTCTGTATGTATTAATAATATCAGGCATTCTTTTCTGAACTGGGGAATTGTTTTTTCCACTGTCAGTTTTTAGCAAACATTTTTAAAAACTGAAATATATCTGGAAACTATGTCATGTATTGCTCATTATGAATTTGCTTATTTTGCCTTTCTATTCTATGTGGATTTATTATACTATGTATCATTTCACAGTCCTGCATCTTATTTTTACACTGTAAAGACTTGCATTTTATTTCTGTACGTACAGTACTCTGCCCATTCTAGACCTCTAGTGGATGCCTGAAATTGTCAACAGTACTGAATCCTGTGGGTATGATTTTTTTTCTATGAATATATTATCTATTATAAAGTTTAATTTATAAATTAGACACAGTAAGAGATCAATAATCATAACTAATAATAAAATGTAACAATTATAACAATACATTGTAGTGAAAGTTATATGAATGTGGTATCTCTGTCTTTCTCTCAGAGTATCACATTGTCCAGATTTAATGCAATTTCCATCTTAACTAAGCCCTTATCATGCACTGTGGCCATAACCTTTGCAGTTTGAGGTACAACAGCAAAACGTGAAGATTTCTTTTTCCTTCTTCATGATTTCACAGGTAGATTATTTGTTCTTACTATAGCTCATAGCAACCTCAGCCTCTGATTTGTTCCTTTCCTAATTAGGTTGGGTACTTTCACCTTTTCACTTTCACTATTCTTGGCTTTGGGGCCAATATTAACTGAAATAAGGATCACCTGCACACAAGCACTGTGACACCACAACCAGCGATCTGTTACTCAGGTGGCTAAAAAGTGATTAATGGATGGGGATACATGGGACAGAGGGATGATTCACATCTCAGGCGGTGAGACCGGGTGGCTCAAGATTTCATTATTGTACTCAGAATGGCACCCACTTTAAAATGTATGCCTTGTTTACTGCTGGAATTTTCCATTTAATATTTTTGGACTGTGGTTGCCCAAGGTGATCTAAACTTTGGAAAGTGAAACCATGGATAAGGGAAGACTACAGTGCTTTTATTTTGAGAAGTGAATTTTGAGAAGTGAATTTGTAATACATTCGCCTCTATAAACTTGGTGTATGGTGTAGTCATTAAGAGCACAAATTTTGGTGAAGGACTTTTCAGTTTGAGCTCGGGACTCAATTGGTTATTGCTTCATCTCTCCAACTGCAGTATCCTTATCTATAAAATGAGGATAGTAATAGCAGCTGCCACCTGGAGTTTGATTTTCTTGAGACAGTGCATGTGAGTGCCTGACCCATGCGTACCTATTACCATTAACCGGTGCACATTAATGAGATGGAAAGTACCTAGTGCGGGGTCACAGTCTGGGGCTAGCAGATGGGAGATGTGGGATTCTAGGCCACAGAAAATCACAGAAGACAGTCTCACCCTCGTGAGACTAAGGAGAGTAAGGCCTTGGTTCTGAGTACAAAAGGCAGTGTTGCTTTTCTGTTGGATTTTTCTAATATTCAGATTACTACAAGTAAGAAAATGGATATAGAGTATATTTAAGATTTCATTAAAAATTTTTTATTGGAGTAGAGTTGGTTTACAGTGTTTTTATTGGAGTAGACTTGGCTTACAAGTTTCTGCTATATAGCAAAGTGAATCAGCCATATGTATACACATATCCCCTCTTTTTAGATTTCCTTCCCACTTAGGTCTCCATAGACTATTCAGTGGGGTTTCCCTGGTAGCTCAGAGGTAAAGAATCTGCCTGCAATGCAGGAGACCCAGGTTTGACCCCTGGGCTGTAAAGATCCCCTGGAGGAGGGTGTGGCAACCCACTCCAGTATTCTTGCCTGGAGAATTCCATGGACAGAGGAGCCTGGCGGGCGACAGTCCATGGAGTCGCACAGAGTTGGACACAACAGAAGCGACTCAGCAGCAGCAGCAGAGCACTGAGTAGACTTCCCTGTGTTGTACAGTAGGATCTCATTATTTATTTTATCCATAGTATTAATAGTGTACATATGTCAGTCCCAATCTCCTAATTATTTGTTTTTTGGAAGTCATTTTTCACTTTAGCAGAATTAATAAGAAAAGATTGTAGTCACTGGATCTCTGGACTGGAACTTGATACCATCTGTCTCCTTATTCTCTCCAAACAGGAAGTTAAATTACTGTTCTCAGTAGAGTTTGTGCCTGGAATCAAATATGTTACCTGATCTGCACTTGGCTAGGCCAGTTAAATGTTTGAATGAAATGACATCCTTCTCTTTTCCTTTCTGGAGTTTTCTGTTCTAAATTAATGTTGGCTATTTATTGATGGTGTGGAGGGTGGCTTGTGGTTTACAATCAGTTGGTCAGGGAAATCTAGTTCTTACATTTGAGCAAAACTTGGAGGAGGCCAGGGAATGAGCAGAAAAGTAGTGTGACATATGAGTGAGGTTTTTAACAGGATTGCTCTGGCAGTTGTGAAAATAATGTACTAATAGGCCCCCATATCTGTACACATATGGGGTGTGTATGTTGAGGGGACAGTCACACATAGGGTGTGTTAATACCACCATTAGTGTAAAAAAGAGTATAATTCATCATTAAAATGAAGGTTGAGTTCTCATGAGGCCTCAGTCCTTACAGGGGTTTTATCCCTGCAAGTTTGGTAGGTCATGAGGGTCCCAGGAAAGGGACAGAGGAGGGGGTGTCCATCATCATCAGTGACCAAATACTATTTTTGATTTTAGCAGGGGGATGGAACATGCGGGCATTGCTTTATGTGCTAAAGTAGATGTTTCATTTCCTTAATGTACTGTAAGCCTGCATTGATCTAGAAGGAAGTTAGAGAAATCCCATAGAATGATTAAATCTTGTTGATTTCCCAGCAGGTGAATTCATTTCTTTCCTTGCCCTCCCTCATTCTGTCCTCCCCTTTCCTGACCGTCTATGATGATCAGGGCTGAGGGCATTTCCCTAACAGACTGTACATCTCTGAGTGGTGGTTGTTAATTTCCCTTGGCTTGGCCAAAGAAACATTCCTGTCACCTCTGTCAAAATGTAGAGTAGCACCTTGGCATGCATGCGTTTTGACAACGGAACCTTGTTCTGCAGCTAGAGGCTGGCACGGTCTACTTCCTATTAATTTTCTTGTTCAATTAAGGCACTTAGGAAAACATTTGAAGAAAGTTCTCATTCTGTGGGCTCATAATAAATATCATAAAGTGATTTGCCAGTCTGTTGGCTTTGGTGGAGATTTTTGTACATAAGTTATACAAACAGTGGTTATCACAGAGGTTATAATTGGGAGAGCATCATGGCTCTTATGTTTTGAACCCTTGGAACACGGAAATGGATTTACACAGATAACCGCTCTAAAGCTTTCACATCTCATTTTTGTATTTGCCAAACACCTCCCAACTAGTTCCGTTTCTTGGCAGTGCATGTGTTTGGAGACACGTATGTTCTCCAGCAGTCGTGACTGACTTTTCTCCCACGAACCTAGTTGTGCAGGTCTGTGGATGGAGCTAAACTAGGGGGATTCTTAGTCCATCATTTCAGTTTTAATTCCTTGTAAAATATTAGCAGGAAGGCAAAGTTATTTTACATCAAAGCAACTATTTTGGGGAAGTGGCAAATTAAATTTTATGGCAGCAGCTGTGCCAAGTGGAATTTGTAGGAAGTTGAAGAGAAGTGCTTACAGCACTGTGATTTAAATCTTCAGTTTAAGAAAGATGCAAGCTGTGAATAAACTAGGGTATTGACATGTAGAAAAATATTTTTGTAAAAGTGTGTTTTAAAACCTGGGTCCTGTTGTTTGAGCCTCAGTCTTTTGAAAACAAGAACTGCTCAGATTTTGCAAAGGGCGAATTTGTTTAGAAGTCAATATGACGAACTGGAAAAGAAGGGTAACTCACTAATGGTGAGTAGTCTTCTGAGTATAGTCAGTCTGGATTCAACCAACCACTGTTAAGTATGTTAAACCCTCAGAAGTGGAACTCCGCTACTATGGGACTTCAGCATCATGGATATCAGTATTCACAGTGGGTCCTGGAACCAGTCTTCCTTGGATACTGAGGGGTAACCTTATCCCTACAACAGAGTGCGGCCAAGTGTAGCCCTTAGCAGGAGGCCATCGCTGTGCGCCATTATCCTCTTTCCTATTACCAGGCAGTGGTTACCATGGGACCATTATTGGTCCTGCTTGGCCATTGGTCATTGCCACAGTGAGCCTCTCCTACCAGCAACCGTCAGTGGGCAGCCATTAGTGGTCCTGCTCAACCATGAAGAAAGTTCTCATTCTGTGGGCTCATAATAAATATCATAAAGTGATTTGCCAGTCTGTTGGCTTTGGTGGAGATTTTTGTACATAAGTTATACAAACAGTGGTTATCACAGAGGTTATAATTGGGAGAGCATCATGGCTCTTATGTTTTGAACCCTTGGAACACGGAAATGGATTTACACAGATAACCGCTCTAAAGCTTTCACATCTCATTTTTGTATTTGCCAAACACCTCCCAACTAGTTCCGTTTCTTGGCAGTGCATGTGTTTGGAGACACGTATGTTCTCCAGCAGTCGTGACTGACTTTTCTCCCACGAACCTAGTTGTGCAGGTCTGTGGATGGAGCTAAACTAGGGGGATTCTTAGTCCATCATTTCAGTTTTAATTCCTTGTAAAATATTAGCAGGAAGGCAAAGTTATTTTACATCAAAGCAACTATTTTGGGGAAGTGGCAAATTAAATTTTATGGCAGCAGCTGTGCCAAGTGGAATTTGTAGGAAGTTGAAGAGAAGTGCTTACAGCACTGTGATTTAAATCTTCAGTTTAAGAAAGATGCAAGCTGTGAATAAACTAGGGTATTGACATGTAGAAAAATATTTTTGTAAAAGTGTGTTTTAAAACCTGGGTCCTGTTGTTTGAGCCTCAGTCTTTTGAAAACAAGAACTGCTCAGATTTTGCAAAGGGCGAATTTGTTTAGAAGTCAATATGACGAACTGGAAAAGAAGGGTAACTCACTAATGGTGAGTAGTCTTCTGAGTATAGTCAGTCTGGATTCAACCAACCACTGTTAAGTATGTTAAACCCTCAGAAGTGGAACTCCGCTACTATGGGACTTCAGCATCATGGATATCAGTATTCACAGTGGGTCCTGGAACCAGTCTTCCTTGGATACTGAGGGGTAACCTTATCCCTACAACAGAGTGCGGCCAAGTGTAGCCCTTAGCAGGAGGCCATCGCTGTGCGCCATTATCCTCTTTCCTATTACCAGGCAGTGGTTACCATGGGACCATTATTGGTCCTGCTTGGCCATTGGTCATTGCCACAGTGAGCCTCTCCTACCAGCAACCGTCAGTGGGCAGCCATTAGTGGTCCTGCTCAACCATTGGTTGGCTCCAGGCCCCTCCCTCATGCAACCAACTTCAGTGAGAGACCCTCAGTGAGGCATTCATCTAATGGTCCCTGGAATGGTGGTCATCAGCTGGAAAGTGAGATAAAGAGGTGGATCCTGGCCTTCTCCCTGGGGACCTCCAGCTTAAGCGGTCTCGGGGCATAGAGTGAGCTGGGATGCCCAGGAAACAGGCTGGGGACTGTGTCCTGCAGGGCTTCAGAGCCCTTGCCAAGGCCACCCAATGACTCAGCCCAGCCCTCAAAGTGATGGTGACTCTGTCCTCCGTCATTGCTTCTGTGACCTCATGGCAGCAGACATCTGCCTAGGACATAGTCTTTGAGACCAGCCCCTGCCATTTGGGCAGCCTAAGGAGTCTGAGGGCTGGTTAGATCCTGGGCACCTGGCTCCCTCAACCATGATGACTGAACAGGATCTGGGGACCTGACCCTGAGGGAGCCTCCAGCTGAGATCTGTTCCTCTCACCAAAGACTGGAGCTCAGAGAGTAAAAGTCATGCCTTGGGACATCTCTTGTCAGAACAGAGAGTAACATTCATTTTTTTTTCTTTTTGCTTTTGCTATTGAATTTTTTTTAATTTTACTTTTTACTTTTACAGAGTTTTGTTGTTTACAGATATGTATAATCACAGATTAGTCATAAGCACATCCCCCCCATCCCATCCCTTCAGGCCGTTGCACAGTGCCCCTTACAGGATACCCTTTTCTTACAGTGCAATGACAATAGCTTTTTTTTTTTCACATATGATAGTATAGGTTTTCATGCTACTTCCTTTATGCCTCCCATGTGGGTTCATTCCCCACAATGTCCATATGTCTATTCTCCATGTCTGTTTTTCCATCACTTCACTGCATGTGTTATCATTACCATCCTACTAGATTCCATATATATTTGCTAGTATATTGCTAGTATATTGTACTTGTCTTTCTCGTTTTGACTTACTTCACTTTTTATGATAAGTTCTAGATCCAGCCACCTCATTAGTACTGATTCTTCTACATTTCTTTTTACAGCTGTGTAGTATTCCATTCTATATATGTACCAGAGCTTTAGTATCCATTCATTTGTGGATGGACATGTAGGTTGCTTCCATGCTCTGGCTATTGTATAGAGAGCTGCAATGAACATTGGGGTACAGATGTTTCTTTCAGATTTGATTTCATCAGGGTGTAAGCCTAAGAATGGGATTGCTGGGTCGTATGGTGCTTCTATTTTTCGTTTTTTAAGGAATCTCCATACTCTTTTCCATAGAGGCTGTATCCATTTACATTCCCACCAGCTATGCAAGAGTGTTCCCTTTTCTCCACACCCTCTCTAGCATTTCTTGTCTGTCGATTTGTTGATGATGGCCAATCTGATGGGTGTGAGGTGATATCTCATTGTAGTTTTGATTTGCATTTCTCTAACAATAAGCAAGGTTGAGCATCGTTTCATGTGTTTGTTGGCCATCTGTATGTCCTCTTTGGAGGGGTGTCTGCCTAGGTCCTTTTCCCATGTTTTGATTGGGTTGTTCATTTTTCTGATGTTGAATTGTCTGAGTTACTTGTAGATTTTGGAGATTAATTCTTTATCTGTTGTTTCATTTGTTATGATTTTTCTCCCATTCTGTGGGGTGTCTGTTCACCTTGTTTGTAGTTTCTTTCGCTGTACAAAAGCTTTTAAAGTTCATGAGGTCCCACATGTTAATTTTTGTTTTAAGTTCCACTATTCTAGTAGGTGGGTCATAGAAGATCTTGCTTTGATTTATGTTCTTGAGTGTTTTGCCTATATTCTCCTCCAAGAGTTTTATGGTTTCTGATCTTACATTTAGGTCTTCAATCCATTCTGAGTTTATCTTTGTGTGTGGTGTCAGGGAATGTTCCAACTTCATTTTTTTTGGATGTAGCTGTCCAATTTTCCCAGCACCATTTGTTGAAGAGGCTGTCTTTGTCCCAATTAACGTTTTTGCCTCCCTTGTCAAAAATAAGGTACTCATAAGTGCATGGGTTTATCTCTGGTTTCTCGATCTTGTTCCATTGATCTATATTTCTGTTTTTGTGCCAGTACCATACTGTCTTGACGACTGTTGCTTTGTAGTAGAGTCTGAAGTTAGGGAGGCTGATTCCTCCAGCTCCATTCTTCTTCCTCAGGATTGCTTTGACTATTCGGGGTCTTTTGTGTTTCCATATGAACTGTGTCAATTCTTTGGTCTAGTTCTGTGAAGAAAGTAACATTCATTTGGTGAAGGTTTACAGGAATATCATTCCCTGACCATGACCTCACCTTAGGAAGAAAGTATCTGACCCCAAGAGTTTTGCAACAACTCACCCATCCCTCTCTCACCTTTCCTAGGAAAGGGCTTTTCTAAGAGCTTTGGGGAATTTGAGGTTTTTAAGGCATGAGCTACCCATCTCCTTGTACGGCCCTCAACAATGTTTCTCTGCTTCAAGCTCTGAGATTTTGGTGGTGTTTGGCTTCATTGTGTGTCTGGCATGTGAAGTTGCATTTGAGTAATATCATGGATAAAAAATGTGAGAAGGAACAGGACCTTTACCACATATTATTCCTTTTCCTGAAGTACTACCTTACTCACCCAACCCACACTGCATAACTCTCTACTGTACCCTTTTATTGCCATATATACTTCTTTGTAGTAATTTTTTGTACTTGATTGAATAATACTTTATTCTAGGGATTCCATGAGATAAGGGAATTTCATTATTTTTTGTTGCTAATGTGTCATCACTGTCTCAAAACAGTGTCTGCACAGTGATCATTTTGGCACTTGATAGGGATTTGTTTGAAGAAGAAGTCTATGAATGGTTGAATATGGGAAGCAATAGGAAGGTCAATAGAAAGATTTAGGCTCATATATTCTGAGTTCAAATGCCTTGGGGCCAGGCAGCCTAAGTAAGTGAAGGAGACTAATGAAGTGACTTGTAATGTGATGGGCTACCAGATAGAATGTCCTGGACAGCTGCCCACTTGGTAGATGTTCTCTTCCCTCCTTCAGTGGAAGCTAATTCTTCTCATCATAGGGGTTTGCACTTGGACTGTGATAAGTTTGAAGGACTCACCCTAGCAGATGGGTTAGGTTGGGGTGGACTTAAGTAGGTGAGAAGAGTGGAAGGAAGGCTGTTGGCAGACCTGGTGTGCCAAGATAGTTTTTAGTAGAGATGAGAAATCATCAGATAAGGGAATGTTTAGGAGGAAAATTTTGGCAACTAGGAATGTCTTCATGTAGAACAAAGGGCTAGTGGGTTTTGAGGTAAAGGTGAAGTCCTCACCAGAGCTAAATGAAGCAAGCACTACGAGCAGCATGATGGTCAGACCAGTAGTTTAATATTTAATACTATTCTTTCAAAGACAAATATATCAGAAAAACAGATTTCTAAAAAGTATACTACTATTCATCGAAATCTTTATGGAATAACAGAAATGGTGACTGGAAAAGGAAATCATGAGTTTTAAAGTCATATTTCTGTAGGCTGAGGGTTGAGTGGGATGTGAGAAAGGAAAGCCAGTGAATGGAAACTCCTTTTTTGAGAAGTTTTTCAAAAAAGGAAAAAAGCCGAGACTGGAACAGTGGCGGGGGCAGTGGAAAATACCAGAATACGTAAGGGGTAGGAGGGATTTATGGCACCAATGAGGATCCCTTTTGTTGAAGTGGTAAGAGCAGCACAGAGTGGATGTGGATGCCCAGCTTCCTGAGGTGGAAATGGCCAGTGGACAGTGAGGTCAGGGAGTAGGAGGAGGTCATGCACTCATTGAGTGCACAGGATGGGGTTTTGCTCTGAGGAAGATATGTGTAAGGGCAGAGTTCTGAACTGCATTTCCATTTCCACTTTTATCACAGATTTTATTAACAGGTGGTAAAAGAATATTCTTGGAAAGATGGAGGGAAAGCTTCTTTTGCTTTTTCCTTCTGACTTGAAAACCCACCAGAAGCCTTAAACACTTTCTGAAATCTTAAAAGAAGTGGTGTTCCAAACTATACCATGGAGGATATTTTGAACCTATGGAAACCCAGAAACCATTACTTTTCTGTGAAGGTTCCTGCTTTGACTCTAAGTCTAAGGCCTGTCTCTCAGAGCTTCGGTTTGCCTTTCAGTCAGATAAGTGCATCAGAAGTGCTTCGGAAAATAATGGATCAGTACTGAGGTATCATAAAATGTTATGATACTACTGTAGACATTTAGTAATGTCTTTGGAATCTGGTAAAACCTAAAGTTTATGAGTACTTTTTCATTTAAAAAGTGTTTTTGCTTTGCCAGGTATTGCTGTTTTTCCATCAGTGAATTTTGGGCTAAGGTCTTTTCAGATTGTCTCATAATAAGTCAACAAATCTATTTCAAATGTGTTTGTTACTAAGCAACGGTTGCCAAGAGCCTCTGTAATTAAGATGAAACTTGCAAGGTAACAATGCCCAAGCATAGTGGCATTTTCACCACTTTCTGACAATGTTGAGAGTAGGTGAATAAAAGCAAAAGAAGACACTATTTCAGTGAGAGCCTAGCATCTGAAATTTCTGAATATGTTGGCTGTCCACTGGTCATTTGGGACAGAATGTTTGTGTTTTGCAAATCAGCCAGTGATTTTTTTCTTTTGTGTCTGACATCTATATTCCCAATGTGAACCGGTGAACACCTGTTGTAGGCAGGGTCCCTGTGCAGCTGTGGTGTGACTGGCTATGTGGTACCCAGACCTTCCTTATTTGGACTTGTGCTCTGGCAAGCGGGTCCACCCCAGTGAGCTTCACATGAGCTCAACTTCCTTGGCAGCCATGACTGACCTAGATTAAGCTATGATGCAGGCATGTTATGTACTTAACAACACACAGTGTCTTTCACTTTTGGTAATTTTAAAATGAAGACTTAGATGGATTTTTTCCTGTTAATTGTGCTTGGCTCATAGTAGGCACTTAACAAGTGCTCCTCTTTCCCTTCCCCTTTCCCTTCTGTTCCAGGGACAAGGGAGAAGGGGCAGGGTAGGGTTTCCATGACGACCTGGTGTTGAATGACCTCCTTTCAGACCTGTTGTTAGATTCCCAATGGGCCAGAGTTGAGGTCCAGAGAGCCAAGTGTCACCTCAGGGATGGCTTTGCTGATAAAAGAGGACTCAATTGGTCCCAGTCAATGAGCAGTACTGAGTGACCTTCCAGCTGCTTATAAACCTGGCACTTCCTCACAGGGTTTCTCACAAGTTGGCCTTGTTGTAGGCAGAGTGAGTGTCAGGCACTGAAGAGTATTGACCTGTACCTTAGGTGTATCATCTTGGGCAAGTCATAATCACCTTGGAGTTTAATTTCTTTGCCCTTCCACTGGACATAGTAATCCTTGCTTGGCTCATGTAACTGGATTGTCATAAGAATTAGATGAGGTAGGATATGTGCTGTGGAAAGGTGAATATTTATTTATTCAGCAAATACTCAGTGGCTCCTGTGTACCAGGCACTACTCCAGTTTCATAATGTATTTCATGCTAGAGCTAATAAGTAGATCTATTTAATTCTTTTACATGGCAGTTTAATATTCCATGGCATAGGTGTTCCATAATTTATTTAGCCCATCCCCAAATAAATTGAACATTACATAAACAGTGCTGCATTGAACATTTTTTTTACCTTGGTATGTGTGAAAGCATTTCTCTAGGAGAGTATTGCAAAAGGTCAAAACACTTGTATATTTAATGTCTTCATGGGTACGATTAAATTCTCCCCAAAAGGCAGTGACAAATTTTCTTTTCACCTAACACATATAAGAATACTCACCTTCTCATACCCTTGTCAATATGATCTTTTAAATTTTACTAATCTGTTGGATGGAAAGGAGTATCTAATAGTTATTTTCAATTCCTGATTTATTAATGAGCGTCTTCTACTCTTTATTTACCAGTTTTACTTCTTCTGTGATTAACCTTTTTAGCTACCTCTTTATCTATTGGGAAATATATATTTTTCTTATTTATTCGGAGGGGTGTTTTATATCTTGTTTGACTGTATATACTTTTGAGGTGACAGGTCCAATGTTAAATGCTAAGAGGAGCTTAGAGACACATGACTTCAAGTAACTAGTTACAGGTCACACGACTGGTTTAATGATGGGGCTTGGTTTACAGCAAGGCTCCTCTCAGTCCAGTCTGCTCTTATTTGAGCACAGAGGTTATCTGGGAGGCTCAGCAGGCCAGGGAGGGTAGGTTACCTCTTTGGTGGGTGGTGGAAGCATCATTAAGGTATCCTTTGGGTCACAGAGGGGAACAAGGCTGAACACAGTCTTCTCCAAGTGCCAGTAGCCATTTATGAGTTACCTAATCCTAAGAAAAAGAAGACTGGGGGCTAATGGCTTTGTCTTTGTTCCTTGGGAGGTGGATACAAAGGCAGAGGAGAACAAAAGTGATAGCCCCTGTGGGGTGCTGCCTTTCCTCCTTCTGAGGGCACATAGTAATCCTTGCTTGGCTCATGTAACTGGATTGTCATAAGAATTAGATGAGGTAGGATATGTGCTGTGGAAAGGTGAATATTTATTTATTCAGCAAATACTCAGTGGCTCCTGTGTACCAGGCACTACTCCAGTTTCATAATGTATTTCATGCTAGAGCTAATAAGTAGATCTATTTAATTCTTTTACATGGCAGTTTAATATTCCATGGCATAGGTGTTCCATAATTTATTTAGCCCATCCCCAAATAAATTGAACATTACATAAACAGTGCTGCATTGAACATTTTTTTTACCTTGGTATGTGTGAAAGCATTTCTCTAGGAGAGTATTGCAAAAGGTCAAAACACTTGTATATTTAATGTCTTCATGGGTACGATTAAATTCTCCCCAAAAGGCAGTGACAAATTTTCTTTTCACCTAACACATATAAGAATACTCACCTTCTCATACCCTTGTCAATATGATCTTTTAAATTTTACTAATCTGTTGGATGGAAAGGAGTATCTAATAGTTATTTTCAATTCCTGATTTATTAATGAGCGTCTTCTACTCTTTATTTACCAGTTTTACTTCTTCTGTGATTAACCTTTTTAGCTACCTCTTTATCTATTGGGAAATATATATTTTTCTTATTTATTCGGAGGGGTGTTTTATATCTTGTTTGACTGTATATACTTTTGAGGTGACAGGTCCAATGTTAAATGCTAAGAGGAGCTTAGAGACACATGACTTCAAGTAACTAGTTACAGGTCACACGACTGGTTTAATGATGGGGCTTGGTTTACAGCAAGGCTCCTCTCAGTCCAGTCTGCTCTTATTTGAGCACAGAGGTTATCTGGGAGGCTCAGCAGGCCAGGGAGGGTAGGTTACCTCTTTGGTGGGTGGTGGAAGCATCATTAAGGTATCCTTTGGGTCACAGAGGGGAACAAGGCTGAACACAGTCTTCTCCAAGTGCCAGTAGCCATTTATGAGTTACCTAATCCTAAGAAAAAGAAGACTGGGGGCTAATGGCTTTGTCTTTGTTCCTTGGGAGGTGGATACAAAGGCAGAGGAGAACAAAAGTGATAGCCCCTGTGGGGTGCTGCCTTTCCTCCTTCTGAGGGCACGGGATGCTTTAGCTGCCTCTGCATTGTAGGCACTGGAGAATGTCATGAAAATCACAAGAAAAACAGAACAAAGATCTTCTTGAGTTTTCTGCAGCACATCTTTTGAATAATCATAAGTTTTTTTCCCAATTGAATCATTACCATTTCCTTTTCTATGTAAACTAGAAATAAAGTTTTTTTTGAAATGACTTTCTGTTCTTATCCTTATTTGGCTGGTGATGTAAGTTCAACAGGTACATCCTAGGGTACAACTTCTAGGTTTTTTTTTTTTTTTTTCAGGCTGGAAGCAACTTTAGGGACCATCTGGTTCAGTTTACTTATTGAATCTAAGATCTTGTGAAGCAGGGTGGTTTGCCAAGGTTATCCAGTTATCCCAAATCAGAGATTGGGGACTCTTAAACTCTCTTAGGACTTCTGATTGTGCCATTTGACATCTATCTGACATTTGTCTTTTTTTCTCTTTCTTTTCCTTCCAGACTTCTTGCCTTGAAAGTGAGGCTTTTATTTATTTCACTGAACTACTGTGCTAAGTAATTATTTAAAAACTATTTTCACATTTGACTTTTAAGCCCGTTTCTGTATCTTTTTTAATATTTCTCTTTAATGGAATGATGATTGCTTTACAAGATTGGTTTGATTTCTGTCATACATCTCCATGAATTAACCATAGGTATATATATATGCCCCCACCCTCTTTTTTTTTATTTATTTATTTATTTTTGGGCGGGGGTCGGGTTGGGGAGGGAGGGGAGCGGGTGGGCCACTTCTATTGGTCTTTCATTTCTCTATCCGTCTTTGTTCTTTGGCTCCTGTGGGCCTCCCATCGCGGTGGCGTCTGTCGCTTCAGAGCTCCGGCTCTGGGCGCATGCGCTCCAGAGCTCCGGCTCGGTGATTGGAACACATCAGTCCAGCCGCTCCGCGGCACGTGGGATCTTCCCAGGCCAGGGCTCGAACCGGCGCCCCTTGCACTGCAAGGCGGTGTCCTTACCCACTGGACCACCAGGGGAAGCCCTGTCCCCACCCTCTTGAATCTCCCTCCCACCTCCCTTCCATCCCCACTCCGCTCAGTTATTACAGAGACCCCGTTTGAGTTACCTGAGTCACACGGCAAATTCTCATTGGCTATCTATTTCCATATGTTAGTGTATATGCATCCATGTTACCCTCCCCATTTATTTCACTCTCTTCATCTTCTCCCCTACAATTTTCTATAAGTCTGTTCTCTATGTTGGCATCTTCATTGCTGCTCTGTGAACAGATTCATCACTACCATCCTTCTAGATTCTATATATATGTGTAAATATACAATATTTGTTTTTCTCTTTCTGACTGACTTTTATTTGGTATAATAGGCTGTAGGTTCATTCACCTCATTAGAATTGACTCAAATGTGTTCCTTTTTGTGGCTGAGTAATATTCCACTGTATATATGTACCACAACTTCTTTTTCTGTTGATGGACATCTAGGTTGTTTCTATGTTCTGGTTATTATAAATAATGCTGCAATGAACACTGAGGTATATGTGTCTTTTTCAGTTTTGGTTTCTTCAGGGTATATGCCTAGAAGTGGTATTGCTGGGTCATATGGTGGTTTTATTCCTAGTTTTTTAAGGAATCTTCATACTGTTTTCCATAGTGGCTGTATCAGTTTACATTCCTACCAGCAGTGTAGGAGGGTTCCCTTTTCTCTACACCCTCTCCAGCACTTGTTGTTTATTGATTTTTTGATTATGGCCATTCTGTCTAGTATGAGATGATATCTCATTGTAGTTTTGATTTGCAAAGGAAATACTGTGTAAGTGTTTTAAGTTTAATTAGGTCCCACTTGTTTATTTTTGTTTTTATTTCCATTATCTAGGAGGTAGATCATAAAGGATCTTGCTATGATTTATGTCATACATTGTTCTACCTATGTTTATTTCTAAGAGTTTTATAGTTTCTGATCTTACCTGTAGGTCTTTAATCCATTTTGATCTTATCTTTATGCACTGTTTTAGAAAGTGTTCTAATTTCATTCTTTTGCACAGAGTTGTCCAGCTCTTCCGGTACCACTTATTGAATAGGCTTTCTTCTTCCCATTGTATATTCTTGCCTTCTTTGTCAAAGATAAGGTGTCTGTATGTGCATGGGTTTATCCCTGTGTTTTCTATCTGGTTTCATTGGTCTGTTTTTGTGCCAGTAGCATACTGTCTTGATGACTGTAGCTTTGAAGTATAGTCTGAATGAAATTAGCTAAGTTGATTCCTCCAGCTCCATTCTTCTTTCTCAAGACTGCTCTGGCTATTTAGGGTCTTTTGGGTTTCCATATGAATTATGAGTTTTTTTTGGTTCTAGTTCTGTGAAAAATGCCATTGGTAATTTGATAGTGATTATACTGAATCTGTAGATTGCTTTAGGCAGTTTGTTCATTTTCACAATATTGATTCTTCCAACCCAGGAACATGAAATATTTGTCCATCTGTTTATGTCATCTTTGACAAAATTCAACATCAATTTATGATAAAAACTCTTGAAAAAAATGGGCATAAGGCTTCTCTGGTGGTCCAATGGGTTAAGTGTCCACCTCGCAGTGCAAGGGGTACTGGTTCGATCCCTGGACCGGGAAGATATCAAGTGCCATGGAGCGGCTGGACCAGTGTGTCCAATTACTGAGCCAGTGTTCTGGAGCACATGAACCCAGAGCTGGTGCTGTGCAAGGAGAGAGGCCACAGCAATGGGAGGCCCACACATGCCAAAGAATAAAGATGGGTGAGAGTAAATAAGTAAAAAACCAATAAAATATGCTAAAATTTAAAAAAAAAGTGGACCTACTTCATTAGGTTAAGAACCTACCTTAACCTAATAAAGGCCATATAAAATAAAACCACAGCAAACATTATTTTCAGTGGTGAAAAACTGAAAGCATTCTCTCTAAGATCAGGAGAAAGATAAGGGTGCCTACTGTCACCACTGTTATTCAACATAGTCTTGGAAGTCCTAGCTATGGCAATCAGAGAAGAGAAAGAAACAAAGGAAATCCAGATTGGAAAGGGAGAAGCAAAATTCTCACTATTTGCAGATGACGTGATACTGTACATAGAAAATCCTAAAGATACAATCAGAAAATTACTGGAACTAATCAGTGAATTTAGTTAAGTCTCAGGATACAAAATCAATACACAGAAATCACTTTAATTCGTATATGCTAACCATGAAAGGTCAGAAAGATAAATTAAGGAATCAATCCTGTTTACCACTGCAATTGAAAGAATAAAATACCTAAGAATAAACCTACCTAAAGAGACAAAAGAGCTTTATACAGAAAACTGTAAGATACTGATGAAAGAAATCCTTTCTGCATATTTTTGAAAGTGTCTTTCCACAGCTTCCATTATGGGTATAACATGAGCTCAGTCAACACTTGCTGAATTAATGAAAGGTTGAGGTAGTTATGTATTTTTCTGCTTCAGTCACATATACACACAGATAAACACACACACTTAATTTCAAAGTCACCACTGTATAGCCATTCCAAGGTTATATAGTCTGGCTCCTGGTTTTAGTCATGGAAATATTCAAAATATTCAAAGTAAATAATTTCCTGTGACTTTAAAGAATTTATAGAAGGGGATACCATAATGTTCTTTAGGCATTCATTTTAATTCTCAAAAATTGATCTTGTTAGGAGATTTCTTTATGTTCCAGTCTCTGTTTCATAGACTGCTGTTGCCTCCAGCACATGCTCTGGGTAAAGCCAGCTGGGGTCTGCATTCTTACAGGTGATGGGTTGGCTCGGGTCATGCTAATAGATGGGGCTGCTGCAACCTAGGGTGATGCTGCATTTGGTTTGTTTGTCTGATGGGCTCAGAGAAGGCCAGGCACGTTTGGAGTCAGATATCTGTGTACTGGGAAACCACCAATAGGCAGTGATTAGGAATGGGGGTGGGGAGTGTTATATTACCAAGGAGAATGCCAGGAGAATGACTGTTCCTACAAGTCTCTCCACTGAATGAGGTCTTTTGTCCTGTTTCAGAGAGTGACTAACAACCTGGCCTGACTGGGGTTGATATCTGGTTCCTGGGCGTGGGACCTGCCTTCTACCTAGAAGTATTTGGTGTTAGGTCAAGAGGGAGACTTTTCCAAAGAGGAGTTCTGCTGAAGCGGATAGGGTGGGGGCGATAACCCTGAACCTCAGTCACTCTGTTGAGTTAAACTCTGGGTCGGGCGTTTGCTGTGGGCATCCCACGTTCTTGGTGTTAGAACCGTCATCTCAGGGGGATATAATTGACCTTCAGTTCAAAGTGGAAAAAAGCTTAACGTGCTTTAAATAATCCTTCTTCTAATTTCCCTTTTGTCCATTTTATTCAATCCATTTCTACTCTCTCAGATTTACTTTTCCAGCTTTTAATCATCTTTTTATGCTTCTCTATCAGTGGGTTATTTTTGATGTTAAAGGATGGCTTAAAAAATACCTGTTACTTTAATATTAGTGTTTCTTGCTTTGAAGTTTTAAAAAATATAGTACTGGGCATACAGGAAAGTTGCAAGAATATTACAAAGAATTCCTGTAAACTTTTCCAGATTTTCCAGATGATAACATTTTATCCTTTTCTCTTTTTTCTCTATTTTTTTCCCGAGCCACTGGGATAAGTCAGACATGATGTCTCTGTTCTTAGATATTTCACTGTATTTCCTGAAAACAATAGAACTCTCTTTCTTAAATACCATTATCAAAATATCAACTATCAAAATTGTGATATTAATATTAATACCATAGTACTATCTGATCTACAGATCTCATTTTGATTTTACAAATTGAAATAATAAAGTCATTCTTAGCAAAATAAATTTCCAGAAAATGCATTTTTATTAAATTGTCATGTCCTTTTGGTCTTCTTTAATTTGGAACAGTTCTTTTCTTTTAGGGATTCCCCCATAGCTCAGCTGGTAAAAAATCCACGTGCAATGCAGGAGACTCCAGTTCGATTCCTGGGGAGGGAAGGTCCTCTGGAGAAGGGATAGGTTATCCACTCCAGTATTCTTGGGCTTCCCTGATGGCTCAGATGGTAAAGAATCCACCTGCAATGCAGGAGACCTGGGTTCAATCTCTGGGTTGGGAACGTGCCCTGGAGAAGGGAAAGGCTACCCACTCCAGTATTCTTGCCTAGAGAATTCCATGGCGTGTCCATGGGTCATAAAGAGTCAGACATGACTGAGTCACTTTCACTTTGCTTTCTTTTATGACAGTGACATTTTGGAGCAGTACAGACTAGTCCTTTCCTTTCTTCCTCTTTTCCTTTCTTCATTTGTAGAATACCTCTTATTTTACATTTGTTTGGTGTTTTCTCGTTATTAGATTCAGGTTACTCATTTTTGGCAGGACTAAAATTACCACTCTTTTGAATGAATATAAACTTTTAACTAATATTGCTTTTTTAAAGTTGAAGACTAGATTTATTTTTATGGCTATATTTTATGTAAAATACTTCTTATTCTTTATATAAATATAGTAAATAATTTATAAAATAAGAACAGATATTTTCAGATGTTTGGTTTATGTTATCGCCAGTAAACTCAAGTTGAATAGACTAAATTCCCAGTAAACCATTTAGTTTAAGTTAATCACATTTTCTTAAACATTTAAAGTTTCATTTGTAAATGAATATATCCAATCTTCTTTTTAATTGCTTTAAATGTCTATAAAGGAAACTGAAAGAACTTCACATTGTTCTAAACATTTTGATGCTATTGAAAAACACTTGTATTTTCCACTTATACCATTATCACTGTATTTCCTGAAAACAATAGAACTCTCTTTCTTAAATACCATTATCAAAATATCAACTATCAAAATTGTGATATTAATATTAATACCATAGTACTATCTGATCTACAGATCTCATTTTGATTTTACAAATTGAAATAATAAAGTCATTCTTAGCAAAATAAATTTCCAGAAAATGCATTTTTATTAAATTGTCATGTCCTTTTGGTCTTCTTTAATTTGGAACAGTTCTTTTCTTTTAGGGATTCCCCCATAGCTCAGCTGGTAAAAAATCCACGTGCAATGCAGGAGACTCCAGTTCGATTCCTGGGGAGGGAAGGTCCTCTGGAGAAGGGATAGGTTATCCACTCCAGTATTCTTGGGCTTCCCTGATGGCTCAGATGGTAAAGAATCCACCTGCAATGCAGGAGACCTGGGTTCAATCTCTGGGTTGGGAACGTGCCCTGGAGAAGGGAAAGGCTACCCACTCCAGTATTCTTGCCTAGAGAATTCCATGGCGTGTCCATGGGTCATAAAGAGTCAGACATGACTGAGTCACTTTCACTTTGCTTTCTTTTATGACAGTGACATTTTGGAGCAGTACAGACTAGTCCTTTCCTTTCTTCCTCTTTTCCTTTCTTCATTTGTAGAATACCTCTTATTTTACATTTGTTTGGTGTTTTCTCGTTATTAGATTCAGGTTACTCATTTTTGGCAGGACTAAAATTACCACTCTTTTGAATGAATATAAACTTTTAACTAATATTGCTTTTTTAAAGTTGAAGACTAGATTTATTTTTATGGCTATATTTTATGTAAAATACTTCTTATTCTTTATATAAATATAGTAAATAATTTATAAAATAAGAACAGATATTTTCAGATGTTTGGTTTATGTTATCGCCAGTAAACTCAAGTTGAATAGACTAAATTCCCAGTAAACCATTTAGTTTAAGTTAATCACATTTTCTTAAACATTTAAAGTTTCATTTGTAAATGAATATATCCAATCTTCTTTTTAATTGCTTTAAATGTCTATAAAGGAAACTGAAAGAACTTCACATTGTTCTAAACATTTTGATGCTATTGAAAAACACTTGTATTTTCCACTTATACTTAGTCACAAGTCTGTTATAATCTGGCACATTCCTGAAGATTGAAGGTTCTCAAGCATTCCATATAATTTAATACCTAATGTACAAAATAGTTCTGAACTCAATGCAAATTATTAGTACTATCACCTTTATTTATTTTAATATCTCAGTATTTAATTTCAAATCTTCCCAAGGTTATCAAGATACATGCTCACTAAGGGAAGAAGATGTCTTATGTGAGGCTGCCTGAGGTTGCCATGCTAATGGTGACTGGGGTGACTGGGACACCCTGCAGTTGTTTATCCGACAGAGATTTGAAATTGAGGAGGCATTTGTTTCATTCATTTAGAACTGCCAGTAAGTCCATTTAATAATTGCTATGACAACAGAGAGCTAAACCCTATATAGTTGCTATGACAACAGATGCTAGTCCATACCTTTCTGATAAGATGAATTTTTAAGCCTTGATCTCCTGGGTTGATAGTCTTATATCCTTCCATATGATTTGGGTAGACATATGTCTCCATCCTTACCCAGGTTACAACTCGTTTCCTCTACTGCTTGATTACATTCTGCATTTCTTTAGTTTTTGGCAGCATCAAATAGTCATTTTATTCTATCTGATTGGATTCTGCCTTTCCAATTTTTGGCTGTAAGTCTAAAGCTTCACTCTAATGAAAATGTATTCCTTTAATTTCTCCATATTACTTTGAGTTACAGCCTTCAGAGATTGACCTATATTCCCAGAAAGAGTTCCACTAGTGCTATGTAATTTGATTATGAAAATTCCTAGGCCAGCCACTGCTCTTAACATCTACAAGCTCTGTGTATATGTTGTAACTAGAGATGACAAAGTGTGTTTTTGAATTTTGTTATTGAATTGCTTTTGAGAAGATAGATGTGAGGTCTTCATCACTGTTGAGCAGACAGGATGAGGTAGGAATATCTATTCCTACTATTTGGGATAAGAATATTTTAGTCATGGATAATGGCTACTGTTTATTATGATGTGCTATTTACCTTTTAAAGTTTAATTCATTTTGCCTACTTACAATCTGGGGTAAGAGGAGTCACTGCCTGTTTTCTTGGCAGGTGTCCTGTCCCATTGTCCTGTTGTCTCATTCTCTGAGTTGCCATCCCTGTTGTGTTTTTGTAATTATCCATTGCCTCTGGTCTGCCTCACTTCCTCCTCTGACATCTCTGTACTGACCCTTTTTTGTTTTAATATCTCAGTATTTAATTTCAAATCTTCCCAAGGTTATCAAGATACATGCTCACTAAGGGAAGAAGATGTCTTATGTGAGGCTGCCTGAGGTTGCCATGCTAATGGTGACTGGGGTGACTGGGACACCCTGCAGTTGTTTATCCGACAGAGATTTGAAATTGAGGAGGCATTTGTTTCATTCATTTAGAACTGCCAGTAAGTCCATTTAATAATTGCTATGACAACAGAGAGCTAAACCCTATATAGTTGCTATGACAACAGATGCTAGTCCATACCTTTCTGATAAGATGAATTTTTAAGCCTTGATCTCCTGGGTTGATAGTCTTATATCCTTCCATATGATTTGGGTAGACATATGTCTCCATCCTTACCCAGGTTACAACTCGTTTCCTCTACTGCTTGATTACATTCTGCATTTCTTTAGTTTTTGGCAGCATCAAATAGTCATTTTATTCTATCTGATTGGATTCTGCCTTTCCAATTTTTGGCTGTAAGTCTAAAGCTTCACTCTAATGAAAATGTATTCCTTTAATTTCTCCATATTACTTTGAGTTACAGCCTTCAGAGATTGACCTATATTCCCAGAAAGAGTTCCACTAGTGCTATGTAATTTGATTATGAAAATTCCTAGGCCAGCCACTGCTCTTAACATCTACAAGCTCTGTGTATATGTTGTAACTAGAGATGACAAAGTGTGTTTTTGAATTTTGTTATTGAATTGCTTTTGAGAAGATAGATGTGAGGTCTTCATCACTGTTGAGCAGACAGGATGAGGTAGGAATATCTATTCCTACTATTTGGGATAAGAATATTTTAGTCATGGATAATGGCTACTGTTTATTATGATGTGCTATTTACCTTTTAAAGTTTAATTCATTTTGCCTACTTACAGTCTGGGGTAAGAGGAGTCACTGCCTGTTTTCTTGGCAGGTGTCCTGTCCCATTGTCCTGTTGTCTCATTCTCTGAGTTGCCATCCCTGTTGTGTTTTTGTAATTATCCATTGCCTCTGGTCTGCCTCACTTCCTCCTCTGACATCTCATCTTGTTGAACTCTGACCCTTATTTTGTGCTTTTCTTGAAGTCAAGTGTTGCTTGTATTTTCCATGCGTTTTTTACCTTGTAATGATGGTGGAAGCATAGTTGAAGGCCCATTTGTTTGAAAGCTTTCTTCTCTATATCTCCTGGGGGAGCCCCTCAGTTTTACCTTATGAGTCACTGCATATAGGGCATGGTAGGAGCCCAAAGGCCATGAACTCTCTATTTTGGAAGGCTGTTTCCTGAATGTGTCCATTTCATCATAGTCTTGGAAATTCCCAGCAGAAAATGGACATTTTCTAGGTATTTAGTTTGAGTTGGGACAGTGCCATCATTTGTCTTAATAATGCAAGATTGTCTTGGTTTCTGTTGTCTACAGAAGCCAGTTTTATGTTCTTTCCTTACTTGTCCTTCATGATTTTAGTCATCATTACCCTGTAGAAGAGGGACCTGGCAAAGAGAAGCTGCCCACTGACCATTAGAAATACTGATGTTGACAGTCCCCCCCTTGTCTCATCTCCATTATGCTCCATTCTGTGTTTGCTTCTGTGGTACCACTAACAGGAAGTGGCTAAGTCAGTTACCTCAATGACCATGACCTTTTGTGGACTTTAAAGCTTGAAAATGCAGGAGGAAATTAGCATGGTAATTTAGCCCTGTGTGTGTGTGTGTGTGTGTGTGTGTGTGTGTATATGTATACATATATATGTATATGTATGTGTGTGTATGTATATATATATATGTGTGTGTATACACACACACACACACACACACATATGGCTTCCCTGATAGCTCAGTGGTGAGGAATTGCCTGCAATGCAGGAGATCCGAATTTTATCCTTGGGTTAGGAAGATCCCTGTGGAGGAGGGCATGGCAAGCCACTACAGTATTCTTTTTATTTTGTTTAAACTTCATGCCATGAGCTCTTTCTTATTTATTTATTTATTTTCATCCATCTTCATTCTTTGGCCTGTGTGGGCCTCCCATCTCAGTGGCCTCTCTCCTTGTAGAGCACTGGCTCTGGGCGCATGCACTCCAGAGTACTGGCTCATAATTGGATATACCAGTTCAGCTTCTCTGTGACACGTGGGATCTTCCCAGGCCACGGATCAAACCAGTGCCCCCTGCACTGCAAGATGGACTCTTTACCCACTAGACCACCATGGAAGCCCTAGTATTCTTGCCTAGAGAATTCCATGCATGGAGGAGCCTGGTGAGCTGCAGTCCATGGGGTCACAGAGAGTTGAACATGACTGAAGTGACTAAGCAGCGTAGGTGTTTCTAATGCAGCTTATCTGGAGACCAAGATTTTAGAAATTTTGGATTGAAACCTCTTCCACTCAGCTAATAGAAAGTCTTTACCGCAGCTCAGATTTTGATCTGGCAACTGCTTTGAGGGTGTTGGCTCCTTGGCTGGAAAACTGAAAGCACTCAAATAAAAGAAGGAGCTTTCCCTCTTTGAGAATTGCACAGGATCTAAGGAGTCAAAACTCTTTAAGGTCCAGAAAGTTCTGCCTCTGGGACAAGGTGCCCTGCTCTTCCTCACTCCTCTTGCTGGTTTCTGTCTCCTCCCTTGTCTTGGCCTTAGTGTAAGAGTTACCAGTTGCTGAGAGTTGATAGTGGTAGGGTAGCGTATGAGAACTTAGATATTTCACTGTTGAAACAGGGACAGTCGCAGACAGCTGGGGGGGTTGGTCCTGTGCACAGAAGCCCTCATTGCATCCTGTCACACCTCTGCTCCACACTCAGAAGGACTGTCACGGCATCTCGGCCATGGAAGTAGTACAACAGGCATGTTCAAGAGTCAGTTGGAGCTGTTTCTTTTCTTTAGGGAAGATGTCTTTTGTAGTTTAGTTTCTCTTACTCTTTAGCCTTATTTCCTGAAGCTGCAGAAGGCTGAATGCAGACAGCTTCAGCCGGCCGGAGAAGTAACTTAACACCTCATTTTTGTCAAATATATATCTATGTGTATATATAGTCAAGTATTTTTATGCCAAGAATCATTGCCAGCTCAACATTTTTTTTTTTTTTTCATTCTTCACTGAGGCTGTAATTAGGATATAGGTTTCCTTAAGACTGGAGAAACTGGATCTTTAAACAGCCCCTTGGGAGGCTAAGGATAGGGGAACATCAGAGAAAGGGATTTAGCGGGGATGCGCAGTCCTGGTGGCAGAGGCCCCTTGGCCTCACCTCGTCCAGTTTACTCTTTCGTTAGCTTAAAGTGACTATGGTATATTCTTCCTGAATTCAGTTTGGAAGAGGGAGATGTGCTTTCTTGAGTGCAGAGTGTCCTGCAGGTAAAGTGCAGGCTACTTTGTTCTCAGCTTGGGCTCCGGGATGAAACAGGGTCTGTAGTCACGGCTCGGTTTGAACTGCAATGATGTGTGCTAAGAGTGTCCACGGAGAAAGTGAATGAGTGTACTGAAACCCGGGCAAATGCTGTCCTTAGTTCAGGAAGGAAAGAGCAAATGAGCAGGCTGATTAAACCCATTTTTGGTTTTTAAAAGAGGTGTGCTATAGATAGATAGATAGGTAACAGAGTCTGAAAGGATTTTTAAGAGGAATTCTGTTTTGTTTTTTAACTTTTTGAATGGGGGCCATTTTTAGAAAAAGTGTGTTGAATTTGTTATAATATTGCTTCTGTTTTCATTTTTTGGCTGCAAGCCATGTGGTATCTTAGCTCCCCGACCAGGAATCAGACCTTTACTCCCTGCATTGGAAGGTGAAGTGTTAGCCACCGCACCACCAGGGAAGTCCCAGCAGTTCTTTTTTAAGTCAAGGAATTGTAGAACAGAGTGGCACACCTCCCAGGTGAAAAGGGAAAAGCATTCCCCTGGATGAGCAGGTCCTGATATTTGTATAGTGTCAGAACTCAGAATCACCCAGGATGTAATTTGATCCCAGAAGGTTTCCCATCTAATTATATTTTATACTTGCTTATATTAAAAGTAATTTGTAATCGCTAAACATGCAGTGATGGGATAGTTGTGAGGATTGGGGAATTTTAGTAACTTTGAAAAAAAAAAACTTCAGCCGGCCGGAGAAGTAACTTAACACCTCATTTTTGTCAAATATATATCTATGTGTATATATAGTCAAGTATTTTTATGCCAAGAATCATTGCCAGCTCAACATTTTTTTTTTCATTCTTCACTGAGGCTGTAATTAGGATATAGGTTTCCTTAAGACTGGAGAAACTGGATCTTTAAACAGCCCCTTGGGAGGCTAAGGATAGGGGAACATCAGAGAAAGGGATTTAGCGGGGATGCGCAGTCCTGGTGGCAGAGGCCCCTTGGCCTCACCTCGTCCAGTTTACTCTTTCGTTAGCTTAAAGTGACTATGGTATATTCTTCCTGAATTCAGTTTGGAAGAGGGAGATGTGCTTTCTTGAGTGCAGAGTGTCCTGCAGGTAAAGTGCAGGCTACTTTGTTCTCAGCTTGGGCTCCGGGATGAAACAGGGTCTGTAGTCACGGCTCGGTTTGAACTGCAATGATGTGTGCTAAGAGTGTCCACGGAGAAAGTGAATGAGTGTACTGAAACCCGGGCAAATGCTGTCCTTAGTTCAGGAAGGAAAGAGCAAATGAGCAGGCTGATTAAACCCTTTTTGGGTTTTTTAAAAGAGGTGTGCTATAGATAGATAGATAGGTAACAGAGTCTGAAAGGATTTTTAAGAGGAATTCTGTTTTGTTTTTTAACTTTTTGAATGGGGGCCATTTTTAGAAAAAGTGTGTTGAATTTGTTATAATATTGCTTCTGTTTTCATTTTTTGGCTGCAAGCCATGTGGTATCTTAGCTCCCCGACCAGGAATCAGACCTTTACTCCCTGCATTGGAAGGTGAAGTGTTAGCCACCGCACCACCAGGGAAGTCCCAGCAGTTCTTTTTTAAGTCAAGGAATTGTAGAACAGAGTGGCACACCTCCCAGGTGAAAAGGGAAAAGCATTCCCCTGGATGAGCAGGTCCTGATATTTGTATAGTGTCAGAACTCAGAATCACCCAGGATGTAATTTGATCCCAGAAGGTTTCCCATCTAATTATATTTTATACTTGCTTATATTAAAAGTAATTTGTAATCGCTAAACATGCAGTGATGGGATAGTTGTGAGGATTGGAAGGAAAATGTTCCAGAAGCTTTCTTTCACACGAGAAAGCACCTTTGAATGTACACTTAATGAAACCTGGATAATTAGGGATCGAAATAAAAAAGATAGCTCTTGGGGAAAAGAGACTTACTGTTTTTCATGCTGTGGGTTTACATGGATTGAGTGCTGGCTCCTAAAATTTATGAAACATGTAGGAAATTCCTGAAAAATTTCAGACTGAAGGAATCAATCCTACCCTTTGACTTTGTTGCCAAATATTTCTAACAGTGTTGCTAAAATGACCCAGAAACAAAAAAACTACAGAGAAATAATATTTTGCCCTTATAAGGAGGTGTTTTTTTTTTTTTTTTTTTTTGGCTACTTCTATTGGTCTTTCACTTATTTCCATCTTTGTTTTTTGGCTGGTGTGGGCCTCCCATTGCAGTGGCCTCTGTCGCTGCAGAGCACCGGTTCTGGGTGCATGCATTCCAGAGCTCTGGCTTGGTAGTTGGACACATCAGTCCAGCCCCTCCGCTGCACGTGGGATCTTCTCAGGCCAGGGATTGAACTGGCGCCCCTTACACTGCAAGGCGGTGTCCTTACCTACTGGACCACCAGGGAAGCCCTATAAAGAGATTTTGATTCTATGAGAGTAAAGTATTACTCTAGTAAACTCAAACATAATTTTGTGGTGTGTGGCGTAGAAAATTTGGTACCTATTAGTAAACTTACGAGTCTGTGGAAAATAAAACAGAGTGTGACTTGTACAGAGAACAATGATGACTATCAACGTCAAGGGTTCCCCAGTGGTAGGGGGACTCTGGGATGCAAGGGCACCATGTGGGAGAACCAGGGATGCTATCGTGGGAGCCATATCACTGATCCAGTCTTTTTGTTTTTGTTCAGTTGCTAAGTTGTGTCCGCCTCTTTGCAGCCGGCTTCCCTGTCCTTCACTGTCTCCTGGAGTTTGCTCAAGCTCACGTCCATTGGGTGAGCATTGTTATCTAAACATCTCATCTTCTGTCACCTCTTTCTCCTCCTGCCCTCAATCTTTCCCGGCATCAGGGATATTTTCTAATGAGTGAACTCTTTGCATTAGGTGGCCAAAGTATTGGAACTTCTGATTCAGCATCAGTCCTTCCAGTGAATATTCAGGGTTGATTTCCTTCTACTCTGTTCTTATTTTGAGACCTGTATTTCTTGGGAAACTGTAGCCCTAGGATTACTGTAACTGGATATTTACAGTAGCTAACATGGACTTGATACTGACAGTGAGCTGTGCACTGTTCTGGGTTGTGCCTGTATTAACTCATATAATCCTTACAACTCTATTTTTTTTCTCTCCTAACTTTAAGATAACGAGGATCTGGGTACAGAGAAGAGAGTAATTCAACTCAGAGTCATGTAACATGTAAACAGTAGAATGGAGAGAGTCTGACTTTGGAACTTGAACCACTGTCCTGTGGACTGCTTCTCCAATCATTTCATTTTGTTAAAAACAGTACTTCCGTCTCTTACCTTGATGCAGTGACTTGCAGTGAGAAATGAAGTGAGAGCTGCATCTTACAGACAGACTGAGGATGTCACAGAAAGCAAGCTACCAAAAAGATGAAGTAGGACTTGTAACTCAAATCATTAAAAAAATATTGACTCAGAATTTAAGTGTAAGAGCTAAAGTTATAAACTCTTAGAAGAAAACAGGCATAAACCTTTATGATTGTAGATTAGGCTATGGCTTTATATTTGACACAAAAAACACAGTCCACAAAGGGAAAAATAAATTGAACTCCATCAGAATTTAAAAACTCTTGTGCTTCAACAAACATTCTTAAGAAAATGCAAAGACAACCCATGAAATGTGAGAAAAATATTTGCAAATTCTATATCTGATAAATGATTTGTATCCTGAATATAAAGAAATAAGTGTTACAACTCAATAATTAAAAGAATGGGAGGGAAGTTCAAGAAGAAGAAACATGTATACCTATGCCTGATTCCTGTTGATGTTTGGCAGTAAGCAACAAAACTCTGTAAAAAAAAAAAAAAGACAAATAACCCAGTTAAAATTTCACAAACTATCTAAACAGACATTTCTCCAAAGAATATATACAACGTGCTGAGAAGCATAAGAAAAGAGGCTTAGTGTTTTTTTTTTTAAATTTTGGCCTCTTTTATTGGTCTTTCATTTTTATTTATTTTCATCCGTCTTGTTTGACATGTGTGAGCCTCCCATTGCAGTGGCCTCTCTCATTGCAGAGTACTGGCTATGGGCGCATACACTCCAGAGCACTGGCTCATAATTGAACACACTGGTTCAGCCGCTCCATGGCATGTGGGGTCTTCCCAGGCCAGGGATTGAACCAGTGCTCCTTGCACTGCAAGGTGGACTCTTTACCCATTTGACTACCAGGGAAGCCTGAGGCTTAGTTTTTAAGCACATCAAGTGCTGAAATGTACATCAAAACCACAATGAGATACCACTTCACACCTGTTGGAATATATATAGTTGAAAAGATGGACAGTAATAAGTGTTGATGAAGATATGAAGAAATTAGAAGTCTCACAGATTGCTGATGGAAATGTAAAATCAGTGCAGGAAAACAGTCTGACAGTTACTCCAAAAGTTAAACATAGAGTTACCACATGATCCAATAGTCCTGCTCTTTATTATATACCCAAGAGAACAGAAAACTGCTTTCACACAGAAACTTGTTCATGAATGTTCACAGCAGCATTATTCATAATAATAGGAATATTATTGCCCAAAGTGGAAACAGTGTGTCAAAAAAGGTGAATTCATCAGAAAGTGGAGATATTCACCAAGTGATGACTAGATAAACAAGATGCAGTGTGTTTGTACAACAGAACATGGCTGTTGTTCAGTCACTCAATCATGTCCCACTCTGCAACCCCCATGGACTGTAGCATGCCAGGCTCCTCTGTCCTCCATTTGATCTCCTGGAGTTTGCTCAAATTTATGTCCATTGTATTAGCGATGCCATCCAACCATCTCAGCCTCCGCCATCCTCTTTTGCCCTCAGTCTTTCCCAACATCAGGATCTCTTCCAGTGAGTTGGCTCTTCACATCAGGTGGCCAAATATTGGAACTTCATCTTCAGCAGCAGTTTTTCCAATGAATATTCAAGATTGATTTCCTTTAGGATTGACTGGTTTGATCTCCTTGCTGTCCAAGGGACTCTCAAGAGTCTTTGCCAGTACCACAATTCAATTCTTTGGTGCTAAGCTTTCTTTATGGACCAACTCTCACATCTGTACATGACTACATTGAAAGTGAAAATGTGAGAGTGTTAGTTGCTCAGTCCTGTTCAACTATTTGGGACCCCATGAATTGTGACCCACCAGGCTCCATTGCAGGTACTGGCTATGGGCATACACCAGAGCACTGGCTCATAATTGAACACACTGGTTCAGCCGCTCCATGGCATGTGGGGTCTTCCCAGGCCAGGGATTGAACCAGTGCTCCTTGCACTGCAAGGTGGACTCTTTACCCATTTGACTACCAGGGAAGCCTGAGGCTTAGTTTTTAAGCACATCAAGTGCTGAAATGTACATCAAAACCACAATGAGATACCACTTCACACCTGTTGGAATATATATAGTTGAAAAGATGGACAGTAATAAGTGTTGATGAAGATATGAAGAAATTAGAAGTCTCACAGATTGCTGATGGAAATGTAAAATCAGTGCAGGAAAACAGTCTGACAGTTACTCCAAAAGTTAAACATAGAGTTACCACATGATCCAATAGTCCTGCTCTTTATTATATACCCAAGAGAACAGAAAACTGCTTTCACACAGAAACTTGTTCATGAATGTTCACAGCAGCATTATTCATAATAATAGGAATATTATTGCCCAAAGTGGAAACAGTGTGTCAAAAAAGGTGAATTCATCAGAAAGTGGAGATATTCACCAAGTGATGACTAGATAAACAAGATGCAGTGTGTTTGTACAACAGAACATGGCTGTTGTTCAGTCACTCAATCATGTCCCACTCTGCAACCCCCCATGGACTGTAGCATGCCAGGCTCCTCTGTCCTCCATTTGATCTCCTGGAGTTTGCTCAAATTTATGTCCATTGTATTAGCGATGCCATCCAACCATCTCAGCCTCCGCCATCCTCTTTTGCCCTCAGTCTTTCCCAACATCAGGATCTCTTCCAGTGAGTTGGCTCTTCACATCAGGTGGCCAAATATTGGAACTTCATCTTCAGCAGCAGTTTTTCCAATGAATATTCAAGATTGATTTCCTTTAGGATTGACTGGTTTGATCTCCTTGCTGTCCAAGGGACTCTCAAGAGTCTTTGCCAGTACCACAATTCAATTCTTTGGTGCTAAGCTTTCTTTATGGACCAACTCTCACATCTGTACATGACTACATTGAAAGTGAAAATGTGAGAGTGTTAGTTGCTCAGTCCTGTTCAACTATTTGGGACCCCATGAATTGTGACCCACCAGGCTCCACTGTCCATAGAATTCTCCAGGCAAGAATACTAGAGTAGGTAGCCATTCCCTTCTCCAGGGGATCTTCCTGACCCAGGATTTGAACCTGGGTCTCCCACATTACAGGCAGATTCTTTACCATCTGAGCCACCAGGTAAGCCTCAAAGACTACATTATTCAGCCCTAAAAAGGAATGAAGTACTGATATGTGATGTCACATGATGAGCCTTGACAACATTAAGTGAAAGAAACCAGACACTGAAGGCCATATATTGTATGATGTTGTACAATGAAGATATCCTGGAGAGGCAATCCACAGAGACAGATTAGTACTTGTTATGAGATTAGCACTGTCCATGAGATTTATCAGGCAAGATTCGGGAGTGGGTTGCCATTTCCTTCTCCAGGGGATCTTTCTGACGTAGGGGTTGAACCTGCATCTCCTGCATTGTAGGTGGATTCTTTAGCAGATGACCTTTCAGGGAAGTCCCTTTATATCTCAGTATATAAACACACACACACACACACACACACACACACACACACCCATGTACAGAAAAAAAATCAAACAGAAAGCTATAACTGCCCTTCTGGAAAAGCTGGAAACAAAGTCACTATTGACCATTCAAAAAGCTCAACAGTAGGACATTTTACTAACTTTGTCTGGAAAACAGGAACTAAGGAAACGGGTCCAGCTCCTCACCAAATGAGTTTTCTTCTCTTTTTCTTCTCTCTCCCTCCCTCTCTTTAACTTAGCAGTTGGAAGAAATGACTAGTTCAGTAGGGAGAAAAAAAGATGGTGCTTCTGTTTCAGTCACAAGGTCAGTGTTCCATATCATGACCTGTCAAACACTCCAGAGGTTCTGATATGTATTACAAAGCAACAACATTTTGCCTTTATTATTTGTGCTTTTCTCTGGCTGCCTTGGGTTTTTCTGTTTGTTTGATTTTATTACTTCTGCTTATTTATTTTGACAGAGAGAATCCTCACAGTGAGAGAAGTACAACCCACTGAGACCTCACTGTGGATGATACATGAGGTCATTGTTTCAGAAACTTTGTTGTTCCTGGTTAATATGCATGGGCCTCATCGTAGCTCATGGTCAACCTTAATACCAGCTTGTCTTTCTTTCACACTGTTATTTAGAGATGGGGATCAAGTGGGATTTTGAACACCAAGTATTTTAAAAAATTGCGATATAATTGACATGTAATATTGTTTTAGGTTTTAGTGTGTACCATAATGATTTTATACATGTATATGTTATAAAATGATCACCACCATAAACTTACTTGACATCATTCACCACATATAGTTACACATTTTCGTTTTATTTTGTGATGAGACCTTTTAAAATTTACCCTGTTAGCAACTTTCAAATATATACTATAATATTATTAAAGATCCCTGGAGTAGGAAATGATAACCTGTTCCAGTATTCTTGCCTGGAAAACTCCACGGACCGGGGAGCCTGGCCCCCCTACAGTCCATGGAGTTACAAAGAGTCAGACACGACTGAGCAACTGAACATTATTAACTATAGTCACTGTGTACATTACATTGCCAGAATCTATTTGTCTTAAACTGGGAGTTTGTACCTTTGGATTCTCTTCACTCATTTGACCTACTGTTTATCCCCATGTCTAGCAGCCACCAATCTCTTCCTTGTGTCTATGAGTTCAGTTTCAGATTCCACATACATAAATGAGATCATATGGTATTTGTTTTTGCCTGTCTGACTTCTTTCATTTAGCATAATACTCTCAAGGTCCATCCATGTTGTTGTTCATGGCAGGATTTCCTTCTTTTTTCATGAGTGAATAATATTCTATTGCACACATACATCACATTTCTCTATCTATTCATCTGTCTGTAGAACTGAGATTGTTTCCTGTTTTTCTTTACTGTGATATTACTTATATGTGTAATCTAAAAAATGTGCAAATTAGTGAATATAACAAAAATAAGCAGATTAACATATACAGGGAAAAATTAGTGGTTACCAGTGGAGCCAGGAGTGGACAATATATGGGTGGAGAGGGATCGACACAGACTCCTGGCTGTAAGACAGGTTCAAGGATGTAGTATACAAACGTGAGGAATATGACCAGTGTTTTCTAACAGCTATAAATGGAAAGTTACCTTAAAATTTGTATGAAAATTAAAAACTTTAAGTATTGTTTTCCCATAATCTTTTTTTATTACACTATAGTTGATTTTATTTTATTCTTTAAAAAAATTTTTATTTTACTTTTATAGCTGATTTTAAATGTTGCATTGGTTTCAGGTGTCCAGCAAAGTTATTGTTACATGTCTTTTATTTATTTATTTATTTTAAAAGATTTATTTATTTATTTATTTTGGGCGGGGGTCGTGTTGGGGAGGGGGGGAGCGAGTGGGCCACTTCTATTGGTCTTTCATTTCTCTATTTTCATCCATCTTTGTTCTTCGGCTCCTGTGGCCTCCCATCGCGGTGGCGTCTGTCGTTGCAGAGCGCCGGCTCTGGGCGCATGCGCTCCAGAGTTCCGGCTCGGTGATTGTACACATTGGTCCAGCCGCTCCGCGGCATGTGGGAACCTCCCAAGCCAGGGATGGAACTGGCGCCCCTTGTACTGCAAGGCGGTGTCCTTACCCACTGGACCACCAGGGGAAGCCCTGTTACATGTCTTTTATAGAGTTTTCTAGTTTACAGCTATACATAATCCCAAACAGTCATGGGTATGTCCTTGCCCCCTGCCACCTGAGCCACTCTCCCTCTTCCCCTTTGTCCCACCTCCCAGGTTGTTGTGTAGTCCCCAGGTAAGTCCCCTTGCTTCCAGGTTTTGATTGTTGTGAAAAATGCTGCAACGAACAGGACCCGCTTCTTCCCCCCCACCATTCCCCTACAGTATTATTTCTATACCTTCTCACTTTTGTCATGCTTTTGTCTTCTTTTTAAACAATGCTGGGCTAAATTGAAACTTGGGAAAGGTGTTGATAGGGTTTTGTCTCCTGGACCGCTGCCTTATTTCCACTTTGATCATCAGGGAAAGATTGTTTCCTGTTTCTTTACTGTGATATTACTTATATGTGTAATCTAAAAAATGTGCAAATTAGTGAATATAACAAAAATAAGCAGATTAACATATACAGGGAAAAATTAGTGGTTACCAGTGGAGCCAGGAGTGGACAATATATGGGTGGAGAGGGATCGACACAGACTCCTGGCTGTAAGACAGGTTCAAGGATGTAGTATACAAACGTGGGGAATATGACCAGTGTTTTCTAACAGCTATAAATGGAAAGTTACCTTAAAATTTGTATGAAAATTAAAAACTTTAAGTATTGTTTTCCCATAATCTTTTTTTATTACACTATAGTTGATTTTATTTTATTCTTTAAAAAAATTTTTATTTTACTTTTATAGCTGATTTTAAATGTTGCATTGGTTTCAGGTGTCCAGCAAAGTTATTGTTACATGTCTTTTATTTATTTATTTATTTTAAAAGATTTATTTATTTATTTATTTTGGGCGGGGGTCGTGTTGGGGAGGGGGGGAGCGAGTGGGCCACTTCTATTGGTCTTTCATTTCTCTATTTTCATCCATCTTTGTTCTTCGGCTCCTGTGGCCTCCCATCGCGGTGGCGTCTGTCGTTGCAGAGCGCCGGCTCTGGGCGCATGCGCTCCAGAGTTCCGGCTCGGTGATTGTACACATTGGTCCAGCCGCTCCGCGGCATGTGGGAACCTCCCAAGCCAGGGATGGAACTGGCGCCCCTTGTACTGCAAGGCGGTGTCCTTACCCACTGGACCACCAGGGGAAGCCCTGTTACATGTCTTTTATAGAGTTTTCTAGTTTACAGCTATACATAATCCCAAACAGTCATGGGTATGTCCTTGCCCCCTGCCACCTGAGCCACTCTCCCTCTTCCCCTTTGTCCCACCTCCCAGGTTGTTGTGTAGTCCCCAGGTAAGTCCCCTTGCTTCCAGGTTTTGATTGTTGTGAAAAATGCTGCAACGAACAGGACCCGCTTCTTCCCCCCCACCATTCCCCTACAGTATTATTTCTATACCTTCTCACTTTTGTCATGCTTTTGTCTTCTTTTTAAACAATGCTGGGCTAAATTGAAACTTGGGAAAGGTGTTGATAGGGTTTTTGTCTCCCTGGACGCTGCTTTTGCTGCCTTATTTCCACTTTGAAGTTTCTTTTTCCAGATACTCATTTCTTTTACTTTTTTCACTAATTAATTACCCTGATTGTGGAATTTTATCCCCCTCCACTTCCACTGATTCTTCACTCTTCTGTGTTCCATCTCTTAGGATCCAGTTTAAAGACTAAATTTCAGGTGACCACGTCAAAATGGAAATTTTCTAATTCGATCATTATTTCTGCATTTATGACTTGGAATTCTTTTATGTGGATGAATTTTCCATCATCAGTTGTTTGATTATCCTGAAATATCATTTCAAAAGAAAAAAAACAGTGTACATTATTCAGCCTTGCCTTTTATTTACCAGCTGTCAGAATGATGAATTGGGTCCCTAATATCTTTTACTGGTGTTCACCAGTGAGCTATTCTCTACTGTTTGGGGGGTAGAGATGGAAAGACAGCTTACCAACTTATGATCAACTCATGGATGTTATAGATTTGAGGTGTTGGAATCAGTTGAAGTCATTGTTTTTTATGTTCAGGTTGTTCCAACTTCATTCAGTGGAGTCTCCCTCTTCTAAATGGCTTGCGTACCTTCTTGACACCATCCTTGCAGTCAGAACCATCAACTCTGGCAGCACTTTCCACCTCATTAAGTCGTCTGATTAGTTGGTCTTTAAGATTCCTTTTAGTTCTAGCTTCCCTTCCAAAAAAACGAAAGCCAGTTTTAATAGCCAGCAATAAACTCTTTTATGCTGGAAATATTTTATAGAGTTTTCTAGTTTACAGCTATACATAATCCCAAACAGTCATGGGTATGTCCTTGCCCCCTGCCACCTGAGCCACTCTCCCTCTTCCCCTTTGTCCCACCTCCCAGGTTGTTGTGTAGTCCCCAGGTAAGTCCCCTTGCTTCCAGGTTTTGATTGTTGTGAAAAATGCTGCAACGAACAGGACCCGCTTCTTCCCCCCCACCATTCCCCTACAGTATTATTTCTATACCTTCTCACTTTTGTCATGCTTTTGTCTTCTTTTTAAACAATGCTGGGCTAAATTGAAACTTGGGAAAGGTGTTGATAGGGTTTTGTCTCCCTGGACGCTGCTTTTGCTGCCTTATTTCCACTTTGAAGTTTCTTTTTCCAGATACTCATTTCTTTTACTTTTTTCACTAATTAATTACCCTGATTGTGGAATTTTATCCCCCTCCACTTCCACTGATTCTTCACTCTTCTGTGTTCCATCTCTTAGGATCCAGTTTAAAGACTAAATTTCAGGTGACCACGTCAAAATGGAAATTTTCTAATTCGATCATTATTTCTGCATTTATGACTTGGAATTCTTTTATGTGGATGAATTTTCCATCATCAGTTGTTTGATTATCCTGAAATATCATTTCAAAAGAAAAAAAACAGTGTACATTATTCAGCCTTGCCTTTTATTTACCAGCTGTCAGAATGATGAATTGGGTCCCTAATATCTTTTACTGGTGTTCACCAGTGAGCTATTCTCTACTGTTTGGGGGGTAGAGATGGAAAGACAGCTTACCAACTTATGATCAACTCATGGATGTTATAGATTTGAGGTGTTGGAATCAGTTGAAGTCATTGTTTTTTATGTTCAGGTTGTTCCAACTTCATTCAGTGGAGTCTCCCTCTTCTAAATGGCTTGCGTACCTTCTTGACACCATCCTTGCAGTCAGAACCATCAACTCTGGCAGCACTTTCCACCTCATTAAGTCGTCTGATTAGTTGGTCTTTAAGATTCCTTTTAGTTCTAGCTTCCCTTCCAAAAAAACGAAAGCCAGTTTTAATAGCCAGCAATAAACTCTTTTATGCTGGAAATATACTATTTTGATTTTTTTCGCTTTGAGTTCACACAGTGGGTGAATTAATGCATTGGAAAATATGAAATTTTTTTTCTCCTCTTATCTTTTAGCTCCCACTTAATGTGATACTGGCTCAGGATACTTCCACTGCCACTCTGAACTCAGTATCTAGGTATAAAGTAAAACAAAAAAAACCCAATACACTGATTTCGATACTTAATTCCTGCTTACCCAGGAATGCCTGGGTAAGGCATTTTGTAGATGGATTGTCTTCAAAATATTCCAGCATTATGGTTTTTATTTCAAATGTGATATTTTTCTCATCTTCTAGTGAGGGGACCGGGCAGGAAGAATGGATAGTTGCATTTTATCCTGTAGCCCTGGTAAAGCAGAATAGGGAGATAAGGGGGGCTTGAAGCACCCGCAATGAGCTATTCAGGGAAGTCCAGAAGGCTGCAAAGCCAGCCAAGTCTTGTCAGGTGGCTGCAGAAAGTCAGACCTAGTTCTTAAGAGCCTGGAGCTGGAGCCCATCCATCCAGGCAATGCCTGAACCAGATCCAGGCTGCTGGGCCAAGTCCCTGAGGCTGTCCCTGGGACCAGAAGGTATAACCAGAGGGAAGGATGGATTTAAATTCCAGGGCATAAGACAAAAGCTCATCATATTTGAGAAAAAGGAACTGAAAATGACTTTTAATAAATGCTGGAATGACACTGTCTCATACTGAACTGCCTATAATAAAACTTAAGAAGTGCCTGATTTTTGTTTCTGTCTGTGCCCTGTGGAACATATGTGACTTCAAAGGCAACTCTGCAGGGTGCAGGGAAAAAAAAACCATGCTTTTATTTCGAATTTTGGCACAGATCCTTCAAACTAGTTTTGACGGCTAGGGAGTAAAATTTACAGTCCATCCAGATTCCCTTGTGTTTAGCAGGCCCGCCTTTGTTTTCCTACAGTGAAAAATTTCCAACTTCTTTAGCCTGTACACCTCATTAAGTCGTCTGATTAGTTGGTCTTTAAGATTCCTTTTAGTTCTAGCTTCCCTTCCAAAAAAACGAAAGCCAGTTTTAATAGCCAGCAATAAACTCTTTTATGCTGGAAATATACTATTTTGATTTTTTTCGCTTTGAGTTCACACAGTGGGTGAATTAATGCATTGGAAAATATGAAATTTTTTTTCTCCTCTTATCTTTTAGCTCCCACTTAATGTGATACTGGCTCAGGATACTTCCACTGCCACTCTGAACTCAGTATCTAGGTATAAAGTAAAACAAAAAAAACCCAATACACTGATTTCGATACTTAATTCCTGCTTACCCAGGAATGCCTGGGTAAGGCATTTTGTAGATGGATTGTCTTCAAAATATTCCAGCATTATGGTTTTTATTTCAAATGTGATATTTTTCTCATCTTCTAGTGAGGGGACCGGGCAGGAAGAATGGATAGTTGCATTTTATCCTGTAGCCCTGGTAAAGCAGAATAGGGAGATAAGGGGGGCTTGAAGCACCCGCAATGAGCTATTCAGGGAAGTCCAGAAGGCTGCAAAGCCAGCCAAGTCTTGTCAGGTGGCTGCAGAAAGTCAGACCTAGTTCTTAAGAGCCTGGAGCTGGAGCCCATCCATCCAGGCAATGCCTGAACCAGATCCAGGCTGCTGGGCCAAGTCCCTGAGGCTGTCCCTGGGACCAGAAGGTATAACCAGAGGGAAGGATGGATTTAAATTCCAGGGCATAAGACAAAAGCTCATCATATTTGAGAAAAAGGAACTGAAAATGACTTTTAATAAATGCTGGAATGACACTGTCTCATACTGAACTGCCTATAATAAAACTTAAGAAGTGCCTGATTTTTGTTTCTGTCTGTGCCCTGTGGAACATATGTGACTTCAAAGGCAACTCTGCAGGGTGCAGGGAAAAAAAAACCATGCTTTTATTTCGAATTTTGGCACAGATCCTTCAAACTAGTTTTGACGGCTAGGGAGTAAAATTTACAGTCCATCCAGATTCCCTTGTGTTTAGCAGGCCCGCCTTTGTTTTCCTACAGTGACAATTTCCACTTCTTTAGCCTGTACACTCTCCCTACTGTGAGCATGTATTCTGTAGGACAAAGGCTAAGGTGCCGGTAGATGATTTCACATGAAGCCTGAGACAGCCTGGTTCATCAGTTGCTCCACCCCCATGGCCTTCCCTGAATTCTTTCTTCCCACCATAATAAGTGTCTGCAGAATTTAAAACAGTACAACAAAGTTATATGTATAACACAACCAACTACATTAAATATCCTGTGATAAACTATAACGGGAAAGGATATAAAAAGACAATGTCTATATGTGTATAACTGAGTCACTTTGCCATACATCAGAGTTAGGCACACCATTGTACATCAACTATACTTCAATAAAACAAAAATTAAAGAATTTAAAACTAGTTTATAAGACTATTTAAAACTATGAAACACCCCTTTAACAGAAGTCTTGTGTCGTGGAAAGGAGCTCCTGATTTCATTCCAATCTGATGGGACACCTTGTTGATGAGCAAGTACAGCTACAGCATAACGCATGTGCATGATGTGTGTTTATGTGCTTGTGTGTTGAATGTAAGCTTCTTGAAACCCAGAGATTCCATTAATTCTAGAAATTAGACGCATCGAGGCTGTTTTCAATGACAATATCTCTCCCTTACCAGCACAAGATGGTTCTTTCAGGAGTGTTTTGGGGGTGAGTTTCCTTTGTGGCCCCTTTACCCTACCTTCCTGCCAGCTACTCCTCCACACCAAGGCATTAGTGCAAACTGATTCAGGCTCTGCTGTTTTTATTTCTTTTGGCCTATTTATTTCGTACCAGTTTTTATTACCTTTTCCAAACTTTGTGTTGCGTCTTCTGTTTGAAACTTTTTTTTTTTTGATAGGCAAGAAATGGATTTATTCAGATTCAGAGAAAAGCACACTCCACAGACAGCATGGGCCATCACAGAGGGCAAATTCAGGGACCCTGAAAATGTGGCATGCTTAGCTTTTATGGGTTGGATAATTTCATATGCTATTGAGTGGGAGGACTATTCCAGCTATTTGGGGAGGGGACAGAATGGTTATGGTGTCTCTGGGGTGTCCTTTAGCTTGCTGATTGAGGATCAAGGTCTAGTATGCCATCTTGGATCCATTTGATTCTAATGGGTTTATATTGTGTCTTTGGGCCATGCCATTCTTTCAGAAATTGTGCCCTGTCCCTTTCCCTCCTGTTTCATTCCTCCCTCAGAGATTTTGCTCCCATATTCTTAAGGGAGGCAGAAGGATGAAGGTCTGTGTTCTGTAATTGCTTCAAGGCTGAGATAGGGCATTGACCCTGGCTATCAGGGAGGGAAAATCTCTGGGTACTTGATCTTAGGGGCTCCAGGGCAGCTCCTTGTTTTAGTTCTTATGGGCTGAAATCCCTACATAGGCATCATCTTGGTGTAGAATGGTTGTAACTGGGTTTTTTAGGCTTCCTATGGATCCTCTTGATGAGGAGGCACGTTTTGTGCCAGCACCAGAGTACAAATATATCTATAGATGACTAAAGACTTAAAAGCCATGGCCAAACATCTGATTACAGTGTGCAGTAAAGTTTGGTTTCAGGTTTCAATAACCAGAATTAGAACAATTAACCCTAGTTATATGTTTCTCTTTGCAATACCTCAGGGACCCACTAAGACATCCCAAAGTTGGATTTTAGTGAGATAAGATCAAAAGTCACTGTGAGACAATACTTATTCCCTAACTGAAGTTATATAAAGACCCCCAAAGCAAGTACAAATCATTTAAAGGCAAAGAAATTTACCACAATCTGTCAAACCACAGTCTTGTTTGTCAAAAGCAGAATTTCAAGAATATTTTGGAGGAAAAGACCAAATCCAGTCTGGTCCTAGCCCATACCTATTGAAGTCTGTTATCCAACCCAACTAAATTTAATTTAATCTTAGAAAATCATGATCATGAGTAACTCTTTGTCTACATTAATCATACCAACAAGCTTAAACCACTTTCATTACCAGTTATAAGTTTTATCCTGAATATATTTCAGATAACATGAGTCTGAAATTAATTTTGCCAGACTACTTTATATTTCTGAGTATTTATAGAAGTAATTGATTTCCTTCAAGTCAATTAGAGTTCTTTCATGAATTATTTTTTGACAATACCATACATCTATAACACACATATAGACACATATGAGCCTACAGACTAACATAGAGGCCTCATAGTTGCTGTTCCAAAATTTTAACCATGATCTTGAGAATCTAAACTTTTTTCCCAAAATAGCTCTTAAATCTGGGAGAGGTTCATTATCATCTCGTGTATATTGAGGTAATCTGAAATGTGGGATTATTTGCTAACAAGTTCTTTGTTATAACAGACACCTTTTCTGTCCATGTGTGACAAGTCTCTAGCCATCCAGTAAGTGTATCTTCCTTTACCAATAAATATTTATATCCTCTGGACTTGGGCATCTGAGTAGAATCAGTTTGCCAATTCTCCTCCATGGTGTTACCTTGGTGTTGAATGGGTCTAACTAATGAGGGGATGGAGCTGTATTAGAATTATTTTGTGAACATGTGTCACATGGTTTGGTAACCGGGCTACCACTATTTTCATTCCTTTACTCCAAAACAATCTTTGCAGTAAATTCCAAGGCACTTAAAATCCATAGTGGGTGGTTTGATTATTTTCCATTGCTGAGTTTGTGGAATCATATTCTTTTCATCTAACATGTATACCATCCCCTTTGACTTAGTAACCCCCTATTGTTAGTGCAGTTTTCTTCCTTGGTGTGGTTAGGTTGTGGCATTTCCTCTATCAAGCCTAGGACTTTTAAAACTCCTGCATTTTATCTGTTGGTATGCAAGCTGCTTTCTTTGTTTCTAGGACATCTTGTTGATTTCTCTTTCCACGTTTTAAGATCAAAAGACCCCCAAAGCAAGTACAAATCATTTAAAGGCAAAGAAATTTACCACAATCTGTCAAACCACAGTCTTGTTTGTCAAAAGCAGAATTTCAAGAATATTTTGGAGGAAAAGACCAAATCCAGTCTGGTCCTAGCCCATACCTATTGAAGTCTGTTATCCAACCCAACTAAATTTAATTTAATCTTAGAAAATCATGATCATGAGTAACTCTTTGTCTACATTAATCATACCAACAAGCTTAAACCACTTTCATTACCAGTTATAAGTTTTATCCTGAATATATTTCAGATAACATGAGTCTGAAATTAATTTTGCCAGACTACTTTATATTTCTGAGTATTTATAGAAGTAATTGATTTCCTTCAAGTCAATTAGAGTTCTTTCATGAATTATTTTTTGACAATACCATACATCTATAACACACATATAGACACATATGAGCCTACAGACTAACATAGAGGCCTCATAGTTGCTGTTCCAAAATTTTAACCATGATCTTGAGAATCTAAACTTTTTTCCCAAAATAGCTCTTAAATCTGGGAGAGGTTCATTATCATCTCGTGTATATTGAGGTAATCTGAAATGTGGGATTATTTGCTAACAAGTTCTTTGTTATAACAGACACCTTTTCTGTCCATGTGTGACAAGTCTCTAGCCATCCAGTAAGTGTATCTTCCTTTACCAATAAATATTTATATCCTCTGGACTTGGGCATCTGAGTAGAATCAGTTTGCCAATTCTCCTCCATGGTGTTACCTTGGTGTTGAATGGGTCTAACTAATGGGGGGATGGAGCTGTATTAGAATTATTTTGTGAACATGTGTCACATGGTTTGGTAACCGGGCTACCACTATTTTCATTCCTTTACTCCAAAACAATCTTTGCAGTAAATTCCAAGGCACTTAAAATCCATAGTGGGTGGTTTGATTATTTTCCATTGCTGAGTTTGTGGAATCATATTCTTTTCATCTAACATGTATACCATCCCCTTTGACTTAGTAACCCCCTATTGTTAGTGCAGTTTTCTTCCTTGGTGTGGTTAGGTTGTGGCATTTCCTCTATCAAGCCTAGGACTTTTAAAACTCCTGCATTTTATCTGTTGGTATGCAAGCTGCTTTCTTTGTTTCTAGGACATCTTGTTGATTTCTCTTTCCAATTTCAGACCGGGGAATCCAAGACTGATGTACCCTACAGTAAACAACAGCTATTTCTTGAGAACCTTGTTTAGTAACCACTGGCTGGATATCTTTGTTCAGGCCTGGAACCTCAGTATTCCACATTTCAGGGTCTCTTAAGGTTTCTAGTTCAACCTCAGATTCAATTTGTCCCTTTCTTCTTTTTGTTAGAATCATTTGGGAGTGAGGGTGGTCCCCTCCAGAAACAAAGTGTCCCCTAACTTGATTAATAAATCTCTTTGCATTAAAGGGATTAGACAATCGGGCAAAAAAACAGAAATTAATGACATTAACATTTCCTGAAACAGGCTCCAGGAAAGTGTGACCATGTTTCTTTCCTAATGACTCCATTACATGTTCCTTATGATTGCTAAAGTTTCCAATCCTTTTGGTCATGCCTGAGAAGGTTGCACCAGTGTCTGTAAGAAATTCTATCAAATGGCTAGCCACATCAATGACCACCCGAGGCTGGCCATTAGTTATGTAGATAGTATTTCTAGGCAGAGCCACTTCTGACCTTGGGCCCCTTTGGTCTTTTTTTTTATTATTATTATTCTTTATTTTAAAGGTTTTACAGAGTTTTGTTGTTCACAGACATGTATGTGCCCAGATCAGTCATATGCATATCCATGGTCCCCACCCCCCCAGTTTCCCCCATCCCACCCCTCCAGACCATCGCCCCAAGCCATTGTAAGCACTCCTATTCCCTTAGCACAATGACACTAGCTATCTTTTCCACACATAACAGTATAGGTTTCCACGTTACTCCCTCCATGCTTCCCTCTTCCTATTTCTTCCCCACAATGTCCCTATGTCTATACTCTGTCTGTTTTTCCATGTGTTCCCTGCGTGTGTTATCAAGACCATCCAACTAGATTCCATATATGTGTGTTAGTATACTGTATTTCTCTTTTTCTTTTTGACTTACTTCACTTTTTATGATTGGTTCTAGAGCCAGCCACTTCATTAGGACTGAGTCTTCTGCATTTCTTTGAACAGCTGAGTAGTATTTCATTGTGTATATGTACCAGAGCTTCTGTATCCATTCATTTGTCGATGGACATCTAGGTTGCTTCCAAGTTCTGGCTATTGTATAGAGAGCTGCAATGAACATTGGGATACAGGTGCTTCTTTCAGATTTGATTTCATCAGGATATAAGTCTAATAGTGGGATTGCTGGGTCATAGGGTGCTTCTATTTTTAGTTTCTTAAGAAATCTCCATACTGTCTTCGATAGAGGCTGTATCAATTTACACTCCCACCAGCAATGCAAGAGTGTTCCCTTTTCTCCGCACCCTCTCCAGCATTTATTGTCTGCAGATTTTTTGATGATGGCCATTCTGACGGGTGTGAGGTGGTATCTCATTGTAGTTTTGATTTGCATTTCTCTAATAATAAGTGAAGTTGAGCATCGTTTAATGTGCTTTTGGGCCATCTGTATGTCTCCTCTTTGGAGAGGCGTCTCTTTAGATCTTTTTCCCATTTTTTGATTGGATTGTTCATTTTCCCTGTGCTGAGTTGTCTGAGTTGCTTGTAGATTTTGGAGATTAATTCTTTGTTGTTTCATTTGCTATGATTTTCTCCCACTCTGTGGGGTGTCATTTTTGATTTCTTTAGCTGTCAATTTTGTTCATGAGCCACTTCTGACCTTGGGCCCCTTTGGTTTTTTTTTTATTATTATTATTCTTTATTTTAAAGGTTTTACAGAGTTTTGTTGTTCACAGACATGTATGTGCCCAGATCAGTCATATGCATATCCATGGTCCCCACCCCCCCAGTTTCCCCCATCCCACCCCTCCAGACCATCGCCCCAAGCCATTGTAAGCACTCCTATTCCCTTAGCACAATGACACTAGCTATCTTTTCCACACATAACAGTATAGGTTTCCACGTTACTCCCTCCATGCTTCCCTCTTCCTATTTCTTCCCCACAATGTCCCTATGTCTATACTCTGTCTGTTTTTCCATGTGTTCCCTGCGTGTGTTATCAAGACCATCCAACTAGATTCCATATATGTGTGTTAGTATACTGTATTTCTCTTTTTCTTTTTGACTTACTTCACTTTTTATGATTGGTTCTAGAGCCAGCCACTTCATTAGGACTGAGTCTTCTGCATTTCTTTGAACAGCTGAGTAGTATTTCATTGTGTATATGTACCAGAGCTTCTGTATCCATTCATTTGTCGATGGACATCTAGGTTGCTTCCAAGTTCTGGCTATTGTATAGAGAGCTGCAATGAACATTGGGATACAGGTGCTTCTTTCAGATTTGATTTCATCAGGATATAAGTCTAATAGTGGGATTGCTGGGTCATAGGGTGCTTCTATTTTTAGTTTCTTAAGAAATCTCCATACTGTCTTCGATAGAGGCTGTATCAATTTACACTCCCACCAGCAATGCAAGAGTGTTCCCTTTTCTCCGCACCCTCTCCAGCATTTATTGTCTGCAGATTTTTTGATGATGGCCATTCTGACGGGTGTGAGGTGGTATCTCATTGTAGTTTTGATTTGCATTTCTCTAATAATAAGTGAAGTTGAGCATCGTTTAATGTGCTTTTGGGCCATCTGTATGTCTCCTCTTTGGAGAGGCGTCTCTTTAGATCTTTTTCCCATTTTTTGATTGGATTGTTCATTTTCCCTGTGCTGAGTTGTCTGAGTTGCTTGTAGATTTTGGAGATTAATTCTTTGTTGTTTCATTTGCTATGATTTTCTCCCACTCTGTGGGGTGTCTGTTGAGCTTTTTTGTAATTTCTTTAGCTGTACAAAAGCTTTTAAGTTTCATGAGGTCCCACATGTTCATTTTTCTTTTCAGTTCTGCTATTTTAGTTGGTGGGTCAGAGAAGATCTTGCTTTGATTGATGTCCTTGAGGGTTCTGCCTATATTCTCCTCTAAGAATTTGATGGTTTCTGGTCTTACATTTAGGTCGTTAATCCATTTTGAGTTGATCTTAGTGTATGGTGTCAGGGTATGTTCCAACTTCATTTTTTTGCTTGTAGCTGTCCAGTTTTCCCAGCACCACTTGTTGAAGCGGCTGTCTTTGTCGCATTTTATAGTTTTGCCTCCTTTGTAAAAAATAAGGTACCCATAGGTGTGTGGGTTTATCTCTGGGTTCTCAATCTTGTTCCATTGGTCTATAGTTCTGTTTTTGTGCCAGTACCATACTGTCTTGATGACTGTTGCTTTGTAGTAGAGTCTGAAGTTAGGGAGGCTGATTCCTCCAGCTCCGTTTTTCTTTCTCAGGATTGCTTTGGCTATTCAAGGTCTTTTGTGTTTCCATATGAACTGTGTTATTCTTTGGTCTAGTTCTGTGAAAAATGTCAATGGGAGTTGAATAGGTATTGCATTGAATCTATAGATGACATTTGGTAGTATGGGCATTTTCACAATATTAATTCTTCCGACCCAGGAACATGGAATATCTCTCCATCTGTTTAAGTCTTCTTTAATGTCTCTCATGAGTGTCCTGTAATTTTCTGTGTACAATTTTTTTGTTTCTTTGGAAGGTTTATTCCTAGGTATTTGATTCTTTTGGTTGCAATGGTGAAGGGGACTGCCTCTTTGATTTCATTTTCTGATTTTTCATTGTTTGTGTATAGGAATGTCAGTGATTTCTGTGTGTTGACTTTGTATCCTGCGACTTTGCTGAATTCGTTGATTAGCTCTAGTAGCTTTGTAATAGTGTCTTTGGGATGTTCTATGTATAATATCATGTCATCTGCAAAAAGAGAGAGCTTGACTTCTTCCTTTCCAGTCTGGATTCCTTTGATTTCTTTCTCTTCTCTTATTGCTGTTGCTAGAACTTCCAGGACTGTGTTGAATAGTAGTGGTGAAAGTGGACAGCCCTGTCTTGTTCCTGATCTTAGAGGGAATGCTTTCAGTTTTTCACCATTTAGGATAATGTTTGCTTTGGCCTTCTCATATGGCTTTCACTATGTTGAGATAGGTTCCTTCTATGCCCATTTTCTGAAGAGTTTTTATCATGAATGGGTGCTGTACTTTGTCGAAGGCTTTTTCTCCTCTAAGAGTTTGATGGTTTCTGGTCTTACATTTAGGTCGTTAATCCATTTTGAGTTGATCTTAGTGTATGGTGTCAGGGTATGTTCCAACTTCATTTTTTTGCTTGTAGCTGTCCAGTTTTCCCAGCACCACTTGTTGAAGCGGCTGTCTTTGTCGCATTTTATAGTTTTGCCTCCTTTGTAAAAAATAAGGTACCCATAGGTGTGTGGGTTTATCTCTGGGTTCTCAATCTTGTTCCATTGGTCTATAGTTCTGTTTTTGTGCCAGTACCATACTGTCTTGATGACTGTTGCTTTGTAGTAGAGTCTGAAGTTAGGGAGGCTGATTCCTCCAGCTCCGTTTTTCTTTCTCAGGATTGCTTTGGCTATTCAAGGTCTTTTGTGTTTCCATATGAACTGTGTTATTCTTTGGTCTAGTTCTGTGAAAAATGTCAATGGGAGTTGAATAGGTATTGCATTGAATCTATAGATGACATTTGGTAGTATGGGCATTTTCACAATATTAATTCTTCCGACCCAGGAACATGGAATATCTCTCCATCTGTTTAAGTCTTCTTTAATGTCTCTCATGAGTGTCCTGTAATTTTCTGTGTACAATTCTTTTGTTTCTTTGGTAGGTTTATTCCTAGGTATTTGATTCTTTTGGTTGCAATGGTGAAGGGGACTGCCTCTTTGATTTCATTTTCTGATTTTTCATTGTTTGTGTATAGGAATGTCAGTGATTTCTGTGTGTTGACTTTGTATCCTGCGACTTTGCTGAATTCGTTGATTAGCTCTAGTAGCTTTGTAATAGTGTCTTTGGGATGTTCTATGTATAATATCATGTCATCTGCAAAAAGAGAGAGCTTGACTTCTTCCTTTCCAGTCTGGATTCCTTTGATTTCTTTCTCTTCTCTTATTGCCGTTGCTAGAACTTCCAGGACTGTGTTGAATAGTAGTGGTGAAAGTGGACAGCCCTGTCTTCTTCCTGATCTTAGAGGGATGCTTTCAGTTTTTCACCATTTAGGATAATGTTTGCTTTGGCCTTCTCATATATGGCTTTCACTATGTTGAGATAGGTCCCTTCTATGCCCATTTTCTGAAGAGTTTTTATCATGAATGGATGCTGTACTTTGTCGAAGGCTTTTTCTGCATCTGTTGAGATGATCATGTTATTTTTGTCTCTCAGTTTGTTGATATGGTGTATCACATTGATTGATTTGTGGATGTTGAAGAATCCTTGCATGCCTGGGATGAACCCGACTTGATCATGATGTATGAGTTTTTTGATGTGTCATTGAATTCTGTTTGCTAGGATTTTGTTGAGGATCTTGGCATCTAAGTTCATCAGTGAAATTGGCCTATAATTTTCCTTTTTTGTGTTACCTTTGCCTGGTTTGGGTATCAGGGTGATGTTGGCCTCGTAGAATTTGTTTGGAAGTGTTCCTTCCTGTGCAATTTTTTGAAAGAGTTTTAGAAGGACAGACATTAGCTCTTTAAATGTTTGGTAGAATTCGGCTGTGAAGCCATCTGGTCCTGGGTTTTTACTTTTGGGTAGATTTTAAATCACAGATTCGATTTCTGAGCTTGTGATTGGGTTGTTCAAAGTTTCTGTTTCTTCCTGGCTAAGTCTTGGGAGATTGATCTTCCCCAAGAAACTGTCCATTTCTTCCAGGTTGTCCAGTTTGTTGCCATAGAGTTGCTTATAATAGTCCCTTATAATCCTTTGGATTTCTGCATTATCTGTTGTAATCTCTCCTTTTTCGTTTTTTTTTGTTGTTGTTGTTGATCTGGTTCTTCTCTCTCTTTTTCTTGATGAGTCTCGCCAGAGGCTTGTCAATTTTGTTTACCTTTACAAAGAACCAGCTTTTTGTTTTGTTTATCTTTGCTATAGTTTCTTTCATTCCTTTCTCATTTATTTCTGCTCTAGTCTTTATAATTTCTCTTCTTCTGCTGGCTTTGGGATGTTTTTGTTCTTCTTTCTCCAGTTGTTTTAAGTGGAGGGTTAGGTCGTCTGTTTGAGATTTTCCTAGTTTCTTGAGGTAGGATTGTATTGCTATAAATTTCCCTCTTAGAACTGCTTTTGCGGTATCCCATAGGTTTTGCATGGTCGTATGTTCATGATCATTTTCTTCTAGGAATTTAAAAATTTCTCCTTTGATTTCTTCAGTGATCAGTTGGTATTTTAGGTATGTGTTGTTTAATCTCCATGTGTTTGTGTTTTTAGCGTTTTTTTTTTTTTTTTCCTGTAGTTGATCTCTGGTCTCATTGCATTGTGATCCGAGAAGATGGTTGATAGAATTTCAATTTTCTTGAATTGACTGAAGTTTGATTTGTGGCCCAAGATGTGGTCTATCCTGGAATATGTTCCGTGAGCACTTGAGAAGAAAGTGTATTTTTCTGCTTTTGGGTGGAACGTCCTAAAGATATCGATGAGGTCCATCTTTTCTAGTGTGGCATTTAAGGCTTGTGTTTCTTATTAATTTTCTGTTTGGATGATCTATCCATTGGTGTGAGAGGAGTGTTAAAGTCTCCTACTATTATTGTGTTATTACTGATTTCTTCTTTTAAGTCTGAAAGTATCTGTCTTATGTACTGAGGTGCCCCTGTGTTGGGTGCATAGATATTCATGACTGTTATGTCTTCCTCTTGGATGGATCCCTTAATCATGATGTAGTGACCTGCCTTGTCTCTTAGAATCTTCTTTACTTTAGAATCTAGTTTGTTGCCATAGAGTTGCTTATAATAGTCCCTTATAATCCTTTGGATTTCTGCATTATCTGTTGTAATCTCTCCTTTTTCGTTTTTTTTTGTTGTTGTTGTTGATCTGGTTCTTCTCTCTCTTTTTCTTGATGAGTCTCGCCAGAGGCTTGTCAATTTTGTTTACCTTTACAAAGAACCAGCTTTTTGTTTTGTTTATCTTTGCTATAGTTTCTTTCATTCCTTTCTCATTTATTTCTGCTCTAGTCTTTATAATTTCTCTTCTTCTGCTGGCTTTGGGATGTTTTTGTTCTTCTTTCTCCAGTTGTTTTAAGTGGAGGGTTAGGTCGTCTGTTTGAGATTTTCCTAGTTTCTTGAGGTAGGATTGTATTGCTATAAATTTCCCTCTTAGAACTGCTTTTGCGGTATCCCATAGGTTTTGCATGGTCGTATGTTCATGATCATTTTCTTCTAGGAATTTAAAAATTTCTCCTTTGATTTCTTCAGTGATCAGTTGGTATTTTAGGTATGTGTTGTTTAATCTCCATGTGTTTGTGTTTTTAGCGTTTTTTTTTTTTTTTTCCTGTAGTTGATCTCTGGTCTCATTGCATTGTGATCCGAGAAGATGGTTGATAGAATTTCAATTTTCTTGAATTGACTGAAGTTTGATTTGTGGCCCAAGATGTGGTCTATCCTGGAATATGTTCCGTGAGCACTTGAGAAGAAAGTGTATTTTTCTGCTTTTGGGTGGAACGTCCTAAAGATATCGATGAGGTCCATCTTTTCTAGTGTGGCATTTAAGGCTTGTGTTTCTTATTAATTTTCTGTTTGGATGATCTATCCATTGGTGTGAGAGGAGTGTTAAAGTCTCCTACTATTATTGTGTTATTACTGATTTCTTCTTTTAAGTCTGAAAGTATCTGTCTTATGTACTGAGGTGCCCCTGTGTTGGGTGCATAGATATTCATGACTGTTATGTCTTCCTCTTGGATGGATCCCTTAATCATGATGTAGTGACCTGCCTTGTCTCTTAGAATCTTCTTTACTTTAGAATCTAGTTTGTCTGATATGAGGATTGCTACTCCAGCTTTCTTTTGATTTCCATTTGCATCGAATATCTTTCTCCAGCCTCTCACTTTCAGTCTATGAGTGTCTCTAGGTCTGAAGTGGGTCTCTTGTAAACAGCATGTATATGGGTCATTTTTCTGGATCCATTCAGCCAGCCTGTGTCGTTTGGTTGGAGCATTTAATCCATTTACATTCAAAGTAATTATCGATACAAATGTTCCTATTGTCATCTTCTTAGAAGTCTGGGGTTTGATTTGTAGGACTTCTTCTACTCTTGTATTTATTGGCTATATCAAGCCCTTTAACACTTGTTGCAGGGCTGGTTTTGTGGTACAGAATTCTTTTAGTTTTTGTCTGTCTGAGAAGCTTTTGACTTCTCCATCGATTCTGAATGAGATTCTTGCTGGGTAGAGAATTCTTGGTTGAAGGTTATTCTCTTTTAGCCATTTAAATGTGTCCTGCCATTCTCTTCTGGACTGCAGGATTTCTGTTGAGCGATCCGCAGTTAGACGTATGGGGTTTCCTTTATATGTTCTTTGTTGTTTGCTTCTAGCTGCTTTTAGTAATCTATCTTTATATTTAGTCTGCGTTAGTTTGATTAGAATGTGCCTTGGTGTGTTTCTTCTGGGGTTTATCCTGTATGGAACTCTTTGTGCTTCTTGGACGTGGTTGACTATTTCCGTTCCCATGCTGGGGAAGTTTTCCACTATAACCTCTTCAAGAATTTTTTCGTAACCTTTCTTCCCTTCTTCTTCCTCTGGAACTCCTATCTATAATTCTAATGTTGGTGCGTTTGATATTGTCCCAGAGGTTTCTAAGGCTATCCTCAGTTCTTTTAATTCTTTCGGCTTTGTTCTGTTCCTCACCATTTATTTCCACCATTCTATCTTCCAGCTCACTTATCCATTCTGCCTCCAATACTCTACTGTTGAGACCTTCTATAGTATTTTTGAGTTCAGCAATTGAGTTGGTGGTCTCTATTTGCTTGTTTTTCATTTCCTGCATGTCTTTTCTCAGTGCACTAATTTCCTCTAATATTCTGTTTTCTGTGTTTTGCATCCTCATTAGTATATTTTTTCTGAATTCTGTTTCGGATAATTTGTCTGTCTCCTCCTCTGTCATTTGAAGCTGTGATTCTCTAGCTTGGTCCTTCATTTGTACAATGTTTCTCTATCGTTTCATTATTAGGTTAGTTTTTGTTTCCTTGTGGGTGTCTGTGTGTACGGAGTTATTTTCTCCACCAGGCTTCTTTGTTGATTTCTCCCTTCCTTTGGGTTTCTGTCCTTCTAGAAGGGTTCAGTGGTTTGTGTCTTGGGTGGTGTTAGGTCTTGTTTACAGGTGAACAATCTCTAGTGTTGTATGTTCTTTGATAGTGTGGGATCTTGGAATCAGGGCTTCTAGTCCGAGGATCCTTGGTTTGATGATTGGTCAGGGGGTGTAGGCTCTATGTCTGGTTTGCTATGGTGTTCCGTGGTATTAGTTCAGATACTAGCATCTGAGGAGCAAGAGGTGTATCCCTGATGGATGACAGTCATAAAAACATGCAGATGTTTTCTAACATAGTCATAAGATATACATATATACACAGCAATAACCACATCTAACCAGCATAGGAAAATTTTCTGGCAAACCATGCAATCAAAGATGGTACTTGCCCGTTAAGCTCTGAATTAATTAAAATAGTGCCTAGAAAAATAGATCTGGGGCAAGGTCCTGGCTTGGACTATTTCATTGACAGCAATTTTTAACTAAGACATGTGTTGGGGGTGAGGAGGTGGAGTGTGTATGGGTAATGAGAAGGAATAGATTCGACTTGGAAGGATTTTATAGGGTTATGTAGCCAAGATTAGTGTGTTGTATTGTTTAGTGCAGCTGGAAGAGAATAGTGGAGACAGGAAGGTAGGAAATATTTATCTAGGGGGTAGTGGTAGATAGGAGAAAGTTTTAGATTTATAACATAGAGGGAGGAAGGAGTGAGAAACAGGAAAAAAAATTGGAAGTTCAAGAATTAAAAATTTTTTTAAAAAATTAATAATTAAAAATCAAAAAAAAAAGAAATAAAAAGTTAAAAAGGTAAGAGAAACTTAATAAGAAGACACAAAAGAGAGAGAGAGAGAAAAAAAACCAACCCAAACCTGACCAATCAAACGAATAAACAGAACTGTCTGCAACAGATAAACAAAAAAGCTAAATACTGTCCCTGGTTTTTATCCTGTAATCTGTCTGGTGGAAGCCAATCTGCTCTCGATGGTGTTGTCTTGATGATGTAGCCTTTCTCTTATGGCACTGGTCTGCAAGCTCAGGTGCTGGCCTGGACTGCGGGCTGATCCCAGTCTGTCTGGCGGGGAACTGCGGCAAACGCGCAATCCCATGTTGGGTGGGGACGTCCTGGCTCTGCAGCGCACCCGCCAGTAGCCTCCAATACCTGCCCTTCTCCCGGTTTCCTCTGCTGCAGGTGTAGCTATGGGAGAGCACGGGCTCCTCTGCCACTGGCGCGCCCACACTGCCAATTATGCCTCCAAGTCCCAAAGGCAGGCACAAGCTTCCCCGTCTGGCTCGAGCCCGGTCCCTGGTCAGCAATCTGTGGGCGACTTCCCCTTCAGCCAGTCCCCCACTAGGAGTGTTTGAACTCACCCGGTGCCAGGTGGAAAGTCACGATTTTTGCCTGGCCTAGCAGCGCGATTTTCACACTGGGTGCTCCCTCCCGGCTCCAGGTCGCTAGGCAGCACTCCAATTGGGTTCTGTCCGGCTCTGCTCCAGTATCCTATCTTCTCAGTGTCTTAATTTCTGCCGGCAATCCGGGTGGATTCTTGGAATTTTCACAGTGATCGCTGCCCTCTCTCCCCCATGGCTCCGCTTAGGCCCTCTTTTAGGGCACTTGGTGGCACGGTCTCCGTCTGTGTGGTCTGGCATGGGGGTTAGGATAGAGGATTCTTAGAACCGTAGCTCCGGGAAATTTCTGGCTGTTCACTCTTCTACTCTCGACCTATGGGATTCTTCTGTCGTCTAGCAGCTGGTTTGTTGGTGGTGTTTCATTTCTTGATTAGTTCTGGTGATTCTGTTGGGGAGCTGGCGAAATCTTCCCCTCAATTCTCCGCCATCTTGGCTCCCCCTCTCCTTTGGTCTTAATTGCAAAACCATCAATAGCTGAGGGGCTCCCTTCACTCTCTGGCATCTGGGGCATTCCCTCTGTCAATGCCCTGGAAGTTTGCAAAAGACACGTCAATAGCAGTCCTTCTTCCAGTGCCCCTTTTGTCCACACATGGTATACCAGCCTTGTATGGGTACCCATGAGTCTCATGGTCTGTCAGGACCAGATTGGCCCAGAAAGGGCAGCCTCCTAGCTGATTGCCTTTGAGTGGACAAAGCCAATGAAATCATTTGGGTATTGTTCATATTTCTCTGGGTGTGTTCACCTTTTCAGCCATAAACCTATTATTGAAAACCGAATTAGCCAATTGGAACAAATCATTCATTGGAGTCTGAGGACCAGTAGTTGCTTTCTGAATTTTGTGCCTGATGTCTGGGGTAGACTGGGCTATGAAATGCATAGCCAAAAAGGCCTATCCCTCAGGGGAGGAGGGATCCACGTTTGTATACTTCCCAAAAGTCTCCACTAATCTACTTTGGAAGACTGCAGGGGTTTCATCCTGTCCCTGTTGGATCTCTTTCACCTTTTCATAATTAATGAGTTTTGCTTTGTCGACTAAAAAAGATGAACGACTTGAGAGTTGTGGGTTAAGTTTTATTTGGCACATAATTAGGATTGCAACCAGGGAGGCAGCACCCCAGACAGCTTTGAGAGACTGCTCCAAAGAGGCAACAGGAGGGAAATCAGTGTATAACATTTTGAGGAAGGGGAGTTCCATACCAATCAATAGTCATTTTGCAAAGGGTTTTCAGTTAGTCACGAGGAATTGGTAAATGCTAATTTGTAGCTGACAATTCTAAGTTTCTTCATACCCTCTATTAACGAGTTAATCATATGATCCCGTCTATCTCTATCAATAGAGTTCAGCTGGTAATTCCATTTCAAGTTTGCCCAGGGACAGCCTCATTCCCCACCTGGAGCACTGCATGATCTTGTCAGACTTGCCAGTTGGTTTGTTGGTGGTGTTTCATTTCTTGATTAGTTCTGGTGATTCTGTTGGGGAGCTGGCGAAATCTTCCCCTCAATTCTCCGCCATCTTGGCTCCCCCTCTCCTTTGGTCTTAATTGCAAAACCATCAATAGCTGAGGGGCTCCCTTCACTCTCTGGCATCTGGGGCATTCCCTCTGTCAATGCCCTGGAAGTTTGCAAAAGACACGTCAATAGCAGTCCTTCTTCCAGTGCCCCTTTTGTCCACACATGGTATACCAGCCTTGTATGGGTACCCATGAGTCTCATGGTCTGTCAGGACCAGATTGGCCCAGAAAGGGCAGCCTCCTAGCTGATTGCCTTTGAGTGGACAAAGCCAATGAAATCATTTGGGTATTGTTCATATTTCTCTGGGTGTGTTCACCTTTTCAGCCATAAACCTATTATTGAAAACCGAATTAGCCAATTGGAACAAATCATTCATTGGAGTCTGAGGACCAGTAGTTGCTTTCTGAATTTTGTGCCTGATGTCTGGGGTAGACTGGGCTATGAAATGCATAGCCAAAAAGGCCTATCCCTCAGGGGAGGAGGGATCCACGTTTGTATACTTCCCAAAAGTCTCCACTAATCTACTTTGGAAGACTGCAGGGGTTTCATCCTGTCCCTGTTGGATCTCTTTCACCTTTTCATAATTAATGAGTTTTGCTTTGTCGACTAAAAAAGATGAACGACTTGAGAGTTGTGGGTTAAGTTTTATTTGGCACATAATTAGGATTGCAACCAGGGAGGCAGCACCCCAGACAGCTTTGAGAGACTGCTCCAAAGAGGCAACAGGAGGGAAATCAGTGTATAACATTTTGAGGAAGGGGAGTTCCATACCAATCAATAGTCATTTTGCAAAGGGTTTTCAGTTAGTCACGAGGAATTGGTAAATGCTAATTTGTAGCTGACAATTCTAAGTTTCTTCATACCCTCTATTAACGAGTTAATCATATGATCCCGTCTATCTCTATCAATAGAGTTCAGCTGGTAATTCCATTTCAAGTTTGCCCAGGGACGGCCTCATTCCCCACCTGGAGCACTGCATGATCTTGTCAGACTTGCCAGTTGGTCTGCACGGGCTCTGGCCCACTAGTATTATACCTTGCTTTTCCTCGGGGGTGTAGCAGTGGGATAGTAAAATTTGTAAGTCTCCCCAGGTGAGAACAAAAGACCTTGTTAGTTAGATAAATTCTTTTGTAAAACGTTCAGGGTGCTCAGAAAAACTTCCCAACTTGTCCTCTGCCATACTTAGATCAGACATTGAGAAAGATGCTAACTGTTCCTCAGCTTCCATCAGGAACCTCTCTCAGAGGCAAAACTATAGAGGGAGTTCATTGGTAACTTAAATCACTGCCAATGCTATCTGAGCTAAGGATGGGCCCCTTGGGTAACTCAGGGTGCAAAGAGGTTCCTGAATATGAGTGGGGTCTCTTCTTATCCCTAGTTGTGTCTTCCTATGAGACAGTGGCTCTCCCCAGTAGGTGGGAGTAGCTACAGCTGCTCCTTGCAGAGGATTTAATATTTGAATGGCCCCATAGAATTCTCCTTGGGAGCTACACACACCTTAAATTCCTTTTGGGTCTCATTGTCTAAATACAAGGCCATGAAAATTTTAATACATGGAAGCTCACTCCATTTCAATTTCTTTCTACAATATAAATTTAACAGTAATATAGTATCATAATTCAGGAACCAATTTAGCGCCATTTTCTTGGCTTCCTAGCTCATATTGTGGCCAACATGATTATATAATCTAATAAGTGTTTTCCTTTTAATCCCGTACTAATCTTGAGGGTTGTGGGTTAAGTTTTATTTGGCACATAATTAGGATTGCAACCAGGGAGGCAGCACCCCAGACAGCTTTGAGAGACTGCTCCAAAGAGGCAACAGGAGGGAAATCAGTGTATAACATTTTGAGGAAGGGGAGTTCCATACCAATCAATAGTCATTTTGCAAAGGGTTTTCAGTTAGTCACGAGGAATTGGTAAATGCTAATTTGTAGCTGACAATTCTAAGTTTCTTCATACCCTCTATTAACGAGTTAATCATATGATCCCGTCTATCTCTATCAATAGAGTTCAGCTGGTAATTCCATTTCAAGTTTGCCCAGGGACGGCCTCATTCCCCACCTGGAGCACTGCATGATCTTGTCAGACTTGCCAGTTGGTCTGCACGGGCTCTGGCCCACTAGTATTATACCTTGCTTTTCCTCGGGGGTGTAGCAGTGGGATAGTAAAATTTGTAAGTCTCCCCAGGTGAGAACAAAAGACCTTGTTAGTTAGATAAATTCTTTGTAAAACGTTCAGGGTGCTCAGAAAAACTTCCCAACTTGTCCTCTGCCATACTTAGATCAGACATTGAGAAAGATGCTAACTGTTCCTCAGCTTCCATCAGGAACCTCTCTCAGAGGCAAAACTATAGAGGGAGTTCATTGGTAACTTAAATCACTGCCAATGCTATCTGAGCTAAGGATGGGCCCCTTGGGTAACTCAGGGTGCAAAGAGGTTCCTGAATATGAGTGGGGTCTCTTCTTATCCCTAGTTGTGTCTTCCTATGAGACAGTGGCTCTCCCCAGTAGGTGGGAGTAGCTACAGCTGCTCCTTGCAGAGGATTTAATATTTGAATGGCCCCATAGAATTCTCCTTGGGAGCTACACACACCTTAAATTCCTTTTGGGTCTCATTGTCTAAATACAAGGCCATGAAAATTTTAATACATGGAAGCTCACTCCATTTCAATTTCTTTCTACAATATAAATTTAACAGTAATATAGTATCATAATTCAGGAACCCATTTAGCGGCCATTTTTCTTGGCTTCCTAGCTCATATTGTGGCCAACATGATTATATAATCTAATAAGTGTTTTCCTTTTTAATCCCAGTCATCTGAATCTTTCCCATTTCTGGAGGATATGACCCAGGGAGGGTACTGGTTAGGATCGATGCTGCCTGACCCATTTCAGACCCAAACCCAAGAAGTCTCTAATTCCAGGTCTATTCAAAATTGTACCCTCAAGTCCCCATTCTATCCAAAATTCCACATGTAAATCAAAATCCTCCACAAAATTTAGTCAAGGTTTACACTTACGATTTTAGATGCTACCCCTTCCAAAGCAGTCTCCCAACTGGTTGTTAGTGGCCAATAGTTGTCACAATGAAATAGCATGGAAGATGTCCCCAGTGGTGCTGATGAGCTGGAACTGGCCTAGTTATAAGTTTGGAATAAAATGTCAGCACTGATAAGGGTTAGAGGGAGGGAATAAAAGCAAAATACACTGTGGTGATCTCACAGGTCTTCTCAGGTTAACAAAAGAGAGAAAAAAACAAAGCAGGAATGAACAAGAATGCAAGAATGTAAGAGGAAAATCTCAGAGTCAAAGAGAACAGTATAATTTTGTCTTCACCAGTATACCTGGATCATAGCTTCCCATGGGCCTCTTGGGACCAAGACCTAACTAAACCTTTTCTTACCTTACTACTATCCCATTCGTGGTCGCCAGCTGAAACCTTTTACCTTGGATTTGGGACTTAAACCAAGACGCAGTTTGGAGGTCAAGCCCACATGGCTGGGACTTGAACCCGGCCAAAACCCTGCTTCAGACTTAAACCCACATGGGTGGAACTCAAACCCAACCAAAATCTGGTTTCAGGACCTGATGGAGCTCAGGTTCATCATCTTTTCTCTGCAGAAAAGAATTTAGTGAGAGACAAAGTGATAGGTAAGAAATGGATTTATTCAGATTCAGGGAAAAGCACACTCCGCAGAGTGTGGGCCATCACAGAGGGTGAATCCAGCTGCCTATTTGAAACTTTGGATCATGATATAGTTGGGCAATGGTTCTATTTGACCCTAATGAACCTGAAGTGACTGTTTTTATTGTCATGAAGGTCTTGTGACTTCTCAGGAAGAAACTTCCTCTCTATGACACTGGTCTGATTATTACAGGTCTGTAAATGAAGGACAAAATATTTTTAGCTCCAATGGCTTTGATGTTAGACTTCTTTTTATCCCCATTAATAACTCATAACTCACTGGTCTTTTTTTTCTCATTGTTAGTGACATTCCCATTTCTGGAGGATATGACCCAGGGAGGGTACTGGTTAGGATCGATGCTGCCTGACCCATTTCAGACCCAAACCCAAGAAGTCTCTAATTCCAGGTCTATTCAAAATTGTACCCTCAAGTCCCCATTCTATCCAAAATTCCACATGTAAATCAAAATCCTCCACAAAATTTAGTCAAGGTTTACACTTACGATTTTAGATGCTACCCCTTCCAAAGCAGTCTCCCAACTGGTTGTTAGTGGCCAATAGTTGTCACAATGAAATAGCATGGAAGATGTCCCCAGTGGTGCTGATGAGCTGGAACTGGCCTAGTTATAAGTTTGGAATAAAATGTCAGCACTGATAAGGGTTAGAGGGAGGGAATAAAAGCAAAATACACTGTGGTGATCTCACAGGTCTTCTCAGGTTAACAAAAGAGAGAAAAAAACAAAGCAGGAATGAACAAGAATGCAAGAATGTAAGAGGAAAATCTCAGAGTCAAAGAGAACAGTATAATTTTGTCTTCACCAGTATACCTGGATCATAGCTTCCCATGGGCCTCTTGGGACCAAGACCTAACTAAACCTTTTCTTACCTTACTACTATCCCATTCGTGGTCGCCAGCTGAAACCTTTTACCTTGGATTTGGGACTTAAACCAAGACGCAGTTTGGAGGTCAAGCCCACATGGCTGGGACTTGAACCCAGCCAAAACCCTGCTTCAGACTTAAACCCACATGGGTGGAACTCAAACCCAACCAAAATCTGGTTTCAGGACCTGATGGAGCTCAGGTTCATCATCTTTTCTCTGCAGAAAAGAATTTAGTGAGAGACAAAGTGATAGGTAAGAAATGGATTTATTCAGATTCAGGGAAAAGCACACTCCGCAGAGTGTGGGCCATCACAGAGGGTGAATCCAGCTGCCTATTTGAAACTTTGGATCATGATATAGTTGGGCAATGGTTCTATTTGACCCTAATGAACCTGAAGTGACTGTTTTTATTGTCATGAAGGTCTTGTGACTTCTCAGGAAGAAACTTCCTCTCTATGACACTGGTCTGATTATTACAGGTCTGTAAATGAAGGACAAAATATTTTTAGCTCCAATGGCTTTGATGTTAGACTTCTTTTTATCCCCATTAATAACTCATAACTCACTGGTCTTTTTTTGCTCATTGTTAGTGACATAACCTTAAATTATAAAGAACAATAGAACAGTAATGATAATAATTATATTGCTTTGCTAAAAGATTTACCCCCATCCCCCTTCCTCCTCCATTAAAGTAGACTCTTCCCTGAAGAGTTAGGTTGTGAGTAGAATGAACATATGTTGGTTGAGCAAGCAATATTATGACCTAAAAATGTTTATCAGAGGCCTAAGTATAGAAAGCATTTTATGAAATTCTATAAATACCAAGAAGCATTTATCATTTGCATATATTTTCGACCTTCTATATGAAGAAAATTGCATAAAATGGTACTGGTGAACACACACACAACACACACACACACACACACACACAATCATGGAGATTCCCCTCAAAGAGTTTATTGGTATATTCCAGTAAAGTGAAAAAACTTAAATGAAACATTTGTTGAATAACCCAAGGAAGCTTAAACCTAAATGTTCAATCAATAGAGGCTGGCAATATATAAAATTATCAGAATTCAGAGAAGGGAGACAGTATTGTATATGAACTGAAGATACCACATGGAAGGGAAGATGAATTTGGACTTTTTTGTACAGTGGAGAAAGGGAGAAATTTAGGCAATTGGGGAGGATTTTTGGACCACTGGGTAGGCCAGGATAACTTGGACTGAGGTGTTATGGGCATAAAAGATTTAGTGAACTTTTTGCCAATAGTTTTAGTGTATGTGAATGAAGTTGTGACTGTGACTCAGATCATGAAGAACTTATAGCAAAATTCAGACTTCAGTAGAAGAAAGTAGGGAAAACCACTAGGCCATAGGGGCATGACCTAAATCAGATTGCTTACGATTATACAGTAGAAGTTACAAATAGATTCAGGGATTATATCTGATAGACAGAATGCCTGAACAACAATGGATGGAGGCTTGTAACACTGTATAGGAGGGAGCAATGAAAACCATCTCCGAGAAAAAGAAACGCAAAAAGGCAAAATGGTTGTCTGAGGAGGCCTTTCAAGTCGCTGAGAAGGGATACAAAAGACAAAGGAGAAAAGGAAAGATATACCCACCTGAATGCAGAGTTCCAGAGAAGAGCAAGGAAAGATAAGAAAGCCTTCCTAAGTGAACAATGCAAAGAAATAGAGGAAAACAAAAGAACCAGAAAGACTAGAGATCTCTACAAGAAAATCAGAGAGACCAACGGAACATTTCATGCAAAGATAGGCACAATAAAGGACAGAAACGATATGGACCTAACAGAAGCAGACGATATTACAAACAGGTGGAAAGAATACACAGAACTATACAAAAAAAGACCTTAATGAGCCAGATGAGCACGATGGTGTGATCATTTACCTAGAGCCAGGCATCTCAGAGAAAAAAAGTCAGGTGGGCCCTAGGAAGCACTGCTGTGAACAAAGCTGGTAGAGGTGATGGAATTCTAGCTGAGCTCTTTCAAATTCTAAAAGATGATGCTGTTACAGTGGTACACTCAACTTGACAGCAAGTTTGGAAAACTCAGCAGTGGCCTTAGTACTGGGAACGATCAGTTTTCATTCCAGTCCCAAAGAAAGGCAATGCCAAAGAGCGTTCAAAGTACCGCACCATTGCACTCATTTCACACGCTAGCAAAGTCATGCTTAAAATCCTCCAGGTTACGTGAACTGAGAACTTCCAGATATACAAGCTGGAGGTAGAAAAGGCAGAGGAACCAGAGATCAAATTGCCAGCATCCGTTGGATCATGGAAAGAGCAAGGGAATTCCAGCAAAACATCTACTTCTGCTTCATGGACTGCGCTAAAGCCTTTGACTCTGTGGATCCCAACAAACAGGAAAATTCTGAAAGAGATGGGAATACCAGATCACCTTACCTGCCTCCTGCGAAACCGGTGTGCAGGACAAGAAGCAATGGACTGCTTCCAAATTGGGAAAGGAGTACATCAAGGCTGTATATCATCATCCTGCTGATTTAATTTATATGCAGAGTACATCACGTGAAATGCTAGTCTGGATGAAGCACAAGTTGGAATCGAGATTTCCGGGAGAAATATCAATAACTTCAAGTATGCAGATGACACTACCCTTTATGGCAGGAAGTGAAGAGGAAGTAAAGAGCGTCTTGATGAAGGTGAGAGAGGAGGGCGAAAAAGCTGGCCTAAAACTCAACGTTCAAAAAACGAAGATCATGGCATCCAGTACCACCACTTCATGGCAAATACATGGGCAAACAATGGAAACAGTGACAGGCTTTATTTTCTTGAGCTCCAAAGTCACTGCAGATGGTGACTGCAGCCATGAAATGAAAAAACGCTTGCTCCTTGCAAGAAGAGCTATGACTAACCTAGACAGCATATTCAAAAGCAGAGACATCACTTTGCTGACAAAAGGCCGTATAGTCAAAGCTCTGGTTTGCCCCATAGTCAGGTATGGATGTGAGAGCCGGACCGTAAAGAAGGCTGAGTGCCAAAGAACTGATGCCTTTGAACTGTGGTGTTGGAAAAGGCTCTTGAGAGTCCCTTGGACTGCAACGAGATCAAACCAGTCAATTCTAAAGGAAATCAGCCCTGAGTATTCATTGGAAGGACTGATGCTGAAGTTGAAGCGCCAATACTTTGGCCACCTAATGCGAAGAGATGACTGATTGGAAAAGACCCTTCTGCTGGGAAAGATAGAAGGCGGAAGAAGAAGGGGATGACAGAGGATGAGATGATTGGATGGCATCACTGAGTCAATGGACCTGAGTTTCAGCAGGCTTTGAAAACTGGTGAAGGACAGGGAAGCCTGGCATACAGTCCATGGAGTCGAACAGGACTGAGTGACTGAAATGAAATCAACTGAACTGAAGTCTTTCAACAAATTTTCCTATTTTATCTAAAAGTTGCCTTATTTATTGACATAGAGCTGTTCATAACATTCTCCTTTTCCTCATGCCTCAGTTGATGAAGAATCTCCTTGCAATGCAGGAGACCAAGGTTTGATTCCTGGGTTGGGAAAATCCCCTGGAGAAGGAAATGGCAACCCACTCCCATTTTCTTGCCTGGAGAATCCCCATGTGCAGAGGAGCCTGGCAAGCTGCATTCCATGGGGTTGCAAGAGTTGGACATGACCTAGGAATTAAACCACCACCTATATCTGTATGACCTTTGGTAATGTATCCATCATTCCTAGTTTGGGTTATTCGTGCCTACTCTTTTTTTCTTAATCATTCTAGTTAGAGATTCATCAATTTTCTTTAAGCTAGTTTTTGCTCTCATTGTGTTTCTCTATTAGTTTCTCATTTTATATTTCATTTATTTCTTCTCATATTTTATTATGTATTATTTATTTTCTTCTGCCTATTTTGGCTTTAATTCGCTCTTTTTTCTAGTTTCTTATGGTTTAATCTTAGGTCACTGATTTTAGAACTTTCTACTTTCCTAATATACATATTTAAAGCTATAGCTTTCCCTTTAAGCACTGTTTTGTTTCTTGCAAATTGTTTTTATTCAATTAAAAATATTTTCTAATTTCATTTGTGATCTTTTAACCAGTAGTATTTTGGAAGAATGTTATGTAGTTTCCAAATATTTGGAGATTTTCAAGGTACCTTTCTGTTGCTGTTGTTTGTTTAGTTGATAAATCATGTCTGACTCTTTCAAGGCCCTGAGTATGAATCATGTGGTGTTGGAAAAGGCTCTTGAGAGTCCCTTGACTGCAACGAGATCAAACCAGTCAATTCTAAAGGAAATCAGTCCTGACTATTCATTGGAAGGGCTAATGCTGAAGTTGAAGCGCCAATACTTTGGCCACCTAATGCGAAGAGATGACTGATTGGAAAAGACCCTTCTGCTGGGAAAGATAGAAGGCGGAAGAAAAAGGGGGATGACAGAGGATGAGATGATTGGATGGCATCACTGAGTCAATGGACCTGAGTTTCAGCAGGCTTTGAAAACTGGTGAAGGACAGGGAAGCCTGGCATACAGTCCATGGAGTCGAACAGGACTGAGTGACTGAAATGAAATCAACTGAACTGAAGTCTTTCAACAAATTTTCCTATTTTATCTAAAAGTTGCCTTATTTATTGACATAGAGCTGTTCATAACATTCTCCTTTTCCTCATGCCTCAGTTGATGAAGAATCTCCTTGCAATGCAGGAGACCAAGGTTTGATTCCTGGGTTGGGAAAATCCCCTGGAGAAGGAAATGGCAACCCACTCCCATTTTCTTGCCTGGAGAATCCCCATGTGCAGAGGAGCCTGGCAAGCTGCATTCCATGGGGTTGCAAGAGTTGGACATGACCTAGGAATTAAACCACCACCTATATCTGTATGACCTTTGGTAATGTATCCATCATTCCTAGTTTGGGTTATTCGTGCCTACTCTTTTTTTCTTAATCATTCTAGTTAGAGATTCATCAATTTTCTTTAAGCTAGTTTTTGCTCTCATTGTTTTTCTCTATTAGTTTCTCATTTTATATTTCATTTATTTCTTCTCATATTTTATTATGTATTATTTATTTTCTTCTGCCTATTTTGGCTTTAATTCGCTCTTTTTTCTAGTTTCTTATGGTTTAATCTTAGGTCACTGATTTTAGAACTTTCTACTTTCCTAATATACATATTTAAAGCTATAGCTTTCCCTTTAAGCACTGTTTTGTTTCTTGCAAATTGTTTTTATTCAATTAAAAATATTTTCTAATTTCATTTGTGATCTTTTAACCAGTAGTATTTTGGAAGAATGTTATGTAGTTTCCAAATATTTGGAGATTTTCAAGGTACCTTTCTGTTGCTGTTGTTTTTGTTTAGTTGATAAATCATGTCTGACTCTTTGCAACCCCATGGACTGCCTGCACCCCAGGCTCCCCTATCCTTCCCTATCTCTCATAGCTTGCTGAGATTCATGTCCACTGAGTCAGTGACACAATCTAACCATTTCAACCTCTGCTGTCCCCTTCTCCTTTTGCCCTCAATCTATTCCAGTATCAGGGTCTTTTCCAGTGAGTCAGATCTTCATGTCAGGTGGCCAAAGTGTTAGAGTTTTCAGCTTCAGCATCAGTCCTTTCAATGAATATTCAGGGCTGATTTCCTTTAGGGTTGACTGGTTTGATCTCCTTGCAGATCTCTCTTTCTGTTACTGATTTCTAATTTAATCCCATTGTGATCTGAAAACATACTATATATGACTTCATTGCTTTTAAATTTATTGAGATTTGCTTTATGGCCCAAAATATGGTCTATTTTGATATGTGCACTTGAAAAGAATGTATATTTTGTTTTTGTCAAGTGTAATTTCTGGACCTTTTTCTATAGATTGTTTGTCTCCTCATTTTGGGTTATATTTTCATGCTTCTTTGGATGCTTGTAATTTCTGATCGGTTGCCAGAAAATGTGAATTTTATATTGTTAAAGCTTGAGTTTTTTATATTCCTTTAGATATTTTAAAGTTACTTGGAAACAATTTGATCCTTCCATGGCTTGCTTTTAAGCTTATTAAGCAAGACCAGAGAAGTCTAGTTTGGGTTATTCGTGCCTACTCTTTTTCTTAATCATTCTAGTTAGAGATTCATCAATTTTCTTTAAGCTAGTTTTTGCTCTCATTGTTTTCTCTATTAGTTTCTCATTTTATATTTCATTTATTTCTTCTCATATTTTATTATGTATTATTTATTTTCTTCTGCCTATTTTGGCTTTAATTCGCTCTTTTTTCTAGTTTCTTATGGTTTAATCTTAGGTCACTGATTTTAGAACTTTCTACTTTCCTAATATACATATTTAAAGCTATAACTTTCCCTTTAAGCACTGTTTTGTTTCTTGCAAATTGTTTTTATTCAATTAAAAATATTTTCTAATTTCATTTGTGATCTTTTAACCAGTAGTATTTTGGAAGAATGTTATGTAGTTTCCAAATATTTGGAGATTTTCAAGGTACCTTTCTGTTGCTGTTGTTTTTGTTTAGTTGATAAATCATGTCTGACTCTTTGCAACCCCATGGACTGCCTGCACCCCAGGCTCCCCTATCCTTCCCTATCTCTCATAGCTTGCTGAGATTCATGTCCACTGAGTCAGTGACACAATCTAACCATTTCAACCTCTGCTGTCCCCTTCTCCTTTTGCCCTCAATCTATTCCAGTATCAGGGTCTTTTCCAGTGAGTCAGATCTTCATGTCAGGTGGCCAAAGTGTTAGAGTTTTCAGCTTCAGCATCAGTCCTTTCAATGAATATTCAGGGCTGATTTCCTTTAGGGTTGACTGGTTTGATCTCCTTGCAGATCTCTCTTTCTGTTACTGATTTCTAATTTAATCCCATTGTGATCTGAAAACATACTATATATGACTTCATTGCTTTTAAATTTATTGAGATTTGCTTTATGGCCCAAAATATGGTCTATTTTGATATGTGCACTTGAAAAGAATGTATATTTTGTTTTTGTCAAGTGTAATTTCTGGACCTTTTTCTATAGATTGTTTGTCTCCTCATTTTGGGTTATATTTTCATGCTTCTTTGGATGCTTGTAATTTCTGATCGGTTGCCAGAAAATGTGAATTTTATATTGTTAAAGCTTGAGTTTTTTATATTCCTTTAGATATTTTAAAGTTACTTGGAAACAATTTGATCCTTCCATGGCTTGCTTTTAAGCTTCATTAAGCAAGACCAGAGAAGTCTAGTCTAAGGGTTAATTTTGCCACACAGCAGAGGACATGGTCTCCTGAAAACTTTCAGTTGATACCCTGCATATTAGGAGGTGTCTACACTCTGGAGGTTTGGTCACTAAGTCATGTCTGATGCTTGTATTCCCAAAGACTGTAGCCCAACTGGCTCTTCTGTCCATAGGACTTTCTGGGCAAGAATTCTAGAGTGGTTGGGTTGCCATTTCCTTCTCCAGTGGATCTTCTCAACTGAAGACTCAAACCCATGTCTCCTGCTCTGCAGGCAGTCTCCTGCACTGTCTGCAGATACCACTGAGCCGCCAAGGAAGCCCCTTTGCACTATGGGTGGTGAAAAATATAAACTACTGAGCTCCAGGAATGAGTCTACCTGATTCTCTCCATGCCCTTCCCTGAACTTAAGCTGGTTGCTATTCACAGACAACTCTGAAGATCTCTAGAGCTGACTCTCTTTATAGTTCTCTCCTTATCCAGGATCTTAGCCTGTGAATACTGGCGCCTATAGCCTTTTCACACTCTGAAGTGTACGATCTCAGCTGAGAGTGATACAGCTGAGTTCTGCTATATACCTGAAAATATAATAGACAGTCTAGACAGGAAGCTACAGAAATCTTATTTGTTTCCCTTTTTTGGGATGATTACAGTTTTGTGCTACTTGTCTAATGTCTAAAAATTATTGTTTCATATATTTTCCCTAGTTATTTTTAGTTTTTTAAGTTTTTTAGTTTATTTCAGTTGCTTTTACTCTATCATCACTAAAAAACATATCTTATCTCTAAAAACTCTCCACATCTTAATTTGTCTCCCCAGTATTAACTTTAGAGAGTCAACTAAGTATAGGTGGCTATGAAAAAGAGTCAGAAATCAAGTAGCAACCTAGCCGCTGCTTTCTGTGGACCTTACACAAGTTATTTAGCCTCTCCGAATGCACCTTGTTTAGCTGTAAAATAAAAATACTAGAAGTATATACCTATCTTATGTAGATGTGAGATTTAAGTGAGAAAATACAATAAAGCACTTAACGTTGCTCTAAGTACACAGTAATTACTCAGTGACAGCTGTCATTTAAAATAGTTATCATTATAATCACCTCACATGCCAAATGACAAGGACAGCAACCTCGTGTCATTCTGGGTAATTACCAATGAAACCTGTGCCCACCATATGCTACACCTAAGCTGTCTACCCTAGCTGAAGAATCTTGACAAGTTCAATATCTGACAGGAACCTCTTGAGCTACTAGATCATATCTGTTCCCCCTAATTCCTTCCTTGTAATCATTCTTTCTACATAGTTTTCTTTCAGTCAGGGTCAAAATACAACCATTTTATTGATACCCTGGCCTGTCTTCCTCTGAAGGGGCAAAATGTTCATTTTCCACATTCATCCCAAGTATTCCATTATACATTAACTCAGTCTTATATTTAGTACAACAATAAAATCCTGAAAGCATATTTAAACACCTAAATTGAAATTATCACAAGATAATAGCACAGCAGCTACTGTGAGCTTTTCTCTAATGTTCTATTAACTTATGTTAAAGCTCTTGTTTGCTCTTTTTTCAACCTCTGGGGAAAGATTTTTCATTAAGTCCAATTGGTTAAATAAGCATAAAAAGTTAAGTGAAGTTCTGGCTCATTATTGAAAAAGCTATTGTTTGTTACATGTATTTAGACACTGTTTCTAGACATGCCTTAAGTAGCACTATGCTGATCTCATCTACATGCTGGCAGCTTTATTTCTCTAAATTACATATATTATGGAATGAGTCTCAACAAAGTCACTGACCCAATTTCTTTCTATGCATATTCTCTATAATGATAAAATATAACACCAGGTATTATAATTGAGCACAAGTTATAATACCCAAGGACTTCCCAGGTAGCACTAATGGTAAAGAACCCACCTGTCAGTGCAAGAGACATAAAATACAATTCAATTTATTTATTTACAGTTGCTTTTACTCTATCATCACTAAAAAACATATCTTATCTCTAAAAACTCTCCACATCTTAATTTGTCTCCCCAGTATTAACTTTAGAGAGTCAACTAAGTATAGGTGGCTATGAAAAAGAGTCAGAAATCAAGTAGCAACCTAGCCGCTGCTTTCTGTGGACCTTACACAAGTTATTTAGCCTCCCCGAATGCACCTTGTTTAGCTGTAAAATAAAAATACTAGAAGTATATACCTATCTTATGTAGATGTGAGATTTAAGTGAGAAAATACAATAAAGCACTTAACGTTGCTCTAAGTACACAGTAATTACTCAGTGACAGCTGTCATTTAAAATAGTTATCATTATAATCACCTCACATGCCAAATGACAAGGACAGCAACCTCGTGTCATTCTGGGTAATTACCAATGAAACCTGTGCCCACCATATGCTACACCTAAGCTGTCTACCCTAGCTGAAGAATCTTGACAAGTTCAATATCTGACAGGAACCTCTTGAGCTACTAGATCATATCTGTTCCCCCTAATTCCTTCCTTGTAATCATTCTTTCTACATAGTTTTCTTTCAGTCAGGGTCAAAATACAACCATTTTATTGATACCCTGGCCTGTCTTCCTCTGAAGGGGCAAAATGTTCATTTTCCACATTCATCCCAAGTATTCCATTATACATTAACTCAGTCTTATATTTAGTACAACAATAAAATCCTGAAAGCATATTTAAACACCTAAATTGAAATTATCACAAGATAATAGCACAGCAGCTACTGTGAGCTTTTCTCTAATGTTCTATTAACTTATGTTAAAGCTCTTGTTTGCTCTTTTTTCAACCTCTGGGGAAAGATTTTTCATTAAGTCCAATTGGTTAAATAAGCATAAAAAGTTAAGTGAAGTTCTGGCTCATTATTGAAAAAGCTATTGTTTGTTACATGTATTTAGACACTGTTTCTAGACATGCCTTAAGTAGCACTATGCTGATCTCATCTACATGCTGGCAGCTTTATTTCTCTAAATTACATATATTATGGAATGAGTCTCAACAAAGTCACTGACCCAATTTCTTTCTATGCATATTCTCTATAATGATAAAATATAACACCAGGTATTATAATTGAGCACAAGTTATAATACCCCAAGGACTTCCCAGGTAGCACTAATGGTAAAGAACCCACCTGTCAGTGCAAGAGACATAAAATACACAGGTTCAATCGCTGAGTTGGGAAAATCCCCTGGAGGAAGGCATGGCAACCCACTCCAGTATTCTTGCCCAGAGAATCCAAAGGACAGAGGAGCCTGGTGGACACAGTCCACATAGGGTCACAAATAGTCAGATACTACTGAAGCAACTGAGCATGCATGCACACACATAATACCCCCAACACAAAGAAACTTGGAGACATTATTTTCATAGCTTACAAAGCACTGACACATACATTATCCCATTAATTCTTACAGTAATTCTGTGGGCTAAGAACTCACAAGACAGTCAATATTGTGAAAACAGAAGAGAAAGACTAAGGTATACAACCACATACCTTTCTCTACCCTAAATATACTTAATTCCAGACTATCTGAGTCAAGTTTACTCAACAGTTTATGTTTATAAATATGAATACTTATTTTCAATGGACTGTATCAGCTAACTTTGCTTTGTGCAACACAAAAATGTTGAGCTGTTAAACTCATGTTATGAGCTTAAAATAAAAATTCTTTTCCCCCCAACTATTAGTTTTAAAAATTTCAAATTGGGCTTCCCTGGTGCTCCAGTGGGTAAAGAGTCCGCCTTGCAATGCAAGGGTTGTCGGATCAATCCCTGGCACAGGAAGATCCCATGTGCAGCGGAGCAGCTAGACCTGCCAAATTACAAGCTAGCGCTCTGGAGCCCGTGTGCCCAGAGCTGGTGCTCTGCTACAGGAGAGGCAACTGCAATAGGAGGCCCACACAGGCCAAAGAATAAAGATGGATGAAAATAAATAAATGGAAGACCAATAAAAAGAGGTCAAAATTTAAAAAAAAATTTCAACTCTCAGAAATATTTCAAAAATAGTGCAGGTAATATGACTTCTATCTAGATTTACTAATTGGCAATATTTTGCCATATTTGCTTTATATATGCACACACAAATATGCATAATATATAAAATGTGATAATACATAAAGCACCTATATATAATATGTTTAACACAATGCATTATATTTGAGCTACTGTGTATAAATATACAATGTATATTTATATTTGTTATATAAAGTTATATATAATAAAACTATATATAAAATATATTTTTCATCATGACAATTAAATGGTAAATAATATGAATTTCCTAAGAACAAAGATGTTCTCTTACAGACACAAAATTATCGCACTCAGAAAATGTAACATTGATACATAATTTTAAATATGCAATCTATTTTCAAATTTCCCCTAATGACCCAGTAAATGTCCTTTATAACTGTTTTCCTGATCTAGGATGCCATCTGAAATCATACATTGCATTTAGATGTCATGTCTCTTTAGCCTGCTTTAATCAAAAATTAGCTTTCCCTGCCATTTAGTTCTATAACAACTGGCATTTCTTTTTTTTTTTCTAACAACTGACATTTCTTAAGAAAATTAGCTCTCACTTTTGGATTATTTCCTCATGATTAGATGCAGGTTAAACATTTGAGGCAAGAATGCTGCCTAAACGAAAGACATGTCTATCAAATCAGTGGGTACATGACATCAATTTGTTCCTCTTTTGATGAGGTTAGATTGCTTAAATTTGATCACATGTTGAGTATGCTCCACCCTGAAGGTACCTTTTTCCCTTTATGATCAAACAGTCCAAAGGACAACACTTTGAGAATATTGTTCCTCAACAATGTTTCACTTGCTGATTTTTATCATCCGCTGATCATTCTTGCCTGAATCACTTATAAATTACCAAGATTATAAAATGGGGATTTGTCTCTTCCATCATTCCCTCTATATTTATTAATTGGCCCTCTTCAAAAATACTTTGTGTTTGCAAAGACATTGAGGACTACCTATATAAGAGGGTTGGAACAAGAATGAAGATGCTCACTGGAGAGACCAAAGTGCTCCAGAGGAAGGGCATGCACCTGAGTGAAGTCTGGAGCTAGTGCTGGATACACGCATCTCTGCATTTGCTGCTATGGAGATATTCTCTGTACAGTTAATTGGGTTTAAAGGAATTCTTCCATTGTATAAGCTGTGGGTGTTTATTATGTTCTTTATCTTAAGATGATGATGGAATACTGGCAAAGTATCTAAAAGAACCATATTTTCAAGTTTCATACTATGACCTCTAGCTTCCTTCCTGAAGCAGGGGAAGAACATATGAAAGTATCAGACTGAGAAAATTGGACATGGCTGAAAACCACAGGAGATCATTCCTAAACTGTGCTTGGCTCTGAAGCATTTTTTTATAGTATAGATGAAACACCTCCAAATCAAATCCTTTCATCCCTTGTCTTGCATGGTTTCCATTCAAAGAAGGAAAAGATATTTCTTTCTATCCTCTTCTACCTCTCCTGTGGAAAGATACTTTGAGCTTTTAATATAACTTCATAAACTTGGCCAGGCCAACTGTCTTTAGAGACCACTTTGTGTGTGTGTGCCTGTGTATGCACGTGGGTGCTTAGTCACTCAGTCATATGTGACTCTTTTGTAACACCATGGACTGTAGCCTGCCAAATTCCTCTGTCCATTGGACTTTCCAGGCAAGAATGCTAGAGTGGGTTGCCATTTCCTACTCCAGGAGATCTTCCCAACCCAGGAATTGAACCCACATCTCTTGCATCTCCTGCACCGAGGATTCTTTAACACTGAGCCACCTAGGAAGCCCCTCAGACCACTTTAATGCCACAAAAACACTAAAGCTAGTACTTCCAAGGTTTGTCACCTACTCCCAACCTCCATGTTGACAAAGTGAAAAGAATATTTTAGTTTAATTCAACCTTCACAGTGTAATCCATGAACTCTTTGCCAGTTGTGACACTCTTGGATGTCATTTATAAGTATTTAAACTTATATTTTCTAAGGTGCAATAGAGAGAGCTAAAATCAGTGCATACTATTCCCAATATATAATAGTAGAAATAAATTACTGAATAATTCTCTTACAGATCACTATAACAGGATAAAACCTTAACCTTAAAAGGAGTCATAGAGACCTAGTCCAATCTCCTACCGAATGCCATGAGCATGTTTTTAGTACCTGAAACAGCAATGCCATCTCTGTTTAAATATCATGGAAAAAAGACAGTCAATGCAAAAAGCCTGCTATGGAGATATTCTCTGTACAGTTAATTGGGTTTAAAGGAATTCTTCCATTGTATAAGCTGTGGGTGTTTATTATGTTCTTTATCTTAAGATGATGATGGAATACTGGCAAAGTATCTAAAAGAACCATATTTTCAAGTTTCATACTATGACCTCTAGCTTCCTTCCTGAAGCAGGGGAAGAACATATGAAAGTATCAGACTGAGAAAATTGGACATGGCTGAAAACCACAGGAGATCATTCCTAAACTGTGCTTGGCTCTGAAGCATTTTTTTATAGTATAGATGAAACACCTCCAAATCAAATCCTTTCATCCCTTGTCTTGCATGGTTTCCATTCAAAGAAGGAAAAGATATTTCTTTCTATCCTCTTCTACCTCTCCTGTGGAAAGATACTTTGAGCTTTTAATATAACTTCATAAACTTGGCCAGGCCAACTGTCTTTAGAGACCACTTTGTGTGTGTGTGCCTGTGTATGCACGTGGGTGCTTAGTCACTCAGTCATATGTGACTCTTTTGTAACACCATGGACTGTAGCCTGCCAAATTCCTCTGTCCATTGGACTTTCCAGGCAAGAATGCTAGAGTGGGTTGCCATTTCCTACTCCAGGAGATCTTCCCAACCCAGGAATTGAACCCACATCTCTTGCATCTCCTGCACCGAGGATTCTTTAACACTGAGCCACCTAGGAAGCCCCTCAGACCACTTTAATGCCACAAAAACACTAAAGCTAGTACTTCCAAGGTTTGTCACCTACTCCCAACCTCCATGTTGACAAAGTGAAAAGAATATTTTAGTTTAATTCAACCTTCACAGTGTAATCCATGAACTCTTTGCCAGTTGTGACACTCTTGGATGTCATTTATAAGTATTTAAACTTATATTTTCTAAGGTGCAATAGAGAGAGCTAAAATCAGTGCATACTATTCCCAATATATAATAGTAGAAATAAATTACTGAATAATTCTCTTACAGATCACTATAACAGGATAAAACCTTAACCTTAAAAGGAGTCATAGAGACCTAGTCCAATCTCCTACCGAATGCCATGAGCATGTTTTTAGTACCTGAAACAGCAATGCCATCTCTGTTTAAATATCATCAGCAAGAGACAACCCACAACACATGACAGCTCATACCACTAATCATCAGGTACACATAAGACAGCCTGGAGACCAGAATCTATGTGTTTTCTACATAAAGCTACCAGTACGCCAGAAAAACACAGTTAGTAGAAAAATTTCAAAATGGGCTTCCTTTCAAAGTAAGATTTTCTAAAACATTTAAATCAGATTCCATTAATCAAAATATGATATACCAACATTAAGCAAGTTAACAGGTAACATATGTTTCAGGCCAAAGAATGTGGGGATTTCTCTCCCTGTATCTGTTTCCCTAAAACGAACTTTTCTCAGTCATTAAGTCATTAAACAGACCATTAAGTCAAAACTTCCCCAACTGTATCTTCCATCGGAGTCCCAAGGACATCACTTCACTTCCTCTGTCTACCACACTTGCCTGCATATATGGGCTCATTTGGTTAAAAATCCCTTATATTCTCTTGATCTATTTACAATCCAGAATAGAGTGGCAACAGCAACCAATAAACATAAGGAAATATGTACATACAGAAATAATTAATGCCTTTGAGTCTGAATGATTACAACAGTGCTATTACAGAAAAAGAAAAAAAAATAACTTAATCTGCTAAGGTTTAAAAGTATGAGGTTTGAGATGATGGAAAAACATTCCATGTCCAGCTATAGAATCCAGGATATCAAACTGAGTCATCAATGGAGATATCAATCAAAAATATGACACAGATCAATTTCCTAAGGAAAAATTAACACAAGAACAGCAGTGAAGATATTCTCTTATTCTTCCCTCCAGTGTTCCTGCCTATATATTGTCTTTGGATTCCTTAGTTTTTCCCCAATAAATATTCTTATCCATAACTTCTATAATGTTAAGAATCAGGTCTCACATACCTTCTGTTACTGGTATCATAACAGATACTCAATAAAATCATTTTGGCTGGTTCTAATAATTACTCCAAGATATTTATGAAATATCTAATAACCACTCCCAAAATATGTATGAAAATCTTCTAAAAGTGATCTGGAATGTCATTTATAATGCCATTTTGTGGCCAAAACCGATGTATGTCTTTATATTAATACATTCACTCAATGAAAACTAGTAAAAATTCACCATGTGCAAGGTACTTGGGAGACACTAAGCTAAAACAGACAAGGTCTCACTCCTGTAGATCTTACAGTATTGTAACCATAGTGTGCAAGGTCAAAGATAAACTTGTGTCCTGAGTCATTTCAGAGTAGTCCACAGTAGTTGCTAATACAAGTGCTTATAATTTTGTGTCCATTCCTAGTACAAAAAAAAAATAGTGCTTATAATTTGATAGCTTTCTTTCAACTTTGGGAAGCAGTACTAAGGCCACTGCTGAGTTTTCCAAACTTGCTGTCAAGTTGAGTGTACCACTGTAACAGCATCATCTTTTAGAATTTGAAAGAGCTCAGCTAGAATTCCATCACCTCTACCAGCTTTGTTCACAGCAGTGCTTCCTAGGGCCCACCTGACTTTTTTTCTCTGAGATGCCTGGCTCTAGGTAAATGATCACACCATCGTGCTCATCTGGCTCATTAAGGTCTTTTTTTGTATAGTTCTGTGTATTCTTTCCACCTGTTTGTAATATCGTCTGCTTCTGTTAGGTCCATACCGTTTCTGTCCTTTATTGTGCCTATCTTTGCATGAAATGTTCCGTTGGTCTCTCTGATTTTCTTGTAGAGATCTCTAGTCTTTCTGGTTCTTTTGTTTTCCTCTATTTCTTTGCATTGTTCACTTAGGAAGGCTTTCTTATCTTTCCTTGCTCTTCTCTGGAACTCTGCATTCAGGTGGGTATATCTTTCCTTTTCTCCTTTGTCTTTTGCATCTCTTCTCTTCTCAGATATTTGTAAAACCTCCTCCATACCATAAAAACTCAAGAAGAAAGAAACAAATTGAATAACCACATTTATATTAAAGATTATAAATGTTATTCATACCAGCAGAATTAAAATGATATTATTAAGGTCTATGTATATATATCTTAACAGAAGTTTAAAAAAATTTAACCACTCTAACATGCCTTCCTGATAAAAACTCAGCAAACAAGGAATATAAACACATTTCATCTTGATGTAGGGCATCCGTAACATCCCCTGGAGGAAGAAATGACAACCCATTTCAGTATTCTTGCCTGGAAAATTCCATGGAAAGAGGAGCCTGCAGGCTACAGTCCATGGTGTCACAACAAGTCAGATATGACTGTGCACACACATGCACACATGAAGAGCTAATGTCTTACTTAATGATGAAAGACTGAAAGTTTTCTTCTGAGATGGGAATCAAGGCGAAGATATCTTTTTTTCACAACTTCTATTCAGCATAGTATTGAAAATTCCCATCAGTGCAATAAGGCAAGAGAAAGAAATTAAAAGTGCATAGATGGGAAAAGAATGATTAAAGGACTTTATTTACAGAGAATATGACTATGTAGATAAACCAAAGGAATCTGCAAATAAAAAAAGCTACTAGAGCTAATAAGGGAGTTTAATAAGATTGAATGATGTAAGGTCAATGTATAAAATTTTTTATGTCTCTCTATATAATACCATTTATAATAGCATAAAAAATTTGAAGTACTTAGGGATACATTTAAACTGAGATGTGTAAGAGTAAGACCTCTAAACTGAAACCTAGAAAATGTTGCTGAGAAAAATTCATTTAGGTTTAAATAAATGAGTAGATATACCACACTTAATCAGCTGGAAGATTAAGTTCTCCAACTTGAAGATTCAAGTTCTCAGCTTGATCTATATATTCAATATTCATTCAGTTCAATTCAATCGCTCAGTCACATATGACTTTTTGTGATCCCATGTACTGCAACATGCCAGGCTTCCCAGTCCTTCACCATTTCCCAGAGCTTGCTCAGACTCCTGTCCATTGAGTCAATGATGTCGTCCAGCCATTTCGTCCTCTCTCTCCTTAAATATTATCTCAGTTGAAATCCCAGTAGGCTTTTTGTTTTGTAGAATTTGCCTTGCGTTGACTTTTTCCATTGAGTACAATGATTATAAATGTTATTCATACCAGCAGAATTAAAATGATATTATTAAGGTCTATGTATATATATCTTAACAGAAGTTTAAAAATTTAACCACTCTAACATGCCTTCCTGATAAAAACTCAGCAAACAAGGAATATAAACACATTTCATCTTGATGTAGGGCATCCGTAACATCCCCTGGAGGAAGAAATGACAACCCATTTCAGTATTCTTGCCTGGAAAATTCCATGGAAAGAGGAGCCTGCAGGCTACAGTCCATGGTGTCACAACAAGTCAGATATGACTGTGCACACACATGCACACATGAAGAGCTAATGTCTTACTTAATGATGAAAGACTGAAAGTTTTCTTCTGAGATGGGAATCAAGGCGAAGATATCTTTTTTTCACAACTTCTATTCAGCATAGTATTGAAAATTCCCATCAGTGCAATAAGGCAAGAGAAAGAAATTAAAAGTGCATAGATGGGAAAAGAATGATTAAAGGACTTTATTTACAGAGAATATGACTATGTAGATAAACCAAAGGAATCTGCAAATAAAAAAAGCTACTAGAGCTAATAAGGGAGTTTAATAAGATTGAATGATGTAAGGTCAATGTATAAAATTTTTTATGTCTCTCTATATAATACCATTTATAATAGCATAAAAAATTTGAAGTACTTAGGGATACATTTAAACTGAGATGTGTAAGAGTAAGACCTCTAAACTGAAACCTAGAAAATGTTGCTGAGAAAAATTCATTTAGGTTTAAATAAATGAGTAGATATACCACACTTAATCAGCTGGAAGATTAAGTTCTCCAACTTGAAGATTCAAGTTCTCAGCTTGATCTATATATTCAATATTCATTCAGTTCAATTCAATCGCTCAGTCACATATGACTTTTTGTGATCCCATGTACTGCAACATGCCAGGCTTCCCAGTCCTTCACCATTTCCCAGAGCTTGCTCAGACTCCTGTCCATTGAGTCAATGATGTCGTCCAGCCATTTCGTCCTCTCTCGTCTCCTTAAATATTATCTCAGTTGAAATCCCAGTAGGCTTTTTGTTTTGTAGAATTTGCCTTGCTGATTTAAGAACATAATTTTTAAAATGAAGAACTAAATTGGAACATATACTACCTAGTTTTAAGACTTCTTATAAAACTACAGTGATGAACACAGTGTGGTAGTGTAAAGGTAGAAGATCTATAGATCAATGGAAAACAATGATTTTCCATAAAGACAGCAAATTAGTTCAATTGGGCAAGGAAAGTTCTTTCAGCAAAGGGTGCTGGAATAATTGAACATGAAAAAAAAAGACCATAATCCTTACTTCACACCACATACAAAAATTATCTTGGAGTGGATCAAAGACTTAAATGTAAGACTTAAGAAGAAAATGTAGAAGAAAAATTGTAGTGACCATGAGTTAGGCAAATATTTTAAAAATATTAATATGACACCCAAAGCTCAAACTATACAAGAAAAAAGATAAATTATACTTCATAAATATTAAAACTTTTTTCCCAAGAAATACCAAATGAGAAAATGAAACATAAAGAGGCTGGGAGAAAATATTTGCAAAGTATGTTACCACACATGAGACTTGTAGTCACAATATGCAAAAAACGTTTAGAACTTAACAGTAAGAAGACAAAAACCTGAATTAAACATGAGTAGAAGAGTTGCAGAAGCATCTGTTTTTCCAACATTATTAGTCATTAGGTAGATATAAAATATAACCACAGTCAGATACTACTACACTCTTGTTGGAATAGCTAACATTAAAAAGATTGACCATGTCAAGAGTTAAAAAGGATGTGGAGAAACTGGAACTTTCAAATGTTGCTAGTGGGCATATAAAATGTTGAAGTATTTTATAAAACAGTTCAGTAGGTTCCTAAAAACTTGAATATCATATATACCCCATAGCCATTCTACTCTTAATTAACTAAGAGAAGTAAACCATATGCGTAGAACAAATGTGTATGAAGACTTGTACAGAAATGTTCATACACCTGTGTCTTTATTTCTAATACCCTCAAATTGGAAACAGCTCAGATGTGCATCAGCAGGTGAATGGATAAAATTTGGTGTATTTATACAATTTGATACTACTTAGCTATAAAAAGGAACAAAATATCATTGCATTCAATAACATGAGTGAATCTCAAAATAATTCTACTAAATGAAAGGAATCATGCAGTAATGGATAAACTGTATGATTAATTTAATATAAAATTACAGAAAATGCAAACTGATCTATAGCAACAGTAAACATTTGCTGGTTCTCTGTTTGGTAGTTGGAAAGGAAGAGGAGATTGATTACCAAGGGACATGAGGAAATTATTATGGTGGAAATATTCATTATCTTGATTGTGGTGGTGGTTTCATGGCATGCATATATCAAAACTCATTACACTGTACATTTTAAATATGTGCATTATATTGTTTACTAATTATACCTCCTGAAAACTGTAAAATGATTCCTAACTTATACTACTGGTGAGATGCTGAGGTAGCATGTTAACAGTTGTGGTAGAAGCCTAGAGATTTAGAGAAGATGAAATCTTAGAGATGATCTTTATCATCACTGAGAGGCAAATTATTTGTCCCGGATAGTCACATGTCATTCAGTTAAGCTTATTTAAATTCTACATGTCATAGCACTCCCTCCAGGATGTTAGTTCCAGGAAGACTGGTGTGACCTGTCCATCTTTGTGGCATCTCTCTGTTTTAGACAGTATTTTTTAAACAGGGGTGCTTAGTAAATATATGCTGGTTAGTTGAAAGCATGATGTTTCCTAAACTGAATTATAGATGAGAACTGCTTCACTTTCTTGGTATAGTGGAAAGATGCATACAATAAAAGGTAGATCTTATTACAGTTTCTACTTATTAAACTTTTGAGAGTTTCCTTTGGGCACAAAGTTGTTTTGTTGGCATGCTTTTATCTAGGAAAGTCTCAGAGGTTAAATAGATCCTACACATTATGTAGGATCTGCAAGCGACAGAGAACCCAAATAACAGCAGCTTAGACAAAAGGAAAGTGTATTTCTCTGTCACCCAAGTCTGTGAAACCCAGGCTCATTCTTGTTTGTTCATGATCCCTATGGCTTTGTCCAGATGTCTCATGGTGACTCACCATGCCTGCTTTCCTTCCAACAAGAAGGCATAGAGGTGATGGGAAATGGAAACAAGGACCAGGAATATTTTTTACAATTTGATACTACTTAGCTATAAAAAGGAACAAAATATCATTGCATTCAATAACATGAGTGAATCTCAAAATAATTCTACTAAATGAAAGGAATCATGCAGTAATGGATAAACTGTATGATTAATTTAATATAAAATTACAGAAAATGCAAACTGATCTATAGCAACAGTAAACATTTGCTGGTTCTCTGTTTGGTAGTTGGAAAGGAAGAGGAGATTGATTACCAAGGGACATGAGGAAATTATTATGGTGGAAATATTCATTATCTTGATTGTGGTGGTGGTTTCATGGCATGCATATATCAAAACTCATTACACTGTACATTTTAAATATGTGCATTATATTGTTTACTAATTATACCTCCTGAAAACTGTAAAATGATTCCTAACTTATACTACTGGTGAGATGCTGAGGTAGCATGTTAACAGTTGTGGTAGAAGCCTAGAGATTTAGAGAAGATGAAATCTTAGAGATGATCTTTATCATCACTGAGAGGCAAATTATTTGTCCCGGATAGTCACATGTCATTCAGTTAAGCTTATTTAAATTCTACATGTCATAGCACTCCCTCCAGGATGTTAGTTCCAGGAAGACTGGTGTGACCTGTCCATCTTTGTGGCATCTCTCTGTTTTAGACAGTATTTTTTAAACAGGGGTGCTTAGTAAATATATGCTGGTTAGTTGAAAGCATGATGTTTCCTAAACTGAATTATAGATGAGAACTGCTTCACTTTCTTGGTATAGTGGAAAGATGCATACAATAAAAGGTAGATCTTATTACAGTTTCTACTTATTAAACTTTTGAGAGTTTCCTTTGGGCACAAAGTTGTTTTGTTGGCATGCTTTTATCTAGGAAAGTCTCAGAGGTTAAATAGATCCTACACATTATGTAGGATCTGCAAGCGACAGAGAACCCAAATAACAGCAGCTTAGACAAAAGGAAAGTGTATTTCTCTGTCACCCAAGTCTGTGAAACCCAGGCTCATTCTTGTTTGTTCATGATCCCTATGGCTTTGTCCAGATGTCTCATGGTGACTCACCATGCCTGCTTTCCTTCCAACAAGAAGGCATAGAGGTGATGGGAAATGGAAACAAGGACCAGGAAGTTTCAGCCATCTCTTCTATGAAGATTGTTTTGGTCAGTACTGCTACTGGGCCACACCTAGCTGCAAGTGAGCTGGGCATGAAGTCTTATCTTGGAAAAACAGAGAGTATGTATTGTGGGGTGACTGGCAGTTTGAGTCACAGGGAAGGATCTGAGTATTGCAGAAGTCTTAGATGCACATGATATTGTAATGTCACCCAGTCCTTCCCTTTTTTCTTCAGTTCACAGGCAACATAGAGGAAAGAGTCTGAGGGATGTGGCTCAGTCTTTTACTCCTTGGCTAACACCACGCACTCCTGTTTCAGGGCGTGGATGATGGGGATGAGTCTCACTTCTCTAAAGTTATTTTCTGATGATTAATATTTCTGCCTAAAAGCCACAGACTGTTCTCAGGGAAGTTCAATAGAAGGGAGAGGAATCTCCAATAAGAAAAACTGCTACAAGGGACATCTGAGGAAGACTGGAAGGAAATGTGTTATTACCATTTAATAACAGATGGTAGTTTAGTCATTGCTGAGGACTTTGTAATACTGTTTAGAAAAGATCAATTGCTTACAATTTTGGGAAGCAGCTGACTTTAATTTTCATTTGTCCAAGGGTAAGAAACCGAGTCATGGAAGGGTTTATAATGAAACAGCTCTGTTCAGCGAGTGAATATATGGCAAAGATCAGTCCTGGAAACTCAAATTAGGGGTTCACCATCCATTTCTTTGCGCATTAGGTCATCTTTCTTTTGGAGAAAATGAGAAATGATCTAAAGAAAAAGAAAAAAATTAAGAACTTCCCTCCTTGAGCCCTGTATTAAGTGTCGACATTTCTCTGTGGATTGTCCTCAGGTCGGCCCCCCAGAGATCACAGGGGCCTGGATGGTCTGGCCCCCAGAGCTGTGCATGGTGTTCTTTATCTTTTCCACAGGATTCAAAAGTGTTGCTTAGCAACAGTAATTCTTCCCGTTCTCACAACTGCTGCAGCTTGAGGAATTGACAATAGAGTGGAGTTTGAGAGTGAGATTCTCATTTTTCAGCTTCTTCATTGTGGTGAGCGGGGAATAAAGAAAGAAAAGGAAAATACGGTGAAAGAATCACAATCAACCAGGCAGTGCAGAAAGGCTTTGGCTGATGGTGGAGAATGGTTGAGTCCTGTGTATCCTACACGTGATTAATAAATGCTGGCCTGGAGAATGAAAAGGAAATAATCATGGAAGCAGAGGGTAATTAGAGAAAGCAAAGAGACAGTAGAATCAGGTGGCTGGGCAGTCTGGAAGTTTCTGACTGACTGGGTGTCTGGGGCACTTTTATCTTCTATTCTGGGGGTTTTTGCTTCCTTTTTTCCCCCCTTTTGGTTAAGGTTACTTAGGGAAATTTTTTAAGGGATATAGAAAGGATGGAGGGAGGCTTTTTAAGTTTTTCCCCAACTCACTTATTGGCCACTCTAAAAGTGGCTTAAGCCATCTCTTCGTAATTTCTAAGTGTTTAAAAAGATGTTCAGGACAGCGGCTTTCAGCAGTGATCTCAGATCAGCCTCTCTGTAGCTTGTGCACTGGAACTGAGCCACCCTGAACACTTGGAAATGCTTCATGGCCTTCGAGGTGATTTTAGTGTTAGAAATACCCTCATTTCCTGGTTTGTAGTCTTCCTCGCTTTTTCCATCTTTCCATGGAGATAAAATGGAGAGCGCATGTGCTGACCACTCATATGAGACATTTCAGACCTGAGAGATTACAATCTTTCATATCAAATGCAGTTACAACCCTTTGTAGAGCAGTTTTCTGAAGTGAATCAGATGGGTTTTTCAGAGCTAAAGGAAGTCAGAGGATGAAATAAATAAAAGCAGAGAGGAAATTGAAAGGGGTGTGTGTGGGGGAAACATATGTTTTCAGATGATATTTTAAAATAGATGGAGAGTTGATGAGACAGAGATACTGAGGAATGATTCCAGATGGCAGGAATAGCAATGGCAAGCTGGTGTGAAGGGACAGAACGCAGGCTGGCACCAGACGGGGAGAAGGAAGCAAGGGGAGAAGGAGAAAAAGGCTGTAGGGGAGGCTGGGGAGGCCACCCACTGGTGGGCAGTAATTCTTCCCGTTCTCACAACTGCTGCAGCTTGAGGAATTGACAATAGAGTGGAGTTTGAGAGTGAGATTCTCATTTTTCAGCTTCTTCATTGTGGTGAGCGGGGAATAAAGAAAGAAAAGGAAAATACGGTGAAAGAATCACAATCAACCAGGCAGTGCAGAAAGGCTTTGGCTGATGGTGGAGAATGGTTGAGTCCTGTGTATCCTACACGTGATTAATAAATGCTGGCCTGGAGAATGAAAAGGAAATAATCATGGAAGCAGAGGGTAATTAGAGAAAGCAAAGAGACAGTAGAATCAGGTGGCTGGGCAGTCTGGAAGTTTCTGACTGACTGGGTGTCTGGGGCACTTTTATCTTCTATTCTGGGGGTTTTTGCTTCCTTTTTTCCCCCCTTTTGGTTAAGGTTACTTAGGGAAATTTTTTAAGGGATATAGAAAGGATGGAGGGAGGCTTTTTAAGTTTTTCCCCAACTCACTTATTGGCCACTCTAAAAGTGGCTTAAGCCATCTCTTCGTAATTTCTAAGTGTTTAAAAAGATGTTCAGGACAGCGGCTTTCAGCAGTGATCTCAGATCAGCCTCTCTGTAGCTTGTGCACTGGAACTGAGCCACCCTGAACACTTGGAAATGCTTCATGGCCTTCGAGGTGATTTTAGTGTTAGAAATACCCTCATTTCCTGGTTTGTAGTCTTCCTCGCTTTTTCCATCTTTCCATGGAGATAAAATGGAGAGCGCATGTGCTGACCACTCATATGAGACATTTCAGACCTGAGAGATTACAATCTTTCATATCAAATGCAGTTACAACCCTTTGTAGAGCAGTTTTCTGAAGTGAATCAGATGGGTTTTTCAGAGCTAAAGGAAGTCAGAGGATGAAATAAATAAAAGCAGAGAGGAAATTGAAAGGGGTGTGTGTGGGGGAAACATATGTTTTCAGATGATATTTTAAAATAGATGGAGAGTTGATGAGACAGAGATACTGAGGAATGATTCCAGATGGCAGGAATAGCAATGGCAAGCTGGTGTGAAGGGACAGAACGCAGGCTGGCACCAGACGGGGAGAAGGAAGCAAGGGGAGAAGGAGAAAAAGGCTGTAGGGGAGGCTGGGGGAGGCCACCCCACTGGTGGGCAGGGTGCTGAGAGCTTTTGAGGTTATATAGGAAGAAATAGAATTACTGAATCTATACCCATCACTTTCAGTTTAATCATTTACTCAGTGAGTTTATGTCTTATAATAGACCTGTATTATGTTTATGACAAAGGCAAACTTCACTTTGACTTCTTTGCTAAAGCTGTGGTTATAGGCAAAACAATATTTAAATCATCCCTGATGAGAAACCATGGAGGAAGTTGGCCAGAGGAAGACACTATCAATTTTTTTTTTTTCTGTATCCATTCAAATTACGGTAGTACATACTAAAGCATATTTATTCTTCCCCATAACAGTCTTGTTGAGTCCTAAAGGACCTCAATTCATGTTTGTGAACTGATGGTGGGGGTGGGGGAGGAATTACTGAGAGAGAGGAAATTGAGAAACAAGAAATTATTCCAATTCTAAGCAATAAGATGTTCACAGTGGCTTCTCATTACTAAGAGAGGTAGAGAACTCCATTCACATTCTCTTTGTGTGAAACGATGTTGTTTTATTTGCATAATAATTATTTTTTAACATCACTCGGTTTCCTGACTCTGAATTTGGCATTATGATTTCTTTAATTCAGTGAGCATTTATTGACCGCCTGCTGCATGGGAGGAAGAGGTTAGGGTTGCAAAGAGGAAAAAGTCATAGTTTTTGCTTTGGTGTTTTGTGTGAATGAATGAAAATGCTTCCTTTCAGTATTGTGGCAACACCTGAGAGGGGCCTACAGCCCACGCCTACCTGTCATCAATCTACACCCACTCCACTCTTGTGCTGCCTTTCAACTGACCCGTTGTTACTGATTTCTGCCTTTTCTAACAACTGTTTATACTTAGATAATTGTTGATAGCAGCACTTTGCTGTCAGTGTTAGAGAAGGCATAAAGATTCAAAAGGAGATTATTATAAGTGTTCATTTTATGGAGGGCCATGAAAATTTAATAATGGAGAGTTGATGAGACAGAGATACTGAGGAATGATTCCAGATGGCAGGAATAGCAATGGCAAGCTGGTGTGAAGGGACAGAACGCAGGCTGGCACCAGACGGGGAGAAGGAAGCAAGGGGAGAAGGAGAAAAAGGCTGTAGGGGAGGCTGGGGGAGGCCACCCCACTGGTGGGCAGGGTGCTGAGAGCTTTTGAGGTTATATAGGAAGAAATAGAATTACTGAATCTATACCCATCACTTTCAGTTTAATCATTTACTCAGTGAGTTTATGTCTTATAATAGACCTGTATTATGTTTATGACAAAGGCAAACTTCACTTTGACTTCTTTGCTAAAGCTGTGGTTATAGGCAAAACAATATTTAAATCATCCCTGATGAGAAACCATGGAGGAAGTTGGCCAGAGGAAGACACTATCAATTTTTTTTTTTTCTGTATCCATTCAAATTACGGTAGTACATACTAAAGCATATTTATTCTTCCCCATAACAGTCTTGTTGAGTCCTAAAGGACCTCAATTCATGTTTGTGAACTGATGGTGGGGGTGGGGGAGGAATTACTGAGAGAGAGGAAATTGAGAAACAAGAAATTATTCCAATTCTAAGCAATAAGATGTTCACAGTGGCTTCTCATTACTAAGAGAGGTAGAGAACTCCATTCACATTCTCTTTGTGTGAAACGATGTTGTTTTATTTGCATAATAATTATTTTTTAACATCACTCGGTTTCCTGACTCTGAATTTGGCATTATGATTTCTTTAATTCAGTGAGCATTTATTGACCGCCTGCTGCATGGGAGGAAGAGGTTAGGGTTGCAAAGAGGAAAAAGTCATAGTTTTTGCTTTGGTGTTTTGTGTGAATGAATGAAAATGCTTCCTTTCAGTATTGTGGCAACACCTGAGAGGGGCCTACAGCCCACGCCTACCTGTCATCAATCTACACCCACTCCACTCTTGTGCTGCCTTTCAACTGACCCGTTGTTACTGATTTCTGCCTTTTCTAACAACTGTTTATACTTAGATAATTGTTGATAGCAGCACTTTGCTGTCAGTGTTAGAGAAGGCATAAAGATTCAAAAGGAGATTATTATAAGTGTTCATTTTATGGAGGGCCATGAATTAAAATGGCAATCCTTGTCTAGTCCATTAAACACGGAAAATAATTTGTGTGCAAAAGGTGACTGCCCTTGTGTCATTGGAGTCTTTTGTATGGAGCTGTGACTATTGCATCCATAAAAAAGGTCTAATGTCTTCATTTGTTGCATGGTTCCTGTCATGTTTCAGGGAAATACCACTAATTGCAACAGTTGCTTTTGGGAGAGCTGCATTCCAGTGTCATCAGAAATGGTCTCAGCCTTATCTTTTCCATTTACATTTCTCTTGGACATTTTTCATTTGCTCTTGTTGCTTGCCATGGAAACCTGTTCGTAAATCTTGTTGGTAATAAGGCAAAGCCCCCAGTGTCTGACAATACAGAAAATGACAAGCTGAAATGGAGGCAAGTCTGTTGTTATAGGGAAGGGAAGGGACACACCCTACTATTGAATTCATTTTGTTTGCTAAGAGTAAACAAATAGTTATGGTGAATTTTATTTGAAAACAGTAAAGTGTGTAGACAAAAATTCCCAAAGTAATGGTAACTGAGAAGTTAAAGCCCCTCCAAGTTAATTGAATGAAATATAATCTGAGAGGTATTACTTTTTTGTCTTTAAGAATAGTTTGCTGGTTATTGATACTGTGATTAAGAAGGGTAGAGGAACAGGTGGGGCAGCCAAGGTGAAAGAGATGGGCTAGAGTGAAAAAGTAAAAGAGCTTTTTACATAATTATTTTTTAACATCACTCGGTTTCCTGACTCTGAATTTGGCATTATGATTTCTTTAATTCAGTGAGCATTTATTGACCGCCTGCTGCATGGGAGGAAGAGGTTAGGGTTGCAAAGAGGAAAAAGTCATAGTTTTTGCTTTGGTGTTTTGTGTGAATGAATGAAAATGCTTCCTTTCAGTATTGTGGCAACACCTGAGAGGGGCCTACAGCCCACGCCTACCTGTCATCAATCTACACCCACTCCACTCTTGTGCTGCCTTTCAACTGACCCGTTGTTACTGATTTCTGCCTTTTCTAACAACTGTTTATACTTAGATAATTGTTGATAGCAGCACTTTGCTGTCAGTGTTAGAGAAGGCATAAAGATTCAAAAGGAGATTATTATAAGTGTTCATTTTATGGAGGGCCATGAATTAAAATGGCAATCCTTGTCTAGTCCATTAAACACGGAAAATAATTTGTGTGCAAAAGGTGACTGCCCTTGTGTCATTGGAGTCTTTTGTATGGAGCTGTGACTATTGCATCCATAAAAAAGGTCTAATGTCTTCATTTGTTGCATGGTTCCTGTCATGTTTCAGGGAAATACCACTAATTGCAACAGTTGCTTTTGGGAGAGCTGCATTCCAGTGTCATCAGAAATGGTCTCAGCCTTATCTTTTCCATTTACATTTCTCTTGGACATTTTTCATTTGCTCTTGTTGCTTGCCATGGAAACCTGTTCGTAAATCTTGTTGGTAATAAGGCAAAGCCCCCAGTGTCTGACAATACAGAAAATGACAAGCTGAAATGGAGGCAAGTCTGTTGTTATAGGGAAGGGAAGGGACACACCCTACTATTGAATTCATTTTGTTTGCTAAGAGTAAACAAATAGTTATGGTGAATTTTATTTGAAAACAGTAAAGTGTGTAGACAAAAATTCCCAAAGTAATGGTAACTGAGAAGTTAAAGCCCCTCCAAGTTAATTGAATGAAATATAATCTGAGAGGTATTACTTTTTTGTCTTTAAGAATAGTTTGCTGGTTATTGATACTGTGATTAAGAAGGGTAGAGGAACAGGTGGGGCAGCCAAGGTGAAAGAGATGGGCTAGAGTGATGTGAAAAATAGAAACAAGTTAAGGATAGATAGATTGATGTGATGAAACCAGTCTAAAGCTTTGTTACACGAAAAGATGCTCAACACTGCTCATTATTAGAGAAGTGCAAATCGAAACTACAATGAGGTATCATCTTACACCGGTCAGAATGGCTATCATCAAAAAATATAGAAGCAATAAAGGCTGGAGAGGGTGTGGAGAAAAGGGAATTCTCTTGCATTATTGGTAGGAATGTAAGTTGATACAATCATTATGAAAAACAGTATGGAGGTTCCTTAAAAAATTAGGAATAAAACTATCATAAGCCCCAGCAATCCCACTGCTGCGCATATACCCTGAGGATACCAGAACTGAAAAAGACACATGTACCCCAATGTTCATTGCAGCACTATTTGCAATAGCTAGAACATGGAAGCAACCTAGATGACCATCAACAGATAAAGAAGCTGTGGTACATATATACAGTGGAATAATACTCAGTCATAAAAAGGAACACATTTGAATCAGTTCTAATGATGTGGGTGAATCTAGACTATATTATACAGAGCAAAGCAAGTCAGAGAAAAACAAATATTGTATATTTACATATGTATATGAAATCAAGAAAGTTGGTACTGATGAATCTATTTGCAGGGCAGCAGTGGAGATGCAGATATTGAGAACATACTTGTGGACACAGGAGGGGAAGGAACAGGAAGGACAAATTGAGAGAATAACATTGAAGCATATAGATGACCATATGTAAAATAGATTGCTGGTGGGAATTTACTGTAGGATGCAGGGAGGTCAAGTCTGGTGGTCTGACAATCGAGAGGGGTGGGATGGGGTAGGAGGTGAGAAGAAGGTTCAAGAAGGAGGGGTATATGTATGCTTGTGGCTGATTCATGTTGATGTAGGGCAGAAAGTAACACAATATTGTAAAGCAATTCCATGTAAAAATAAATAAAGTCATTTAAAAAAATACTGTCAAGGAACTTCCCTGGTGGTTCAGTTGCTAAGGCTCTGTGCTTCTACTGCAGGTTCCATCCCTAGCCAGGAAACTAAGATGCTGTGACCATAAGAAAAAATCCCAACAAACAAACAAACAGTATGTAGCCAGTACTGAGTAGTACTAAAAAACTATGCTGACCTTTACAGACTAAAAATTGTCTGTCATTTATAGACCTCCCCTCTTTTATTTAAGTGGAACTCCAATAGACTTTTTGTTTTTTAATTTTGGCCTCTTTTATTGGTCTTTTATTATTATTTTTTTTCATCCATCTTTATTCTTTGGCCCATGTGGGCCTCCCATCGCAGTGGCCTCTCTCGTTCCAGAGCACTAACTCTGGGTGCATGTGCTCCAGAGCACTGGCTTGTAATTGGACACACCAGTCAAGCCTCTCCACAGCACGTGGAATCTTCCCAGGCCAGGGATCGAACTGGTGCCCCTTGCAGTGCAAGGTGGACTCTTTACCCACTGGACCACCAGGGAAGCCATATAAACCCTTTAAGAATATCTAAATGACTTCTTGAGACGAATCTAAGATACCACACTTGACAAAACTTTTTGAGGACTAAGTGTTCTATGCAAATCATACCTAGTCCTGGCCTCTTAGTAGAGTACTCTGAGGACTGGCAAGAGAAGGAGGCGTGAGAAAGTCAAGGCAAGGTTTCCTGGTAACCTGCTCCAAAAGCTGACTTTTGTCGACTACTCCTGACTGAGACTGAATGACACTAACCAGTGGCCAGGAGATGAGCACCACTGGGTATCCTTATGACATGAGGCCTTGGAACCTGTATTTTAAACAAATATTACCATTAAGTTTGATGTAGGTGGTCCACAAGCCACAGTGCTTAACAATGTCAAATTTTGGCTGCAGTAATGTAAATCATAGTGGCACTTATACTTTGGATTCCTTTGTCTACTTATAAGGAGCTTTTTGTGCTATTCCAGCCCCTGGTTCTGTCTGTTGGCTCTTGTCTTTTCACTAACACTTAAGAATAGTAGTTGAGAAAGAATTCTAGTCTCTCCTACAGTATTATCACTTTAAGAATTAAGTAGTTGGGGAATGAATAGTACTTATTTTTGAGCTTCCCTGGTGGTTCAGTTGCTAAGGCTCTGTGCTTCTACTGCAGGTTCCATCCCTAGCCAGGAAACTAAGATGCTGTGACCATAAGAAAAAATCCCAACAAACAAACAAACAGTATGTAGCCAGTACTGAGTAGTACTAAAAAACTATGCTGACCTTTACAGACTAAAATTGTCTGTCATTTATAGACCTCCCCTCTTTTATTTAAGTGGAACTCCAATAGACTTTTTGTTTTTTAATTTTGGCCTCTTTTATTGGTCTTTTATTATTATTTTTTTTCATCCATCTTTATTCTTTGGCCCATGTGGGCCTCCCATCGCAGTGGCCTCTCTCGTTCCAGAGCACTAACTCTGGGTGCATGTGCTCCAGAGCACTGGCTTGTAATTGGACACACCAGTCAAGCCTCTCCACAGCACGTGGAATCTTCCCAGGCCAGGGATCGAACTGGTGCCCCTTGCAGTGCAAGGTGGACTCTTTACCCACTGGACCACCAGGGAAGCCATATAAACCCTTTAAGAATATCTAAATGACTTCTTGAGACGAATCTAAGATACCACACTTGACAAAACTTTTTGAGGACTAAGTGTTCTATGCAAATCATACCTAGTCCTGGCCTCTTAGTAGAGTACTCTGAGGACTGGCAAGAGAAGGAGGCGTGAGAAAGTCAAGGCAAGTTTTCCTGGTCACCTTCTCCAAAAGCTGACTTTTGTAGACTACTCCTGACTGAGACTGAATGACACTAACCAGTGGCCAGGAGATGAGCACCACTGGGTATCCTTATGACATGAGGCCTTGGAACCTGTATTTTAAACAAATATTACCATTAAGTTTGATGTAGGTGGTCCACAAGCCACAGTGCTTAACAATGTCAAATTTTGGCTGCAGTAATGTAAATCATAGTGGCACTTATACTTTGGATTCCTTTGTCTACTTATAAGGAGCTTTTTGTGCTATTCCAGCCCCTGGTTCTGTCTGTTGGCTCTTGTCTTTTTTCACTAACACTTAAGAATAGTAGTTGAGAAAGAATTCTAGTCTCTCCTACAGTATTATCATTCTTGCAGTTTATGAATCTGGTTCAGTTAATTTCACTTTCAAAACGTAGGATTGAGAAAGCCAAGAGGTGACCATATTGTGTCATCTGATGTTAAAACAGACCTATAAAACCATGCTACCACCAAAGGATGATGTATTAGAAGAAATAGGTTTTGAGCAATAGCTGACTACTGACTTTCTCTAGGCTCTTAAGAACTCATAAGAGCAAATTAATTTGATTAATGATGTTTAAAGTGTCAAACCACAGATGAATAAAATTTTCTATGGAAGACCTGGAATGGAAAATAGTCTTTGACAAAAATGACATAGTATTTCCTGGTTCTGAGAAAAAAAAAATTATCTCTATACAAAATAAAGTTAGTGAGAACTTTGGTGATTCATGGAGTGTGAAAAACACCTGTGGTAGAGGCTTGGGAAACTGGCCTAGGACATTTTTTTTGGCTGGGGAGAGGGGAGGTTAGGGAGGAAGTGGGGCGGGCAGGCCACTTCTATTGGTCTTTCATTTATCTATTTTCATCCATCTTTGTTCTTTGGCCCGTGTGGGCCTCCCATTGCAGTGACCTTTGTTGTTGCAGAGCACCCGCTCTGGGCACATGTGCCTCAGAGCTCCAGCTAGGTAATTGGACACATTGGTCCAGCTGCTCCACGGCACGTGGGATCTTCCCAGGCCAGGGATCAAACCGGCGCTCCTTGCACTGCTTAGTTTATGCAAAACTCAGTTGGTAACTATATTCCTCTAGAAATGACAGTAGATAATCTGACAACTTCATCTGATGTGTTTTTTATTTATCATCTGTGAATTCAGTATTAGTCTGAGTAACTATTTTGGCTGTCTTTTTAAGCTAGTCACAACTCTTAACATATTTTAATTCTCAAGGATTTATCTTTATCTCCAAATTTAAAAAATACTAGTAATGATACCTTCCAGTTCCTTCAGTACCCAGTGTGCCTAATACAAATAGTTTCAGTTCTTCAAAGCACTTTTTAACTCTTTTTCTATTTGGACTCTCTTTATTTTCATCAAAACTGGGAACTGCTCCAGGCCTATTCACATCTGATATGTCTTATGAAGACTGAATTGAATAAGACATTAAAAGCCTCTGCCTTTTCACCAGCTTCTATTATCAGTTTTCCAGTACTGTCCATGAGGGCCCGTGCCAAGCAACTGGTCAAATTATATGACAATAAAGTCTTTCTGAAACTTCCAATAACTGGCCCAAATAGACAGGATCCAAAGTGGACTCACAGTAGATTCTGATGTGGGAAAAGCTTATAATAAGAGAATAGGCAGGAATATAGATTGCCTTTTTAAAAATTTATTGTATTTTATTTTTCTCAGCTTCTCATGCATCTTCCAAGAAGACAGAAAAAAGTTTTAAGATCATCTCTAGTCGTTTAAAATCAGGCCAGTCCTTTTTTTTTTTTTTTTCATTTTAACACATACAAATGAAGATTCTTCAAAATCTGCTGTCTTTTCACCTGACTATCTCTGTCTTGGTGGACTCAGAGAAGAAGCATGCAAAGAAGCATGTAGACTCTACTGGCCCAGAATGGAATGTGTGAGGCATTTTATCAGAGGACCATGAGCGAGATAATATCTTGTGGGCAGAAAGAAGAGAAGTCAGCAGGAGAAGGTGGCTTTGAGTCTCTCTTAGTTTGGCTTTGGTCTCCTGCTACCATTATATAATGCTTGGAAAGAACTAAGGACCCAGAGTCAAGCTCCTCAGCCCTCCACCAGCAGTGAAAACCTCCATCCATGTTTATTCACTCTGCTAAGTCTGTAAAAATTGAATAACATTTCCAAAATGCCACTTTGCCAACAAGCTGAAACAGGAGAAAGAATGTACAACTATCTATGGTCAAAATGCTTTAAGTGTTTTCTTCAAGATTAAAGAGTTGATAAGATCAAGAAAAGGAAAAAGGTAGTAGGCCCTCTTTGGCTCCTGTATCCACAAATATCTTCCTTGATCAAATACATCTAAGTTCAGCCACTAGAAGAGGAGAAAAATCTTTTTAGTCAATTAGCAATTGACTAATCTAACTGCCTTCTATGCATAGGACAGATACACCTTGGGACAATAATAGGTGTGTTCATCTTAACTTTAGTAAGCTGATACTTTTTTTTTAAAACATTTATTTATTTATTTATTTTGGCGGGGGTGGGGAGAGGGGGGGAGCAGGCCACTTCCACTGGTCTTTCGTTTGTCTGGTTTCATCCATCTTTGTTCTTTGGCCCGTGTGGGCCTCCCATCGCGGTGGCATCTGTTGTCCAGAGCACCGGCACTTTCTTTTGATTGAAGTAGCAGTGTATAAGTGAATTGAAGTAACAGTGTGTAAGTTATTACATCCATGGAACATCAATTTTTGTTCCCGCAACCAATGAAGTGAAATGAGGAGTGACAGAACAAAGGGGCTACTTCTGCTTAATATACCCAAAGGTAATTTGATTAAGAATTGGAGAATACGACATCAAATTAGCAGGTTTCATGGATCACTGATACTCTGTAAAGTGTGGAAGAACCTTAATACATTAAAATAAATTATATGCTATAAGATTGTATTTGTTATTCAGTCTCTGAGTCATGTCTGTCTCTTTGTGGCCTCCATGGACTGTAGCCTGGCAGACCCTCTGTCATGGGACTATCAAGGCAAGAATACTGGAGGCTCAGAAACATGCAAAGAAGCATGTAGACTCTACTGGCCCAGAATGGAATGTGTGAGGCATTTTATCAGAGGACCATGAGCGAGATAATATCTTGTGGGCAGAAAGAAGAGAAGTCAGCAGGAGAAGGTGGCTTTGAGTCTCTTAGTTTGGCTTTGGTCTCCTGCTACCATTATATAATGCTTGGAAAGAACTAAGGACCCAGAGTCAAGCTCCTCAGCCCTCCACCAGCAGTGAAAACCTCCATCCATGTTTATTCACTCTGCTAAGTCTGTAAAAATTGAATAACATTTCCAAAATGCCACTTTGCCAACAAGCTGAAACAGGAGAAAGAATGTACAACTATCTATGGTCAAAATGCTTTAAGTGTTTTCTTCAAGATTAAAGAGTTGATAAGATCAAGAAAAGGAAAAAGGTAGTAGGCCCTCTTTGGCTCCTGTATCCACAAATATCTTCCTTGATCAAATACATCTAAGTTCAGCCACTAGAAGAGGAGAAAAATCTTTTTAGTCAATTAGCAATTGACTAATCTAACTGCCTTCTATGCATAGGACAGATACACCTTGGGACAATAATAGGTGTGTTCATCTTAACTTTAGTAAGCTGATACTTTTTTTTTAAAACATTTATTTATTTATTTATTTTGGCGGGGGTGGGGAGAGGGGGGGAGCAGGCCACTTCCACTGGTCTTTCGTTTGTCTGGTTTCATCCATCTTTGTTCTTTGGCCCGTGTGGGCCTCCCATCGCGGTGGCATCTGTTGTCGCAGAGCACCGGCACTTTCTTTTGATTGAAGTAGCAGTGTATAAGTGAATTGAAGTAACAGTGTGTAAGTTATTACATCCATGGAACATCAATTTTTGTTCCCGCAACCAATGAAGTGAAATGAGGAGTGACAGAACAAAGGGGCTACTTCTGCTTAATATACCCAAAGGTAATTTGATTAAGAATTGGAGAATACGACATCAAATTAGCAGGTTTCATGGATCACTGATACTCTGTAAAGTGTGGAAGAACCTTAATACATTAAAATAAATTATATGCTATAAGATTGTATTTGTTATTCAGTCTCTGAGTCATGTCTGTCTCTTTGTGACCTCCATGGACTGTAGCCTGGCAGACCCCTCTGTCATGGGACTATCAAGGCAAGAATACTGGAGTGGGTTGCCATTTCCTTCTCCATGGGATCTTCTAGATTCAGGGGTGAGATTTGAGCCTCCTGCTTGACAGGTGTATTCTTTACCAAGAAGAATCTACTGTGTATTAGTCTCATACTTCATTTCTTTGTAATAGAAGAAGCATAAAATCTAGCTGTGATTCTTGAAAGTTTATTTGTTCTTCCATTTATTGAAGTGTCAACCACATTAAACACTCTTGAGATTTCTTTTTTCTTTTTTTTAAGGAAAATTAAGGATCTAAGTTAAGATGACCCAAAGGGATAAAAGTTATAACTGAGATATCACTAGGGGCAACCGTCCTCTCCCAGCAACACAAGAATTGCACTTGCAGACATATGAAGTCTTCTTAGCTAATGATGAAGTCCTGACTTGTTTCCTTGCTTCCTTCTGGTTGGGGCTATTTTAGGAAACTAACAAATAGAGGATGGAGGTTTGGACCCAGACAGTCATGGTAGGAAGGGAAATAAATAGATCTGAGCGATTTGGGAGGTGGAATTGATCTTGGGTTGTAGAGGAAAGGGGGGAGTCAAAATTTATGTTGAAATTCTAGTTGGGATGATTGATTAGATGGTAGTGGAACACTCTGCATGTATGTATGTGTGTCTGTGTAAGTGTAATGAATTTGATTTTAATCATGTTGAGTCTAAAGTGTCTGCTAGCCAGTTGGATAGGTATATCTAAAGTTCAGTTGAGAAATGTATTTAGGCTAAACAGAAGGGATTAAACAGCAAAGACCAGTAACCATGAACAGTGAGTTCTGAGCCAAGTGGGAAATGGCTAATAACACAACTGCATGGGCACAGGGAGGCTTTTCAACTTTCTAATTCCTACCATCTGGCCCTTGGCCCCAGGGATCTTGGTGTAACACAGGTCACTGAGGGGGATAAGAGCTAAAATAAAAATGTTAAGTGTGACTAATTTGTTCCTTATAAAAATATATTCTTATAATTGGGGGAAAAAACAAAGGAAGGAATGCCCAACTTGTGATTGAGAAGACAGACATACTATATTAGTTTATAGCAAGACATTTTTTGTTTGCAGTTTTTCTAGGCAGAGATTCTTGGGGTGATACTGTTTTATAAGCAGTTCACCACAGACATAGTGGCTCCTGAACAGCTTTTTAAGATTTATTTATTTATTTTTGTTTTAAATTTTTTATTTTTATTCTTGTGTTGTTTACTACCACACATCAACCTAAATCAGCCATAGGTGTACACATGTCCCCTTCCTCTTGAACTGTCCTCCCATTTTCCTCCCCATACCATCCCTCTATCTTGTTACAGAGCCCTTGTTTGAGTTCCCTTAGTCTTTTTTTTTTTAAACCTTTATTTTACTTTTAACTTTTACAGAGTTTTGTTGTTTACAGATATGTATGTTCTCAGATTAGTCATATGTATATCCCCCCCTTCCCTCCCCTCCCGACCATCACACAGCACCCCTGAAGGATCCCCTTTTCTCACAGAGCAATGACTAGAGCTATTTTCTTCACTTATGATAGTACAGGCCTTCATGCTACTTCCTTTACACCTCTCACCCACTGTTCCTTCCCCACAATGTCCATATGTCCACTGTCCATGTCTGTCTTTCTGTCGCTTCACTGCATGTGCCATCATCACCCTCCTACTAGATTCCATATATATGTGTTAATATACTGTATTTGTCCTTCTCTTTCTGACTGACTTCACTTCTAATGATACGTTCTAGATCCAGCCACCTCATTAGGGTTGATTCTTCTGCATTTCTCTTTACAGCTGTGTAGTATTCTATTGTATATATGTACCAGAGCTTTTGTATCCATTCGTTCATCGATGGGCATTTAGGTTCCTTCCATGTTCTAGCTATTGTATAGAGAGCTGCAATGAACATTGGGGTACAGGTGCTTCTTTCAATTTTGATTTCATCAGGGTATAAGCCTAAGAGTGGAATTGCTGGGTCATACGGTGCTTCTATTTTTAGTTTTTTAAGAACTCTCCAGACACAGGTCACTGAGGGGATAAGAGCTAAAATAAAAATGTTAAGTGTGACTAATTTGTTCCTTATAAAAATATATTCTTATAATTGAGGGAAAACAAAGGAAGGAATGCCCAACTTGTGATTGAGAAGACAGACATACTATATTAGTTTATAGCAAGACATTTTTTGTTTGCAGTTTTTCTAGGCAGAGATTCTTGGGGTGATACTGTTTTATAAGCAGTTCACCACAGACATAGTGGCTCCTGAACAGCTTTTTAAGATTTATTTATTTATTTTTGTTTTAAATTTTTTATTTTTATTCTTGTGTTGTTTACTACCACACATCAACCTAAATCAGCCATAGGTGTACACATGTCCCCTTCCTCTTGAACTGTCCTCCCATTTTCCTCCCCATACCATCCCTCTATCTTGTTACAGAGCCCTTGTTTGAGTTCCCTTAGTCTTTTTTTTTTTAAACCTTTATTTTACTTTTAACTTTTACAGAGTTTTGTTGTTTACAGATATGTATGTTCTCAGATTAGTCATATGTATATCCCCCCCTTCCCTCCCCTCCCGACCATCACACAGCACCCCTGAAGGATCCCCTTTTCTCACAGAGCAATGACTAGAGCTATTTTCTTCACTTATGATAGTACAGGCCTTCATGCTACTTCCTTTACACCTCTCACCCACTGTTCCTTCCCCACAATGTCCATATGTCCACTGTCCATGTCTGTCTTTCTGTCGCTTCACTGCATGTGCCATCATCACCCTCCTACTAGATTCCATATATATGTGTTAATATACTGTATTTGTCCTTCTCTTTCTGACTGACTTCACTTCTAATGATACGTTCTAGATCCAGCCACCTCATTAGGGTTGATTCTTCTGCATTTCTCTTTACAGCTGTGTAGTATTCTATTGTATATATGTACCAGAGCTTTTGTATCCATTCGTTCATCGATGGGCATTTAGGTTCCTTCCATGTTCTAGCTATTGTATAGAGAGCTGCAATGAACATTGGGGTACAGGTGCTTCTTTCAATTTTGATTTCATCAGGGTATAAGCCTAAGAGTGGAATTGCTGGGTCATACGGTGCTTCTATTTTTAGTTTTTTAAGAACTCTCCAGACTGTCTTCCATAGAGGCTGTATCAATTTACACTCCCACCAGCAATGCAGGAGTGTTCCCTTTTCTCCGCAGCCTCTCCAGCATTTATTGTCTGTCGATTTGTGGATGATGGCCATTCTGACGGGTGTGAGGTGATATCTCATTGTAGTTTTGATTTGCATTTCTCTAATTATTATTGAAGTTGAGCATCGTTTCATGTGTTTTTGGGCCATCTGTATGTCATCATTGGAGAGGTGTCTGTTTAGGTCCTTTTCCCATTTTTTGATTGGGTTGTTTCTTTTTCCAGTGCTGAGTTGTCTGAATTGCTTGTAGATTTTGGAGATTAATTCTTTGTCCATTGTTTCATTTGCTATGATTTTCTCCTACTCTGTGGGCTGTCTGTTCAGCTTTTTTGTAATTTCTTTAGCTGTACAAAAGCTTTTAAGTTTCATTAGGTCCCACATGTTCATTTGTCTTTTTAGTTCCACTATTCTAGTAGGTGGGTCAGAGAAGATCTTGCTTTGATTGATGTCCTTGAGTGTTTTGCCTATATTCTCCTCTAAGAGTTTGATGGTTTCTGGCCTTACATTTAAGTCTTTAATCCATTTTGAGTTGATCTTTGTGTATGGTGTCAGGGTATGTTCCAACTTCATTTTCTTCCATGTAGCTGTCCAATTTTCCCAGCACCATTTGTTGAAGAGGCTGTCTTTGTCCCATTTTATATTTTCGCCTCCTTTGTCAAAAATAAGGTGCCCATAGGTGTGTGGCTTTATCTCTGGGTTCTCGATCTTGTTCCATTGGTTGATATTTCTGGTTTTGTGCCAGTACCATACTGTCTTGATGACTGTTGCTTTGTAGTAGAGTCTGAAGTTGGGGAGGCTGATACTTCCAGCTCCATTCTTCTTCCTGAGGATTGCTTTGGCTATTCAAGGTCTTTTGTGTTTCCATATGAACTGTGTTATTCGTTGGTCTAGTTCTGTGAAGAATGTTATTGGACGTTTGATAGGGATCGCATTGAATCTATAGATGACATTTGGTAGTATGGTCATTTTCACAATATTGATTCTTCTGACCCAGGAACATGGAATATTTCTCCATCTGTTTAACTCTTCTTTAATGTCTCTCATGAGTGTCCTGTAATTTTCTGTGTACAGTTCGTTTCTTTGGGTAGGTTTATTCCTAGATATTTGATTCTTTTGGTTGCAATGGTGAAGGGGATTGCCTCTTTGATTTCATTTTCTGATTTTTCATTGTTTGTGTATAGGAATGCCAGTGATTTCTGTATATAGATTTTGTATCCTGCGACTTTGCTGAATTCGCTGATTAACTCCAGTAGTTTTGTAACCGTGTCTTTGGGATTTTCTATGTATAATATCATGTCATCTGCAAATAGAGAGAGTTTGACTTCTTCTTTTCCAATCTGGATTCCTTTGATTTCTTTCTCTTCTCTTATTGATGCTGGTAGAACTTCCAGGACTATGTTGAATAAGAGTGGTGAAAGTGGACACCCTTGTCTTGTTCCTGATCTTAGAGGCAATGCTTTGAGTTTTTCACCATTGAGGATAATGTTCGCTGTGGGCTTCTCATATATGGCTTTCACTATGTTAAGATAAGTCTTTAATCCATTTTGAGTTGATCTTTGTGTATGGTGTCAGGGTATGTTCCAACTTCATTTTCTTCCATGTAGCTGTCCAATTTTCCCAGCACCATTTGTTGAAGAGGCTGTCTTTGTCCCATTTTATATTTTCGCCTCCTTTGTCAAAAATAAGGTGCCCATAGGTGTGTGGCTTTATCTCTGGGTTCTCGATCTTGTTCCATTGGTTGATATTTCTGGTTTTGTGCCAGTACCATACTGTCTTGATGACTGTTGCTTTGTAGTAGAGTCTGAAGTTGGGGAGGCTGATACTTCCAGCTCCATTCTTCTTCCTGAGGATTGCTTTGGCTATTCAAGGTCTTTTGTGTTTCCATATGAACTGTGTTATTCGTTGGTCTAGTTCTGTGAAGAATGTTATTGGACGTTTGATAGGGATCGCATTGAATCTATAGATGACATTTGGTAGTATGGTCATTTTCACAATATTGATTCTTCTGACCCAGGAACATGGAATATTTCTCCATCTGTTTAACTCTTCTTTAATGTCTCTCATGAGTGTCCTGTAATTTTCTGTGTACAGTTCGTTTCTTTGGGTAGGTTTATTCCTAGATATTTGATTCTTTTGGTTGCAATGGTGAAGGGGATTGCCTCTTTGATTTCATTTTCTGATTTTTCATTGTTTGTGTATAGGAATGCCAGTGATTTCTGTATATAGATTTTGTATCCTGCGACTTTGCTGAATTCGCTGATTAACTCCAGTAGTTTTGTAACCGTGTCTTTGGGATTTTCTATGTATAATATCATGTCATCTGCAAATAGAGAGAGTTTGACTTCTTCTTTTCCAATCTGGATTCCTTTGATTTCTTTCTCTTCTCTTATTGATGCTGGTAGAACTTCCAGGACTATGTTGAATAAGAGTGGTGAAAGTGGACACCCTTGTCTTGTTCCTGATCTTAGAGGGAATGCTTTGAGTTTTTCACCATTGAGGATAATGTTCGCTGTGGGCTTCTCATATATGGCTTTCACTATGTTAAGATAAGTTCCTTCTATGCCCATTTTCTGAAGAGTTTTTATCATAAATGGATGCTGTACTTTGTCAAAGGCTTTTTCGGCATCTATTGAGATGATCATGTGATTTTTGTCTTTCAATTTGTTGATATGGTGTATCCCATTGATTGATTTGCGGATGTTGAAGAATCCTTGCATGCCTGGGATGAACCCAACTTGATCGTGATGAATGAGCTTTCTGATGTGTTGCTGAATTCTGTTTGCTAGGATTTTGTTGAGGATTTTGGCATCATATTCATCAGTGAAATTGGCCTATAATTTTCTTTTTTTGTGATGTCTTTGCCTGGTTTGGGTATCAGGGTGATGGTGGCCTCGTAGAATGTGTTTGGATGTGTTCCTTCCTGTGCAATTTTTGGGAAGAGTTTTAGAAGGACAGGCATGAGCTCTTCTTTAAATGTTTGGTAGAATTCACTTGTGAAACCATCTGGCCCTGGGCTTTTATTTTTGGGTAGATTTTTGATCACAAGGTCGATTTCTGAGCTTGTGATTGGCTTGTTCATAGTTTCTATTTCTTCCTGGTTGAGTCTTGGGAGATTAATCTTCTCTAAGAAACTGTCCATTTCTTCCAGGTTGTCCAGTTTGTTGCCATAGAGTTGTTCATAATAGTCTCTTAGAATCCTTTGGATTTCTGCATTATCTGTTGTAATCTCTCCTTTTTCGTTTTTGATTTTGGTGATCTGGTTCTTCTCTCTCTTTTTCTTGATGAGTCTGGCCAGTGGTGTGTCGATTTTATTGACTTTTTCGAAGAACCAGCTTTTTGTTTTATTTTTTACTATTGTTTCTTTTGTTTCTTTTTCATTTATTTCTGCTCTGATCTTTATGATTCCCTTCTTCTGCTGACTTTGGGGTGTTTTTGTTCTTCTTTCTCCAGTTGTTTGAAGCGTAAGGTAAGGTCATCTGTTTGAGATTTTCCTAGTTTCTTGAGGTGGGATTGAATTGCTATAAACTTCCCTCTTAGAACTGCTTTTGCAGTATCCCATAGGTCTTGCAATGTCATGTGTTCATTGTCATTTTCTTCTAGGAATTTTTTTATTTCTCCTTTGATTTCCTCAATGATCAGTTGGTTTTTTAGGTATGTGTTGTTTAATCTCCATGTGTTTGTGTTTTTAGCGGTTTTTTTCCTGTAGTTGATCTCTAGTCTCACTGCATTGTGGTCCGAGAAGATGGTTGATAGAATTTCAGTTTTCTTGAATTGACTGAGGATTGATTTGTGGCCCAAGATGTGGTCTATCCTGGAGAATGTTCCGTGAGCACTTGAGAAGAAAGTGTATTCTTCTGCTTTTGGATGGAACGTCCTAAAGATATCGATGAGGTCCATTTCTTCTAGTGTGACATTTAAGGCTTGTGTTTCTTTATTAATTTTCTGTTTGGATGATCTGTCCATTGGTGTGAGAGGAATGTTAAAGTCTCCTACTATGATTGTGTTGCTGTCGATGTCTTCTTTTATGTCTGAAAGTGTTTGTCTTATGTATTGGGGTGCTGTTGCGTTGGGAGCATAGATATTTATGATTGTTATGTCTTCTTCTTGGATGGATCCCTTAATCATGATGTAGTGACCTGCCTTGTCTCTTAGAATCTTCTTTACTTTAAAATCTATTTTATCTGATATGAGGATTGCTACTCCAGCTTTCTTTTGATTTCCATTTGCATGGAATATCTTTTTCCAGCCTCTCACTTTCAGTCTATGAGTGTCTCTAGGTCTGAAATGAGTTTCCTGGAGGCAGCATATGTATGGGTCGTGTTTTTGGATCCATTCAGCCACTCTGTGTCTTTTGGTTGGGGCATTTAGTCCATTGACATTCAAAGTAATTATTGATACAAATGATCCTATTGTCATCTTCTTAGATGTTATGATGGGTTTGTTTCGTGGATCTTCTCCTTTTATACTTGTTTTCTATATAAGTCCCTTTAACACTTGTTGTAAGGCTGGTTTGGTGTGACTAAATTCTTTTAATTTTTGCTTGTCTGTAAAGCTTTTGATTTCTCCATCTATTTTGAATGAGATCCTTGCAGGGTAGAGGATTCTTGGTTGCAGATTATTCTCTTTCAGACGTTTAAATGTGTCCTGCCATTCCCTTCTGGCCTTCAGAGTTTCTGTTGAAAGATCAGCTGTTAAACGGATGGGCTTTCCCTTGTATGTCACTAGTTGCTTTTCCCTTACAGTTTTGAGAATTCTATCTTTGTGTTTAATTTGTGTTAACTTCATTAATATGTGTCTTGGTGTGTTTCTTCTCGGATTGATTCTGTATGGTACTCTTTGTGTTTCTTGGACTTGATTGACTATTTCTTTTCCCATGTTGGGGAAGTTTTCAACTAGAATCTCTTCAAAAAATTTCTCATAGCCTTTCTTTTCTTCTTCTTCTTCTGGAACCCCTATAATTCGAATATTGGTGCGTTTGATATTATCCCAGAGGTCTCTGAGGCTGTCCTCTGCTCTTTTCATTCTTTTGAGTTGATAGTTTCATTTTTGAATTGACTGAGGATTGATTTGTGGCCCAAGATGTGGTCTATCCTGGAGAATGTTCCGTGAGCACTTGAGAAGAAAGTGTATTCTTCTGCTTTTGGATGGAACGTCCTAAAGATATCGATGAGGTCCATTTCTTCTAGTGTGACATTTAAGGCTTGTGTTTCTTTATTAATTTTCTGTTTGGATGATCTGTCCATTGGTGTGAGAGGAATGTTAAAGTCTCCTACTATGATTGTGTTGCTGTCGATGTCTTCTTTTATGTCTGAAAGTGTTTGTCTTATGTATTGGGGTGCTGTTGCGTTGGGAGCATAGATATTTATGATTGTTATGTCTTCTTCTTGGATGGATCCCTTAATCATGATGTAGTGACCTGCCTTGTCTCTTAGAATCTTCTTTACTTTAAAATCTATTTTATCTGATATGAGGATTGCTACTCCAGCTTTCTTTTGATTTCCATTTGCATGGAATATCTTTTTCCAGCCTCTCACTTTCAGTCTATGAGTGTCTCTAGGTCTGAAATGAGTTTCCTGGAGGCAGCATATGTATGGGTCGTGTTTTTGGATCCATTCAGCCACTCTGTGTCTTTTGGTTGGGGCATTTAGTCCATTGACATTCAAAGTAATTATTGATACAAATGATCCTATTGTCATCTTCTTAGATGTTATGATGGGTTTGTTTCGTGGATCTTCTCCTTTTATACTTGTTTTCTATATAAGTCCCTTTAACACTTGTTGTAAGGCTGGTTTGGTGTGACTAAATTCTTTTAATTTTTGCTTGTCTGTAAAGCTTTTGATTTCTCCATCTATTTTGAATGAGATCCTTGCAGGGTAGAGGATTCTTGGTTGCAGATTATTCTCTTTCAGACGTTTAAATGTGTCCTGCCATTCCCTTCTGGCCTTCAGAGTTTCTGTTGAAAGATCAGCTGTTAAACGGATGGGCTTTCCCTTGTATGTCACTAGTTGCTTTTCCCTTACAGTTTTGAGAATTCTATCTTTGTGTTTAATTTGTGTTAACTTCATTAATATGTGTCTTGGTGTGTTTCTTCTCGGATTGATTCTGTATGGTACTCTTTGTGTTTCTTGGACTTGATTGACTATTTCTTTTCCCATGTTGGGGAAGTTTTCAACTAGAATCTCTTCAAAAAATTTCTCATAGCCTTTCTTTTCTTCTTCTTCTTCTGGAACCCCTATAATTCGAATATTGGTGCGTTTGATATTATCCCAGAGGTCTCTGAGGCTATCCTCTGCTCTTTTCATTCTTTGAGCTAGAGTCTGTTTTTCAGCAGTTACTTCCACCATTTTATCTTCCAGCTCACTTATCCGGTCTTCTGTCTCAGATACTCTGCTCTTGATTCCTTCTACAGTGTTTTTCAGTTCAGCAATTGAGTTGTTTGTCTCTGTTACTTTTTTGGTAAGTTCTTGTATTTCTTTATTCAGTGTGTTAGTTGTATCTTGCAATTTCTCTGAAATTCTGTTTTCAGTGTCTTTGATCATCTTTACTATCATTCTTCTGAAATCACTTTCAGAAAGTTTGTCCAAATTCTCTTCATTGATTTGATCTTGTGTGTTTGTGGATTGTTCCTTCACTTGTGTGGTATTTCTCTGCCGTTTCATTGTTGTTATTAATTTTTAAAAACTGACTCTGTTTGGGATTTCCTTTTCCCAGACTTTGAGTTACGTCTGTTGGTGTTTGTTGTTTGGATGGGACTTCTATTCTGGATGATGCTGGTGATTGGGTGATGTCAGGACTTGCATACAAGTGATTACCTTTGTTGGCGTTCTCACTTGTATACTGCTCTTTAGTGTTAGGCGTTCTCTAGTATTGTAGAGTTTTGGAGTCAGTGCTCCCTCCTTAAAACCCTGGGGGCTTGTTGCCTGACCAGGGAATGAAGATTTCACGGCTGGTTTGTTATGGCATTAAATGATATTAAAACATATATATGCAAATGAGAAACAGAAGGTATACCTTTGACAAATGGCAATTTAAAAATTATGCAAGTACTATCTAGTGTATTGAATTATACACATAAACATATATAGCTATAACATAACCCAAGCATTCCAATCAAAAATACAGTACAATACGTTAGCACGGCGAATAGAGAAATTCAAGAATGATATCCACCAGTTAATAAGCAAACTAAGTAGAGCGCCAATTGGAGAATAATGCTAGAGCAGGATCCCCGTTTGGGATAAGGCAATGAGGACAGAACAGACTAAGAAATATGGTGGGGAAAGGGAAAAAGGAGGATAGAAGAGAAATATAGAATAATATTGCAAAGTTAAATACAGGGAGATACAGGGAGATAAAGATTTGTATGTATTAGAGTTTAGTGCTATAGGAAAGGAGCTTCAGAGAAAGCAAAGAATTATAGAGGAAGTGGTAGTACAAATGAAAAATTATTAAAAATTAAAAGATCTAATTTTATAGAAAAATATAGAACAACAAAGCAAAAATAATAAAAACAAACAAAACCCCCACAGAACCTTAAAAGGCCAATGGGGAACCAGAAGTTTATACCAAAATAAAATGTGTGGTTTAAAAGGAAAAAGAAAAACAAATTATGTAAACTTGAATGTATTCAGTCTTACTGATAAGATTAGTAGCTTCAGTAGAATTCAGTGAAGGAAATGAACACACCCACTCTCTCTCTCACACACAGACACACCCCCAAAAAAAGAAAAAAAAAAAAAAAAGCGGTGGGTGCACTGAGTGGGTTTGGAAAAAAGAGAGAGAAAAAAAAATTGAAACAAAGTAATACAATACAAAAAATGAAATTTTAAAGTCCAGCAGTAACTCCAGCTTCAGACAAAACGTGAAAATAGTGTTTATGTTCTTCTGTCTCTTGCTGACTATTCAGGAATTATCAGTCTTTTTCTTGCCTCTGGCAGTGGTTGGGTCTGAAGACCTCTTTGACTGCTTGTTTGTTTGGCCTATTCCAGAATTAAAAGGCCCGCCCAAGCTGGCCCTGGGAGTTTCTTAATCCAAATCCCTTTTCTTGCTGGGTGGACTAAGTTCCCTCCCTGGAGCTTGACCAGCAGCCCTGCAGTTTGACCAGCAGCCAAACTACAGTAGGGAAAATGGCGTCTGTCTCACAGAGGATTTATTCCCACACGCTCTATGGGAAGCACTTCCGCAGTGACCCTAACCCTGCCGCAGGCCACCGTCGACCCCCGCCACCGCGGGAGACGTCAGGTTACTCAGAGGTGAGTCTGGCTCAGTCTCATGCAGGATCGCTATTCCTCTCTCCCGGATCACAGTGCGCAGAGACTTTCCAGTCCTCCTCGGTGACTCTGTGATCGGATTAGTGGTGACCTCCTCCAAAGGGAACTGAGTGCCGTCCTTCCGAGGCCTGCTCAAGGGCACTTCTAGCTCAAGGGGGCACCTGGACCCTCCAAAGCAGGTCTGGCTCAGTCCCTTGTGGGTGTCAGTGCTCCTCTCCCGGGTTTTGATCTGCAACAGGCTTTGCGCCTTTGGCCCTCCCAGCCTCTCTGGTGGGTATGAGGTTTGACTTTTAAAAGTGCGATTGCGCCCCTCCTACCGTCTTGATGCGGCTTCTCCTTTGTTCTTCGATGTGGGGTATCCTCTCTGTGATCAGATCTAACCTCCTTTTGTCGATGGTTTCCCAGGAACTCCTCGCAATTCAGGCGATTTTGCAGGAGAGATGAGTGCACGTCCTTCTACGCTGCCATTTTAGCTCCACCCCCTCTCCCTTAGTCTTATTGCAGATTCCCACTGGTTATCTATTTTACATATGGTAATGTAAGTTTCCATGTTACTTTTTCCATACATCTAGCCCATTCCTCCCTCCTATCAGTGTCCATAAGTTTGTTCTCTATGTGTGTTTCTCTAATGCTGCTTTGCATATACATTTATCAGTAGCATCTTTCTAGATTTCTTATACGTGTGTTAGTATACAATATTTACCTTTCTCTTTCTGACTTACTTCACTCTGTATAATAGGTTCTAGGTTCATCCACTTCATTAGAACTGACTCAAATGCATTCCTTTTTATGGCTGAGAAATATTCCATTGTATATATGTTCCAGAACTTCTTTTCCATTTATATGTTGATGCACATCTAGGTTGCTTTTCTGTGCTAGTTGTTTTAAATAGTGCTTCAATGAACAATGGGGTACATGTGTCTTTTTCAATTTTGATTTCCTCAAGGTATATGCTTAGTAGTGATCATATGGTTGTTCTGTTTCTAGTTTTTTGAAGGAATCTCCATACTGTCTTTCAAAGTGGCTGTATCAGTTTACATTCCCACCAACAGTGCAAGAGTGTTCCCTTTTCTCTGTACCCTCTCCAGCATTTGTTTGTAGACTTTTTGATGATGGCCATTCTGACTGATGTAGGTAATATCTCATTGTAGTTTTGATTTACATTTCTCTAATAATGAGTGATGTTGTAGCATCTTTTCATGTATTTGTTGGTTATATGTTTTAAGACCTATTTTTTTGTTTTACTTTTTGACTGTGGTAGGTCTTCATTGCCAAATACAGGCTTTCTCTAATTTCAGTGAACAGGGGGCTTCTCTTCATTTTGAACTGTGGGCTTCTCATTGAGGTGACTTCTTTTGTTGTGCAGCACAAGCTCTAGGGTGCCTGGGCTTTGTGGCTCTCAGGTTTAGTTGCTCAGTGGCATGTGGGGTCTTCCCAGACCAGGGATTGAACTGATGTTGTCTTCATTTCAAGGCAGATTCTTAATCACTGGACCACCAAGGAAACCTGAACAACATTTAAAAAATTTATTTTGTTGAAGTATAGCTTCTTTAAAATGTTGTTTGAACAACTTAAATACCATACAGGTCTGGCTGGACAGGAATTCCATTTTCCTGGGGGTCACAGTGCCCTTGATGAGGTGCAGTAATCCACCTGGCCTAGATTAGGCTTGAGTGTTGCACAGGACACCCATGGAACAGCCAGAAAGTGAATGCAGAGACCATATATGGCCAAAATATGGTACATATATACAATGGAACATTTCTTAGTCATAAAAAGGAATGCATTTGAGTCAGTTCTAATGAAGTGGATGAACCTAGAACCTATTATACAGAGTGAAGTAAGTCAGAAAGAGAAAGGTAAATATTGTATACTAACACATGTATATGAAATCTAGAAAGATGCTACTGATAAATGTATATGCAAAGCAGTATTGGAGAAACACACATAGAGAACAGACTTACGGCCATTGAGGGGGAATGGGCTGGAAATACAATCTTAGAAGTCATCAATGTAGAGGCACTGTGTGTTCTTTGTATCTTTGGCATGGAGCAAAACATGGTACGAGTCATTTTTAAGTTTAAAAGAAGGCATGGGGCTACAAAGATTAACCTAAATATTAGAACCATAAAAATATTTTTAAGGAAAGCACATCTGTTTTCCCACCAACAGTGCAAGAGTGTTCCTTTTCTCTGTACCCTCTCCAGCATTTGTTTGTAGACTTTTTGATGATGGCCATTCTGACTGATGTAGGTAATATCTCATTGTAGTTTTGATTTACATTTCTCTAATAATGAGTGATGTTGTAGCATCTTTTCATGTATTTGTTGGTTATATGTTTTAAGACCTATTTTTTTGTTTTACTTTTTGACTGTGGTAGGTCTTCATTGCCGAATACAGGCTTTCTCTAATTTCAGTGAACAGGGGGCTTCTCTTCATTTTGAACTGTGGGCTTCTCATTGAGGTGACTTCTTTTGTTGTGCAGCACAAGCTCTAGGGTGCCTGGGCTTTGTGGCTCTCAGGTTTAGTTGCTCAGTGGCATGTGGGGTCTTCCCAGACCAGGGATTGAACTGATGTTGTCTTCATTTCAAGGCAGATTCTTAATCACTGGACCACCAAGGAAACCTGAACAACATTTAAAAAATTTATTTTGTTGAAGTATAGCTTCTTTAAAATGTTGTTTGAACAACTTAAATACCATACAGGTCTGGCTGGACAGGAATTCCATTTTCCTGGGGGTCACAGTGCCCTTGATGAGGTGCAGTAATCCACCTGGCCTAGATTAGGCTTGAGTGTTGCACAGGACACCCATGGAACAGCCAGAAAGTGAATGCAGAGACCATATATGGCCAAAATATGGTACATATATACAATGGAACATTTCTTAGTCATAAAAAGGAATGCATTTGAGTCAGTTCTAATGAAGTGGATGAACCTAGAACCTATTATACAGAGTGAAGTAAGTCAGAAAGAGAAAGGTAAATATTGTATACTAACACATGTATATGAAATCTAGAAAGATGCTACTGATAAATGTATATGCAAAGCAGTATTGGAGAAACACACATAGAGAACAGACTTACGGCCATTGAGGGGGAATGGGCTGGAAATACAATCTTAGAAGTCATCAATGTAGAGGCACTGTGTGTTCTTTGTATCTTTGGCATGGAGCAAAACATGGTACGCAGTCATTTTTAAGTTTAAAAGAAGGCATGGGGCTACAAAAGATTAACCTAAATATTAGAACCATAAAAATATTTTTAAGGAAAGCACATCTGTTTTCATCTTATTTTAACTCTAAAGGTGACTTTCATTCTGAGGAACAGTTGATTGATAGTGTCTGGAAGATTGTGGGAGGAAGGCAGTGCTGTCCTTGGGGTGTGCTGGTGAGTTAAGGCGGTCCTGCCCTCCCACCTCCCACTGGCTCTTCTAGTCACTGTCCTAACCCTAACCCTCAACTTTCCCTTGCTCTTCACAGGTCACTAGTGCCCCGCCTTGGGGGAAAACTCAGAGACTTCTCTTCAGTCCATCTTTCTTGGTCTGTCTGTCTCCCACTCCCTCTCTCCATGCTCACCTCCCTCCTTTTTTTCAGTGCTGTTTCCCTGGGCTTTGACCTGTCTTCTGTACTTCCCATTCTGATTGCCCCTTCAACAGTCTCATTGGACCCCAGACTTCACTTACCATCTCTAAGCAATTTTTGGCATTCAGCTCTCCCTGGAGTTCTCCCGCTGTGCCTTGCAGATGCCCCACTTACATGTTTAAATGTGGTTCCCACAAGCAATTCAAATGTTGTGTGCCTGGGAGCGGCCTCATAGTTCCCCCACAGGCCTGTTCTCCTTCCTTGTGCTTTGTTCCTGACTGTCAGTGCTGCTCAGGTCAGAAAAACACATGTCAACTTTGGTTTCTTCTCCTTCAGCCCCTGTAAGGTCCAGTCAGATCAATTGGGTCTCCTTGTCATGTCTCACTTTTCATTCTCCTCTGTTACTATAGGAGTTGCAGCCCTGTCCTTCTGCACCAGGAGTGCCATGTCAGTCTCACGCTGAACCACTCCATCCCATCCCAGAGCTCTGCACGTTTTGCTCCTTCTGCTGCAGTCTTACCCCTTCCTTACCTGCTTGGGATGGCATCAGGCCTCATTTCAGATGTTACTTATGGAAGTCCTTTAATCCCTCGCTTTGGATTATTTGGCTCTAGAGAAGGGTTGAGAAATGCTTTTTATTTTTTGCCATCCTCAGTCAGCTTTCTGGACCATTGGGATCATAGAAATTCTGAGGTCAAGTCTGAGCTCTGTGGAAAGGGGTGCTTTCATTATTCTGGAAGCACCTGTAATAATATCTGCATCCCTCCTTGTATAGTCACTCTCATCGATTGTACTTCTGTTGGCAGAATATTTCCGTTTCCTTTCCCATGGTTCTGTTCCCTGCAGGAGAATCACTCCTTCTGGCCTTGGGAGGAAGGCAGTGCTGTCCTTGGGGTGTGCTGGTGAGTTAAGGCGGTCCTGCCCTCCCACCTCCCACTGGCTCTTCTAGTCACTGTCCTAACCCTAACCCTCAACTTTCCCTTGCTCTTCACAGGTCACTAGTGCCCCGCCTTGGGGGAAAACTCAGAGACTTCTCTTCAGTCCATCTTTCTTGGTCTGTCTGTCTCCCACTCCCTCTCTCCATGCTCACCTCCCTCCTTTTTTTCAGTGCTGTTTCCCTGGGCTTTGACCTGTCTTCTGTACTTCCCATTCTGATTGCCCCTTCAACAGTCTCATTGGACCCCAGACTTCACTTACCATCTCTAAGCAATTTTTGGCATTCAGCTCTCCCTGGAGTTCTCCCGCTGTGCCTTGCAGATGCCCCACTTACATGTTTAAATGTGGTTCCCACAAGCAATTCAAATGTTGTGTGCCTGGGAGCGGCCTCATAGTTCCCCCACAGGCCTGTTCTCCTTCCTTGTGCTTTGTTCCTGACTGTCAGTGCTGCTCAGGTCAGAAAAACACATGTCAACTTTGGTTTCTTCTCCTTCAGCCCCTGTAAGGTCCAGTCAGATCAATTGGGTCTCCTTGTCATGTCTCACTTTTCATTCTCCTCTGTTACTATAGGAGTTGCAGCCCTGTCCTTCTGCACCAGGAGTGCCATGTCAGTCTCACGCTGAACCACTCCATCCCATCCCAGAGCTCTGCACGTTTTGCTCCTTCTGCTGCAGTCTTACCCTTCCTTACCTGCTTGGGATGGCATCAGGCCTCATTTCAGATGTTACTTATGGAAGTCCTTTAATCCCTCGCTTTGGATTATTTGGCTCTAGAGAAGGGTTGAGAAATGCTTTTTATTTTTTGCCATCCTCAGTCAGCTTTCTGGACCATTGGGATCATAGAAATTCTGAGGTCAAGTCTGAGCTCTGTGGAAAGGGGTGCTTTCATTATTCTGGAAGCACCTGTAATAATATCTGCATCCCTCCTTGTATAGTCACTCTCATCGATTGTACTTCTGTTGGCAGAATATTTCCGTTTCCTTTCCCATGGTTCTGTTCCCTGCAGGAGAATCACTCCTTCTGGCCTTGGGAGTGACCACTGACTTGCTTTGGCCAATGAAACTAAGGCAGAGGTGATGGTGTCACTTCTGGGCAGAAGTTTTGTGAACCAGTATGTGGTGCCCTGCATCACTTCTATCTGCCAGGAGTGACAATACTGAGACACGTATTTGGGTCCCAGGCTGAGGCTATGTGTCCTAGGTGATTGATGATACACGTATAGTATGAGTGTCAGTGGGAGACACTGATGATTTGGGGTCGTTGGTTCACACAGCATACTTAAGCCTCACCTGATTGACAGACAGTATCTACATACAATACTCTGGTGGTTTCTGTTTTACAAATGGTCAGATTCCATACAGAAATTGATTAGCCTGTTTCAGAATATGTCAAGAGCCACTTAATTCACCTTAAACTTCCAGTTTTGAAGTGATCTCTATGTGAAGTTTTTCTTCTAGTGATGGATTATGCAAGTCATATCTCAGGTGCATAATTATTATAAAATCTTAAGTATGTGAAGGTCAAGACTGCCGACCAAGGTGGAAAACGTGTCATTTAATTTCCAGGACCTCCAGCATCTGACGTGGGTGTCACACATTCCAGATACTGGAGCCCCAGGACATGGTTACTTTATAGACACCAATTCAAAGGCTATTCAGTTATAGCTGCTCAGGTTTAACAAGCTTAGTTCTCAAATTCCTGTGCCTTTAGCAGATTAAAGGCGACTAATTAAGAGAGTGAACAGTGAGTCGTACTTGAGGCAGTTTTACTTAAAAGCGGGGTGAAGAGGAAGCCTGAGGTAAAAAAAGGAGAGACAGAAAACAAGAAGTGACTGAAGATTTTATAAATTCCTGCCATAGAGAGGCTTTTAGGATTGCAGTGGGCAATCCTCTATGTATCAGTAGCCAGAGGGCCTTAGTGATAGTTTATAAAATGAGGATGAACTTGAGTCATCCAGGAAAAAATTTATTAATATGTATCTACCCTAACAGGACAGGGTTGTCTTATGAAGATTAATTACCAAATGTAAGAATGAGGTGAAAAACAGTGTCAGGAGGCTTCTCTGGTGGTCCACTGGGTAAAAAGTCTGCCTTGCAGTGCAAGGAGCACCAGTTTGATCCCTGGCCTGGGATCATGCCATGGAGTGGCTGGACAAATGTGTCCAGTTACGAGCCAGCACTCTGGAGCGCCCAGAGCTGGTGCTCTGCAGTGAGAGAGGCCACTGCAATGGGAGGCCCACACAGGTCAAAGAATAAAAAGACAGATGAAAATAAATATAAATAAAAGAGGCATGCTGGCGGAAGAAAAAAAACAGTGTTAGTTTTCAGAAACCCCAGTCATTCAGTCATTCAACAAACATTTATTGTTAATGGCATTAGACAGTGCTAGTCATTGGGGTCACAAAAAAGACATTAACTATTCGCTGTCCTCCTGGAATTCACAGAGGTAGAAAAACAAATGAACGTGACACTGTGCTGTGTGTTTCCTTGGAGGTGCTCCCAGTTGTGATAGAAGCTCAGAGCAGAGGCAGGCAAACTCTCGTTGAGGGAGAGTATATGCTGGATTAAGTGAGATCCCTTGCCAAAGAAATATTGGGGAGTCCTTTTTTTTTTTTTTTTTATTCTTTATTTTAAAGGTTTTACAGAGTTTTGTTGTTCATATACATGTATGTTCCCAGATCAGTCATATGCATATCCCTGGTCCCCACCCACCCAGATCCCCCCATCCCACCCCTCCAGACCTTTGCCCCAAGCCATTGTAAGCACTCCTATTCCCTTAGCACTGTGACACTAGCTATCTTTTCCACACATAACACTATAGGTTTCCTTGTTACTTCCTCCATGCTTCCCCCTCCCTATTTATTTGCCACGATGTCCCTATGTTTATGCTCTGTCTTTTTTTTCATGAGTTCCCTGTGTGTGATATCAAGACCGTCCTACTAGATTCCATATATGTGTGTTAGTATACTGTATTTGTCTTTCTCTTTTTGACTTACTTCACTTTTTATGATAGGTTCTAGAGCCAGCCACTTCATTAGGATTGAGTCTTCTGCATTTCTTTTAACAGCTGAGTAGTATTCCATTGTATATATGTACCAGAGCTTCTGGATCCATTCATTCGTCGATGGACATCTAGGTTGCTTCCATGTTTTGGCTATTGTATAGAGAGCTGCAATGAACATTGGGGTACAGGTGCTTCTTTCAGTTTTGATTTCATCAGGATATAAGCCTAAGAGTGGGATTGTTGGGTCATAGGGTGCTTCTATTTTTAGTTTTTTAAGAAATCTCCAGACTGTCTTCCATAGAGGCTGTATCAATTTACATTCCCACCAGCAATGCAAGAGGGTTCCCTTTTCTCCGCACCCTCTCCAGCATTTATTGCCTGAAGATTTTTTGAAGATGGCCATTCTGACGGGTGTGAGGTGATATCTCATTGTAGTTTTAATTTGCATTTCTCTAATAATAAGCGAGGTTGAGCATCGTTTCATGTGCTTTTGGGCCATCTGTATGTCCTCTTTGGAGAGGCGTCTCTTTAGGTCTTTTTCTATTGGGGAGTCTTGATGGATGATTTAGCAGATAAACAAATTGGTTAGGATTGAACCTGGGGATGGGAGGATAGATAGTGAGTTTCAAGTTGCCCAGGCATGAAAGTGTGCGGTGTGTTTGTGGTGAGAGTGGGCGTGTGGTGCTGGAGGGAGGTGAGGTGGGCTTGCCATTTTCCCTGGGGCTGGCACTTATACAAGATGTGACTAGATTCCTTAGCACACTGGTGACTCTTCTTGGTTTTCAGTTTCACCAGAAGTCTGATTTCTAATTTGCACTTTCAGAAACACAATTTTGAGGCCATTTTTTGGTTTCAGTGTTTTAGAGACTTTTTTTTTTCTCTCTCTCATTTGAAAGGAAACAGCTAAGGAGCATTGATAATCTTGTAGAAATAGCATCTTGCTATTTGAGTTATGGGGTTAATGCAATTGCTAGAAAATTAGAAATCTACCATGTCATTGATTTCTCCTTTCACTGCTGTGCAATTTTGTATAAGCTAATATTGACTGTGGGGTATTTCTAAATACAAAACATATATGAACTCTATTTTACATCAGATCCTAGATTTAAATTCCATTAGGAATTCTAGTCTTCTGCATTTCTTTTAACAGCTGAGTAGTATTCCATTGTATATATGTACCAGAGCTTCTGGATCCATTCATTCGTCGATGGACATCTAGGTTGCTTCCATGTTTTGGCTATTGTATAGAGAGCTGCAATGAACATTGGGGTACAGGTGCTTCTTTCAGTTTTGATTTCATCAGGATATAAGCCTAAGAGTGGGATTGTTGGGTCATAGGGTGCTTCTATTTTTAGTTTTTTAAGAAATCTCCAGACTGTCTTCCATAGAGGCTGTATCAATTTACATTCCCACCAGCAATGCAAGAGGGTTCCCTTTTCTCCGCACCCTCTCCAGCATTTATTGCCTGAAGATTTTTTGAAGATGGCCATTCTGACGGGTGTGAGGTGATATCTCATTGTAGTTTTAATTTGCATTTCTCTAATAATAAGCGAGGTTGAGCATCGTTTCATGTGCTTTTGGGCCATCTGTATGTCCTCTTTGGAGGGCGTCTCTTTAGGTCTTTTTCTATTGGGGAGTCTTGATGGATGATTTAGCAGATAAACAAATTGGTTAGGATTGAACCTGGGGATGGGAGGATAGATAGTGAGTTTCAAGTTGCCCAGGCATGAAAGTGTGCGGTGTGTTTGTGGTGAGAGTGGGCGTGTGGTGCTGGAGGGAGGTGAGGTGGGCTTGCCATTTTCCCTGGGGCTGGCACTTATACAAGATGTGACTAGATTCCTTAGCACACTGGTGACTCTTCTTGGTTTTCAGTTTCACCAGAAGTCTGATTTCTAATTTGCACTTTCAGAAACACAATTTTGAGGCCATTTTTTGGTTTCAGTGTTTTAGAGACTTTTTTTTTCTCTCTCTCATTTGAAAGGAAACAGCTAAGGAGCATTGATAATCTTGTAGAAATAGCATCTTGCTATTTGAGTTATGGGGTTAATGCAATTGCTAGAAAATTAGAAATCTACCATGTCATTGATTTCTCCTTTCACTGCTGTGCAATTTTGTATAAGCTAATATTGACTGTGGGGTATTTCTAAATACAAAACATATATGAACTCTATTTTACATCAGTCCTAATAATAAACAACATAGAATTGAACCTTTAAATTTCTGTGAAAATTATGGTGAAGCACAGCCAACAGTACTGCTCCCATCTCTCTTTCTCTCTCTTTTTTTCCCTGTAAGTCATTGTTTATTTTTCATCCATCTTTATTCTTTGGCCTGTGTGGGCCTCCCATTGCAGTGGCCTCTCTCACTGCAGAGCATGAATTCCGGGCACATGCGCTCCAGAGCGCTGGTTCCTAATTGGACACACCAGTCCAGTTGCTCCATGGCATGTGGGATCCTTCTGGGCCAGAGATTGAACAGGTGCCCCTTTCTCTGTAACACAGACTCTTTACCCACTGGACCACCAGGGAAGCCCTGCTCCCGTCTCTTTATTTCTTTTCTATATCACTGCACCAGTATAATACTAAATCCTGATCAGTGAAATCCAAATATTTACAGATTTTTAAAAAATACATTTTGTTAAAGGAGTGTTGTACAAATAAGGCAAAGTGCAGAGGTAGTCCATTTTAAGAAAGTCCTAAATGAAAAAGTGCAGATTTCCTTTTCCGCTTCCCCCCAGCGTATCTACAATTTTATGTTTCTTCATGATGTCAGAGTGCCTTGTCTACCCTGCAGAGTATGATGCCATTGAGGGAGAAATATTTTTGCCTCCTTTCATCCTGTTCTCTGGCTGTCATGAAGTTCATTCGTATATGTATTTGCATATTTGTGTATTTATATTAGAATAAAATTTTACTTTAAAAAATCTTTTTAATCTTTATACAGAAGAAATGATTTTCATGTCTTAATTAAATGAACATTTACGTGGTTGGTGCTTTAAAACAAATTCATTGAAAATAGGCTATTGTAAAAATTCAGTGTTTCTAAAACAATGAAAAGAAAGTTATTGTAACTTAAGAAAGTCTCTGATGCACATTATGCTTGTGGAAGAAATACAGAGATTTCAAGAATAGAATGTGATGTAGCAGTCTTCACCTGCAAGTTGAGCAGCTTTAGAGGCTGAACCTTTCCAAATCTGTGGTCATTTGTCTTCCAAGCATTCATGATATTGGTTCATGCCTGGGAGGAAGCTGTTTAGGCCCAACGAGGGAGACAAGCACAGTGGCGCTGCCTGAGCAGAGAGGAGATAAGGTGGCATAGCCCTTTCACATTTTTTTGCACTTACCCACTGGTATTTTCTCTAAAAAGCATTCATGTGCAACAGAGCTAGCCATGCATGAACTCCCTACCAGGCTTCCTAATGAGTGGACCAAGAACCATGACCAGACCAGGTGGTTGAAGTCACGTCAAGGCTTGGCAGTGAGCAGGCACACTCTGGGCTTGTGTGTGTGACTCCAGAGCTTTGGCAAATGTTGCTTGGGATTTAACAGGAGGAAGACAGCCAGGTTACTTCATTCATTCAGTGTTTCTTAGAAGTCTATCCTGAATAAGGTGGTGTGAGTTTGTAATGAAGCTCTTCAGCTATTGTTAGCCTCATTTTCTTCATTCAGAGCCTTGAAGTTTGATATAATCTTCTTATATGTGGATAATCATTCAGTTATGTTTATGGAGTGTCTACTCAGTGATCTGCAGGCAGAGAGAAAAGGAGTCTAGGTTTCTTACCCATGAAACACTTAAGGTGTAAACAAGGAGAGAAACGATGCAAACATAAGGCACCTGGGGAACCAGGCAAGGATGTACACAGCTGCACCCAACACTGAGTCTGTAAGTTAAGGCACTGAGCAGAACCGACCATCTGTGGTTAAATTAAAGGGGCATAGAAATTTGAGGATGACTCAGGGCCACTCTCATTCTCTGCTCTCTAGGATGTAGTCTCCTAGTTCCATCAGTCTGGGACCTCAGTGACTGGTTTATTCATCCAGCAGTTGGTTTGGTCCTAGAAACTAGCACATGGTACGCAAGTATGTGGAACCTGGTGCTGGAAATTCAGGTTACACATTTACACCTGTGACTGTCTTTTTCGAAGATGACGGTGTGGGAACAAGTGAGAGAAATTCAGTCCACTGTGGCTTCAGTAAGGAAGGGAACACTGTCTCTAGAAAGATATCAGATCTGTTGGAGTCTCATAGGAAGAGATGTGACCACAGTGTGAACAGAGAGCATCTTTCTTTTAGCATTGTATACATATTTCAGGACAAAGTCAGATTTGGGATCATATGTGTCCCATAAACCGATGACTGTTGTGGGAAGTGGGGTGTGTGTGTAGTAGTGGTGGGTAAGGGTGAGGTCTTTTCCCAGAAGAGGAACAGGGAAGGTTCCTGAACAAACAGAATAGCCACACAGTTCCACCAATTTAAATAAACTCTTGCTAACCCTGGAGTTATGCTATACTGCTCTGGGTCTGCCTGGATGAGCTCTCCTAACTTACTTCTTATTCTTATGCCCTAAAGAATCTTCCAAGCTTTTATACCTTAAAGGCCTCTAATGGCCTCTGGTGAGTGTTCGTGTTTGTTCTCATCACTCTCATCCTGGGTCCATGAAGCAGTCAACAAGATATAGGCACATCTCACTTGCATTTTTCTTAATTTTCCCTTCTTAGATAGATATATCTTCAAGTCCTTAGTGATGGGGACATTATTTCCCCCCCGTGTCAGTTCGCTATTGCAGGACCAAGCCGGGCAGTGGAGTGGGATAAGGGATGGCCAACTGCCACAACAAACTCTTCTAGTCTCCTTTCACTTTCTCAGGTACAATACAGAAACATTTCTTTCGCCTCTGAACCATTTGAGGGTAAGTTGCTGGCACCATGCCATGCCACCACCACCAGGTATTTTAGTGTGGCTTTCATTTAAATCAGGGCATTCTTGTGCATAGTCACAGTACAGTTATCAAAATCAGGAAACTAATACTGATTTGTCTCTGTCATCTAATCCTCAGATCCCATTCCTGTTTTGCAGTTGTCCTGTTAATATCCTTTATAGCAGAAGCATCCAGTCTAGAATCATGTGCTACATTTCCTTGGCATGGTTCTTTAGCATCCTTCAACTGGCAACAATTCCTTAGTTATCCATTGACTTTCACAATGCTTTTGAAGGTCAGCTGCTGTTCCTCAGCTTGAGTTGAGCTAATGTTTCTTCATGACTGCACTGAAGCTAGGCATTGGCAAGCAGGGGCTTCCCTGGTGACTCAGCTGGTAAAGAATTCGACTGCCAATGGAGGAGGCTCAAGAGATGTAGGTTTGATCCCTGGGTTGGGAGGATCCCCTGGAAAAGGAAATGGCAACCTCCACCAGTATTCCTGCTTAGAAAATTCCAAGGACAGAGAAAACTGGCGAACTAGTCCATGGGCCACAAGGAGTTGGACACGACTAAATGCATGTACACGCACACTCACACATGGCAGGCAGGATTTATATGGACATGGTGATGCATTTCTTTTCATTGCTTCCTACAGCCATTTTTGGTTTGTTTCCTTACTTATGATGTTCACTTAGTTACTTGATTAAGGTTGTGTCTCCACTGTAAAATTAATTCTTTCCCTTTGTAATTAATATGAACTTTGTTAAGAGTCCTCTGAGATTAGATATGTATCCTAGTTCTCATCAAACTTTTAATTTGTTCATTCATTTATTTTTATCAGCACAGCCTGGGTCCATGAAGCAGTCAACAAGATATAGGCACATCTCACTTGCATTTTTCTTAATTTTCCCTTCTTAGATAGATATATCTTCAAGTCCTTAGTGATGGGGACATTATTTCCCCCCCGTGTCAGTTCGCTATTGCAGGACCAAGCCGGGCAGTGGAGTGGGATAAGGGATGGCCAACTGCCACAACAAACTCTTCTAGTCTCCTTTCACTTTCTCAGGTACAATACAGAAACATTTCTTTCGCCTCTGAACCATTTGAGGGTAAGTTGCTGGCACCATGCCATGCCACCACCACCAGGTATTTTAGTGTGGCTTTCATTTAAATCAGGGCATTCTTGTGCATAGTCACAGTACAGTTATCAAAATCAGGAAACTAATACTGATTTGTCTCTGTCATCTAATCCTCAGATCCCATTCCTGTTTTGCAGTTGTCCTGTTAATATCCTTTATAGCAGAAGCATCCAGTCTAGAATCATGTGCTACATTTCCTTGGCATGGTTCTTTAGCATCCTTCAACTGGCAACAATTCCTTAGTTATCCATTGACTTTCACAATGCTTTTGAAGGTCAGCTGCTGTTCCTCAGCTTGAGTTGAGCTAATGTTTCTTCATGACTGCACTGAAGCTAGGCATTGGCAAGCAGGGGCTTCCCTGGTGACTCAGCTGGTAAAGAATTCGACTGCCAATGGAGGAGGCTCAAGAGATGTAGGTTTGATCCCTGGGTTGGGAGGATCCCCTGGAAAAGGAAATGGCAACCTCCACCAGTATTCCTGCTTAGAAAATTCCAAGGACAGAGAAAACTGGCGAACTAGTCCATGGGCCACAAGGAGTTGGACACGACTAAATGCATGTACACGCACACTCACACATGGCAGGCAGGATTTATATGGACATGGTGATGCATTTCTTTTCATTGCTTCCTACAGCCATTTTTGGTTTGTTTCCTTACTTATGATGTTCACTTAGTTACTTGATTAAGGTTGTGTCTCCACTGTAAAATTAATTCTTTCCCTTTGTAATTAATATGAACTTTGTTAAGAGTCCTCTGAGATTAGATATGTATCCTAGTTCTCATCAAACTTTTAATTTGTTCATTCATTTATTTTTATCAGCACAGCCTTATGATTTCCTCTTTCATTCAGTGAGTTATTATCCGTCACCATTGTTATTCATTTTGATCTTTCAGTGGTCCCACACCTGGCTTGTGTGACCTCATATAAATGTTTCTGTGTCCTTTTGACACAATTCTGTCATTATTTGGTCACCTCCTTAGGTTCTGACACATTAAGATGGTCTGGGCTCATCTGATATTTCCCCTGTCCATCTTTGGAATCATCTGTTTCTTCAAAGGATCCTTGGTTTCTTTTAGTGAAGAATGGTTTTAGGAACCAAGCATTAGGGGATTCAGTTCAGTTGTTCAGTCATGTCTGACTGTTTGAATCCCCATGAACTGCAGCACACCAGGCTTCTCTGTCCTTCACTATCTCCTGGAGTCTGCTCAAACTCAGGTCCATTGACTCAGTGATGCTATCCAATCATCTTGTCCTCTGTTATCCCCTTCTCCTTTTACCTTGTATTTTCCCCAGCATCAGGGTCTTTTCCAATGAGTCGTCTCTTCACATCAGGTGGCCAAAACACTAGAGCTTCAGCTTCAGCATCAGTCATTCCAATGAATTCAGAGTTGATTTCCTTTAGAATTGACTGGTCTGATCACCTTGCAGTCCAAAGGAATCTTAAGAGTCTTTTCCAACTCCACAGTTCATAGGCATCAGTTCTTCAGCACTCAGCCTTCTTTATGGTCCAGCTTTCACATCCATAAATGACTACTGGAAAAACTATAGCTTTGACTCTCTGGTCTTTTGTTGGCAAAGTGATGTCTCTTCTGAATATGCTGTCTAGGTTTTTCATAGCTTTTCTTCCAAGGAGCAAGCGTCTTTTAATTTCATGACTGCCGTCAACCATCTGCTGTGATTTTGAAGTCCCCCCCCCCGCAAATAAAGTCTGTGACTGTTTCCATTGTTTGCCTGTCTATTTGCTATGAAGTGATGGCACTGGATGCCATGGTCTTCATTTTTTTGAATGTTGAGTTTTAGGCCAGCTTTTTCACTCTCTTCTTTCACCTTCATCAAGAGGCTCTTTAGCTTCTCTTCACTTTCTGCTATAAGGGTGGTGTCATCTCTATATCTGAGGTTATTGCTATTTCTCCCAACAATCTTGATTCCAGGTTGTGCTTCATCCAGCTGGGCATTTTGCATGATGTACTCGACATATAAATTAAATAAGCAGGGTGACAATATAGAGCCTTGTACTCCTTTCTCAATTTGGAACCAGTCTATTGTTCCATGTCTATTTCTGACTGTTTCTTCTTGTCTTGCATACAGGTTTCACAGGAGGCAGGTAAAGTGGTCTGATACTCCCATCTCTTTCAGAATTTTCCACAGTTTGTTGTGATCTACATAGTCAAAGGCTTTAGTGTAGTCCATGAAGCAGAAGTAGATGTTTTGCTAGAATTCCCTTGCTCTTTCTGTGAGCCAATGGATGTTGGTAATTTGATCTCTGGTTCCTGGGGATTAGATATATTTATTGCTATGGGTGTTGTTACTTCCAAATCCTCTTAGTTGTCAGTGCTAGGAAATATATATATATATATGTGTGTGTGTGTGTGTGTGTGTGTGTGTTAAATATCATTAATTTCTGTATCTATGAGTTTATGCCAATATCTTTATTTCCAGTTTTCTCCTTTTTCATGTTTGTAACTGGTTTCTTTGACAGTGAGAAGCCTGATTCTTGTCATCTTCTTTATATTTGCTTGATCCCCCCCCCCCATATGTAATAAGTTGCATGTCACTACTGCTGGCTGCCCCCTCCTGCCATCCTGCCCCAAGGCTGCTGGCTGCCTACCACCCACATGCCATACTGCGCCAAGGCATTGTAGCTCTCTTCTACCTTTAATGGTGGTCACATTGATTTTTAGGCCTGCTTAGGAAACAAATGGAAAGGTTTTCTATCATTCAGTATCATAATCCATAACTGCAATTGTGCTGGGGTTTGTAGATGTGACAGCAAAGTAATACTGGATCAAATTGTAAAGTAACATACCAGAGTGTTACTCTCTGGGAAAGCATCCTTTATTGGAGAAGCCCTGTCGGGAGGTCATATACTCATGCTATTGATGCTAGTGAAGTTGCTGTTGCTCAAACAAGTTTGGAACACCTTCTTCTGGGACTGCTTTTATAACTGTTTTACAAACCAATGCAGAAACCCAGCCTCGTTACTCTCCCATCATCGTTCTGCTTAAAAGCAAGGAGAGAAGTTTAAACAGCTTTGGGGAACTTGTATTATTTTCATTACAATTATTTATATACATGCTCATTTTCCCCGCTAGACCATGAGCCCCCTAAGAGCTGAGGCTAACTTCAAACTGCATAGTGTCCGACGCAATAGTTGTTGAATAATTCAATGAATGAGTCTTATTTTTGGTTCAATTTTCTCTAGCTTATGTGCCAGGTTTACTTCCAAATGACTCAGCTGTTTCAAAAAATGAAATCCACCCTCAAAGTTTCAGTATTTGCCACAGTGGAGAAGATTCAAAAGTATATGTCTCAGGCATTGAATGCAATATCAAAAGAGGAATATTCACAGAGTTTTGAGGAGTCTCAAAAACATGTAATGTTCCAAAGCACCAATTTAGACGGTGATGACATTCTTTCATTGTATCATGAGCTGTGGTGTTCGTTAAAAGATTAGTATCATTCTTTTATAGTCAGCTGTATTTTATATGCATCATAAACTTAAATGCTGATAGTAAGATCACCGCCACCAGAAATATCTTCTTATGCTTTCTCCTTCACTGCTGGTGAGGTGTGATCAGAGCTAGCTGTAACATCACATAATGCTATTCTCACCACTAAAGAACATGATACATGTTTTTCAAAGCAATAATATCTTAATTATTGATACAAAGTATCGGTGTTCTGCTTTCCCCCTGAGGAGTCTACCTTGTCGTTGTTCAAGGTTTCTGTCATATCCCCTTATTATACAAAAAAAGAAAGACCAACATAGAACAGAGAGAGCTTTCCTGAGAGGTTTGGAGAAAAGAATAATGATTATGTATGTTAGTGTGTGTTACTTCCTCTGAATGTTTGTGTGACCAAAATCTTTAAAAAGTTAACAACTTTGGCAATCTTGAAGGAAGAAAGCAAAGTTGAACAAATAGAAGAATATGTAAATCACTATGTGTGGTTATGCATCTGTGGGGTGCATGGGGTAAATGAGGATAGAGATGTAGACCTTCTTGAGGGGTAGCTGACCCACTTCAGTCCTTGGAGTTGGATAAGAGGTTGCTGGGCTTATGTGTGTATATGACAGGGGCTTTCAGAGCCCCTGTCATGTCAGGGCAGTGTGGAGTTGGAAAGGAAGATGAAGTGCCAGTCCTCAATCTATGAATTCTAACTGAATGCCAGCCCTTGAGCCAATTATCCATATGAACTTCCCATGTCTTGTTTTCCTAGTCAGATGATCGCACAGGTATGTTGGGAGGCTTAATGAAAGCCCCTACCAAATAAATCATGTAAAGAAAAGGTTTTTATGTCAAGATGGGCTGTTTTTCAATCATTGCTTTCCCAGTCGGAAAAGAATCCACCCTCAAAGTTTCAGTATTTGCCACAGTGGAGAAGATTCAAAAGTATATGTCTCAGGCATTGAATGCAATATCAAAGAGGAATATTCACAGAGTTTTGAGGAGTCTCAAAAACATGTAATGTTCCAAAGCACCAATTTAGACGGTGATGACATTCTTTCATTGTATCATGAGCTGTGGTGTTCGTTAAAAGATTAGTATCATTCTTTTATAGTCAGCTGTATTTTATATGCATCATAAACTTAAATGCTGATAGTAAGATCACCGCCACCAGAAATATCTTCTTATGCTTTCTCCTTCACTGCTGGTGAGGTGTGATCAGAGCTAGCTGTAACATCACATAATGCTATTCTCACCACTAAAGAACATGATACATGTTTTTCAAAGCAATAATATCTTAATTATTGATACAAAGTATCGGTGTTCTGCTTTCCCCCTGAGGAGTCTACCTTGTCGTTGTTCAAGGTTTCTGTCATATCCCCTTATTATACAAAAAAAGAAAGACCAACATAGAACAGAGAGAGCTTTCCTGAGAGGTTTGGAGAAAAGAATAATGATTATGTATGTTAGTGTGTGTTACTTCCTCTGAATGTTTGTGTGACCAAAATCTTTAAAAAGTTAACAACTTTGGCAATCTTGAAGGAAGAAAGCAAAGTTGAACAAATAGAAGAATATGTAAATCACTATGTGTGGTTATGCATCTGTGGGGTGCATGGGGTAAATGAGGATAGAGATGTAGACCTTCTTGAGGGGTAGCTGACCCACTTCAGTCCTTGGAGTTGGATAAGAGGTTGCTGGGCTTATGTATATGACAGGGGCTTTCAGAGCCCCTTGCATGTCAGGGCAGTGTGGAGTTGGAAAGGAAGATGAAGTGCCAGTCCTCAATCTATGAATTCTAACTGAATGCCAGCCCTTGAGCCAATTATCCATATGAACTTCCCATGTCTTGTTTTCCTAGTCAGATGATCGCACAGGTATGTTGGGAGGCTTAATGAAAGCCCCTACCAAATAAATCATGTAAAGAAAAGTCTGTCAAAGTGTTGTTTCCCCTCCTTTTTATATTGTATTTAAAAATATCAAGATGGTGGTACTGCTTCCTTTTCACCAACTCATTTGCTTTCCCAGTCCCCGCCCACTCATGTCTCTACAAACAAGGGTGGTGACCAAGATCCTTTCCCAGGCTGCCATGGCCTGTGGGAATCTCTGGCCAGAGTTTATGGGAAATGTTTTGCAGAGGCAGGCTGAGATAGGCTCCTTGACAGGAAGGTGGGATTTCTAGACAGAAGAGCAAGGGAAAGTTCTAAGAGAAGGGCATTTGCCATAAAACTTACCATTTAGATTTGGTAGTGATAGGAATACAGACACCCTGATATTTTTATTAAGGCTGTCAGGGCTCAATAAAGTTTCCTCTTGAAGCCAGAATCACACATGCTTATTATGGTTAGATCAATTGATAGAACCCATCCCTGGATCAGGGAGCAAACTGAATCAACAGTGCCACCAAGTGGCACCAGACTAATCAGCAAGTGGAAACACTAAGCAGCTTCCAGTGCACTGTCCAAGTGTCTTGCCTCAGTCTCTTTCTTTCTTTAAAAATAAGATCAAGCATATTTTCCTTGACTGGATATAGAGAGAATGATCTGGAAAATGAACTTCCCTCGGGCATGTGGCAGAGTATAGACAGATAATTCTTCTTTACTAAGCAAATGAAACTGTTGAAGGCCTGTCCAGCTGAGCATGTCATGGAGGTAGATACCTCTGCACATGTGTATACAGGCCATTGATGAAAACAGCAGCATGGGACCATTGTTTCCAGTGTAGCATGACATAAAGGAGGATAGAGATGTAGACCTTCTTGAGGGGTAGCTGACCCACTTCAGTCCTTGGAGTTGGATAAGAGGTTGCTGGGCTTATGTGTGTATATGACAGGGGCTTTCAGAGCCCCTGTCATGTCAGGGCAGTGTGGAGTTGGAAAGGAAGATGAAGTGCCAGTCCTCAATCTATGAATTCTAACTGAATGCCAGCCCTTGAGCCAATTATCCATATGAACTTCCCATGTCTTGTTTTCCTAGTCAGATGATCGCACAGGTATGTTGGGAGGCTTAATGAAAGCCCCTACCAAATAAATCATGTAAAGAAAAGTCTGTCAAAGTGTTGTTTCCCCTCCTTTTTATATTGTATTTAAAAATATCAAGATGGTGGTACTGCTTCCTTTTCACCAACTCATTTGCTTTCCCAGTCCCCGCCCACTCATGTCTCTACAAACAAGGGTGGTGACCAAGATCCTTTCCCAGGCTGCCATGGCCTGTGGGAATCTCTGGCCAGAGTTTATGGGAAATGTTTTGCAGAGGCAGGCTGAGATAGGCTCCTTGACAGGAAGGTGGGATTTCTAGACAGAAGAGCAAGGGAAAGTTCTAAGAGAAGGGCATTTGCCATAAAACTTACCATTTAGATTTGGTAGTGATAGGAATACAGACACCCTGATATTTTTATTAAGGCTGTCAGGGCTCAATAAAGTTTCCTCTTGAAGCCAGAATCACACATGCTTATTATGGTTAGATCAATTGATAGAACCCATCCCCTGGATCAGGGAGCAAACTGGAATCAACAGTGCCACCAAGTGGCACCAGACTAATCAGCAAGTGGAAACACTAAGCAGCTTCCAGTGCACTGTCCAAGTGTCTTGCCTCAGTCTCTTTCTTTCTTTAAAAATAAGATCAAGCATATTTTCCTTGACTGGATATAGAGAGAATGATCTGGAAAATGAACTTCCCTCGGGCATGTGGCAGAGTATAGACAGATAATTCTTCTTTACTAAGCAAATGAAACTGTTGAAGGCCTGTCCAGCTGAGCATGTCATGGAGGTAGATACCTCTGCACATGTGTATACAGGCCATTGATGAAAACAGCAGCATGGGACTGTGTGTGTTAGGATATGAGAAGCATTTCAAGCTTCATTGACCAGGAATGAAGGTCCAGGATGATAAATACAAATAATTCTAAATAGCATTGACAATAAAAAGGACTGTATTTAGGAAAGGAAAACATTTATTACACTTGATCTTTTCTTTTCTTTTTTTATTTAGAAGATTTGTTTTTGTGCTTGTAAAAGTGTTCGTTGTAATCATTTGGGAAATTTATTTGTTTAGAAACAATGTATTTTGCTTATTCAAATAGTTTGTAAGTAACACAAAATATTAAGATTTTCCAGATATGCAGAAACTTACTTTAACCTTGTCCATTCTTGTCCTTAAGACAAGAATATATTTGTACTTAGGTTCTGTATTTATTTTTAGATATATACATATATGCAAAATGTGAGATAAACATCCAGACTTGATTGTTATTTTCCCCGTTACTTATCTTTTTTCTCACCGGTAGAACATATTTTCTATATTTGCCTTCCTCTCCATTACTGGCTCTCAGAAGAGTATCTGTGACAAGAGTCAGAATTCTAGAACCAGTCTTTCAGTGTCCTTGCTGTGACCCTGACTCTGAAGTATTCATTTTACTCCATAGTTTGGCAATTTATACTATTGCTTTTCTCCCATCCAAGTACTAACCAGGCCTGGCTCTGCTTAGCTTCCAAGATAAAACGAGATCGGGCACATTCAGGGTGGTGTAGTGGTAGACTGGTATTGCCTTTCTAAGAGCTGAAGCACTTTCCTGTGATCATGAATGATGTTGGGGAGCCCATTGGTTGGACGGCTAAAGGTTTATCAGTCCTGTTGCTCCTAAGAAGACTTAATCCCAGAGGAGAGAGATTTCATTCCACCTTCTGGGAGTGTTGAGGAAAGGAGTGCTGGGGATTTCTGAATGGGGCAGAAGTGAGGCACAGAACATGGGGCAGAATGAATGAAAAAAACGAAAACCCCCATGTGGCAGAGTATAGACAGATAATTCTTCTTTACTAAGCAAATGAAACTGTTGAAGGCCTGTCCAGCTGAGCATGTCATGGAGGTAGATACCTCTGCACATGTGTATACAGGCCATTGATGAAAACAGCAGCATGGGACTGTGTGTGTTAGGATATGAGAAGCATTTCAAGCTTCATTGACCAGGAATGAAGGTCCAGGATGATAAATACAAATAATTCTAAATAGCATTGACAATAAAAAGGACTGTATTTAGGAAAGGAAAACATTTATTACACTTGATCTTTTCTTTTCTTTTTTTTTATTTAGAAGATTTGTTTTTGTGCTTGTAAAAGTGTTCGTTGTAATCATTTGGGAAATTTATTTGTTTAGAAACAATGTATTTTGCTTATTCAAATAGTTTGTAAGTAACACAAAATATTAAGATTTTCCAGATATGCAGAAACTTACTTTAACCTTGTCCATTCTTGTCCTTAAGACAAGAATATATTTGTACTTAGGTTCTGTATTTATTTTTAGATATATACATATATGCAAAATGTGAGATAAACATCCAGACTTGATTGTTATTTTCCCCGTTACTTATCTTTTTTCTCACCGGTAGAACATATTTTCTATATTTGCCTTCCTCTCCATTACTGGCTCTCAGAAGAGTATCTGTGACAAGAGTCAGAATTCTAGAACCAGTCTTTCAGTGTCCTTGCTGTGACCCTGACTCTGAAGTATTCATTTTACTCCATAGTTTGGCAATTTATACTATTGCTTTTCTCCCATCCAAGTACTAACCAGGCCTGGCTCTGCTTAGCTTCCAAGATAAAACGAGATCGGGCACATTCAGGGTGGTGTAGTGGTAGACTGGTATTGCCTTTCTAAGAGCTGAAGCACTTTCCTGTGATCATGAATGATGTTGGGGAGCCCATTGGTTGGACGGCTAAAAGGTTTATCAGTCCTGTTGCTCCTAAGAAGACTTAATCCCAGAGGAGAGAGATTTCATTCCACCTTCTGGGAGTGTTGAGGAAAGGGAGTGCTGGGGATTTCTGAATGGGGCAGAAGTGAGGCACAGAACATGGGGAGGGCATGTGGAATCAGCAGAACACTGGATAAATTCTAGCTATGACAATGAGAGTGGTTTTATTATTCACTATCAAATGCAACTTACCTTACTGTGCAGCAATGATGAAGGAGATGAGTGAGGGATCAAGCTTTTATTCTCCCCCTTATTTCTTTTTTTAAAAGAAAGATAGATAAGCATGACTTTTTTTTTTTAATTTTGACCTCTTTTGTTGGTTTTTTGTTTATTTATTTTCACCCATGTTTTTTCTTTGGCCTGTGTGGGCCTCCCATTGCAGTGGCCTCTCTTGTTGCAGAGCACTGACTCTTGGCACATGCACTCCAGAGCACTGGCTGGTAATTAGACATACCCGTCCAAGCCTCTCCGCAGCATGTGGGATCTTCCCAGGTCAGGGATTGAACTGGTGCCCCTTGCACTGCAAGGCAGACTCTCTACCCACTGGACCACCAGGGAAGCCCGAGCATGATTTTTAAGTACTGCCAAGAACAAAAGGTATGATGTACTCTAACAAGATCAGGTCATTTTTGGACTTGGATGGCTCTTATATATAATTTCTATTATGATAAAGTACACTTTAAAATTTACTATTTAAATCATTTTAAATGTCCAGTTCTATGACATTAAGTACATTCACAGTTCACATTGTGCTTCAGTCATCACCACCATTCCATCTCCAGACTTAATTGTCCCAAACTGAAACTCTGTACCATTAAACAATAACTCCTTTTTCTCCCCTCCTTCTGGCCACTGGAAGCCACTAGTCCACTTTTTGTTTTTATAAATTGATCACTGAAGGTACCTTATATACATGGAACCACATAATATTTGTCCTTTTGCGATTGGCTTGAATAACTTAGTGTAATGTCTTCAAGATTTGTATGTGTTTTAACATGTGTCAGAATGTCTTTCCTTTTTGAATAGTATTCCACTGTATGTATACACCGCATTTTGTTTAATCACCCATGAATGGGCACTTGGGTTTTCTACTTTTTGGTTATCGTGAATAATGCTGTATAAGGGATGTACAAATATCTGTTGAACTTCCTGCTTTCCATTTTTAAAATTATATACCCCAAAGTGGAGTTACTAGGTCATATGGTAATTCTATATTTATTTTTTTGGAAATCACCATGTCATTTTTCACAGAGGCTGTACTTTTTATGCTACCACCCACAATGCAAAGGAGTTGCAATTTCTCCACATCTTTGCCAACACTTATTAGTATTCTTTTTTTCTTTTTTTTTTTAAAATAACATGACCTTACTGTGTGTGAAGTGGTATCTCATTGTGGCTTTGGTTTTGGTTTGCATTTGTCTGATTAGTGATGTTGAGTATCCTTTTATGTGATGAGTGGCCATTCGTAGATCTCCTTTGGAGAAATTCTGTTCCAGTCCTTTGCTATTTTTTTTTCATTTTTAAAATTTTGGCCTCTTTTATTTATTTATTTATTTTCATCCATCTTTATTCTTTGGCCTGTGTGGACCGCCCATCGCACTGGCCTTTCTCGTCACAGAGCACCAGCTGCTGGTGCATGTGCTCCAGAGCTCTGGCTCGCAATTGGACATACCAGTCCAGCTGTTCTGCAGCACATGGGATCTTCTCAGGCCAGGAATCGAACTGGTGCCCCTTGCACTGCAAGGCAGACTCTTTATCCATTGGACCACCAGGGAAATCCCTTTTGCTTATTTTTAAGTTGGATTGCTTGTTATTTTGTTGTTAAGTTGTAGGAGTTCTTTGTATATTCTGGGTATCAATCTTTTATCAGATGAAAGATTTGTATATATTTCCTTAGATTCACTATATTTAAGTCGATTGCTTTTTTAAATGGATGATCATACTTTGGACTGATAAAATCTATAGTTTGAGTGATGTAATTTAGTAGACAACTGCTGAAGCTTAGGTTTGAAAAAACTGAGGGTTCCCTCTGGACAGGCAGAATGTGCTGGAGAGCAGAGACAGGATCTTTTCCGTTTAGGCAGCCACATTATCTCCTGGGAAGACTGAGTCACAGGGTGAAACAGCTCCTACTATCTCTCCTCAGTGTGATCAGGTGGTTATGTGACATCAGGGACCTGTGTGAGACTCAGGTAATCAAGGAACAATGGAGCTGGTCTTGTTCCTTCAAGGGACCAGAGGAAAAAAGAAAAAATACAGGCTCTCTGTTTACAGCACTCCTGTTAGCAGCCATGGACACAACCCAGTCAAGTCTCCAGTCATTTTAAAGAAATGAAGAGACTGGTGGATTTTTGAGAGGTGCTTCTCCCTTAGCAATTACTTATGTAAGTATTTGTTGCTAGGTCCTTTCATGTGTCTGTAATTCAAAATGTTATCATTATATTTTGAGAGTGGATATGCTACCCTTATTTCAGAATAGAGAAATGTTTTTTTCATCTTATTTTCTTTTCTCTTCTTTTTTGGGGGATGATAATCCTAAAAGAAGTAAAACAGGTAAATGAGAAGCAGGATTTGACTGGAGATGCACTAATATAGTCTCTCAGTTAACAACATCTGCTGTAAGGAGGACAGTATAAGTTTCTAGGAGAAACCTATAGAAGTAGATGGCGGGATCTCTGCTTTTGATGAGCCACTAGCCTCGTCGAGCCTGGGTCTGAAAAGGTACAGGATGTGTGGAGTAAACATATTTATACGTACAAGCAGACACAGTTAAAATTATGCATGTTTATGCTAAAGGATGTGAACTGGCATGGTCTGTAGGCCTTGGGGTGGAGAGAAACCACGAAAGGGCGAGGATTTTTGAGTATAGTTTTGAAAGATGGCAATAATGTGAACTGGCACAAAAACAAGATTAGAGTTGTAGTAGGCATTTTATAGCATTGTTATCTCTTCCTCTTTGCTGTGTATATCAGGATTCGTGGAAGTCCATTAGGTCTGAGGAGTTGTTTGTGTAGTAGTAGGAGAAAGAAAGTAGGGAGACTGTTGAATATAATAAACAAGGGCCTTTCTCCAAGGTTGAGGAGCACATAACCTCTAGCCATAGAAGGCTTTTCCAGACTCTGTGGTCCCTCTTAAGGGGGGCACACAACATGCCCGGTTCGTCACAACCTCTCTCCCAGCACAGAGGAGGCACTGGCTCATTTTGGCTATAACTGGAGTAGAGTCGACCTAACAGCTGAATCCTGAGCTGCTTGTGGGAGCTGGCCCAGAGCCACCGTGGTGTACCCTTCATGTTCTCCCCCTTCTGTCCCTTGTCCTCCCCGTGATGGCAGCTGAAAGCCCTGTGGCCCATCTTGCCTCCAGGCATTGTGCCTTTCTGTTGTCCCAGTACCTGTTTCGGATGGTTAAATTATTGACTTCTGATAAAAATGGCACCTCCAGGGGAGTGGGCCAAATGGCGACCCCCAGATATGTCCACCCAGAGCCTCAGAATGTGACCTCTTTGGAACAACGGTCTTTGCAGATGTAGTGAGGGTACAGCTCTCTAAATGGGATCCTCCTGAATTAGGAGCTCTAAGTCCAATGACAAGCATCCTTCTAAGAGACAGAGAAAGAGAAGGCATGCAGGGCCTAAGGCTATGTGAATACGGAGACAGAAACTGGACCGATGCAGCCAGAAGCTAAGAATGACTGGCGGTCCCTAGATGTGGGAACTGGTTCTCCCTCAGAACCCCTGCAAGAACCAACCCTGCTGAAATCTTGATTTCAGACTTCGGCTCTCTGGAACTGTGGACAGTTTTATTGTTTTTTTTTTAAGCCTCCAGGTTTGTGGCAATTTGGGCAGTACTAGGAAACTAGCCCACTAGTAGTGCAGGACATGCTGGCTACACAGTCCTTATATGAATAGATGGACACAGAGAGCTTCAAGACTGAAGGAATCCTGGGGACACTAATTTGGTAATTTTTTAAAGCTCTGGCTGCACGTTAGAATCATCTGGAGAACTTAAAAACAAAGTTTAGATGCTGGACCCTAAACTCAAAACAAGCAAATCAGAATCTCAGGGAGCTGTAGTAAGGAAGTAATATTTCTGGAGGCATCTTAGGTGATTTGAATGCACAGTTTGGGTTCAGAACCACTGATCTCTGCCATCTGTGGCATTGTGTTTTTTGTCAGCTGTGACATTTTACAGATGGGGAAACTGAGACTTGGCAGAACTTCGCTACAGGCCAAAGAAATCTTTAAAATGTCTTTCTGTGAAACGTGGGTGGGAGAAAAACAACTCATTTAGGCAAAAGGATGAGTGTGTTTGTAAAAAATATAGATTTGGTGGGGAGGGGGAAGAAGTGAATGAATTCATTTCATTTTGGGGGTTTGTAGACACTAGTGATGAAGAGACAGAGGAAGAACTCATTTGCTAATATTTTCCAGAGTCATTCCTACCAGTTCTATTTTTAAAAGACAATGTGTTCACACAATATAAGAAATGTATGCTAGTGTAAAGTATTTATGAATACTGTTGCCACCTAAAATGAAGATTTTTCAGGTTCTTTATTCTGTTAAGAAATTTAAATAGAGTCTAGATTTCTCAGACTAAGGAGAAAAGAGATGGCAGAGCAGATGAATAATTGTGTTTAAAGTATTATTATGGGTAAGTGTTTTAGTAAATAACATAGATTTAATGTTCAGAGTAATTGTTAGGGAAAAAAAAAAAAAGAGTGTCTGTTGAAACAGGACCTTGGATTAGGGCTGTAGTATTAAATCTAATCACCCCACTTGGGCTCTCCCTCCTTTGGAGACTCGTAAAGATAAGGGTAACAGGATAATTAGGATATTATGTACTCTTTAAAACAGCGTGATTTAGTCCAAGTAGGAATTGCCTGGGCTCTAAATTACTGTTCTTGATTTCAGACTTCGGCTCTCTGGAACTGTGGACAGTTTTATTGTTTTTTTTTTAAGCCTCCAGGTTTGTGGCAATTTGGGCAGTACTAGGAAACTAGCCCACTAGTAGTGCAGGACATGCTGGCTACACAGTCCTTATATGAATAGATGGACACAGAGAGCTTCAAGACTGAAGGAATCCTGGGGACACTAATTTGGTAATTTTTTAAAGCTCTGGCTGCACGTTAGAATCATCTGGAGAACTTAAAAACAAAGTTTAGATGCTGGACCCCTAAACTCAAAACAAGCAAATCAGAATCTCAGGGAGCTGTAGTAAGGAAGTAATATTTCTGGAGGCATCTTAGGTGATTTGAATGCACAGTTTGGGTTCAGAACCACTGATCTCTTCCATCTGTGGCATTTTTTTTTTTTTCAGCTGTGACATTTTACAGATGGGGAAACTGAGACTTGGCAGAACTTCGCTACAGGCCAAAGAAATCTTTAAAATGTCTTTCTGTGAAACGTGGGTGGGAGAAAAACAACTCATTTAGGCAAAAGGATGAGTGTGTTTGTAAAAAATATAGATTTGGTGGGGAGGGGGAAGAAGTGAATGAATTCATTTCATTTTGGGGGTTTGTAGACACTAGTGATGAAGAGACAGAGGAAGAACTCATTTGCTAATATTTTCCAGAGTCATTCCTACCAGTTCTATTTTTAAAAGACAATGTGTTCACACAATATAAGAAATGTATGCTAGTGTAAAGTATTTATGAATACTGTTGCCACCTAAAATGAAGATTTTTCAGGTTCTTTATTCTGTTAAGAAATTTAAATAGAGTCTAGATTTCTCAGACTAAGGAGAAAAGAGATGGCAGAGCAGATGAATAATTGTGTTTAAAGTATTATTATGGGTAAGTGTTTTAGTAAATAACATAGATTTAATGTTCAGAGTAATTGTTAGGGAAAAAAAAAAAAAGAGTGTCTGTTGAAACAGGACCTTGGATTAGGGCTGTAGTATTAAATCTAATCACCCCACTTGGGCTCTCCCTCCTTTGGAGACTCGTAAAGATAAGGGTAACAGGATAATTAGGATATTATGTACTCTTTAAAACAGCGTGATTTAGTCCAAGTAGGAATTGCCTGGGCTCTAAATTAATCCCCTGGGGAACAAATGAAAAATATATATGTGATATATTATCAAGGTATATATTTTGGTGGCTTGATATCTTGGAGTGGTTCACATTAATCTGTCACTAATTTTCACCAGGGCAGTCTGACGGTGATTAAAGTGTACCTAGATAATCAGAAGCTAAAGAAGCCCACTGAGAGATTTACTTAAATGATCTAATCAGCTTTTCTTTTCATAGAAGACACAAAACTGAGGTCCTGATGACTGGAGGGCATTAACAATCCCAGGGCACTTTTCATAAGAGTCTGGGTATTTAGCCCCAGTGTCCTGGCCAAATTCCAACTCAAGTAATGCCATTTTGTCTCCCGAAAAGTCCCCCTGCAGCTCCCAGTGGATACACTATTATTATTCTCTTCCTGTCCAAAGCGTGAGGCTTTGTGCAGATGTGGCACCGCGTGCCACAAATCCGATGTGCGTGTCTGTTATGAGCGCCTGTGTTTTTCTAAGCTGCCATAAGTACATGGTAGGGGATATTTAGAGGACTTGCTCTAACAGTCCTTTTAATATCTTGTAAGATTTTTGTTAAATTTACTCTTTCAGAGTACTTGTTTATGTCTTCTTTAAAAAAGGATGGTGTGACTCATATTATTAGATCATCATCAGCTATGAAAACAAGTATGTACATTTCAGTCTCTTTGTACCTTATTTTGTTCTATAGAAGGGTAGAAACAATTCTGATTGCCAGTGATCCATGTCAGGATGTATTACAATGTGTACAATCATGCATTTTTTTGTTTAGAAAATATAAATAAACGTTTAGAAAGGCTCAAAAAAGCATTAACATGGAGTTTTAAATGTGGAATGAGGCAAAGATTTTGGACACTCTGGTTAATGGACCTAAGGTTCATTGAGAAAATTCTGATTCAGGGAGAAAAGAGATTAATTCTTTTGGCCTGGGCACTTCAAACCTGGACACCTTGACAAACTATTTGTGGAATCTTGGGTTTTGTTGTTGTTGTTGTTGTTTTGTTTTTCTTGAAGCAGTCTGTTTGCTTAGAGGGGAAATTTCCAGTTGGTTTGTGTGAGTGTGATGCTACAAGGGAGAGCTGGCTGCTCTGCACAAGCAGGACGGCAGATGACTCTTGGAAGTGCCCTGTGGTATTTCTGTCCTGGGAATTAAGAGAAACCAATACAGAATCTCTTGAGAGATTAAGGAAAACCAAGGCAGAAAGCTGGGAGAAAATTTTATTTACTATGAATTGGAAAATAGTCCTGATGTGGATGAGAAAGTTCAAACGGTACCAGGAGGTACCCTAAATATTTTCGATTTTAAAGGTTGAAATGTATAGCAAATTAAATGATTAGCCAAACTCATGGGAGATGTTCAAACTCCCTTTCTCATTATTTCCTCCTTTGACATTGGTCAGGACTTTTTGGTTGCAAGGGTTTGACAAGTGGCCAAATTCCAACTCAAGAGTTTCCAACCTGCAGCTCCCAGTGGATACACTATTATTCTCTTCCTGTCCAAAGCGTGAGGCTTTGTGCAGATGTGGCACCGCGTGCCACAAATCCGATGTGCGTGTCTGTTATGAGCGCCTGTGTTTTTCTAAGCTGCCATAAGTACATGGTAGGGGATATTTAGAGGACTTGCTCTAACAGTCCTTTTAATATCTTGTAAGATTTTTGTTAAATTTACTCTTTCAGAGTACTTGTTTATGTCTTCTTTAAAAAAGGATGGTGTGACTCATATTATTAGATCATCATCAGCTATGAAAACAAGTATGTACATTTCAGTCTCTTTGTACCTTATTTTGTTCTATAGAAGGGTAGAAACAATTCTGATTGCCAGTGATCCATGTCAGGATGTATTACAATGTGTACAATCATGCATTTTTTTGTTTAGAAAATATAAATAAACGTTTAGAAAGGCTCAAAAAAGCATTAACATGGAGTTTTAAATGTGGAATGAGGCAAAGATTTTGGACACTCTGGTTAATGGACCTAAGGTTCATTGAGAAAATTCTGATTCAGGGAGAAAAGAGATTAATTCTTTTGGCCTGGGCACTTCAAACCTGGACACCTTGACAAACTATTTGTGGAATCTTGGGTTTTGTTGTTGTTGTTGTTGTTTTGTTTTTCTTGAAGCAGTCTGTTTGCTTAGAGGGGAAATTTCCAGTTGGTTTGTGTGAGTGTGATGCTACAAGGGAGAGCTGGCTGCTCTGCACAAGCAGGACGGCAGATGACTCTTGGAAGTGCCCTGTGGTATTTCTGTCCTGGGAATTAAGAGAAACCAATACAGAATCTCTTGAGAGATTAAGGAAAACCAAGGCAGAAAGCTGGGAGAAAATTTTATTTACTATGAATTGGAAAATAGTCCTGATGTGGATGAGAAAGTTCAAACGGTACCAGGAGGTACCCTAAATATTTTCGATTTTAAAGGTTGAAATGTATAGCAAATTAAATGATTAGCCAAACTCATGGGAGATGTTCAAACTCCCTTTCTCATTATTTCCTCCTTTGACATTGGTCAGGACTTTTTGGTTGCAAGTGACAAGAACGTGATACAAACTAACCAAAAGCAGAAGAGAGGATGTACTGGCTTGCTACCTAATGGCTGAAGAGCCCAGGTGTCAGTGGGTCCTGGGGTTATAATCATTAACTTTTTTCCAGACAGCCTCTTTCCTTGTGATGATGGCAAGATGGCTTTTTAGTAAGCTTCAGCTTTACATCCTAGTCAGCTCTGCAGAATTTTTCTTTCCTAATAGTTTGAATGTAGAGTCCAAGATTATTCACTTGAAACTGATTTTAGTCACATGTCCATCTGTGTGGCCAGGAGGATGATACATATTCAAAGGGTGAGATTCCATCAGCTACACTCAGATCAGGGAGACTGGGTTATTCCAAAGGGGAGAGCAAATTGATGCTACTGGAAGTGGGAAAAGGAATGCTGGGCATCAAATTGCAGATGCCTATCACTGACATGTAAATTATAACGTATTTATTTGAAAGTGCTCACCTATACTTCTTTGACTTTGTAGAAGGGTTTAGCACATTTGACTATACATATGTGAGATGGAGCATCATGGAGTTGGTCTTTCAGTCTTGCTGCCCACCTAGTAGAGAAATTCATAGTTTTAGTGTCCATGCTAAATAGTCTTTCAGCTTCTACTTGAAGTGTTACTCCATAACTGACTATATTCCATTAAAATGTATGTATTTATGTATATTTGGCTGTGCTGGGTCTTCATTGCTGTATGTGGGCTTTCCCTACTTGTGGTGAGCAGGGACTACCCTCTAGTTGTGATGTTCATGCTTCTCATTGTGAAGCACGAGTTCTTGGCATGTGAGCTCAGTAGTTGCGGCTCTTGGGCTCTAAAGTGTGAGCTCAGCAGTTGTTGCACACAAGTTTTTTGCAGCATGTGGGATCTTCCTGGACCAGGGATTGAACCCTTGTCCCCTGTATTGGCTGGCGGATGCTTTACCACTGGACCACCAGGGAAATTCCAGTATATTCCATTTTAAAGGTTGAAATGTATGCAAATAAATGACCCAAATTTGTTCAAACTCCCTTTCTCATTATTTCCTCCTTTGACATTGGTCAGGACTTTTTGGTTGCAAGTGACAAGAACGTGATACAAACTAACCAAAAGCAGAAGAGAGGATGTACTGGCTTGCTACCTAATGGCTGAAGAGCCCAGGTGTCAGTGGGTCCTGGGGTTATAATCATTAACTTTTTTCCAGACAGCCTCTTTCCTTGTGATGATGGCAAGATGGCTTTTTAGTAAGCTTCAGCTTTACATCCTAGTCAGCTCTGCAGAATTTTTCTTTCCTAATAGTTTGAATGTAGAGTCCAAGATTATTCACTTGAAACTGATTTTAGTCACATGTCCATCTGTGTGGCCAGGAGGATGATACATATTCAAAGGGTGAGATTCCATCAGCTACACTCAGATCAGGGAGACTGGGTTATTCCAAAGGGGAGAGCAAATTGATGCTACTGGAAGTGGGAAAAGGAATGCTGGGCATCAAATTGCAGATGCCTATCACTGACATGTAAATTATAACGTATTTATTTGAAAGTGCTCACCTATACTTCTTTGACTTTGTAGAAGGGTTTAGCACATTTGACTATACATATGTGAGATGGAGCATCATGGAGTTGGTCTTTCAGTCTTGCTGCCCACCTAGTAGAGAAATTCATAGTTTTAGTGTCCATGCTAAATAGTCTTTCAGCTTCTACTTGAAGTGTTACTCCATAACTGACTATATTCCATTAAAATGTATGTATTTATGTATATTTGGCTGTGCTGGGTCTTCATTGCTGTATGTGGGCTTTCCCTACTTGTGGTGAGCAGGGACTACCCTCTAGTTGTGATGTTCATGCTTCTCATTGTGAAGCACGAGTTCTTGGCATGTGAGCTCAGTAGTTGCGGCTCTTGGGCTCTAAAGTGTGAGCTCAGCAGTTGTTGCACACAAGTTTTTTGCAGCATGTGGGATCTTCCTGGACCAGGGATTGAACCCTTGTCCCCTGTATTGGCTGGCGGATGCTTTACCACTGGACCACCAGGGAAATTCCAGTATATTCCATTTTAATAGGAAGTGTGTCTTTCTCACATTGAGAGTTTTCCTTCTCTGTCACCTTTGTGCTAATGGGCTCTTTTCTGCCTTTTCCAGCCATGTGGAATAAATGTAATCTTTTTAAGCCACAGTCTCATGTGTGGTTCTTTCAAATTCTATTTTGTCTCTTGGGTACTACACTTATTTCTATTCATTGTACCATCTCTCCCCACCTCCTTCTGCTCCCGATTTTTTAAATAATGTAAACAAACCTTATAGATTGGAGGAAACTCCATCTCCCCAATTTCATGATATTGTTGGACATGTGGTTCATTTTTAGAAGCTTCTCAAGTTTCTCATAAATTATAGTTTGGGACTTGATATAAAGAGTTTATCATGAAAGTGAAGTTTAAAAATAGCACTCTCTATGTAAAAGCCAAAAGCAAAATAAAAATAATTAAGTACTAAAAAAAATAGCACTCTCAGACACTGATGTATTCAATTTTAAAAGTAAAGTCAAATTATTTCAGAAACATGGCCTTTAAACTTTTTTATTGTATGTTCTAAACATTCTAAAGGTGGAGCAGATGGGGCATGCTGACAATTCTGAAGTGTCTTTATATAGTTCATAGATACAAATATTCAGTTAAATTGTAAGAGGTTAATGATTTTGCACATCAAAATTAAGATTCTAATGCACACTTGACCTAGTAAATGAACTCTTAAAGAAGGGACATCTCATTGTTCTCCCTTGTGTAATTGTTTTTAGTATGGGAAGTCCAAGCCAAGAATTTTAAAATCTTGGCTTTTTAGGGGAAATTCAGAGGCTTAAAATAAAACTTCTTTGTTAATTATTCTCTACTAGTCATTTACGTTTTTGATTTTTTTTGTGTGTGTGTTGGGGGGCACCTCTATTTGTCCCTCATTCACTTATCTTTTTTTGTTCTTTGGCCTGTGTGGGCCTCCCATTGCACTGGCCTCTCTTTTTGCAGAGCACTGGCTCTGGGCGCATGTGCTCCAGAGCACTGGCTTGTAACTGGACACATTGGTCCAGCTGCTCTGCGGCACGTGGGATCTTTCCAGGCCAGGAATTGAACCGATGCCTCTTGCACTGCAAGGCGGTGTCCTTACCCACTGGACCACCAGGGAAGCCCCATTTACATTTTTGAATCAGTGTCATTTTCCTTCACCTAAACAGCTTAGATTTGTCTTAGAGAAGATGTATATTGTTCTGTTTCCTGTTTTTTCTTTAAAGTAGGTCTCAGTAAAAATCAGTAAATTTTGTTAATTCTTAACTTTTATTTTTATTGTAAGCATTAGCATGAATAAGATTGATCAACATTAAATGGCTATCCCCTTTATGAGAAATGCAGTAGTAGCAAATTTATTCATTTATCTAGATGATGATTATTGTTTTCATGAAAAGTTCACTAATTAACATTTCCCAACAACGATGACGTATAGTATGTCTTGTGGGTCAAAGTCTGGGGAAAAGGATATTTGGCATCTTTGAAGCATAGTCTTCTTACAAGATAAGGAGGAGAAGCTGAGTGGACTTGAAATGAGTTACTCAAGCCTGTGAGAATGGAGGGAAGTGACCCAAGTCTTAGGAAGATAGTTCTGCATGCTCTTGTTTTCCATACAGCTTAATGCTGATATGGAAAGATTGATGAATCTTGAACTGGTAGAACTATTAGTCTAAGGGGAGGATGAATTGAGGATGCAGGTGTGGAAGGAGAGAGAGGAGGGCTAACATGAAACCAGAAAGAAGACAGGTGTGCAGCTGTGGATGGTAAGACCAGAAGAGTGACTTGTCACATGTGATTTTGACTGAAACCCATCACCCTGGCTTTGTTAATGTTCTTATCTAGTGCAATTTCTTTTCCAGTGACTGTTCCAGGAATCACTTGCCAGGTGGAGTGAAAGTATTGCTGGGTCAAGCCATACCCTCTTACTAAGCCCATCTGATCCTTCCCCTGGGGCTTTGCAGCTGCAGGATTAAAGACTAACCCTGAGTGACAGATGTAGACAGGGCAATCCTCATACATAGTAGGTGCTCAATAAATGCCAATGAATTTGAGTGAGGACATAAGTGATTGATGGGACAGCTTGTGCAATAAGAAACGTGAGTTAAGACATGAACATGTTTTAGAGCAGCTTGTACCTACAATTCAAAAGGAAACATTTCTGTCTTTCCCATCTTTCTTTCTTCTTAAACAAATACTTTAGGAACACCTGCTAAGTACTTAATTCATATTAGCCACTGTGCATGGAAAAACAATTGCATAATCCCATTTTTTTTTTAATGCATTCGAGATTGTGTACCTACTTTTTTGTCCTCTAACACATGCCTTAAAAAATCATCTCAGATCCTTCTGAATTACTGCCAAGTTTGAAGGAAAAAAACCCAGGACTTTTATTCATTTGTGTGTAGAGTGTATTAAGCAGAAAATTGTGATCAATTTCATGATGTAAATACGAAACAGACATGAAAGAATTCCGTGTCTCTCTGAAATGAAAGCAAATGCTGTGGGTTAGATTTTTCTTTTCACTCAAAGTAAGGTTTCTCTCTGTTTCTTAAAGGTACTTCTGTGTTTAGTTCAGTGGCTTCCAGGAATAAACCCTTTCAATGAGTCATTACTGGGTAGTCTCACATACACAGGGAGAACTACCTGTATTTGTACTAAATATTTGTTACAACACACCTTTCTAATACCAGTTAAAAAGCCTCTCTGCGACTTATTTCTTCTTTCCAGTTGCCTGTATCATTCTCAAAAGTTTTTTTTTTTTTTTTTTTTTCACTTGCACAGATCAATTTTCTCGTTCAGGCTGCCTTTTCTGCTTGCCTCAATCTGTCTGTACATCTCTACGGCACCAATCACCATCATATCATTTAATAGTATCTGTGCTAATTATCCTGTCTTTAAGACACAGTGCCTTGGTTTGTTAGAACAGAATTTATACTGCATTTTCAATTATGAGCATTTTCAGGTAATTGCTTAATTTTGATGTGGTAAGGAAATGGTTTGTATTATTTTTAGAAATAGTAATTAGAAATGCATTTCCCCAAATCATTACTTTAAAAACATCAATAACATTGAATGAAAAATGAGAATATCTTAATTAGTAAAAGTTAATAAAAACTTTCAGTTGCCTTAAGTGGTCAATAAAACTAAAGGGAACTGCATGTATTGTTAATATTTTCTTAAGGTTGGGTCAGAGCCCTATGTACTGAAAGTGAACTCATGAATTTTCTTTTTCTGTGCCCTTGACCATTGTTTTTATGATTATTGGGATGGCTGACCTAGATTGTTTCGTTGAGTAGGAAACACCCTCAATAGATAAAAATCAGCACTTATCTTGGCTTTGCAGTAAAAATCTCAAAATAGCATGGAAATTTTTAAGGAGTGAACTAATTTGTAGAAATCAGGAAGGAAACATATATTTTTAGAAATATCATTTGAATTCAAATTGTTTTCTGACCTCTACTATATATTTTAATAGGTACTAGTTTTCTATTTTAAGCCTCCATCATTGCTGTGGGTTTTAAACAACAAAGCAAGACAAAATAAAACAAAAATCCCAAGTGGAAAAAAGAAACCCCAAACTGTAACTCTGCAGATATTTAAGAGTATTTCTTTTCTGGAGTGAGAATCAGAAGGAAACTATAACCAACATTGATGTTCTGGGTTTGAATAGAAAACTTTGATAATCTCAGTCACGTTTCTATCGACTTCATTAAAGAGATATTCCAGCTTCATGTTACTCATTATAATTTTTTTTTTTAAAAAGATTTATTTATTTATTTATTTTTGGGCCGGGGTCGGGTTGGGGAAGGAGGGGAGCGGGCGGGCCACTTCTTTGGTCTTTCATTTCTCTATTTTCATCCATCTTTGCTCTTTGGCTCCTGCGGGCCTCTCATCGCGGTGGCGTCTGTTCTTGCAGAGCGCCAGCTCTGGGCGCATGCGCTCCAGAGCTCCGGCTCGGTGATTGGACACATCAGTCCAGCCGCTCCGCAGCACGTGGGATCTTCCCAGGCCAGAGATCGAACCAGCGCCCCTTGGACTGCAAGGCGGTGTCCTTATCCACTGGACCACCAGGGGTAGCCCACTCATTATGATTTACTTGTTAAGTTTAATGAAATATTATTCTAATGTTACTTGAAAATATTAGGTGTCTAATGACTAGTAGTGATTTGATATTAATTATTAACTTAGAGCCTTAGGTAGCATGCAGGACAGAATCCACAGCCTGTGTCCTTGGTGGTGCTTGGAGAGTGAAGAGGGAGGACAGGTGGTCAATAAAACTAAAGGGAACTGCATGTATTGTTAATATTTTCTTAAGGTTGGGTCAGAGCCCTATGTACTGAAAGTGAACTCATGAATTTTCTTTTTCTGTGCCCTTGACCATTGTTTTTATGATTATTGGGATGGCTGACCTAGATTGTTTCGTTGAGTAGGAAACACCCTCAATAGATAAAAATCAGCACTTATCTTGGCTTTGCAGTAAAAATCTCAAAATAGCAGGGAAATTTTTAAGGAGTGAACTAATTTGTAGAAATCAGGAAGGAAACATATATTTTTAGAAATATCATTTGAATTCAAATTGTTTTCTGACCTCTACTATATATTTTAATAGGTACTAGTTTTCTATTTTAAGCCTCCATCATTGCTGTGGGTTTTAAACAACAAAGCAAGACAAAATAAAACAAAAATCCCAAGTGGAAAAAAGAAACCCCAAACTGTAACTCTGCAGATATTTAAGAGTATTTCTTTTCTGGAGTGAGAATCAGAAGGAAACTATAACCAACATTGATGTTCTGGGTTTGAATAGAAAACTTTGATAATCTCAGTCACGTTTCTATCGACTTCATTAAAGAGATATTCCAGCTTCATGTTACTCATTATAATTTTTTTTTTAAAAAGATTTATTTATTTATTTATTTTTGGGCCGGGGTCGGGTTGGGGAAGGAGGGGAGCGGGCGGGCCACTTCTTTGGTCTTTCATTTCTCTATTTTCATCCATCTTTGCTCTTTGGCTCCTGCGGGCCTCTCATCGCGGTGGCGTCTGTTCTTGCAGAGCGCCAGCTCTGGGCGCATGCGCTCCAGAGCTCCGGCTCGGTGATTGGACACATCAGTCCAGCCGCTCCGCAGCACGTGGGATCTTCCCAGGCCAGAGATCAAACCCGGGCGCCTTGGACTGCAAGGCGGTGTCCTTATCCACTGGACCACCAGGGGTAGCCCACTCATTATGATTTACTTGTTAAGTTTAATGAAATATTATTCTAATGTTACTTGAAAATATTAGGTGTCTAATGACTAGTAGTGATTTGATATTAATTATTAACTTAGAGCCTTAGGTAGCATGCAGGACAGAATCCACAGCCTGTGTCCTTGGTGGTGCTTGGAGAGTGAAGAGGGAGGACAGGACTGTGCATGTGATGTGTGCAAGGGTATATACACCCTAGGAAGTCAGGACTAAGGTGGAAAGGTATAAGGGAGCAAGATCATAACTGTGTGTATGGTCAAGAGATACTTTCAAATGCCAGGGGTTTTGCTGAGTCCTTCTTCAGTCCCTGGAGCAACTGAGCATGTCTCAGGTGTCCCCGAGGTGAAATCATTCCAGCTGTCATACCTGTGACTTCTTGTACAGCCTTTGTTTCTATTGTTTTATCTCTTGTTTTTATCAGCTTCCGCTTTTGGTTCTCCTTCGCGGCAAAATCAATGTTGTAGATTCATCTTCCTGACCATAGCCTGGCCACTTGTATACTCTTCTCAAATACCCAAATCATTAAAAAAAGAAAAAGACCTCAGAGCACTGTTACTTTCCAGAGACCCCTTGAAAAGGTTCTAGTTTTGTTGTGTTGCAGTAGTAGTAGACCAGTGGAGGACATAGGGATTGGCCATATAACATGCATATCTAAATCCCTCAGATGTGGAAACAAAGGAGCATAATTTCTTTCTTTTTTTTTTTTTAAACCTTTATTTTACTTTTAACTTTTACAGAGTTTTGTTGTTCACAGACATGCATGTTCTCAGTTTAGTCACATGTATATCCCCCCCTTCCCTCCCCTCCCGACCATCACACAGCACCCCTGAAGGATCCCCTTTTCTCACAGAGCAATGACTAGAGCTATTTTCTTCACTTATGATAGTACAGGCCTTCATGCTACTTCCTTTACGCCTCTCACCCACTGTTCCTTCCCCACAATGTCCATATGTCCACTGTCCATGTCTGTCTTTCTGTCGCTTCACTGCATGAGGAGCACAATTTCTAACCACACTCCTGGACACACATAACAGTTTCCTTTTACAATCTCATCTCTTTCCCTTTATTGCGTTTTCCTTCTTCCCCTCCCCATAGCTTTTGCTGTCTCATACCCTAACACGCTGTGATAGTTTTCTTAGCTCAGTGGCTAAGAATTTAGCTGTGTTGATTTGTCACATTGCACCTGCTGAAATTCTAACAGAAAAAAACTTGGCATATGAAACAGAACTTAGCTTGATAAAATTAAACCTCACACATTATGCATCTGTGATGTACTTATAAAACACTATCTGAATCTTCATTACTGACTAGTTTGATATGCTTGTTTTATGTCTAGACTTTTTTCACTGGGCTTGCATTTTGCCTGTTGGGAAAGTACATTTTGGGATGGTCATTTCATCCTGCAGAAACAGACACTTGACACCTATGGTTGTGTGATTGCATCTGTAAGTTAGGTTCATGTGAAGTGTGATTATTTACAGATTGTTGTCTGTACAGTAGAGCTGACCCAGGTACAGCCTTTGCAGAGGAGAGACTGATGCCGAAGGATCACTCGGTAGCTCAATCCTGAGGGACTGTGAGGCCAAGAAGGACCCAAGCATCTTTGGGACAAAGCATCATTTAAGAGAAGAATGGCATTAGCTTACTTTCTTTGAGGGTAAATCCAAAGAGTATTGCTTTTTGCTAGGATCTCTGCAGAAATTTTTTAATGGCCATAATGTTTGTGGTGCTGAAATAGAGACATGCTTGTGCTGACTTTGGGGAAATTTAGATAGATGGACTTGTAGAAGAGCTGTTTATATAAAAAAGCAAATGTCACATCATGTTAGGAATTTCTGCCTTGTTGTTTTTGATTGGTTTGTTTTCGACTATTCTGGGTTTTCACTGCTGCTGCAGGGTTTTACTCCTGCCTCAACTTGCTAGCTGAGGTGAGCAGGTTTCTTGTTGCGGTGACTTCTCTTGTTGTGGAACTCGGGATCTAGGGCTCATGGGCTTCAGTTGTTGTGGCACATGGGCTCAATAGTTGTGGTTCGAGGCTCTACAGCACAGGCTCCATAGTTGTGGCTCACAGACTTAGTTGCTTTGCAGCATGTGGGATCTTCCTGAATCAGGGATTGAACCTGTGTCTCCTGCATTGGCAGGCGAACTCTTTACCACTGAGCTACCAGGGAAGCCTGGAATTTCTACCTATTTTTTTAAATTTATTCTTTCACTCAAGACACATGTATTAAGTGCCTGCAAAGTGCAAAGTCCAGTATAGAAGCTGGGGATATAGCAGTTCCCTTGCTGTCATGGAACTTCATCTAGTGAAAGGACACAGATTTTTTTTTTTTTTAAAGGTAAATAGCTCACAAATCACATGGTGCTCAATGCTATGGAAACAGTAACACAGCAAAAGAGAGTGCTGGGTGAAGGGGTGGTTTCCTGTTTTATCAGAAATGGCCTCCAATGAGGAGACCTGTTGGGAAAGTACATTTTGGGATGGTCATTTCATCCTGCAGAAACAGACACTTGACACCTATGGTTGTGTGATTGCATCTGTAAGTTAGGTTCATGTGAAGTGTGATTATTTACAGATTGTTGTCTGTACAGTAGAGCTGACCCAGGTACAGCCTTTGCAGAGGAGAGACTGATGCCAAAGGATCACTCGGTAGCTCAATCCTGAGGGACTGTGAGGCCAAGAAGGACCCAAGCATCTTTGGGACAAAGCATCATTTAAGAGAAGAATGGCATTAGCTTACTTTCTTTGAGGGTAAATCCAAAGAGTATTGCTTTTTGCTAGGATCTCTGCAGAAATTTTTTAATGGCCATAATGTTTGTGGTGCTGAAATAGAGACATGCTTGTGCTGACTTTGGGGAAATTTAGATAGATGGACTTGTAGAAGAGCTGTTTATATAAAAAAGCAAATGTCACATCATGTTAGGAATTTCTGCCTTGTTGTTTTTGATTGGTTTGTTTTCGACTATTCTGGGTTTTCACTGCTGCTGCAGGGTTTTACTCCTGCCTCAACTTGCTAGCTGAGGTGAGCAGGTTTCTTGTTGCGTGACTTCTCTTGTTGTGGAACTCGGGATCTAGGGCTCATGGGCTTCAGTTGTTGTGGCACATGGGCTCAATAGTTGTGGTTCGAGGCTCTACAGCACAGGCTCCATAGTTGTGGCTCACAGACTTAGTTGCTTTGCAGCATGTGGGATCTTCCTGAATCAGGGATTGAACTTGTGTCTCCTGCATTGGCAGGCGAACTCTTTACCACTGAGCTACCAGGGAAGCCTGGAATTTCTACCTATTTTTTTAAATTTATTCTTTCACTCAAGACACATGTATTAAGTGCCTGCAAAGTGCAAAGTCCAGTATAGAAGCTGGGGATATAGCAGTTCCCTTGCTGTCATGGAACTTCATCTAGTGAAAGGACACAGATTTTTTTTTTTTTAAAGGTAAATAGCTCACAAATCACATGGTGCTCAATGCTATGGAAACAGTAACACAGCAAAAGAGAGTGCTGGGTGAAGGGGTGGTTTCCTGTTTTATCAGAAATGGCCTCCAATGAGGAGATGTTTGAACAGACCTGATAGAAATGAGAGGGTGAGCTGTGATACTTGGGGAAAGAGCAAGTAAAAAACATGGAGATGTGTTGAAAAGAGTAATAACAGTGAGTGGAGAGAGTACAGGGCAGAGGATGTAGAGGTTGGAAGAAACAGATCATAAAAAGTCTTTTAGAGGCTTCCCTTGGTGGTCCAGTGGGTAAGGACACCACCTTGCAGTGCAAGGGGCGCTGGTTTGATCCCTGGCCTGGAAAGATCCCACGTGCCATGGAGCGGCTGGACCGATGTGTCCAATTACCCAGTCGGAGCTCTGGAGCGCATGCGCTCAGAGCCGATGCTCTGCAGCGAAAGACGCCACCGCGATGGGAGGCCCACAGGAGCCAAAGAACAAAGACGGATGAAAATAGAGAAATGAAAGACCAATAGAAGTGGCCCGCCCGCTCCCCTCCCTCCCCTACCCAACCCCCGCCCAAAAATAAATAATAAAATAAATAAATCTTAAAAAAAAAAAGTCTTTTAGAAGATTATAAAAATTTTGACTTTTCCTAACTGAGAAGAAAAGAATGATGGTATCTGATTTATGTTTTGAAAGTTTTATCTGATTGCTCTGTTGAGGATAGGCTGTAGGAGGCAGGAGTGGATGCAGGAAGCCCCATTAGGGGTTAGTGGCAGTAAACCAGGTGAGAAAGGGAGTTTGTGCTTTGGTCGTGAGAGTGGAAGAGATTGGAAGAGGTCATGTTCTGAATATGTTTTGGAGATGGAGCCATCGGGGTTTACCTTTGGAATGTGAGTTGTAGAAAACAGGAGACAAATGTGCCTTTTGTTTTGATCTGAGAAATAGGTCACTGAGTAGTAATTTATGGACATGGAGAGACTGAAGGAAGCATGGGTTTTCTGGGGAGAATTGTGGGACTGGTTGGGTTTGTCATGTCTAACAGACATCAAAGATGTGTGAAGAGAGCAGGTGGATACATCATTTTGGCCATCAGGGATCAAGTCTGGGTTAGAGTCAGCATCGAGAAAGTATTTAAAGCCAGAGGCTGATTGAGATCTACTTTGTGTTGGTGAATATAAGAAAGTAAAGAGGTACATTGACTGAGCCCTGAACCACCTCAAGGTTAGAGAGATGACAAACCAGTCATAAATGCTAAAGAGGATTAGCCAGTGTCTTAATTTCATACCACTGCCATAACAAAGTATGAAAACCTGGGTGACTTCAGACAAAAGAAGTTTATCATTTCACAGCTTTGGTGGCTAGAAGTTTGATTGAAGTGTGAGCAGGACCATGCTACCTCTAATGGTTCTAGGGGAGAGTCCCCCCCTGCTGCTCCCAGTTCTTGATGTTTTCTGGTAACCTGTGGTATTTGGTGGCTTGTAGATGCTTCACTGCAGTCGTGTGGTTATCTTCTTCCTGTGTATATTCACTTCATCTTCCTTCTGTGTTTCCCATTTCATAAGAACTCCAGTCATGTTGGATTAAAGCCCACCCTAGTGACCTCATCTTAACCTGGTTGTATATGGGAAATCTGCAAAGACCTTATTTCCAAATATGATTACATTCTTGGATCTTGAGGGTTAAGACTTCATCATATCTTTTAGGGGGGTAATTCACAATAGCCAGCAAGGTAGTAAGAGAACCAAGAGAGTATGATATTCTGGAATTCAAGTGAAGAATGTGCTCCAAACAGGAAGGATAGAAAAACTGAGTCAGAGAGTGCTGATGGAGCAAACAAAGTGGGAACTGAGGACTGACCACTGGCTTGACCATGTGGGGGTCACTGGTGTCCTTGCAATGAGTGGTTTCACTACAGTGGTGAGGGTAAGAGGGAGCAGCATGCTTCTGTACCAGCGTTGAATGAATCAGTAGACATAAACATTACAGAGAAAGGGGGACAATTTCTGGGGAGATGTCTTTAAGTTGATAAGAGGGTATGTAATTAATAACCATGCAAAATACAGCTGATCTGATTTTGATGACACCCAAGTTGGAGAACTGCTGTTCCAGATGATCTCTGTTCTGTTCAGTCAGTTCGGTTGCTCAGTCTTGCCTGACTCTTTGAGACCCCATGGACTGCAGCACACCAGGTTTCCCTGTCTTTCACCATCTCCTGGAGCTTGCTTAAACTCATATTCATTGATTCAGTGATGCCATTCAACCATCTCATCCATTTAAAGCCAGAGGCTGGATTGAAAATTTCCAAAAAACTTTTGTGTTGGTGAATATAAGAAAGTAAAGAGGTACATTGACTGAGCCCTGAACCACCTCAAGGTTAGAGAGATGACAAACCAGTCATAAATGCTAAAGAGGATTAGCCAGTGTCTTAATTTCATACCACTGCCATAACAAAGTATGAAAACCTGGGTGACTTCAGACAAAAGAAGTTTATCATTTCACAGCTTTGGTGGCTAGAAGTTTGATTGAAGTGTGAGCAGGACCATGCTACCTCTAATGGTTCTAGGGAGAGTCCCCTGCTGCTCCCAGTTCTTGATGTTTTCTGGTAACCTGTGGTATTTGGTGGCTTGTAGATGCTTCACTGCAGTCGTGTGGTTATCTTCTTCCTGTGTATATTCACTTCATCTTCCTTCTGTGTTTCCCATTTCATAAGAACTCCAGTCATGTTGGATTAAAGCCCACCCTAGTGACCTCATCTTAACCTGGTTGTATATGGGAAATCTGCAAAGACCTTATTTCCAAATATGATTACATTCTTGGATCTTGAGGGTTAAGACTTCATCATATCTTTTAGGGGGGTAATTCACAATAGCCAGCAAGGTAGTAAGAGAACCAAGAGAGTATGATATTCTGGAATTCAAGTGAAGAATGTGCTCCAAACAGGAAGGATAGAAAAACTGAGTCAGAGAGTGCTGATGGAGCAAACAAAGTGGGAACTGAGGACTGACCACTGGCTTGACCATGTGGGGGTCACTGGTGTCCTTGCAATGAGTGGTTTCACTACAGTGGTGAGGGTAAGAGGGAGCAGCATGCTTCTGTACCAGCGTTGAATGAATCAGTAGACATAAACATTACAGAGAAAGGGGGACAATTTCTGGGGAGATGTCTTTAAGTTGATAAGAGGGTATGTAATTAATAACCATGCAAAATACAGCTGATCTGATTTTGATGACACCCAAGTTGGAGAACTGCTGTTCCAGATGATCTCTGTTCTGTTCAGTCAGTTCGGTTGCTCAGTCTTGCCTGACTCTTTGAGACCCCATGGACTGCAGCACACCAGGTTTCCCTGTCTTTCACCATCTCCTGGAGCTTGCTTAAACTCATATTCATTGATTCAGTGATGCCATTCAACCATCTCATCCTCTGTCGTCCCCTTCTCCTTCTACTTTATATTTTCCCCAGCATCAGGGTATTTTCCAATGAGTTGTCTCTTCATATCAGGTGGCCAAAGTATTGAGTTTCAGCATCAGCATAGCGTTTGCAATGAACATTTAATTTCCTTTAAGATTGGCTGGTTTGATAACCTTGTAGTCCAAGGAACTAACAGGAGTCTTCTCCAACACTGCAGTTAAAAGGCAACAATTCGGGCTTCCCCTGGTGGTCCAGTGGATAAGGACACCGCCTTGCAGTGCAAGGGGCACCGGTTTGATCCCTGGCCTGGGAAGATCCCACGTGCCGCGGAGCAGCTGGACTGATGTGTCCAATCACCGAGCCGGAGCTCTGGAGCGCATGCGCCCAGAGCTGGCGCTCTGCGACAACAGATGCCACCGCGATGGGAGGCCCGCAGGGGCCAAAGAACAAAGACGGATGAAAACAGAGAAATGAAAGACCAATAGAAGTGGCCGGCCCGCCCGCTCCCCTCCCTCCCCAACCCAACCCCCGCCCCCCAAAAATAAATAAATAAATCTTAAAAAAAAAAAAAAAGGCAACAATTCTTTGGCGCTCAGCGTTCTTTATGGTCCAACTCTCCCACCCATAAATGACTGCTGGGAAAACCATAGCTTGGACTCTCTGGTCTTTTGTTCACAAAGTGATGTCTATGCTTTTTAGTGTGCTGTCTAGGTTTGTCATAGTGTTTCTTCCAAGAAGCAAGTGTCTTTTAATTCCATGGATGCAGTCACCATCTGCAGTGATTTTGGAGCCCAAGAAATTAAAATCTGTGACTGTTTCCATTGCTTTCCCAACTATTTGCTGTGATGTGTTGGGACTGGATGCCATGATCTTCATTTTTTGAATATTGAGTTTTAGGTCAGCCTTTTCACTCTCCTTTCACCTTATCAAGAGGCTTTTTAGTTTAGTTTCTCTTTGCTTTTTTCCATTAGTGTGGCATCATTTGCATACCTGAGGTTATTGATATTTCTCATTTGGAACTATTCTCTTGATTTTTATTTTGAAATATTGGAAATTGGTTTTCTTTTGATATATATATCAAGGCAATAAGTCTTGATTTCAGCTTGTGCTTCATTTAGCCTGACATTTTGCGTGATGTTCTCTGCATGTAAGTTAATTAAGCAGGGTGACAATATACAGCCTTGATGTGCTCCTTTCCCAGTATGGAACCAGTCTGTTCTTCCATGTCCGGTTCTGACTGTTGCTTCTTGTCCTGCATACAGGTTTTGCAGGAAGCAGGTAAGGTGGTCTGGAATTCCAGTCTCTTTCAGGATTTCCCAGGTTGTGTGATCCACAACAAAGGCTTCAACATAGACAATGAAGCAGAAGGAGATGTTTTTCTGTAATTCCTTTGCTCTTTATATGATCCAGTGAATACTGGCAATTTGATCCCTGGTTCCTCTGCCTTTTCTAAATCCAGCTTGTACATCTGGAAGTTCTGGGTTCATGTACTGTTGAAGCCTATCTTGGAGGATTTGGAGCATTACTTTACTGGCATGTGAAATGAGTGCAATTGGGCTGTAGTCTGAACATTCTTTGGCATTGCCCTTCCTTGGGATTGGAATGAAAACTGACCTTTTCCAGTCCTGAAGCCAGTGCTGAACTTTCCATATTTGCTGGCATATTGAGTGTACCACTTTAACAGCATCATCTTTTAGGATTTGAAAGAGCTCAGATGGAATTCCATTGCCTCTACTAGCTTTGTTCCTAGTGATGCTTCCTAAGGCCCGCCTGACTTTGCACTCTAAGATGTCTGGCTCTAGATGAGCAGTCATACCATCATGATCATCTGGCTCATGAAGATCTTTTTTTGTGTAGTTCTTCTGTGTGTTCTTTCTACCCCTTCTTCATACTTCTGCTTCTGTTACATCCCTACTGTTTCTGTTCATTATTGTGCCTATCTTTGCATGAAATGTCCCTTGGTCTCTCTAATATTCTTGTAGAGATCTCTAGTCTTTCCTGTTCTTTTGTTTTCCTCTGTTTCTTTGCATTGTTCACTTAAGAAGGCTTTCTTATCTTTCCTTGCTCTTCTCTGGAACTCTGCATTCAGATGGGCATTTCTTTCCTTTTCTCCTTTGCCTTTCGCGTCTCTTCTTTTCTCAGTTGTTTGCAAGGCTTCCTCAGACAATCATTTTGCCTTCTTGCATTTCTTTTTCTTGGGAATGGTTTCAATCACTGCTTCCTGTACAATGTTATGGACCTCTGTCCATAGTTCTTCAGGCACTCTGTCTGTCAGATCTAATCGACTGAATCTATGTGTCACTTCCACTATATAGTTGTAAGGGATCTGATTTAGGTGATACCTGAATGGTCTAGTGGTTTTTCCCACTTTCTTCAATTTAAGTCTCAATTTTTCAATAAGGAGCTCATGTCTGAGCCACAGTCAACTCCAGGTCTTGTTTTTTTGCTGACTATATAGAGCTTCTCCATTTTCAACTGCAAAGAATATAATCATTCTGATTTTGATATTGACCATCTGGTGATATCCAGGTATAGTCATTTCTTGTGTTGTTGGAAGAATATGCTTGCTATGACCAGTGTGTTCTCTTGGCAAAACTGTTAGCCTTTGCCCTGCTTCGTTTTGTGCTCCAAGGCCAAACTTGCTTGTTACTCCAGATTTCTTTTGACCTCCTAGTTTTGCAATCCAGTCTCCAGTGATGAAAGGGACATCTTTTCTGGTGTTAGTTCTAGAAGATCTTTTAGGTCTTCACAGAACTGTTCAACTTTGGCTTCTTTAGCATTAGTGGGTGGGTCATAGAAACACTTGAAAGGGGTTTTTAACCTCTACTTCCATATTTGCTGGCATATTGAGTGTACCACTTTAACAGCATCATCTTTTAGGATTTGAAAGAGCTCAGATGGAATTCCATTGCCTCTACTAGCTTTGTTCCTAGTGATGCTTCCTAAGGCCCGCCTGACTTTGCACTCTAAGATGTCTGGCTCTAGATGAGCAGTCATACCATCATGATCATCTGGCTCATGACGCTCCTTTTTTGTGTAGTTCTTCTGTGTGTTCTTTCTACCCCTTCTTCATACTTCTGCTTCTGTTACATCCCTACTGTTTCTGTTCATTATTGTGCCTATCTTTGCATGAAATGTCCCTTGGTCTCTCTAATATTCTTGTAGAGATCTCTAGTCTTTCCTGTTCTTTTGTTTTCCTCTGTTTCTTTGCATTGTTCACTTAAGAAGGCTTTCTTATCTTTCCTTGCTCTTCTCTGGAACTCTGCATTCAGATGGGCATTTCTTTCCTTTTCTCCTTTGCCTTTCGCGTCTCTTCTTTTCTCAGTTGTTTGCAAGGCTTCCTCAGACAATCATTTTGCCTTCTTGCATTTCTTTTTCTTGGGAATGGTTTCAATCACTGCTTCCTGTACAATGTTATGGACCTCTGTCCATAGTTCTTCAGGCACTCTGTCTGTCAGATCTAATCGACTGAATCTATGTGTCACTTCCACTATATAGTTGTAAGGGATCTGATTTAGGTGATACCTGAATGGTCTAGGGGTTTTTTCCCACTTTCTTCAATTTAAGTCTCAATTTTTCAATAAGGAGCTCATGTCTGAGCCACAGTCAACTCCAGGTCTTGTTTTTTTGCTGACTATATAGAGCTTCTCCATTTTCAACTGCAAAGAATATAATCATTCTGATTTTGATATTGACCATCTGGTGATATCCAGGTATAGTCATTTCTTGTGTTGTTGGAAGAATATGTTTGCTATGACCAGTGTGTTCTCTTGGCAAAACTGTTAGCCTTTGCCCTGCTTCGTTTTGTGCTCCAAGGCCAAACTTGCTTGTTACTCCAGATTTCTTTTGACCTCCTAGTTTTGCAATCCAGTCTCCAGTGATGAAAGGGACATCTTTTCTGGTGTTAGTTCTAGAAGATCTTTTAGGTCTTCACAGAACTGTTCAACTTTGGCTTCTTTAGCATTAGTGGGTGGGTCATAGACACAGCTTACTGTGATATTGAGTGGTTTGCCTTGGAAATGAACTGAGACCATTCTGTCGTTTTTGAGATTGCGTCCAAGTCTTGCATTTCTAACTCTTTTGTTGACTATGAGGGGTCCTCTGTTTCTTCTAAGGTATTCTTGCCCACAGTAGATATAATGGTTATCTGAATTAAATTCACCTATTCCTGTCCATTTTAATTCACTGATTCCTAAAATGTCATTGTTCATTCTTGCCATCTCCTATTTGACCACTTCCAATTTGCCTTGATTCATGGACCTAACATTCCAGGTTTCTAATGCAATATTGTTATTTGCAGCATTGAACTTTCACTACCTGACATATCCACAACTGGGCGTTGTTTCTGCTTTGGCTCAGCCTTTTCGTTCCTTCAGGGCTATTTCTCTGCTTTTCTCCAGTAGCATATCGGGCACCTCCCAACCTTAAGAGTTCATCTTTCAGTGTCACATCTTTTTGCCTTTCTATGATCTCTAGGACCTTCTAAAATTCTATGTTTTATAATTTATCTTATCCTGTTAGTTGAGTATGAAATCCCCCTTTTGCTTATAAAAATGATTATTGCCAAAAGTCACGAAGAGTGGAAGAGTGAGTTCAGTTTAATGTGACAACAGAATATGTACGTGGTGGACGGTAGGTCTCCAACTTCTTTGCTCTCTGGAGCTTAATAAGGTCTACTGTCTCTTTAAACTACAGTTTCTGCCATTTAGAGGCACCTCTTTAGCATTTCCAGGGAGATCTGGCTGCATCCTCAACTGCTATTTTTAGATGACCCTGCATCTGACCCCCATAGAGTGAAGAGCATGTCATGAGGACTTGAAATGTTTGCATTTGGCAGGACTCAAATGCTGTCTGACAAATTAATGTCCTAATATGCAACTGCTATTATATCAAATTTTATATATTGAGTTAACATAAAATATGACTTAGGATTTCCATTAAAACTTTCCAAAGAAAACCCTCTAGTTCTGATGGTCTGATAAGTGTACGATTTTATTTTGTTCACTTAAAATAGTAACTGAAGGTTGGTGTTATCACCTTAATGCAATCGATCTTTGACTCACTTTTATTCCAAACTATACGATTTCCAGTAAGAAAGCCATACTTTTTCTCAAGTTCACTTTCATTTTCCTAATATTAGAGGAGTGAAGAAAGTTAAGGGAGGGTTTTTAAAGCAGCAATTAACTTCAGTTTTAGTAAAATAAATAACTCCAGTTTTAGTAAAATAATTTGGTGTGATGTTTGGCCTGCACAGAGAATTATGCTTTACTACGTTGAAACTAATTGGAGAATACTGATGTACATTATCTGGTAGAAAATATGAGATTATTAAGGTTAGACATACCCCACTCTCTGAGGTTTACATTTATCAAAAGGTCATTTATCCCTCTTTCTCCTTTGAAGTAGTCAGAAAGCATTTGAATTACCTTTCAGTACTAGAAAGTATTTCCCTGGCCATCATTAACAAATCTATAGACAATAAATGCTGGAGAGGGTGCGGAGAAAAGGGAACACTCTTGCATTGCTGGTGGGAATGTAAATTGATACAGCCTCTGTGGAAGACAGTATGGAGATTTCTTAACAAGCTAAAAATAGAAGCACCATACGACCTAGCAATCCCACTATTAGGCTTATACTTTGATGAAATCAAAACTGAAAGAAGCACCTGTACCCCAATGTTCATTGCAGATCTCTGTACAATAGCTAGAACATGGAAGCAACCTAGATGTCCATCGACAAATGAATATGGATACAAAAGCTCTGGTACACATATAGAATGGAATACTACACAGCTGTAAAAAGAAATACAGAAGAATCAGCCCTAACGAGGTGACTGGATCTAGAACCAATCATAAAAAGTGAAGTTCAAGTACAATATACTAACACATATATATGGAATCTAGTAGGATGGTGATGATGGCACATGCAGTGAAGCAATGGAAAAACAGACATTGACATTGGACATATGGACATAGTGGGGAATGAACAGTGGGTGGGAGGTGTAAAGGAAGTAGCATGAAAACCTATAGTATCATATGTGAAAACAATAGCTATTGTCATTGTGCTATGAGAAAAGGGGATCCTGCAGGGGTGCTGTGCGACGGCCTGAAGAGGTGGGATGGAGGGGATATACATATGAATAATCTGGGATCATACATATCTGTAAATAACAAAACTCTGTAAAAGTTAAAAGTAAAATAAAAATTTTTAAAAAAATAGTATTTCCCTAGTTTCTCTGAATGTGTCTAAGGAAATTTGGAAGAAAGCGTAACCTTTAAACCCCTGGGATTTTGTATCCTACTTGTCTCTTCACATTGGGGCATTCATGAACATTCCCACAGATGAGTGTCTCTCTGTGCCCACCACCAGAGATGCAGAATTTGAGGGCCACTGGGTCATGTGGCGCTGACATTCTGGTAAGCATCATTGCAGTAAGAAAAGCAGCAGAGGCAGGCACAAGGGCCCTGATTGCCTTGTGAGGAGGCTTACCCCTGAGTGCTGGGTGCAGTGGTCAGTGGTAACTGTGGTGAGTGGGGGAATGTGATAGTGGAGCTTTTCCAATAAATGGTCTTTTAAATGTTTTATAATAAGTTATAATAATATTTCACATTTTTATATTTAATTACTTTTATATCCATGTGTTTTATTTTTACAAGCACTCTACATATAGGCAGACTGGAGAGAAAGTCAGGGCTTAGTACCTCTGACCCACCCAAGTTCAGATGTCTTGGGTTTAAGGCTTAGATTCTGCACTTAACAACAGTGTATAGGATTATAGGAGCTAAGCCTAAAACCCTGGGCATCTGAGTCCTGGTCTAAATGTTTTAGACCAATAGGTAAGGAAATCTTTACTTCTGTAGTGAACATAGGCAGGTCTAGAACAGCTGATAGGTCGGCAATAACTTAAAGGATGTTTGAATTCTGATGGTATAATAGGTTTGCTATGTTTTAAGGAAGTTTAGTTTGAACTTTTGAACTGAGATAATTTTATGTTTAATGTGGCATTTGATAAGCATGCCATAAAATAATGTCAGTTCTTTTAGAAGTTAGTTTTTAAATGCATTATAAAACTTAATGCAGGCTTTGTCATTTCCAAAGAAGTTTTTGGCTTATAGTTTCTCAAATATGAAGTGTTATGGTATATAGTTTTTCCCCTTTGGTTTTCCCTCCTTCCCTTTCCCGTATTTTATTTTATTTTAAAAAATATTTATTTATTTGGTTGCACCATCTCTTAGTTGCTGGCACATGCTATCTTTGATCTTTGTTGTGGTGTGTGGAATCTTTATTTATTTATGTATTTATTTTGAGGGCTTAAAAATACAATTTAAATACTGCTCATGATTTGACAGCAAAGAAAAATAACAGAGCAAAACAAATCCTCCCAGATGTGACCAGCATGCTTAAGGGTCTTGAACTTTACATACCATTCAGGAGCTAAAACCTTCTAGGTTGGATATCCTTGTTCATGACCTTGCAATCACAGAGCTAACACCTTCACTACCTGAAGATAAAGGGGCCTTTAGACTAGGGAAACATAGCATCTTATTTTTTTAAACTTTTGATCAGATTTCATATTTTTATGTTAAAATCCATAAACAATAAGATTTCATAATTTACTTACGATTTTATAGTTTACTACACAAAGAAGTTGTTATTGTTAGCAAATGTCTTCATATACAAGCAGATTAAAAGTATATTTGTATAAAACTTCAACTTTATGCAAGAAAGTAAGAAATTTGTCACCTGAATAAACAGGCATTTAATATGCTTGCTTCCATTCTGTTATATATAGATTACAAAAATTTTTTTTTTTTTAGTATACTAACACATATATATGGAATCTAGTAGGATGGTCTTGATAACACATGCAGTGAACTCATGGAAAAACAGACAGAGCGTAGACATAGGGACATTGTGGGGAAGAAATAGGGAGGAGGAGGCATGGAGGGAGTAACATGGAAACCTATACTGTCATGTGCAGAATCTTTAGTTGCAGCATGTGGGATATAGTTCCCTGACTAGGGATTGAACCTAGTCTGCCTGCATTGGGAATGTGAACTCTTAGTCACTGGACCACTGGGAAGTCCTTCCCCAGATTTTAAAGCCTCATTTTTATATGTAATCAAAGCCATTTTGTGTTTGTGTTTGAAATTATTTTTGATTACTTTAAAACTTGCAATGAAACTTTATCTGAAAGAATTATTAAATGCCATGTTTAGCTAAAGAACCTTCCAAAAGTCTAAAAGGGTAGATCATATGTGTTTCTTCTGGAGCAGAGAGAATGTGCTACTGTCAGGATCACATGCAGAGTGAAAGGAGACAAGTCTAGCATATTTGAACCAACCCTGGCTCTTGACCAGAATTGTGGAGAGCTGATGGGCTGTGGCACCATACCCAGGTCCTGGAACGAATGTTACTCATTTTAATAGTAGCTGTTTTTAGTCATTTTTCTGAGAAAGCACACAACACTGATTTCACTTGGCTGTAAAAGTCCTATGAAGTTTGTCCTATTTTTAGTTGATTGTGTATCTTTCAGTAGAAAGAAATTTCAAGTTAGAACTCCCCCCCTTGGTGCTAGAGTAAGCTGATGTTCAAGACTGATTTACTGAAGAAATTTGGAGAAAGAATATAAGTCGAGTTTTAAACATTCTTTTGTGCCATATTGTGCATGAGTTAACAGTACAGACATTTCTAATAGAGTCTTACTGGGAACTCAGACTTCATATTTTATGTTAAAATCCATAAACAATAAGATTTCATAATTTACTTACGATTTTATAGTTTACTACACAAAGAAGTTGTTATTGTTAGCAAATGTCTTCATATACAAGCAGATTAAAAGTATATTTGTATAAAACTTCAACTTTATGCAAGAAAGTAAGAAATTTGTCACCTGAATAAACAGGCATTTAATATGCTTGCTTCCATTCTGTTATATATAGATTACAAAAATTTTTTTTTTTTTAGTATACTAACACATATATATGGAATCTAGTAGGATGGTCTTGATAACACATGCAGTGAACTCATGGAAAAACAGACAGAGCGTAGACATAGGGACATTGTGGGGAAGAAATAGGGAGGAGGAGGCATGGAGGGAGTAACATGGAAACCTATACTGTCATGTGCAGAATCTTTAGTTGCAGCATGTGGGATATAGTTCCCTGACTAGGGATTGAACCTAGTCTGCCTGCATTGGGAATGTGAACTCTTAGTCACTGGACCACTGGGAAGTCCTTCCCCAGATTTTAAAGCCTCATTTTTATATGTAATCAAAGCCATTTTGTGTTTGTGTTTGAAATTATTTTTGATTACTTTAAAACTTGCAATGAAACTTTATCTGAAAGAATTATTAAATGCCATGTTTAGCTAAAGAACCTTCCAAAAGTCTAAAAGGGTAGATCATATGTGTTTCTTCTGGAGCAGAGAGAATGTGCTACTGTCAGGATCACATGCAGAGTGAAAGGAGACAAGTCTAGCATATTTGAACCAACCCTGGCTCTTGACCAGAATTGTGGAGAGCTGATGGGCTGTGGCACCATACCCAGGTCCTGGAACGAATGTTACTCATTTTAATAGTAGCTGTTTTAGTCATTTTTCTGAGAAAGCACACAACACTGATTTCACTTGGCTGTAAAAGTCCTATGAAGTTTGTCCTATTTTTAGTTGATTGTGTATCTTTCAGTAGAAAGAAATTTCAAGTTAGAACTCCCCCCCTTGGTGCTAGAGTAAGCTGATGTTCAAGACTGATTTACTGAAGAAATTTGGAGAAAGAATATAAGTCGAGTTTTAAACATTCTTTTTGTGCCATATTGTGCATGAGTTAACAGTACAGACATTTCTAATAGAGTCTTACTGGGAACTCAGACTTAGGCAGTTAATAGCCTCTTGGGATCATCCAGACTCTTTAACAGGTCTCAGATTTGGGAGCCAGTTCATATCTTTATCTCTGTATCTCTGGATACATGTAGCTAATACAAAGGTCCAAATTGAACTGTTTGGTGCTGCTTGGACTGCCTCAGTGTCCTTCTGCAGCCCTATTTCAAAGTGTTGCTTTCTCCACCCAAGACACCCAGTCACACTGTTGCTATCTGTTCAAAGGTACTACCCAGTTTTATGGCAAGAGTCAAAAAGCAACCCTCTTCAGGAAATTGTTCTCTGACCTGGTGTCGTCTCACTTTTCCCTGAAACTTCATATAACCTTTGTGCTTTTTAAAATGAAATTACTTAAATTAAAGCCCCTAGTATGGACCTGGCAAATAGGCAGTTGGGGAATGTTAACTTATCTGTCTCTTGTTTTATTTTGCCTTATTTTGTGACAGTGTGTGTGACTATTTTGCTTTTAGCATTTAATAAATGTAACCTTTTCCGCTTGTTTTGATAATACTTTGTTTTAGAAAATACAGTATATGTGCAAAAGACTATAAATTAAGTGCACATTTTAAAGGTTCATAAAATTAGTATCTGTATGCAAATTGATGAACTTAAGAAATGAGTGGCCAGAACAGCATGGAGCCATCTGTCTTAGTCCATTTGGCTGCTATCACGAAACATTATAGCCTGTTGGCTTAAGCAACAAATGTTTATTTCTCACATTTTGGAGGCAGGGAAATGCAAGAGCAAGGAACTGGCAGGTTCATTGTCTGGTGAGGCCCACTTCCTAGCTCATAGCTGTCTTCCTGCTGTGTCCTTAGGTGGCTGAAGGGATGAGGGTTCTCCCTGAGGCCTCTTTTATAAGGGTGCTAATCCCGTTCTGAGGGCTTCTGACCTGAGCACCTCCCTGGGACCCAATGTCCAAATTGCCATCGCATTGGGGATTAGGATTTCAGCATGTGAATTTTCTTTCTTTTTAATAATTATTTTTATTTTACTCTTTTACAGAATTTTGTTGATTACAGATACGTATAATCGCAGATTAGTCATATGTATATCCCTGGCCCCTCCCTCCTCTGCCCCCATCCCAGTCCCTGCCATCCCACCCCTTCAGGCTGTTGCACAGTGCCCCTGCAGGATCCCCTATTCCCAAAGCTCAGCGTGTGAATTTTTTTTTTTTTAATCAGTTCTTTTTTTTTTTTTTTTTTAAAGATTTATTTATTTATTTATTTTGGGCGGGGGTCGGGTTGGGGAGGGAGGGGAGCGGACGGGCCACTTCCATTGGTCTTTCATTTCTCTGTTTTCATCCATCTTTGTTCTTTGGCCCCGGTGGGCCTCCCATCGCGGTGGCATCTGTTGTCACAGAGCACCGGCTCTGGGCGCATGCACTCTAGAGCTCTGGCTCGGTGATTGGACACATCAGTCCAGCCGCTCCGCGGCACGTGGGATCTTCCCAGGCCAGGGATCTAACCGGCGCCCCTTGCACTGCAAGGCGGTGTCCTTACCCACTGGACCACCAGGGAAGCCCCTGAATTTTTTATAAATATTTTTTTGGATTTTTTAAATTGGTTTTTTGTTTGTTTATTTTCATCCATCTTTATTCTTTGGCACGTGCCCCTTGCACAGTAAGGTGGACTATTTACCCACTGGACCATGAGGGAAGCCCTCAGCATGTGAATTTGAGAGAACCTAAACGTTCAGTCCATGACATCCTCCTTGACCACTCTACTCTCCCTCCTGGGGTGATGCAGTCCTAAATTTTGTGTTTATAATTTCCTTGCTTTCTTTTGCAATTATTCTATATATGGATGATTCCATAAGCAATACATTTCCTGACTTTATATATTCTTTTATATATTCTTATATACAATTATATATCCTTTTCTTTAAAGCTATTTTTTTTTCTTTTCCCCATCATGCCACTTTTATTTATATTTATTTTCATGCATTGTTTTTATTCTTTGGCATGTGCAGACTTCCCATTATAGTGGCCTCTCCCGCCACAGAGCACTGTCTCCCAGCATATGCACTCGCCACAGAGCACTGGCTCGCAACCGGACACACTGGTCCAGCCACTCCATGGCATGTGGGATGCTCCCGGGCCAGGGATCAAACCGGTACCCCCTGCACTGCAAGGTGGACACCTTACCCACTGGACCACCAGGGAAGCCCTGATTTTATATGTTCTTAAATGATATATCAGTACTAGTAGAATGAAACTGTATTCTTCTGACTAGCTTTATTCTACTGTCTTTATTTATTGTTGGGATTGAATCATGCCAGTGTGATTTTCACTGTCGTGTAGTATTCCAATGTACATGTATTCAGTTTCTTAATAGACATTGTGGGTGTAAATGTGAAAGAGTTCTGAGTCTAGAGGATATGCCTTGGAATGGAATTGCTGGGTCTATGTGCATTTTCAACATTTCTGAGTGTGGTGCTGTTTTGTTTTCTAAAGTACTTGTACTTAGTTATATTTCTACCTGCTGCTTATATTTGTTGCTCCAGATATTTTCCCTACTGCTACTTTAAGATGAACACTTTTTTTTGCTTTATATTTTCAAATTTGTGTGTGTGTGTATATATATATATTTTTTATATTATATATATAAAATTTATTTATTTTTGGCTAGTCTGGGTTTTCACTGCCACTGCAGCCTCTTCTTTCATTCCAGGGAGTAGAGGCTACTCTGTAGTTGAGGTGACCAGGTTTCTTGTTGTGGTGACTTCTCTTGTTAGGCTCTAGGATACACAGGCTTCAATAGTTGAGGCACTTGTGCCTCCAAGGCTCTAGAGCACAGGCTCAATATTTGTGGCTCAGGCTCAATATTTGTGGCTCAGGGACTTAGATGCTCTGCAGCATGTGGGATCTTCCTGGATCAGGGATTGAACCTGTGTCTCCTGCATTGGCAGGCGAACTCCTTACCACTGAGCTACCAGGGAAGCTCCCCTGCTTTTTTTTTTTTTTTTTTTTGCTTTTTAAGTGTTTATTTGTTAATTTGACTGTGCTCAGTCTTAGTTGTGGCACATGGTATCTTTGATCTTTGTTGCAGCATGTGGGATCTTTAGTTGCGGGGTCTGCATATCCAGTTTTCAACATTGAAAGATTTACTCAAGATTTGAGTAAATTTCCCCTTCTTCTCTGCTGTCATCTATGCTAGTTTTTTGAACAAGGAGGAGCACTGTGTAGGATGCAGGGATTCCCAGCATGAGCTTTGGTCCCACACTCAACTGGCTTCATGATGCTGGGATGTTCTCTACTGTGAAGAACAGATAGTCATCCTTACGTCATGGTGCGAAGATGTCTTACAGAGTTTCTAGTCACATCAGAGCACAGTGAGTATGCTTCCTGTCTAACTCAGCTCCATTACTAATCCAGGGGCATTTTGAACATGGTTCTTTGGTCTGCATTGTGATGAACCACCCAGAGACAAATAAGCCTCAGGACAAACAAAGCATTTGTCTGTGTAGCCTCAGGGCAGCCTGTAGCCAAGCTACTCTGGCTGATTCTAATGTGTACATCACCATGGTGCATCTACTTTGAGTCCTTTCGGGTAGTTTCTTTTCTTTCTCGTAGGAGAGCCCCTTGAATTCTCTTGTAGGAATTGTGGCTACTTTGGGGGCTAATTTGTTTGAATCATTTGGACTATAGGCTTGCCACAGAGTTGGGTCATGGAAGCAGTGGTATAAATTGCAGTTTATTGAACACAAACTGCCTACCATGTGCTGGACCTATTTTAAAGATTTTATTAATTCACATCATCCTCATAACAACTCTGTGAGGTACTTATTAAAGGGAACTGAAACCCAGAGAGGTTAATTACCATGCCCAGTGACAGAGCTGGTGGGTGTGAAAGCCAGGATACAGCTGGATATATCGGGATTACCTCAAACTAGTAAAATAGGGAAGAGGGAAGTGTTTTTCCTATATGTTACATGACCGTTGTGTGCCCCAAACTTTGTGTGTTAATGTAGCATAGACACCAAAGTTAAGACAGTTGTCACTTTAAAACCAACCCCACCCCCATTCTCAATCCCAGCCCTGTTTCCTTCCAGTATGTAAATTAGCAGATTTTAAAAATTATTGCCAGCTGAACGTCACCCTTTTTTTTAATAATGTCTTCTGAGGTCTCAGAGACTTCTTGCCAGTCCTCAAAACTGTAAATTTTTTTTCAGGAAATATAGTCACTAAACATGTCTGACCTTACTCTGCCATAACCTGCATTTTCTGTTTTTCCTGTTAGTAGTAATAACAATAAAAACAAACAGAAAACCCAAACCAGTATAAACAAGAGAAAATATTTATGGATCCATAAACACCTTTGCACTGTGTCTAGATTATTGGCCGTGTCTTACACAAGTTGGTTATAAGCTCTTTTGAAAAAAAATATTTTAGTAAAAATTTCCATTTTTTCCTGTTTTGCTCATTTTGCTCTTATATCCTTAGCATTTAGGCATATTTATTGATTTTTGCTTTCTCATACTTATAACCCCTCACATTGGTTTCACTCAACTCTCAGGGACAGCTTTAAAAATGAACTCCTGAATAAAAGTGATTACTTCCTTGGGGATTGTTATAGTAAGGCATGAGCTTTACAGAGAACTCAGGGGATTAGCTTATTTTTGAAATGCAAAAACACTGTTTTTGCGTTTCTAGAAGTCCAACTCTCGGGCTTCCCTTGTGGTTCAGTGGGTAAGGAAATGCCTTGAAGTGCAAGGGGTGCCGGTTTAATCCCTGGCCTGGGAAGATCCCACGTGCCTCGGAGCGGTTGGACCGATGTGTCCAATCACCGAGCCGGAGCTCTGGAGCGCATGCGCCCAGAGCCGGTGCTCTGCGACAACAGTGGCCACCGCGATGGGAGGCACACGGGCCAAAGAACAAAGATGGATGAAAATAGAGAAATGAAAGACCAATAGAAGTGCCCCCCCCCCCAAAAAAAATCAGAAAAATAGAGAAGCCCAACTCTCAAAGAGTTGAACATGACTGAGCAACTAAGCATACACACACACACAGATTTTAAGGAATCAGCTAAAGTGATTGTGTCTGCGTGCACAGCCATTCAGTCATGTCCGACTCTTTGTGACCATTTGGACTGTAGCCCACCAGGATCCTCTATTCATGGATTTTCCAGGCAAGAATACCAAAGTGGGTTGCCATTTCCTTCTTCAAGGGATCTCCTCACCCCAGGGGTTGAATCTGGGTCTCTTGCATTGCACGTGAATTCTTTACTGACTGAGCCATGGTATATATATATACATCCTATTGAGGTTTTTTTTTTTTTTCTTTTCTTTTCTGGAGAACCTGGCTAATACAGCAGCTATTTACATCTTTATCACTTTGGTGTTTTAAAAACTCATGTGGCACTAAATCTGTTGTTCTCCTTTGGTTATCTATTCCCTCCCGGCTCCCACCATCCACGGGAAGAAATTTATCATGTTTAAGAGTTTCAGAATAGAGTGGCCCTTGAAGGAAGGAGTGCACTTTGGGAGATATTCTGAGTGGCAGCCATCAAGAGCTGTCAGGTACGTCTGCATTTATATGGTTTCCAGCCATGTTTCCTCAGCATACTGTGGGTCTGTGACTCTCCTCAGAGGAATTTGGTATTCAGAAGTCAATAAACAAATTATATTGATCTGTAATGTGGGGCTGTCACTGTGACTGATGGAATACTAGCTCTTTCAGAACCGTGTATGAAGGAAAAACAAGACTTTAAATGCCCATGCAAATGACAAGCGATGCTGTAAGAATTCAGGGCAGGATGTTCCTCTTGGTGGAGGTGCCACTGCAGACATTTTTATCTTGGAAAGATCCTCACTTTGCATATTGTGACATACAACAGTCTTTTGTTGAGTAGATTCTGGATTTATCAGTTGTATAAATATTCTATGGTGTTTGTATGCCTCACAAAGAAAGGAAGAACTTATATTTTCTTTCATGATTTAATTCAGTTGATAGCCTTTGACAACATCACTCAGGCGTGTGAGGAAGATATTATAATCCCTCTTACAGTATGAGGAGAGGAGCCTCTTGAGATGAAGTGACTTGGTCAAGGTCATAGAAAATTAAGACTCATTTTTTCTAATTCATACAATAGTTGCTCAAGTTATTTTAGGGACCAGATTTCCATAGACATTGTCCAGTACATGATTGAGTCTGTACTGTGTACTTAGGCAATATTTACTTTATCTCAATGTTAATTTATTTGTGGCACAAAGAATATCTTATTTAAAAAAAATAATTCTTTTTATGACTTCATTTGGGAAGGTATTAAATGCAAAGAGATCTGTTATTGAATGACCTTATAAGAAATATGAGTTTATTATTGATAGATTCTCCTTTTGAAATAACTAGAACATTATAAAATTTGTTAGATATTTTCATTGTTTTCTGCCCCATTCTCCTCATCCAGTACCTGACTGGATATTGTCTTTGGATGTAGAGCTTCCAGATGTGATTTATTCAAGTATTGATAGATATTTTGACAAGGGATGTCTCAGTCATCACTTTGTCCATGACCATAGTGTGAAAGCAATCTTTATGTTTTTTTCCCAAGTTTCTTCCAGAGCAAAACTGTGGTTTGTGTGTGTTTAACTGACATTGTTAAGTAAAAGTGACTAAATTTATGATCTGCTTTTCCACATAGTTTGGATTTGTAGCTTTGTCGTTATAGGGATGTCACTAGTGATCAACTTCTAGTGTATCTGAGAAAGCCCTTTGACAGACATAGGCATAAAATTTGTATTCTGTAAATCATGCTTCCTTGAAAATATAAAACTATAAAAAATGTACTAAAATTGATGTATACTTTTTTCCCATACAAATTGGACATTTCTCCTCTAATTATTACATAAAATAGCAAATGATACATTTATTAAGTTAGGTTATAGCCTGGCACAAAAGAATACAAAATTTTTTAAAGCAGGAAATGAGAAGTCCCATGTTTGCCTGTATTTCGTGGCCAAAGAGAATTTATTTATTTATTTTAAGAAGTTGGAAATTCACAGTGTTTTTGGTGTCTTCTGAGTTTGTGAGGACCAATGTTAATAGAATTTGGGGATGAGTTTTCAGTTTTCAGCAGTTAGTGCTTCAAGACTGGGATTTGACACCTAAAAGAATGTAACCATATTTCTTTAAATGTGTAAATTAGATGTTCCAGTGAATTATGATTTGTTCAATACTTGAGGGGTCAGACAATGTCTGAGTGGATATTTTTGGATTCTATTAGTTTACTGTAGTATTGCCTACCATTCAGAAACCATAAAACAGGTGAGTGACTTTAAACAAGTGGTCCAGAGCAAAAGCAATAATTTTAAAGAATTTTAAAGACACAGTTTTAATTTTAACAATTTATGGACGCCTTTAAACATCCAGATATGTTGGAAGAGAAAAGTTTAATTTCCATTTTGGCAAAGTAGTCTATAATTAACATTCTTCTGAGAATGTCTATGTTGGATCAGATATACCTTTTTATTTCTACCAGTTTCCAGTGAGCTGTTCACTGTATCATTCTTTCAGTTAATCAGTCTTCCAGTCACTCATCTTTCCATTCAATAGTTTCTGCAAGTTCCTCTCCTCCCCACAGGAAGCATGTGGGCAGTTAGAGGTAATGGGATGTACACATATACCAATACAGTGGGTTGTCATGAGTGAGTTACCCATGTGCTGCTTTTAGTAGGCAACGGGTAGATCAGAGAAGGGTTTATGGAAAGGGGGGTCTGAACAGGGCCTGAAAGGATGGATCAGTGTTGGCTCTCCAGCCAGTAGGCAGAGCATGTTCAAAGCCAATCAATTGCAAATGCTGAAATCTCAGTGCTGAGCAAAGGATCTGTGAACACTTACGTGAATTTATTTTTTAATCTTTTAAACTCTCCTTTCCCATCTACGTACTTGGGCTAAAGTGCTGTGTAAATGAGCATTTCTCAGGATACATCTTGAGGAACACCAGCTGTGTGAGATGTTCCTGGCCAAAGTGGGCCAAATCTTAGCAGTCCTGTAGTAAAGATTCTGTTTAACTTTCTCAATTCAAATATATTTGATGAGAGTACCATCCCTCCTTTATTTTGAACAACAACTTTTTAACATCCCATGGGATCTTTTCCATGGAACATTACTCATGGAACATTGATCAGCAATATTATCCAATCTCAGCTTTCTTATATTTCATACCTTGTTTTAAAACAGTTTGGTAGAAAGGGGCTTCATGTAGTGGTGCTCACACTGTGAATATAGACTGGCAGATCAGGTGTGTATAACATGCTTTACAATTCTCTCCTCCAGCCTTGAACTTTTAATAACTATTTCTATTTATGATATCTGATAGGTGATAATATAACATATACATATATGTATGATTGCATAGTCTGATGCATCTATGTTGAATAGATATAGCAGTGCTGTTATTCAATACCTAATCATTACTTGTTGAAAGGATGAAGGTTTGAGAGATGAGACCTCAGTGCTCTGAGGAGTGACACTTACAACATTTGCAGCCCTCTCAGCAGAAAAGGCAACGATACTAAAATATTCCCAGCTAGAATTCTTTTTGAGAAAATGGAAATTTAGTTTATCAATAAATTCATAAGATAATTCCTTTAATCATGTATGTGGGTCTGTACGGACAGATATGAGTCACATGTGTGTTATTTTGTTATAGATAAAAGGAAATTTTGAAGAATGATATCTAGCAGTCGTTCCTCCTAAATGGGAAAGTTAAGTCTCCACAGAAAGGAGCTAATTATCTTGTTCATTGTGCATAGAAAGTACACTTGGAGATCTTGGATTTTTATGATTGCAGGCTTTCAAAATTCTGACAACGCTGCTTCTAAATTAGTCAATGTCAAGTGCTGTCTTTCTGTAGATTGACTACTGGTTGGTGTTGCTTCATTATACTGAAAGAAGAAAAGCATCCAAAATGTTTCCACCATCTCTTGATGGGAATCATGGGATGGAAGGCTGATAGTGTATCGTGAGGAGAGGGCATTGCTGAGCTGTAATATCAGGTCCTTTCTAAGATACAAGTTTTACTGCATTTGGGAGGGAAAACCACTATCAGATTTAGATCTTTAGTATAAGTGGTTATAGGAAGATATTGGTGAAAATGCCTTCCTTTCTTGTTTGTTTACAGAGGAATCTCTCTCCTTCCCCTGCCCCTTCATTTTCTGGGAAGTGTCGTTTTTGAGCCAGAAAGGCAAAGTCTTCCTCTGAGAACTTAATTAAATGCTTCAGTGGAGTGAACTACTTTTACTTTTCACGTGGTTTAATTTTCTACGTAAAAGCAAAACCTGTCTGTGAAAGCCATTTGTTTTTGTTAATCAAAATTAATGTATAATGCTTATCATGTGGAAAAGAAAATTATAGAGTTTAGAGCTTATGGTCTGCTGTGTTCTGGAAAATGTGTAACAACTGGCTCTCTGGGAACAAAAAGTCAGATTTGCAGTTTGCCATTTTCTGTGGTGAAAAGATTCTCACCATGGTTAATTTCAAGCCATTGACCAGACATCACAGAACATGGACTTGGGAAGAGATATGCAGTAGTATATATTATACAGTGCTTTCCTTTACAACTCAGTGCATGTAAGTCAGGCTGATAGCATAGATAATAATATGCAGTGTGGTAAAATAACTAAGAAGTGATGAGATTTGAGTATTCTGTTTATATAATTTAATTTAAAATGGCTGTATTTTGCAGGTTGCCCACCACATTCCTGAAAATTTAATGATTTGCTCTCATAAGCTAGCACAAGTTGGTGATAGTAAACAGACCACTGGTGGGGCAGACCTATGTTAGGTTTGTGTCTGACACTTACCAGCTTACCTCATAGTGTTGATGAGAGTACTTACCTCATAGGGTTGGTGGAATGATTAAATGAGACACTGAACAGAAGTTAACATAACAGTTATTTTATGTTATTGGTATTTTGTATATGTGTTATATACTTTATTCTTATATAAGCTAGAGAAAACACAATGTTATTAAGATAATCTTAAGGAAGAGAAAATACAATCACAGGACAGTAGTGTGTTTATTGATGGAGTAAGTTTATATCATCTGTTCACAGGATGAATCATCTATCAATACCAATGCCAATATTATATGATGTAAAAACACTAGATGCTGTATGTGTTACATCACTGGACATCAAAAGTGAAAAGATTTTGTGAAAAGGAAATGTTTATTTACAGCATTGCTTCACAGTCACTTAGTGTCATTGATAGGATTGCTCACAGTAGCCTAGTCTATACAGTAATGAATGAACCATTATAAAATCTTTATGGCAGACATTGTTGCAGTCATATCCATAACACAGTATTGGAAACATCACTACCTTAAAAAAATAACTCATTTGTGATGATAAACAGTTTCTCCACTTATGGGAGAGAGGCACACTATATGATACTGTAATTCTGCAAAATGATAAAACAGTAGAAAAATAACATTAATTTTATATTAATTATCATTCACTTTATGCCTATCTGAGAATAAACTAGTATCTACATATATTTGTGCATTCATGATGCACCTAACTTCTAATGTTTTTTTGGTATTACCAGGCTATGCAGTTAATCTAAGATTTTTCAAGTTGTTGCAAATTTCCAAACATTTTCCAATATATTTATTGAAAAAATATGTGTATCAGTCAACCTGTGCAGTTCAGACTTGTGTTGTTCAGGGTCAACTAAATGATCTTATGTACAGGCTGAAGGTTGGTAATAAGGAGGGCAATTAGTATAACTTTTTAACACTTTATTTTTTGTTGTCAGTTAAAGCAATTTCTATTTCAAATAAAAAATTCTCCTTTTTCTTGCTGAATTTGCCCTCATTTATATTGGAAAGGATAACATTGTCTTTATTCTATCTGTACAATGCTATTATGATATTGATGCCAAAGTATCTTTGTAAGCTTTTGATACAGGAAGCATCTGTAGCTTTAGAATGAAGCTGGCAAGTTATTCAGAGTCCAGGAAAGACAAGTGAACAGAGAGACTTGCAGTAGGGCCTCTGGGGTGTGAGGTAAGAGAAAAATCAGTTATTTTAAAATTAAATTCTCAATTAGATAATTAAAGTCTATATCATTTAATATTAACCATAGAAGTATTTTCAAATAATAAGCACCATCATATTAAGGTGAACATCATTAATTTGGAATTTGAAAATTCAGATGAAAAGTCGTAAAAGCTTTTTTTTTCTTAGTAAAACATTCAAATTATTTTCCTTGTCTGAACTTTCTGGATTTTATGAAATCTAGAATTTTTTTTTTTTTTTTTTTTTTTAGCAGAAACTAGTCTAAAACCAAAATTCTTGGACTTTCCTGGTAGTCCAGTGGTTTAGACTCTACAGTTCCAATGCAAAGGCTACAAGTTTGAACCCTGGTCATGGAACTAAGATCCCACATGCCATGTGGCATGGCCCCAAAAATCAAAGAAACAAAAAATCTCAGAATTATTTAAAGTGTAACATTTACTTCAGTCTAGTAAATAGTTTCGTTGATTAGAATGTTTAAGATTTAAAATGACAAAACTTCACTAACAGTAGTTTGAACCAATAATTCTCAATATTTTTGGCCTAGAATCTCTTTAAACTTTTCAAAATTATTGAGGAAAAGTTTTATGCTTATTGATTGACTACACTAAAGCCTTTTACTGTGTGGATCACGACAAACTGTGGAAAATTCTGAAAGAGATGGGAATACCAGACCACCTAACCTGCCTCCTGTGAAACCTGTATTGCAGGACAAGAAGAAACAGTCAGAAATGGACATGGAACAATGGACTGGTTCCAAATTGGGAGAGGAGTATGGCAAGGCTATATATTGTCACCCTGCTTAATTAACTTATATGCACAGTACATTTTTGTTGTCAGTTAAAGCAATTTCTATTTCAAATAAAAAATTCTCCTTTTTCTTGCTGAATTTGCCCTCATTTATATTGGAAAGGATAACATTGTCTTTATTCTATCTGTACAATGCTATTATGATATTGATGCCAAAGTATCTTTGTAAGCTTTTGATACAGGAAGCATCTGTAGCTTTAGAATGAAGCTGGCAAGTTATTCAGAGTCCAGGAAAGACAAGTGAACAGAGAGACTTGCAGTAGGGCCTCTGGGGTGTGAGGTAAGAGAAAAATCAGTTATTTTAAAATTAAATTCTCAATTAGATAATTAAAGTCTATATCATTTAATATTAACCATAGAAGTATTTTCAAATAATAAGCACCATCATATTAAGGTGAACATCATTAATTTGGAATTTGAAAATTCAGATGAAAAGTCGTAAAAGCTTTTTTTTTCTTAGTAAAACATTCAAATTATTTTCCTTGTCTGAACTTTCTGGATTTTATGAAATCTAGAATTTTTTTTTTTTTTTTTTTTTTTAGCAGAAACTAGTCTAAAACCAAAATTCTTGGACTTTCCTGGTAGTCCAGTGGTTTAGACTCTACAGTTCCAATGCAAAGGCTACAAGTTTGAACCCTGGTCATGGAACTAAGATCCCACATGCCATGTGGCATGGCCCCAAAAATCAAAGAAACAAAAAATCTCAGAATTATTTAAAGTGTAACATTTACTTCAGTCTAGTAAATAGTTTCGTTGATTAGAATGTTTAAGATTTAAAATGACAAAACTTCACTAACAGTAGTTTGAACCAATAATTCTCAATATTTTTGGCCTAGAATCTCTTTAAACTTTTCAAAATTATTGAGGAAAAGTTTTATGCTTATTGATTGACTACACTAAAGCCTTTTACTGTGTGGATCACGACAAACTGTGGAAAATTCTGAAAGAGATGGGAATACCAGACCACCTAACCTGCCTCCTGTGAAACCTGTATTGCAGGACAAGAAGAAACAGTCAGAAATGGACATGGAACAATGGACTGGTTCCAAATTGGGAGAGGAGTATGGCAAGGCTATATATTGTCACCCTGCTTAATTAACTTATATGCACAGTACATCATGCAAAATGCCCAGATGGATGAAACACAAGCTGGAATCAAGATTGCTGGAAGAAATATCAATAACCTCAGGTATGTAGATGACACCACCCTTATGGCAGAAAATGAAGAGGAGCTAAAGAGCCTCTTGATAAAGGTGAAAGAGGAGACGGAAAAGGCTGGTCTAAAACTCAACATTCAAAAAACAAAGATCATGACATATGATCCCATCACTTCAAAGTAAATAGATGGGCAAACAATGGAAACAGTGATGAACTTTATTTTCATGGGCTCCAAAATCACTGTGGACGGTACGGCAGCCATGAAATTAAAAGACACTTGCTCCTTGAAAGAAAAGCTATGACTAAGCTAGACAGCATATTCAAAAGCAGAGACATCACTTTGCTGACAGAAGTCCATATAGTCAAAGCTTCTGGTTTTCTCAGTAGTCATGTATGGATGTGAGAGCTGGACCATAAAGAAGGCTAAGTGTTGAAGAATTGATTCTTCTGAACTGTGGTGTTGGAGAAGACTCTTGAGAGTCCCTTGAACTTCAAGGAGATCAAACCAGTCAATCTTAAAGGAAATCAACCCTGAATATTCACTGGAAGGACTGATGCTGAAGCTGAAACTCCAATACTTTGGCCACCTGATGCAAAGAGACAACTCATTGGAAAAGAGCCTGATGTTGGGAAAAATAGAAGGCAAAAAGAGAGGGGGATGATAGATGATGAGATGATTGGATGGCATAACTGAGTCAATGGACATAGGTTTGAACAGGTTCCAGGAGATGGTGAAGGACAGGAAAGCCTGGTGTGCTGCAGTCCATGGGGTTGCAAAGAATCAAACATGAATGAGCGATTGAACTGACTGAACTGATTTACCATTTTATCAATTAAAATGTTAATATTAACATCTATGCAATAATTATAATTAAGTTTTCTGTTCTTTGTTTATAGACTGGGCCTACAAAATTAAATTTTATTAAAACAGCATAGACAGGTTTTATAAATAATCTTCCTGGGAGAATATCTGTGGTTTGGTTCAGTATAAAGGAAATACAATTATTTTAAGTCCAAGTCCTGAACTAAAATGTACCCTAAATGTCACTTTAATTTCCTATAATGACTTAATTTCTCTTCAAGTCCTCATTCTGATGAAGTGATGAAAACCCAGTGTTAAATAAATGTAAGATTTCATCCCCTTTTCTCTGCAATTGTAGCTGAATTACTGGAGGGTTTCTGCCTTATGATCTGGTTCTCAAGCCCAGGCTCACACAGGTCACCCCTGACGTATCTCTTTTTCCCTCATTTACAGCCTTCTTGGTCCACCTGGCTCTGTGTCCTACCTGGAAGAACACACTGAGGCACTGTGGTCTCCAGCCGTCATAGGCCACTAGCTCACAGGACAGCCTGTGAGCCTTTCTGTCTGGACTTGTGGTCTCTGAGCCAGGCCAAGGGGCACAGTTCCCTCTCTATTCTCTTTATTCTCCTCCCCTCTTGATCTGAATGATGTTCTGCTTATTTATTTGTGGTGGGACTGGGTCTTCATTGCTGCTTGGTTTTTCGTCTAGTTGCAACAAGCAGGAGATGCTCTCTACTTGTGGTGCACGGGCTTCTCTTGTTGTGGAGTACAGGCTCTAGAGTACATGGGCTTCAGTAGTTTTGGCACTTGGCCTCAGTAGTTGTGGCCCTTGGGTTCCAGAGCATAGGCTCAGTAGTTGTGGTACAAGAGCTTAGTTGCTCCATACCTGGATCTTGGATTGAATCCATGTCTCTTGCTTTGGCAGGTAGATTCTTTACCACTGAGTCACCAGGGAAGCCCTGATGTTCTCTTAAGGGCACTTCCTCTATGATTTTTTTCCCTAAAGGGCCACCCAGCATAATCTTCTAATGGTCTCAGGCATAAGACAATATAAAAGCAGAGACTAGCTGGCCTTTTCTGCTTTCTTCCTGTCATCTCTCAGTGAGACTGTGAACCCTGGAATAAGTCAGAATGAGCAAGAGGTTGGGAAGATGGAAGGGGAAATACTGGAAGGAAAAAAAAATCAGTTGGCATTTCAGGAATCTTCTCTGGCCACATCATTCTTTGTCTTTAAACCCTGCCAGTCAACAGAGTATCCCACACTTTTGAGGTCAAATGGATCCTCAGATTTTTTTGTTCTTAGTTTTCTTTTAGTTTATTTTCTCTTGTTTGCTTTCATAAGTTGTGTATTTTTCAAACTGTGGATTTGACTCATTCCTGGGTCAGGACATTGATTTAGTGGGCTGAGCATTTAACAAAAAAGGGAATATACTAGAACAAAGTAAAAAATGTTAGAGATCATCAGTCAGGACCTGAGTCTGTATTGTTTGAACACTTCCGTCTTCTATACACCTGTGTTGTACCAGGTTGTTGGATAAGATGCATTGTTTACTATGAGTTCCAGTCAGAGTCTTTTAAAAAACACATTATCGGCCACTGCTGAATTTGGTATATCTTAAATTTTATTGTTATTGTGGCAAATTTCCTGTTTTAATATTTAAAAAACATAAAGTGCATAGGTTGCAAACTTGAGTTGGCTTCACTGATGTATTTTTGTCCTTGTAGATTGAGAGGATATATCAAAACTATTTACCTTCAAATTTCAAAGCCATACTTTTGCTTATGAAACTGATGATATTATATGTTAGTAGGCAAACTCCGCCCCCACCCCTGAGGCTTTCTGCAGATTTTATTTTTAGAAATTCTGAAATCTCACTAGGGTGTTTTAGTTTTTATTCTTGTTTTGTTAGGCACCTAGTTTTCCTTTAAAGCTGAAGATGTGAGTGGCTCTTTGTTCCCTTTTGCTGTTTCTGAGCCTCCTATTAGTTGGATTTGTATACAGATTTCTTAACTTTTCTCTCTTATATTGTCTGTCTCTATCTTTTTGCTCTTCATGTTAGGGTTTTTGTTGTTGTTGTTAATGTCCAGTTTACCTGGGCTTCCCTGGTGACTCTGGTGGTAAAGAATGCACAGCAATGTGGGAGACCTGGATTGTATCCTTGGGTTGGGAAAATTCCCTGGAAAAGAGACAGATACTCACTCCAGTATTCTTGAGATTCCCTAGTGGCTAAAATGGTAAATAATTTGCCTGAAATACAGGAGACCTGGGTTGAAAACATCCCCTGGAGAAGGGATAGGTTGCCTACTCCAGTGTTCTTGCCTGGAGAATTCTATGGTTCATCCATGGGGTTGCAAAGAGTTGGATTGAGCAAATTGACTTTCACTTACATTGAATATAACAAGTTTTTCCATTCATCACATTATCTCTTCTCTCCATTGGCTGTTCTATTTCAAAAACCATATAAAATTCACCTTTAAAGTTTTTAATAAGCTAAATTCACTCTTTTTTTTTTTGGAGCATGGGTCTATATGAAATTTTGATAGATGCACATAGTTGAGTAACCACTACAATCAAAATACAGAACACTTTTTAAAAAAATTTTGGCTCTTTTATTGGTTTTTTATTTATTTATTTTCATCCATCTTAATTCTTTGGCCTGTGTGGGCCTCCCATTGTAGTGGCCTCTCCTGTTGCAGAGCACCATTGGGTGCGTGCGCTCCAGGGTGCTGGGTCTTAATTGGGCACACTGGTCCAGCTGCTCTGCAGCACGTGGGACCTTCTGGGGTCAGGGACCTAACCAGTGCCCCTTGAACTGCAAGGTGGACTCTTTACCCACTGGACCATCAGGGAAGCCCCAGAATACTTTATCACTCCATATCTTCATTTATTTTTAGAAATTCTTTTTGCCATACTTTTGCTTATGAAACTGATGATATTATATGTTAGTAGGCAAACTCCGCCCCCACCCCTGAGGCTTTCTGCAGATTTTATTTTTAGAAATTCTGAAATCTCACTAGGGTGTTTTAGTTTTTATTCTTGTTTTGTTAGGCACCTAGTTTTCCTTTAAAGCTGAAGATGTGAGTGGCTCTTTGTTCCCTTTTGCTGTTTCTGAGCCTCCTATTAGTTGGATTTGTATACAGATTTCTTAACTTTTCTCTCTTATATTGTCTGTCTCTATCTTTTTGCTCTTCATGTTAGGGTTTTTGTTGTTGTTGTTAATGTCCAGTTTACCTGGGCTTCCCTGGTGACTCTGGTGGTAAAGAATGCACAGCAATGTGGGAGACCTGGATTGTATCCTTGGGTTGGGAAAATTCCCTGGAAAAGAGACAGATACTCACTCCAGTATTCTTGAGATTCCCTAGTGGCTAAAATGGTAAATAATTTGCCTGAAATACAGGAGACCTGGGTTGAAAACATCCCCTGGAGAAGGGATAGGTTGCCTACTCCAGTGTTCTTGCCTGGAGAATTCTATGGTTCATCCATGGGGTTGCAAAGAGTTGGATTGAGCAAATTGACTTTCACTTACATTGAATATAACAAGTTTTTCCATTCATCACATTATCTCTTCTCTCCATTGGCTGTTCTATTTCAAAAACCATATAAAATTCACCTTTAAAGTTTTTAATAAGCTAAATTCACTCTTTTTTTTTTTGGAGCATGGGTCTATATGAAATTTTGATAGATGCACATAGTTGAGTAACCACTACAATCAAAATACAGAACACTTTTTAAAAAAATTTTGGCTCTTTTATTGGTTTTTTATTTATTTATTTTCATCCATCTTAATTCTTTGGCCTGTGTGGGCCTCCCATTGTAGTGGCCTCTCCTGTTGCAGAGCACCATTGGGTGCGTGCGCTCCAGGGTGCTGGGTCTTAATTGGGCACACTGGTCCAGCTGCTCTGCAGCACGTGGGACCTTCTGGGGTCAGGGACCTAACCAGTGCCCCTTGAACTGCAAGGTGGACTCTTTACCCACTGGACCATCAGGGAAGCCCCAGAATACTTTTATCACTCCATACATTCTGTCCAGTTGCCCCTTTGTAGTCACCTCAGTCCCTCACCGACAATGTGAGTCACTAATTTCAACCAGTATATTTTCAGTCTTTGATTTTCTAGTAGCTTTTTGGGTTTTTTTTTTTGGCCACTTCTATTGGTCTTTCATTTATCTATTTTCATCCGTCTTTGTTCTTTGGCCAGCGTGGGCCTCCCATTGCAATGGGCTCTCTCACTGCAGAGCACGGGCTCTGGGCGCATGCACTCCAGAGCTCCTGCTAGGTAGTTGGACACATTGGTCCAGCCATTCTGTAGCACTTTGGATCTTCCCAGGCCAGGCATCAAACCAGCGCCCCTTGCACTGCAAGGCGGTGTCCTTACCCACTGGACTACCAGGGAAGCCCTGCTTTTTGGTATTTTTGACTTCTCTTTTTTCTTAGTAATTTGTTCTTTGTTGATATAACTCAACTATGTTGTAATGTTCAGTGTACTATGATATTATAGCCTCTTGAGTGATTTTTTTAAGTTTTCCTGCATGAGTTGTCTTTCCTCCAGGGCTAGCTGGGTTCTCGTCTGTGCACATATATGCTGTGCCCTTCATATTTACATCTTTGTTCTTCTCTTTCTTGTTGGGTTATCTTGTTGGGTTTGATGGTTGGCTGTCTATTTTTGTGATTGAACAGAAGACTGACGAGTGTAGGTATAGTTATAGTGTAGGTGCACCTCCACTGTAGTTGGGATGGTCTTCTTCCCCAGCAGGTCTTACCTACAGCATGAGTGCTGACAGCAGTGACGTGAGTGGCCAGGGGAGTCACCAGGCCAGCCTACCTGAGGTGACCAGATAGGACTAGCTAATATGGAGAACCCTCAGTTCTTGGAATAAACAAATAGAACAAAAATAAGCAAGCAAAAGCAAGGAGGGTTTTAGAATATTTTACTCACCAACCAGTGTCCACATCAAGGTTTGTTCTCCTCAGACCTCAAGACAGGATTAGTTGCACAAGCAATAACACTCAAATAGAACAAAAATAAGCAAGCTGCTCTGCAGCACGTGGGACCTTCTGGGGTCAGGGACCTAACCAGTGCCCCTTGAACTGCAAGGTGGACTCTTTACCCACTGGACCATCAGGGAAGCCCCAGAATACTTTTATCACTCCATACATTCTGTCCAGTTGCCCCTTTGTAGTCACCTCAGTCCCTCACCGACAATGTGAGTCACTAATTTCAACCAGTATATTTTCAGTCTTTGATTTTCTAGTAGCTTTTTGGGTTTTTTTTTTTGGCCACTTCTATTGGTCTTTCATTTATCTATTTTCATCCGTCTTTGTTCTTTGGCCAGCGTGGGCCTCCCATTGCAATGGGCTCTCTCACTGCAGAGCACGGGCTCTGGGCGCATGCACTCCAGAGCTCCTGCTAGGTAGTTGGACACATTGGTCCAGCCATTCTGTAGCACTTTGGATCTTCCCAGGCCAGGCATCAAACCAGCGCCCCTTGCACTGCAAGGCGGTGTCCTTACCCACTGGACTACCAGGGAAGCCCTGCTTTTTGGTATTTTTGACTTCTCTTTTTTCTTAGTAATTTGTTCTTTGTTGATATAACTCAACTATGTTGTAATGTTCAGTGTACTATGATATTATAGCCTCTTGAGTGATTTTTTTAAGTTTTCCTGCATGAGTTGTCTTTCCTCCAGGGCTAGCTGGGTTCTCGTCTGTGCACATATATGCTGTGCCCTTCATATTTACATCTTTGTTCTTCTCTTTCTTGTTGGGTTATCTTGTTGGGTTTGATGGTTGGCTGTCTATTTTTGTGATTGAACAGAAGACTGACGAGTGTAGGTATAGTTATAGTGTAGGTGCACCTCCACTGTAGTTGGGATGGTCTTCTTCCCCAGCAGGTCTTACCTACAGCATGAGTGCTGACAGCAGTGACGTGAGTGGCCAGGGGAGTCACCAGGCCAGCCTACCTGAGGTGACCAGATAGGACTAGCTAATATGGAGAACCCCTCAGTTCTTGGAATAAACAAATAGAACAAAAATAAGCAAGCAAAAGCAAGGAGGGTTTTAGAATATTTTACTCACCAACCAGTGTCCACATCAAGGTTTGTTCTCCTCAGACCTCAAGACAGGATTAGTTCACAAGCTAATCAATTGCTTTATATAGAGACAGGCTCAGATGTCTTCCTTGGGTGGTTATGTCTCCTGCCAGTGGACTATGTTCTGAATGGGGAGTAAATGGAGAAAGGGAAGAGTCAGCTGAGGAGTTGGCCAGTTTTTGAAATTGCCTGGTGATCCTGGAGACATTCCTAGAGCCCCCTTATAGCTAGTAGACAGTTTTGACTCTGTATCAACTAAGGTATCTTTATTTTATTTTATTTTTTGGTGGGGGGTGGGCGAGGGTGGATGGGGTGGGGAGGGAGGGGGGTGGGCGGGCCACTTCTATTGGTCTTTCATTTATCTATTTTCATCCATCTTTGTTCTTTTGGCCCGTGTGGGCCTCCCATTGCAGTGGCCTCTGTTGTGGCAGAGCACTGGTTCTGGGCGCATGCGCTCCAGAGCTCCGGCTCGGTAATTGGACACATTGGTCCAGCCGCTCCACGGCACATGGGATCGTCCCAGGCCAGTGATTAAACCGGCACCCCTTGCACTGCAAGGGGGTGTCTCACCACTGGACTACCAGGGGAAACCCTAAGGTATCTTTAATCTTCTCTACAGTCAGTGCTTGTAAATAAACTAAAATCCTCTGTTTCTGTATGTATAGGTATTTATTATATTTGTATTTAGGTACATTTAAAAAGTATTTCCATTGGACTTTGTGTGAGAGGTGCTTGGTTTGCCACTTGAGTCAAGCATATGAAAGGTAGTAACTGTACTTTTAAAATATAGCACTTCATCTAAACTTTAACAAAGTCCCCCATTTCTTCCTGTACCATTAACCTGTGATGGAAAAAGATTAATGCCACTTATCTTCCTCTTCATCCAAGGCACTGAACACAGCAGCAATGTAATGACTTACTGGGTTTTTCTTTAATTATATAATTAATAACCATAAAGTACACTTAAAGAAGAGTTGATCTGTTTTGTGGTTAGACTCTGCCTGAAGTACCCAGGAAAAAAATGTGACTTGCACAAAAAGGGGATAGGCAAGGACACTATTTCTTTAACACACACTGGTATCTTTTTTTTTTAGACATCCACATCAAGTTTCCAGTCAAGACAGGATTAGTTCACAAGCTAATCAATTGCTTTATATAGAGACAGGCTCAGATGTCTTCCTTGGGTGGTTATGTCTCCTGCCAGTGGACTATGTTCTGAATGGGGAGTAAATGGAGAAAGGGAAGAGTCAGCTGAGGAGTTGGCCAGTTTTTGAAATTGCCTGGTGATCCTGGAGACATTCCTAGAGCCCCCTTATAGCTAGTAGACAGTTTTGACTCTGTATCAACTAAGGTATCTTTATTTTATTTTATTTTTTGGTGGGGGGTGGGCGAGGGTGGATGGGGTGGGGAGGGAGGGGGGTGGGTGGGCCACTTCTATTGGTCTTTCATTTATCTATTTTCATCCATCTTTGTTCTTTTGGCCCGTGTGGGCCTCCCATTGCAGTGGCCTCTGTTGTGGCAGAGCACTGGTTCTGGGCGCATGCGCTCCAGAGCTCCGGCTCGGTAATTGGACACATTGGTCCAGCCGCTCCACGGCACATGGGATCGTCCCAGGCCAGTGATTAAACCGGCACCCCTTGCACTGCAAGGGGGTGTCCTTACCCACTGGACTACCAGGGAAGCCCTAAGGTATCTTTAATCTTCTCTACAGTCAGTGCTTGTAAATAAACTAAAATCCTCTGTTTCTGTATGTATAGGTATTTATTATATTTGTATTTAGGTACATTTAAAAAGTATTTCCATTGGACTTTGTGTGAGAGGTGCTTGGTTTGCCACTTGAGTCAAGCATATGAAAGGTAGTAACTGTACTTTTAAAATATAGCACTTCATCTAAACTTTAACAAAGTCCCCCATTTCTTCCTGTACCATTAACCTGTGATGGAAAAAGATTAATGCCACTTATCTTCCTCTTCATCCAAGGCACTGAACACAGCAGCAATGTAATGACTTACTGGGTTTTTCTTTAATTATATAATTAATAACCATAAAGTACACTTAAAGAAGAGTTGATCTGTTTTGTGGTTAGACTCTGCCTGAAGTACCCAGGAAAAAAATGTGACTTGCACAAAAAGGGGATAGGCAAGGACACTATTTCTTTAACACACACTGGTATAAAAGAAGCCAGTTTGGGTACAATTTCCTATTCTGAAAATGTATCAAATGAATTATTGTACATCATTTGGCACTGAAATTGAGGAATTGAAAAGTTCCTCTGCTCCATATGTCTCTGATTGCATAGTGGAGTGTGTGTGCATGCATGCGTGCTCAGTGGCTTCAGTCGTGTCCGACTCTTTGCTACCGTGTGGACCACAGCCCGCCGGGTCATCTGTCCATGGTAGGCTCCAGGCAGGAACACTGGGGTCGGTGGCCATGCTCTCCTCCAGGGAATCTTCCCAACCCGAGGGATGGAACTAGCATCTCCTGCATCTCTTTTAAGAGCAGGCGGGTTCTTTACCACCAGTGCCACCTAATAAGCCCTGTATAGTGGAGGCCAATGGTTAAATAGCTTCTAGATTCTTGATGCCACTTTCATTACTTGAAAAGTTAGGAGACAACTGATCTACAAACTGTGAAATAAGTCTGTGGAGGCAAGGAGATGTGGTCCAGGATGCTTGGTGGTGGTGGCATGCAGTGTTGAGAAGAGTGCTTGGTCTTTTCTGGACCCTTCAGGAAGAGTTGTATGGATTAGTGAAGTCTGCCCTGAGCCTTGGGGGTAACACACAGGTGATATCTAGACCAATATACCAGTGGTGGTGGCTCTTCTTCTTAGTTTCCCACAGTTTATTTCATTTGCTTTTTGGCCGTACATTTTTCTGTGAGACTATAACATTTTTACCAGAAAAATCAAAGCTGGATATAATATCACATTTTTAGGTCTGCCTAGGTCTTTCTAAGAAATAGAAATATTTTATGCTTTTCCACCTTCTTTAGGCTTTAAATAACTGTTTTTATGGGTACAGAGCATTACCATAGGAATTATATTTATTATTATTTTTAGTGAAGGAAGACAATATGATCTTTCTTGTGTTTCTAATGTTCTAATGTAGGGAATCAGCTATGTGTATACATGTATCTTCTCCCTCTTGAGCCTTCCTCCCACCCCTACCCTCCATCCCATCCCACTAGGTCGTCACAGAGCACCAAGCGGAGCTGCCTGTGCTAGAAAGCAGCTTCCCACTAGCTGTCTATTTTGCACATGATGATGTGTATCTGTCAGTTGTAATCTCCCAATTTGTCCCACCCTGTCCTTCCCCCTCTGGTGTTTTTAATATCTTTCAGACTGTGGTAATGCCTCAGATACTTGAGTCCCAGAACTGCCTGTGTTCCTCTTGACTCTGGTCACCAGTGCCCCTGTTTGTACATTCTCATGGTCAGTATTCTCACAGTCAACAACATAAGGCACAGACTCTCCTCCAGCAGCTTGTATTTTTCTTAACATCTGAGGGTGTGTGCATGTGTGTGTGTGTGTGTGTGTGGTGTGTATGATAGCCTGTATTAATTTCTCATCTTTTACACAGTAACTTAAAATCTAGGTGACATATTCCTATAGCTGATAAGCATTTCATAGTGTGGTCGGTTTACCATGTAATCCCTTTGATCCTGCTCTCTTTTGTAAACACATGATGGAGGTTACAATGGAGTCCCACTGAGGAAGTAAATCAGAGGGTGGCAGGTTTTTGACCCTTCCAGCCAGAAAGAGAATTTGATAAATTGTTAGGTTATTGACTGCCCTTTAGAGAGCCAGGGTTTGCTTTCTCTACTTCCTTTCAGCTGGGCTTGTATTTCATGTACAGGAGGCCTACATTATCATAATCCATTTTTCGCTTTTATGTGATCTACCAGCAGCTCTCATAAGCCTCCTTTCTGAAGAGCATTCCCCATTTATTTGCTTTAATTCATCTTCATTTTTTTGAAATCATAAAAATTGATGTTTTGCAACCAGCGGCCTTATTTGTGAGTTGTTTATGGAGGTACTACAGAGAAGAAGATTAGTGGTGGAATTAAGAACAAGGTGATGGCTGTGGAGAGAAATCCATGAATAGACCTCACGTCAGTGACATAGGAAGAGAGTGAAAGAAGCATGCTAAACTTGAATATGTCTTTAGCTGATGTTAAGTAGCATTCATCATACACAGATTTTTTACTTAAGGGTTTTTTTTAGGTAGAAAATGCCCAGATTGATCCCAACATATAAAAATGGTTATTACATTAAAATACCTCTACCCATTGTTATGGGTAATATATGTTAATTTCTCTGGCAGCACTCAATCTGGAATATTAGTAAAAATAATATAGAATTGTCTTTACTCATGTTATGATCATCTAAGTCTTAAAACATTTCTTGGGCTTCCCTGGTGGTCCAGTGGGTAAAGAGTTCATCTTACAATGCAGGGGGCACTGGTTCAATCCCTGACCTTGTTTGTTCGCACATGAAGCCAGACTGATGTGTCCAGTTAAGAGCCAGTGCTCTGGAGCGCATGAGCCCAGAGCTGGTGATCTGCAATGAGAGAGGCCACTGCAATGGGAGGCCCACACATGCCAAAGAATTAAGATGGATGAAAACAAATAAATAAATAATATAAAAAGAACATTTCTTAACATATTATTGACTGGAGACATATTATGTCCACAGGTGTTAGTTTCTACAAAATCCCCTGGTCGGTAATGTGCTAATTTATACAATTTTTCACATATGAAAAGATAATCAAAATAGAATTTTTTGCAAATGATTAATAGTTATGTTGCTTTTAAAAAATTTTTTTATATGCACCATGCTCTCTTTTGTAAACACATGATGGAGGTTACAATGGAGTCCCACTGAGGAAGTAAATCAGAGGGTGGCAGGTTTTTGACCCTTCCAGCCAGAAAGAGAATTTGATAAATTGTTAGGTTATTGACTGCCCTTTAGAGAGCCAGGGTTTGCTTTCTCTACTTCCTTTCAGCTGGGCTTGTATTTCATGTACAGGAGGCCTACATTATCATAATCCATTTTTCGCTTTTATGTGATCTACCAGCAGCTCTCATAAGCCTCCTTTCTGAAGAGCATTCCCCATTTATTTGCTTTAATTCATCTTCATTTTTTTGAAATCATAAAAATTGATGTTTTGCAACCAGCGGCCTTATTTGTGAGTTGTTTATGGAGGTACTACAGAGAAGAAGATTAGTGGTGGAATTAAGAACAAGGTGATGGCTGTGGAGAGAAATCCATGAATAGACCTCACGTCAGTGACATAGGAAGAGAGTGAAAGAAGCATGCTAAACTTGAATATGTCTTTAGCTGATGTTAAGTAGCATTCATCATACACAGATTTTTTACTTAAGGGTTTTTTTTAGGTAGAAAATGCCCAGATTGATCCCAACATATAAAAATGGTTATTACATTAAAATACCTCTACCCATTGTTATGGGTAATATATGTTAATTTCTCTGGCAGCACTCAATCTGGAATATTAGTAAAAATAATATAGAATTGTCTTTACTCATGTTATGATCATCTAAGTCTTAAAACATTTCTTGGGCTTCCCTGGTGGTCCAGTGGGTAAAGAGTTCATCTTACAATGCAGGGGGCACTGGTTCAATCCCTGACCTGGGTTGATCCCACATGAAGCCAGACCGGTGTGTCCAGTTAAGAGCCAGTGCTCTGGAGTGCATGCGCCGAAAGCTGGTGCTCTGCAATGAGAGAGGCCACTGCAATGGGAGGCCCACACAGGCCAAAGAATAAAGATGGATGAAAATAAATAAATAAATAATATAAAAAGAACATTTCTTAACATATTATTGACTGGAGACATATTATGTCCACAGGTGTTAGTTTCTACAAAATCCCCTGGTCGGTAATGTGCTAATTTATACAATTTTTCACATATGAAAAGATAATCAAAATAGAATTTTTTTGCAAATGATTAATAGTTATGGAATTTCAAAGAACTTTTATTCAAGGAAAGACACCTCTAGGTCTTCTCCTTTTATGTAGTATGCCACTTTCCATGATAACTCTTTAACAAACAAAATCCCATAAGGCTTTAAGATATTCTTTTGGAGAAAGAAATATAAATGGAGATGTGAGACCCTATATGCTTCACCCTTGAAGAACCAAGCCCAGAGGACTTCCCTGGGGGTCCAGTGGTTAAGACTCCAAGCTCTCACAGCAGAGGGGGCTAGTTCAATCCCTGGTCAGGGAGCTGAGATCCTGCATGGTAAGTGGAATGGCCAAAGAACCACTCCCATACCCAGGGAGCGGTTTTGGGTGTTCATGGTCTCTGACATTGGAGCTCCAGGTGGGAAAGAAGTAGGAGAAACTCCTTGATATGTGTGGCAAAGCATGCTCAGACAGTGGAAGCATTTATTCAAGAAGGCCCTTGGCAATTTAGAGCTGGCTTCAGTTCAGATTTTTTAGGCAGTAGAGGAGGTCTTCCTTAAACAAATCTGTTAACATTTCAGTTTGGAGGGAACACAGCACAATCTAGATGTAAATGCACCAGTTCGTATCTTTGTGTAAGCAGCTGCATCTTATCATCCCTGAGACCCCATCCCTTCATGCGTAGGTCTGGTGTGATCCAGTCTTCAAAGCTGTGCCTGACTCATGTGTCCTCATACTGAGTTTGTCTCTGTTGCTCCTTTGCTATTAGAAACCTCTGAGCAGAACACATGGCTCCTGGGGCCCGCCTGCTTGATGCCTTTTCTTCCTAGAGGTCATTGTGGTGGTAGCGGTTGTTCCTCATGTTTAATGTGGGATGGCAGATCCCAAGATGGCTTAGAGTCTTTCTCTCTTTCTTTCTCCCTCTCCCTTCTCACCCTGTCTCTGTCCCCACCCCAGTTTTCATGCTGTTTCCTTTTCTCACTACATCTGGGCTCCAAGGCAGGCATTCCCAGGGAAGCTGTATCTGATAGGGCAGGATCCACATATGAAAAGTTAATGTTACAACTGAGACAGTTTTCCTTGCTTTTTCTAATTCTGCTGCCATTCCATATGGTACATGTGGGCATCCTGCTTTTTCTTTTTTTTTTTTTTTTTCCTTTTTTTTTTAATTAATTAATTTATTTATTTATTTTTGTACATGTATGTTCCCAGATCAATCAGATGCATATCCCTTGACCCTCCCCCCACCCAGGTCCCCCCATCCCTCCAGACCATTGCTCCAAGTGGTTGTAGCTGCTTTTTCTTAAACTCTGTTGGTGGCAGACTGGTGGTTCTGGGTTCACACGGGTGAATCCTGCCAGTGGTTCATGGCTGGTCCAGCTCTGAGACCCCTTTTGATTGGTGGGTGCCCATGATGTACTGGTTGTTAGACAGGCTGAATACCACCCCTCCATGGAAACTTTGATAGTGTCCCATATTTTGTATTTCACGTATTTGATATAGTTACTTATTTTGTGTCTGCCTGCTGGATCTAGAAATAAGTGGGAGGGGGTGTAGAAATCTCTCACCATATTGCCGAATATGCCAGTTTTCCCTGTCATTAATTTTACATGCACCTGCACACGATTTCTCCCTTTTCCTCTCTATTTATCTATCTATCTACACGTATTTTTAAAACTTTACATTTAAGATGATACTTTTTTGGTGAGCTGAGTCTGAATCACTATGTGGTACCTCTATTCTTAATAATGCCTTTATTTTAAACGTGTATTATGTCTCATTTTAAAATTGTTGTTTTATAGTGGAGTTTACAAATATGGCTGTATATTGATTGTTTTGCCAGCATATGTAACTCATTTACTGTTTTGTGATTGAATTGTTTCTTCCAACTGTTAAATTTCTGTTTGTCTCATTTATTCTATGCTGTTTTTTTCCTTCTATTCTCTTTGCATTTTTAATTATATTGAGTTCTAGTTTTGACACTTTTAAAATCTTGTTTTTCTTTTATAGGATTTGAATTTATGTGCTATATGTTTCTACTCTCTGTGGTTACCCTTAGTATTTTATCACATTTATTTAAACAAACTATGTCTTCCCCACCCCATTTTAGCTGTTTCCTTTTCTCACTACATCTGGGCTCCAGGCGCATTCCCAGGGAAGCTGTATCTGATAGGGCAGGATCCACATATGAAAAGTTAATGTTACAACTGAGACAGTTTTCCTTGCTTTTTCTAATTCTGCTGCCATTCCATATGGTACATGTGGGCATCCTGCTTTTTTTTTTTTTTTTTTTTTTTTCCTTTTTTTTTTTTAATTAATTAATTTATTTATTTATTTTTGTACATGTATGTTCCCAGATCAATCAGATGCATATCCCTTGACCCTCCCCCCACCCAGGTTCCCCCCCCCATCCCTCCAGACCATTGCTCCAAGTGGTTGTAGCTGCTTTTTCTTAAACTCTGTTGGTGGCAGACTGGTGGTTCTGGGTTCACACGGGTGAATCCTGCCAGTGGTTCATGGCTGGTCCAGCTCTGAGACCCCTTTTGATTGGTGGGTGCCCATGATGTACTGGTTGTTAGACAGGCTGAATACCACCCCTCCATGGAAACTTTGATAGTGTCCCATATTTTGTATTTCACGTATTTGATATAGTTACTTATTTTGTGTCTGCCTGCTGGATCTAGAAATAAGTGGGAGGGGGTGTAGAAATCTCTCACCATATTGCCGAATATGCCAGTTTTCCCTGTCATTAATTTTACATGCACCTGCACACGATTTCTCCCTTTTCCTCTCTATTTATCTATCTATCTACACGTATTTTTAAAACTTTACATTTAAGATGATACTTTTTTGGTGAGCTGAGTCTGAATCACTATGTGGTACCTCTATTCTTAATAATGCCTTTATTTTAAACGTGTATTATGTCTCATTTTAAAATTGTTGTTTTATAGTGGAGTTTACAAATATGGCTGTATATTGATTGTTTTGCCAGCATATGTAACTCATTTACTGTTTTGTGATTGAATTGTTTCTTCCAACTGTTAAATTTCTGTTTGTCTCATTTATTCTATGCTGTTTTTTTCCTTCTATTCTCTTTGCATTTTTAATTATATTGAGTTCTAGTTTTGACACTTTTAAAAATCTTGTTTTTCTCTTTTATAGGATTTGAATTTATGTGCTATATGTTTCTACTCTCTGTGGTTACCCTTAGTATTTTATCACATTTATTTAAACACAGTTTAAAATTCATTAATGTCTTAACCTTTCTCCTGAAGAACAGAAGGACCTTTGAATGCTTTATCTCATACTACCTTCTCATCCTTTGTCAGGTACTTTTAGTTTTGTCTTGTTTCATATAGTGTTGTGTGTATGTGGGTGTGTGTATTCATATGCATGTGTATGGCACATTGGATTTAGCATTTTATTTGCTTACCATTCTGTTTTGCATTTTAGTTTGTCTTTTTGGAATTAGTTACGTTTTTGCTGAAGCATGTCCTTTACATAAATAGCTTCCTAGAGGACCCTGGTGATAGGCCTGATCATTTTTTTTTCTTTCTTTTTTTCTTTTTATTTTTTTGCCTGACTCTTCTGTCCCTGGAATTCTCCAGGCAAGAATACTCCCCTCTCCAGGGTATCCCTCCAGTTCAGGGATAGAACCAGAGTCTCCTACATTGCAGGCAGATTCCTCACCATATGAGCCACAGGGAAGCCCATCTATGTGCTAATAGAACTCAAATGATAAAGATCTCTCCTTGAGCACCAAAGTCCTAGATCCAACTGCTTACTTCACCACTCACTTTTTTCTCCAATAGGCATCTCAAAAATCACAGAGGCCAAACAGAACTAATCATTTTCCCCAAACATATATTTTCTACTTTTCCAGGTCTTTTCCATCACAGTAAGTGATATTACCATCTACCCATTTCTTCAGGATCAAAACCTGAAAGTCAGTCTTGAATTATTTCTCACCATCACCAAGCTTACACCCAGTCCATCAGTATCGCCTTTTGCCCTACTTTCTAAATTGCATCTCAGGTTTCACCAATTCTCAACATGTCCATGATTACAATTAGTCCAAGCTACCTTGCCTAGACTGATGAAATGATCTGTTATTTTGTGCCTATGCCACCACTCTTAACTCTTTGTGACCCGGCCTCCATAAAGCATGGAATGTGCTTTCCAAAGCATAACTCATATCTTATTACTCAGCTCCATGTGCATGTGTATATATGCACATTACCCCATCACTACCTGCTTTCCTCCACTTAAATCCTTCATTTGTCTTCCCATTAGAGCTTCCTGGGTGTTTCAATGGTAGGAATTCGCCTGCAATACAAGAGATACGTGTTTGTTTCCTGGATTGGGAAGATTTGCTGGAGAAGGAAATGGCAAACCACTCCAATATTCTTGCCTTGGAAATCTCATGGACAGAGGCCACTGGTAGGCTATACTCCACAAAGAATTGGCACAAAGAATTGGACACAACTTAGCAACTGAGCATGCATGACTTCCCATTATACTTAAATAAAATCAAAACTACTCACTATGGCTTGCAAGACTATTCATGATCTACATGATCTGTTCCCTGTCCGCCTCAATGTTATTTCCTCCCCGTCTTCTTATGTTGATTAGTGCTAGAGTGCCACAAATTATATTCTTTATAGACCCTGAAATCTGGCTTGTGTCTATCTCAGTGTCCTTATATTTGCCTTTCCTTTTCCTAGAAAGCTTTCCATCAGTTCCTTATAAGGCTGCCTCCTTATTGTCATTAGAAGTTAACTTAGATGTGACTTCCTCAGAGGAGTTAAAGTTGTTCACACGCACACACACACACACACACACAAATATTTTATTTTTCGTTCTTTAAAGATAATTTTGAATGATGTGAAATAATCATTAATGCTAAAAAAAAATGGGGTTGTTCAGATTTGGGAGAAATATTTAAAATTATGTTCAACCTTCTGTCTCCCCACTATTCAGTACAGTTCAGATCATGACCTATGGATAAAATTGCTTCCTTGATTAAAATCAGAGCATAAAAAGATGATCCAGAGAAAAGTCATCAGACCCTCACCTAACTCAGAAAGATAGAATAGGAGAGAAAGATAGAATTGAAAAGTTCTAACGTGAGGTCAGAATTTTGTCTTTTAAATGTTCTTAAGAGTGCTTTCCTGGTGGCTCAGTAGTAAAGAATACAGTTGCCAGTGCAGGAGACACAAGTTTAATCCCTGATCCAGGAAGATCCCACATGCTGTGGAGCAAATAAGCCTGTGTACTGCAACTACTGAGTCTGTGCTCTAGAGCCTGGGAGCTGAAACTAATGGTCCCACGTGCTGCACAACTGCTGAAGCCCATGCTCCCTAGAGTCTGCTCTGAAACAAGAAAAGCCACTGCAGTGAGAAGCACATGCATTACAACTAGAGAGTAGCTCCTGCGTGCTGAAACTAGAGAGAAACCCGAGCAGAGTGAAGACCCAACACAGCCCCAAATAAATAAATATATAAATATTAAAAAAACAAATGTTCTTAAGACATGAAGTTGCATTTTCTTAAAGCAGATAATATATTAAAAATGTGACTATTCTTCCTCTTTCATGAATGTTGTTAGTCAGAAATGGGCCTTAGGTCCCCCCAGACCACCCTCTAGGTTTAATGATTCTCTGGGGGGGGGGGGTTCATGACTATAATTTATTATGGTGAAAAGATACAGAGCAAAACCAGCAAAGGGAAAAGCTGCATGGGGCTGAGGAAACCAGGCCCAGGCTTCTAGAGTCCTCTCCCAGGAAGTCACATGGGACACTCTGACCTCCCCCAGCAATGAGCTGTGATGTCATGTATCAAGTGTTGCCAACCAGCCGAAGCTCGTTAGAGACTCAGCTCCCAGGGTTTTAACCTGGGGACTGTTTACACAGGCATCTCTGCCTGACATGTTGCCAAACTCCAGACTCCCAGAAGCAAAATGAGGATTCTGCTTCACCGTATTATGCAAACAGGTTAGGCACAGTGCTCCACCCTTATCAGCTAATGGTAGGGGGAACACCCCCAGGATCCAAATTCTTTGAGTCCAGCCAGGGCTCGACCTTGAAAGCTGGCCTTTCGTAAATAGCACTGGGGTCTGCTTGTATATACTCTTCTGATCAGGAGCCATCAGGAAATAATGATACAATAACAAAGGCGTTGGACACCTGAGTTCTGTGTTAGATTTTCTAGTTTGAGTAGAGCTGTGAGAGTGGTTAGGGAAACAAAAAACTGGTGAAGGTGGGTAGACTTGAGTGCTGGTAAGGAGGAAACTCAGAGAGGAGGCATTGACCCACATCATGGATAGGATTAGGGCGAGATGGCAGGCCAGTTGACTTTGCGAGGCAGATGAGAATAATAAAAAAAAAAATGATCAGAGATTGGTTGGAAACAGCTAGGAGTCTTAAAAATCAGTGACCTCCTATAATGTTAGAGAATCGTTTCTATTATGTAGGACTTCCCAGGCTGCGCACTGCTGACATTTTGGTGTGGGGGGCTGTCCTGTGCATTGTAGCATGTTTAGCAGCATCCCTGGCCTCTGCTTACTAGATGCCCATAGCATCTGCCTCCTTACTGTCTCCCTAGTTGTGCCACCAAAAATGTCTCCAGACATTACCTGTTGCCAGCTGTCCACCAGGGATGGTGGTTGAGAACCATTACTGCAGAATTTATAAGAAATAAATTCATGATGACAGTAGCTTTATATGTATAAGTGGTTTACTCATAGCTCACATGTATAGTAATTTTATATTTATAAAGCTCTTTCATGTGTTTTTAGCAAGAAGCTCATGAGAGAGCTCAGGATATATTATCCCTGTATATACAGATTAAGGCAATGAAGGCAGAGGGACACAGACGTTAAGTCACTTTGCAGTAAAGCAAAGAGAAACTGATAGTAGATGTAATAGTAATAAATAATATTTTCGTTATTAATAATAGATGTTTTACTGAGTGTCTACTCTGAGCCAGACCCTGAACTGCTTTATAGGTGTTCATTTTGCAACAAGCCTGGGAAATGTTGTCATTGTGTTAATTTTATAGACGAGGAAAGTTGAGGCTAGGGATATCAAGGAATCTGCCCAAAGACACATAGTAGGTGGAAAAGCCAGGTCCAAACCCAGGTCATTTGACTCCAGTGCTCTCATGAACCCGGGATAAAAAGTGAGAGATTCTGGATTCTTGATAGTTTTCTGTCTCACTACCTCCCGTACCTCCATGGAGGTTGTTATTTGCTTATTACACTCTTTTCCTTACTTTGCCCAGTTCTGATCTCCTGTTTGCTTATATTTTTTCCTATATTCTTATCAATTGAATCTCACAGAGATGGGAAGTTGGGAAGTGCTCTTTTTGTGACCTAACTGCTGTTTCTGCTGTAGTCTTCTGTTATTGTCTTGATTTTTTTCTCTTTTTATTTATTTTTAATGTAGCATCTTATGGAAACGTGGATTTGTTGCAGCTGCCAGCCTAATCTGGACACATACACTTTATCCAATCGCTGTGTGTTTCAGCTAAGAGGCTTCTATTTATGATGCTGAAACATTTCATGATATTCTTCAGGTCTTTCTACCAGTTTCCAGTGTGTTATTTCTCATATTTCCATGATTATATTTTATTATCCGGGAAAATGTACCAATTCACTGTGCATTGTAGCATGTTTAGCAGCATCCCTGGCCTCTGCTTACTAGATGCCCATAGCATCTGCCTCCTTACTGTCTCCCTAGTTGTGCCACCAAAAATGTCTCCAGACATTACCTGTTGCCAGCTGTCCACCAGGGATGGTGGTTGAGAACCATTACTGCAGAATTTATAAGAAATAAATTCATGATGACAGTAGCTTTATATGTATAAGTGGTTTACTCATAGCTCACATGTATAGTAATTTTATATTTATAAAGCTCTTTCATGTGTTTTTAGCAAGAAGCTCATGAGAGAGCTCAGGATATATTATCCCTGTATATACAGATTAAGGCAATGAAGGCAGAGGGACACAGACGTTAAGTCACTTTGCAGTAAAGCAAAGAGAAACTGATAGTAGATGTAATAGTAATAAATAATATTTTTGTTATTAATAATAGATGTTTTACTGAGTGTCTACTCTGAGCCAGACCCTGAACTGCTTTATAGGTGTTCATTTTGCAACAAGCCTGGGAAATGTTGTCATTGTGTTAATTTTATAGACGAGGAAAGTTGAGGCTAGGGATATCAAGGAATCTGCCCAAAGACACATAGTAGGTGGAAAAGCCAGGTCCAAACCCAGGTCATTTGACTCCAGTGCTCTCATGAACCCGGGATAAAAAGTGAGAGATTCTGGATTCTTGATAGTTTTTTCTGTCTCACTACCTCCCGTACCTCCATGGAGGTTGTTATTTGCTTATTACACTCTTTTCCTTACTTTGCCCAGTTCTGATCTCCTGTTTGCTTATATTTTTTCCTATATTCTTATCAATTGAATCTCACAGAGATGGGAAGTTGGGAAGTGCTCTTTTTGTGACCTAACTGCTGTTTCTGCTGTAGTCTTCTGTTATTGTCTTGATTTTTTTCTCTTTTTATTTATTTTTAATGTAGCATCTTATGGAAACGTGGATTTGTTGCAGCTGCCAGCCTAATCTGGACACATACACTTTATCCAATCGCTGTGTGTTTCAGCTAAGAGGCTTCTATTTATGATGCTGAAACATTTCATGATATTCTTCAGGTCTTTCTACCAGTTTCCAGTGTGTTATTTCTCATATTTCCATGATTATATTTTATTATCCGGGAAAATGTACCAATTCACTACCCCATCTTTTGTGACTTTTTTCCCAATTCCTTTTGAACATCCATTTTTCATGCCCCCATGCCTTCTGCCCCCATGTTATAATCCCTAATATGGACAAGGAGAAAATGTCATTCTTCCTCTAGGCTTAGTGAGGAAATCATCTTTCCTGAAGCTTCCTTTTTGAAACAGTTAATTTAGGAAGTCCTTCTGCAATCATTTAAATGCAGTATTTGGAGAGAGCTAGAATTAACAGTACAGAACCATCAGTTAGTTTTAAAATGCTTTTCTTTTCTGTTTCTGTGATCCCAGAAGGAATCACTGAGCTCTTGGTTTATTTCTGGGTCTGTTTTTCTTTTGGGGGTGGGATAGTGGGTGGGTGGGAGTTGAGACTGTGACTTCAGAGCAGAACATCATCAGATTAGTTTAGATGGACATTGCTCCATGAACATGATGTTGAGAAATCCAGGGTTTTCAGATGTGTCCAGTTTGGTGAAATGAATTAATTAGGTTTCTCTAGATGTTATAATTATTGTTTTAAATATAAACAGTATGTGCTGTCATCTCTGTAATCCATTTATTTACTTATTACATTTATTACATTCTCATGGTTCCAACTCATGAGACCATTCCACTCTCTTTTGATTTTAGGCACTTTTCCTCAAGACCTTAGTCACTTGAATTTTGCTAGCTCTGAAGATAGCTTTGGTCCACAAAGTCTTAGGTTTACTACTCATGACTCCTAGGAGTCTCAGATATGAATTCTTCCTTTCCTCAGCATTTTTATTTTGGTTATTAATATTAGATGGGATTTTCCCTCTGGATCAAACATTTGAATAGTATCTTCTTGTTGTGGATTTTTAGAGAAGATTATGTTACTCGTTATTACAAAAGCATTACATTTTAGGATTGGGTAGATACTGGAAAAAGTGCACAGCATTGCAGTTAGTTTGTAGTCTTCAGTATAATTGCACATTGTATGAGTCTGTTGCTCTGACTGTCAGGTGGGCAGAGTATGTCCTCTTAAACAGATAATAAAGAAAAACAGTAGAAGCTCTTCATTGTTTTCCTTTCAGTGTAAAACCTTGTTTGAAATAAAACTTACTATGGGTTACTTATATCAAACATATTAACGTGGTATTTTATTTATATTCATGTATTTTAAAGTTCAGATATATCACTATTTCCATTAGTAAAGTCAAGGGTGAGAATGGATTATTTTCATGAAATGGTTACTTGAAAAAGAGAGATAAGAGTGGCAAGTAAAGTTTTGTGGGTATCCATTTTTTGCCTGGTATGGACTAAATTCATGTTCACACAGAGAAGCCGTTGTAAATTGAATTCCTCCATCCTTCCCTACCAGTTCATTTTTTTCCATGTTAGGGTGCTATTCACTTTCTAAATTATGTTTACTTAAAAGTTCCAATATTTAATTGGTATTTAATTTAAAACATAATTTTAACTTTTAAACATAATTTTTTATAAGATTTTTTTTTTTATCTTGGCCTCTTTGTTTTTTTATTTATTTATTTTCATCTATCTTTATTCTTTGGCTTGTGTGGGCCTCCCATTACAGTGGCCTTCTTTGCTGCAGAGCACTGGCTCTGAGCACATGTGCTCCAGAGCACTGGTTTGTAATTGGTCACACTGGTCCAGCCACTCCAGGGCATGCGGGATCCTCCCTGGCCAGATATCGAACAGGTGCCCCTTGAACTGCAAGGCGGACTCTTTACCCACTGGGCTACCAGGGAAGCCCAACTTTTAAACATAATTTTTAATTAAAATAAATAGCATGCACAGCTTGTCCCCTCAAAGTGTGGCCCAAAACTGAGTTTACTTGCAAGTTAGTACAGTATAGTCTCAACTGGTTAAACTTTCTGTAACACATTTGTGAGTAGATTCTAATTATAGTTTCAAAAGTCATTAAAATATATACATAAAATTTTTGAATTAAACATTTGAATAGTATCTTCTTGTTGTGGATTTTTAGAGAAGATTATGTTACTCGTTATTACAAAAGCATTACATTTTAGGATTGGGTAGATACTGGAAAAAGTGCACAGCATTGCAGTTAGTTTGTAGTCTTCAGTATAATTGCACATTGTATGAGTCTGTTGCTCTGACTGTCAGGTGGGCAGAGTATGTCCTCTTAAACAGATAATAAAGAAAAACAGTAGAAGCTCTTCATTGTTTTCCTTTCAGTGTAAAACCTTGTTTGAAATAAAACTTACTATGGGTTACTTATATCAAACATATTAACGTGGTATTTTATTTATATTCATGTATTTTAAAGTTCAGATATATCACTATTTCCATTAGTAAAGTCAAGGGTGAGAATGGATTATTTTCATGAAATGGTTACTTGAAAAAGAGAGATAAGAGTGGCAAGTAAAGTTTTGTGGGTATCCATTTTTTGCCTGGTATGGACTAAATTCATGTTCACACAGAGAAGCCGTTGTAAATTGAATTCCTCCATCCTTCCCTACCAGTTCATTTTTTTCCATGTTAGGGTGCTATTCACTTTCTAAATTATGTTTACTTAAAAGTTCCAATATTTAATTGGTATTTAATTTAAAACATAATTTTAACTTTTAAACATAATTTTTTATAAGATTTTTTTTTTTATCTTGGCCTCTTTGTTTTTTTATTTATTTATTTTCATCTATCTTTATTCTTTGGCTTGTGTGGGCCTCCCATTACAGTGGCCTTCTTTGCTGCAGAGCACTGGCTCTGAGCACATGTGCTCCAGAGCACTGGTTTGTAATTGGTCACACTGGTCCAGCCACTCCAGGGCATGCGGGATCCTCCCTGGCCAGATATCGAACAGGTGCCCCTTGAACTGCAAGGCGGACTCTTTACCCACTGGGCTACCAGGGAAGCCCAACTTTTAAACATAATTTTTAATTAAAATAAATAGCATGCACAGCTTGTCCCCTCAAAGTGTGGCCCAAAACTGAGTTTACTTGCAAGTTAGTACAGTATAGTCTCAACTGGTTAAACTTTCTGTAACACATTTGTGAGTAGATTCTAATTATAGTTTCAAAAGTCATTAAAATATATACATAAAATTTTTGAATTAAACATTATGGAAATTCTGAAAATCTCTGTGGCTTTGTTCTGCAGAATGTATTTTGAAGAAGGAAAGGTGCTGAGGTGTTATTTTAGCTTTAATCTATACCAGTTCATGCATAGTACCTACATTTTAAAGCCCAGTTTAGTTCAACTTTCCCAAATTGAAAATATTTTGAAACACCCTGATGTTGTCTGTTGAGCTTCACCCTGTGGAGCAGAGTTGCTCCCAAGTAATCTAGAAAAGTATCGAATCACTATATTATACACTTGAAAGTAATATAATAAGTCAACTATACTTCAATAAATTTTCTTAAAAAAAGGTGGCCCCCAGTGTGGCTGACACATAGTCTATGGCTTCAGGATAGGAAGGGAGACCTTGCCTGTCACAGCTTCCTCACTTGAATCAGTAGCTTTAGTTTTACCAACATTTCATTAAACTTGACTTGACTGCTCTCTAGTTTCTTAGTTTGGGTTGGAAGATGGAAACCAGAAGGGAAGAACACTGCAAGGCTGACTTTGGTGTGTGAGAAAGGCTCTCTTGCCAGTCAACAGGCATAAAGTACAGCAATCTCATGGCATTTAGGCCATCCCAACCTTTGTAAACTTTGAAAGCACTGTTGCTCTGTATCAGATGCTCAGATGACCCTGAGTTATTCATGAAAAAAATTGAAGTTAGGTTTGTATCTGCTCTGAAAAAGCAAGGAAATTATGGTGGAATAGTGAAGCTCAGAGTACTTTGGGGGAACTGCAGGAAGAGATGAGAATGGCCATCACCAAGGAGAGGTGCCAGGGAGAAGGAAGTGGGGAGGGTGGCTCTTTGAGGAATGGCTCTGAGCTCTACAGCTTTTGTGGTGACAGAGTCATAGCATCCAGAGGTGTACTCTCCATGGTCAGCCAGGCATAGGAAGCAGAGGCACTCACTGGTGTCCTAACTACACATGGGAGTAGACACCCTCACTTCACCACCAGGAGGACCTGTGTACTTGCATAGATGTCATCATATATGATATAATCTAGTGAAGCTCTTCTGTAGCCTGCCATGTGCTATGGTCATATGAGTTGACCCATTCTCTTACCCTCTTCCCTCCCTCTCTCATTCCTTCCTTCCTATTTCTTCCTCTTTCCACAAATATTTATTGAAGTCATACTATGAATCAGACCCCAGTATATGCTGAATGTGCTCTGACAAAGGGAAAGAGAACCTGCTTTTACTGCCATAAACCTTTCCTTGAACTGAGAGACAGAGAGGTGTTGATAAGAGCATACAAATGAATATGAAAAAAATTATAGTGGGACAGAAAGTACATTCCAGGACACACTAGGAGATGAAAAAGTTTTCCTGGAGGAAGTGCAATCAAAGGTGAGACCTAAGAAATAAAAGAGGAGTTAAGTCAAGAAGTGGGGTGTTCCAGGTCGGGGAGAAGCGTGTTGGGGAAGAGGTTGGAAAGAGAAAGGTGCGCTTCATGGCCAGAGCATGGAGTGTAAGTCGGAGTCTGCAGAAGGCTGACTGTGGGTGCCTTGGGGGATGGGAGGCTGGACTTTTTTCTAAGATCAATGGGTAGCTTGCCTGTCACAGCTTCCTCACTTGAATCAGTAGCTTTAGTTTTACCAACATTTCATTAAACTTGACTTGACTGCTCTCTAGTTTCTTAGTTTGGGTTGGAAGATGGAAACCAGAAGGGAAGAACACTGCAAGGCTGACTTTGGTGTGTGAGAAAGGCTCTCTTGCCAGTCAACAGGCATAAAGTACAGCAATCTCATGGCATTTAGGCCATCCCAACCTTTGTAAACTTTGAAAGCACTGTTGCTCTGTATCAGATGCTCAGATGACCCTGAGTTATTCATGAAAAAAATTGAAGTTAGGTTTGTATCTGCTCTGAAAAAGCAAGGAAATTATGGTGGAATAGTGAAGCTCAGAGTACTTTGGGGGAACTGCAGGAAGAGATGAGAATGGCCATCACCAAGGAGAGGTGCCAGGGAGAAGGAAGTGGGGAGGGTGGCTCTTTGAGGAATGGCTCTGAGCTCTACAGCTTTTGTGGTGACAGAGTCATAGCATCCAGAGGTGTACTCTCCATGGTCAGCCAGGCATAGGAAGCAGAGGCACTCACTGGTGTCCTAACTACACATGGGAGTAGACACCCTCACTTCACCACCAGGAGGACCTGTGTACTTGCATAGATGTCATCATATATGATATAATCTAGTGAAGCTCTTCTGTAGCCTGCCATGTGCTATGGTCATATGAGTTGACCCATTCTCTTACCCTCTTCCCTCCCTCTCTCATTCCTTCCTTCCTATTTCTTCCTCTTTCCACAAATATTTATTGAAGTCATACTATGAATCAGACCCCAGTATATGCTGAATGTGCTCTGACAAAGGGAAAGAGAACCTGCTTTTACTGCCATAAACCTTTCCTTGAACTGAGAGACAGAGAGGTGTTGATAAGAGCATACAAATGAATATGAAAAAAATTATAGTGGGACAGAAAGTACATTCCAGGACACACTAGGAGATGAAAAAGTTTTCCTGGAGGAAGTGCAATCAAAGGTGAGACCTAAGAAATAAAAGAGGAGTTAAGTCAAGAAGTGGGGTGTTCCAGGTCGGGGAGAAGCGTGTTGGGGAAGAGGTTGGAAAGAGAAAGGTGCGCTTCATGGCCAGAGCATGGAGTGTAAGTCGGAGTCTGCAGAAGGCTGACTGTGGGTGCCTTGGGGGATGGGAGGCTGGACTTTTTTCTAAGATCAATGGGAAACCACAAGAAGGTTCTTCTCAGAAGAGTCAGGTGATCAAGTTGGCATTCTGAGAAAGTTTGCTTTGGTGAATTGAATTAGAAGGGCAAGACTGGGAAGTCTTGTAGTTATCTAAGAGATAAATGTGGGCTATAATGAAAAATTCAGTGGAGACAAAGAATAAATAGAATCAAGACATATTTAGGAGACAGAATTAATAAACTTGGCACTGGATTAATTAGATGTGTGAGGAGTCAAGGTTACTCCCAGGTTTCTGGTATGGGCAACTGGAAACTAATAGATGAGAGAGAGAATTCCAGGGGAAGAATTCATTTTGAGATTGTTATGGGCTGTTGAATTTCAGACTGAATTTGTGGTGAGCAAAGGGAGTACACAAGTGGAAATACCAGTGGATCTGAAACCCAGGAGGGAAAGCTGGGTTAGAGATGTAGATTGGAGGCTGATTGGCATGATATCGGGGCTACTCAAAGCTGTGAGAACAAATGAGATCACCCCAGAGATCACAGAGAAGAGAAGAAAGCCTGTTAGAACCATGAAGGAGGAAGGGCAGAGAGACAGAAGAGAAACAGCTAGAATGGAAGTAACTGGACCAGGCGTGTATAGGGACAGAGATATCAAGGAAGAGGACAATTCAAGACAGGAAAAGCTAAGCAAGAGGAAGACCAAAAAGGTATCTATGGGACCTTCTGTGCCACCAGGAGCCCTTGTAGCCTTAATCAGAGGAACATCTGGATACAGAAGCTGGAATACATAGCACTGAAGAGAGAATTGGAAGAGATGAGCAGAGAAAGTGAGTTTAGGCCTCTTTGCAAGGAAGTTTGGATGAAGGAAAGAATAGACTCTAGGATCTCACACTTAGAGTAGTGTGGATGGAGGGAGGGATGGAGTCAGGAGAGCCCTGTGTGTGCTTGGGTACTGTTGGGAAGCAGAACAGAGAAGCCTAAGGTGAAATCTGGGGAGACAGTGGAGGATAAGTGGGTCTCAGAGGGTCCTGAGAAGACTTGTTATCCAGAATAATGATAGAGACAAGACCTTAGCTAGGAGGAGAGGCACCTCTGCCATTGTGACAGAAGAGAAGAATAAAATGACTGGTGTTAAAATGTTGTTTTCTTCATAATATTTTAATTATAGTCTTTAAAACAATTTCTCCACAGACACTACCCAAAGCAGTCCTTCACCACGGTGGCCGATACACCTGAGAACCTTCGCTTGAAGCAGCAAAGTGAATTGCAGAGTCAGGTAATTTCTGGAAGGCCTGTTTTTTTTACATTGGTTCTAAATATTATCCACAAGACCACTGTTGAGTCGTTGAACTGTTCACACCAGGTCAGCAGCCTTTGTGCAGATTGAAAGTGGGCCTGGGAGGGCATTCCTGGTGGATGTGCCCAATGTCTGTTTTATTCTTGGTCTTGGATAACCCTGATATTCTCGGTTCTGTTATCTGCATGGGACTTGGGCAAGTAAATGAGTTCTGGTCAGAGGAAGTGTTTCCCAACAATATTGATTTATTTGGTCCTAAATATTTAAAAACATTTTATAAATAGGTTTTCCACACTGCATATGTAGGGGAAAAAGAGGTGTTAACTTGACCCAGTTGCAGAGAGTGTGGGGCTAGCACCCCATCTGTGTATCTCACACCAGCCCCTAGCTTTGTTTTCATTCTGTCACTTTATTCATATTTCCTTCATATGTCACACTGACAGCACGAACAAAGATTAGAGCACCACGATTGGCTCCCAGTCAACCATTTTGGATGGAAATGTGCCTTCAATATGGCGAAACACATCGCTTAAGGCTGGGAATTTGAATGACAGTGTTTTCTTCAGGGACACCCAATCTCTTCTTGGGAAACCCAGACCACTCTCTTTCAGAGAAGTTTTCTTGCCTGGCACAATGTAGAATGGTGCTGAGCAGCTATGTGGCAGCCGACTGGTCAGTATCAAGGAGAAATAACAACAAGGAGCGAGGAGGAAAGGCCAAGTTGGGGGCCCCCCCTTCCACTGTTCATTGGTTCTGGCCTTGGGAGAGCCAGTCTGATTCTTTGTGCTTGTGTAAAGTGAGACAGTCTGTCTGATCTGTCTACATGTCTCAGTGTGGTTGCAAGTGTCAAATAGGTAGTTAAGTGTGAAAGCATTTTGAAAAGTTAGAAAAACATGATGTGACTGTGGAGGCTGATGGTTATTACCATGGTCCCTGAGAATCCTTGAGGTGAAAAGGGAGAAGAGCAGAATTTGTAAAAGAGGAAGGAGTCTAGCTAATATTCTTTGAACATGTCAGTTGTAGCTGTTTGTGATGAGAGTAGTCTACTCTCAGATGCAATGGATCTAATCTATGTTCTTGTGAGTTTATCTGATCACAGAGGAGATATAATTCCTTTCACCTTCTTTTTGGGGGACTTGGGACCACTTCTCAGTCCACTTAATTAGAGGGAAAAACCTCAGAGTAGAGTTGACTGTTGGCTAATAATGTCATGAAGACTTGGTTGGCAGTTAATACTTGGAAAAATTTTTCTAAGCCAGTCAAAATTGATGTGGGGCTCAAAGAATGTAATTTTTTTGGTCAACCCGATTCTGGCAGGACTTGGGCAAGTAAATGAGTTCTGGTCAGAGGAAGTGTTTCCCAACAATATTGATTTATTTGGTCCTAAATATTTAAAAACATTTTATAAATAGGTTTTCCACACTGCATATGTAGGGGAAAAAGAGGTGTTAACTTGACCCAGTTGCAGAGTGTGGGGCTAGCACCCCATCTGTGTATCTCACACCAGCCCCTAGCTTTGTTTTCATTCTGTCACTTTATTCATATTTCCTTCATATGTCACACTGACAGCACGAACAAAGATTAGAGCACCACGATTGGCTCCCAGTCAACCATTTTGGATGGAAATGTGCCTTCAATATGGCGAAACACATCGCTTAAGGCTGGGAATTTGAATGACAGTGTTTTCTTCAGGGACACCCAATCTCTTCTTGGGAAACCCAGACCACTCTCTTTCAGAGAAGTTTTCTTGCCTGGCACAATGTAGAATGGTGCTGAGCAGCTATGTGGCAGCCGACTGGTCAGTATCAAGGAGAAATAACAACAAGGAGCGAGGAGGAAAGGCCAAGTTGGGGGCCCCCCCTTCCACTGTTCATTGGTTCTGGCCTTGGGAGAGCCAGTCTGATTCTTTGTGCTTGTGTAAAGTGAGACAGTCTGTCTGATCTGTCTACATGTCTCAGTGTGGTTGCAAGTGTCAAATAGGTAGTTAAGTGTGAAAGCATTTTGAAAAGTTAGAAAAACATGATGTGACTGTGGAGGCTGATGGTTATTACCATGGTCCCTGAGAATCCTTGAGGTGAAAAGGGAGAAGAGCAGAATTTGTAAAAGAGGAAGGAGTCTAGCTAATATTCTTTGAACATGTCAGTTGTAGCTGTTTGTGATGAGAGTAGTCTACTCTCAGTTGCAATGGATCTAATCTATGTTCATGTGAGTTTATCTGATCACAGAGGAGATATAATTCCTTTCACCTTCTTTTTGGGGGACTTGGGACCACTTCTCAGTCCACTTAATTAGAGGGAAAAACCTCAGAGTAGAGTTGACTGTTGGCTAATAATGTCATGAAGACTTGGTTGGCAGTTAATACTTGGTTTATATAAAATGCGAATTTTCTGTGTGCTAAGCCATTAGTTCAAAAACTTGAGTGTGGGCCAAAGAACGGCACTGTTGCAAAGCCGGCAAGAACACCCCTTGTTCATTCACACCAGGGAGAGTGCCAGGACTTGGCTCCTGCCTGTGCAGATCCAATATGCCTTTCTTCTCATCAAGATAGGATTAATTAGATGATTCTGGAGAAGTACTCTGAGCACATTAGAAAACAGAACTAAATCAAGCAATCAAATATTTGTTTCCTACCTATTACTTGTTCTTGTTCTGTGCAAGAGAATTTATAGTTAATCCTCTGTTCACAGAGCTCTGGGGTGTCTGAGGAAATAGCACTAACATTCTCCCCTCCCCACTTCAAGCAACTATGTTTACAGTGAGGATGCAGAAAGGGGAGAAGGGGATGAATATATCGTGGTCATGGTGGAGAGGGGTCTCAGTGGAACTTGAAGGTTGACAGAGGATCTGATATGAACCTTGTCTCCTTCTTTGAGAGAACACATAACTACCTTTGGGTTTATTTAGTGGTTATAGGTACCATCTACTTGGTCCAAGCAAGCAAAAATGCTTGGGACAAGCATTTTTTATCTTCCTACCACATGCCTGACTCTGGAAGAGCAAAGAAAAAGGAGCTCACTATTTCACAAAAGGCTAATATTATTCTCCCTCAGGTAGTAGCAAGCTGCAAGCTTCAGAAGGCAGAGCACTCATGTAGTTCAGGTGAAGGCATCAGATTTTCTGTAAGATTTTGCTCAAAGATCATCTCCAGAAAGAAACTGTAGGACTTCATCAGACAGCTGGTATGGAGAAATTCAACTCCAGAAGTATGTACTTGCTATATGTAAAAAATTGTGCTAGGTGTTGGGGAGGGAAAATCACCATGGTCATCATTATCATCATCATCATCATCATCATCATCATCATCATCATCAATCTTGCTGCATTCAGGGCACATGAGGCAGGTATTTCTTATTGTCCGTATTTACATGAAGCATTCAACCTTTAAAACATTTAGAGAACATATTTTTCAAACTTAGCAAGGAGTTGAACTTTTACATAGAGCCTAGATATGTTAGCCCCAAGTGTCCAAAATCTCAACCAGTACTCTGGTAAAATTACTCAGAAAGCAGCTAGAAAAGGAGATATGTAAGCAAATATGTGCAGTGCCAATTGACAGTCCAGTGTATGCAAAGGTAAAATTTTGCATAAAGTGCAAAGGTCACATATAGGAAAAAGTCCCCATTCTCTCCTCTCCTTCCCTTTCCTCACCTTGTTCTTCTTTCCCTCCTTCTCTTCCTCCTTCTTCTTTGGGAGAGATACACTTATAGAATGTTTCTACTTTTTGCAAAGACATGGAAGGATACCTGCCCTAATGGTAGTATTCATCACTGGCAGTTCACTTAATGTTAGCATATTCAATGATTTTATTTTGTCATAGAGCCTTTCCTTTGAGTTTTGATATCAAGAATTCTGAACAGCTCAACAGTTTTGGTGGAAATGACTATTAATATTTTGTTTACTTGTTTTGATAACCTATGGTGCTAAATGAGTCACATCGGTTCCTTCAAGTTTTGAAATTCTGAAATTCTTTAGAATCATTTGGTTAAAGCTGATTATTTTCTTTTAGTTCATTAGCTTACCAAATGAGCCAAAATGCAGGAGAAACAAAAACAGTTTCAGTCCAACTTCCAGCCTAGGAAGTTATTTATGGTTACATGTTGTTATCTTTTCCTTTTTTCCTTCTCTGTCACTCTTTTTCTGAGAGGATTATGAAGTTTGCCAGGCCTCTTTTTTTTTCACCTGAGTGTTAGATGCTCTCAAGCTTTTTGGGGGTCTGTATTAGGTGCCAATTGTCATAATAAAATGACATGAAATACCAGAGAATAAACAAGGAAACCATGAGTTAGCTTTTTGGAACTGGTGATAGGTTATGACTTACAGGCATTATCCAGCTTGCAAGTAACTGATACCTGTTCACGTGGCCAGTCATTGACCCTAGTGAATGTGGACAGCTCTGGAACTTTGTAGTCTGGATAGGGAAGGAAGCATTCTGTTTTCACTAGTTCCCGTTCCATCACATCTCACAGGATGAACTGTATCCAAGAAAATAACAGAATTGGAGCATTCAACCTTTAAAACATTTAGAGAACATATTTTTCAAACTTAGCAAGGAGTTGAACTTTTACATAGAGCCTAGATATGTTAGCCCCAAGTGTCCAAAATCTCAACCAGTACTCTGGTAAAATTACTCAGAAAGCAGCTAGAAAAGGAGATATGTAAGCAAATATGTGCAGTGCCAATTGACAGTCCAGTGTATGCAAAGGTAAAATTTTGCATAAAGTGCAAAGGTCACATATAGGAAAAAGTCCCCATTCTCTCCTCTCCTTCCCTTTCCTCACCTTGTTCTTCTTTCCCTCCTTCTCTTCCTCCTTCTTCTTTGGGAGAGATACACTTATAGAATGTTTCTACTTTTTGCAAAGACATGGAAGGATACCTGCCCTAATGGTAGTATTCATCACTGGCAGTTCACTTAATGTTAGCATATTCAATGATTTTATTTTGTCATAGAGCCTTTCCTTTGAGTTTTGATATCAAGAATTCTGAACAGCTCAACAGTTTTGGTGGAAATGACTATTAATATTTTGTTTACTTGTTTTGATAACCTATGGTGCTAAATGAGTCACATCGGTTCCTTCAAGTTTTGAAATTCTGAAATTCTTTAGAATCATTTGGTTAAAGCTGATTATTTTCTTTTAGTTCATTAGCTTACCAAATGAGCCAAAATGCAGGAGAAACAAAAACAGTTTCAGTCCAACTTCCAGCCTAGGAAGTTATTTATGGTTACATGTTGTTATCTTTTCCTTTTTTCCTTCTCTGTCACTCTTTTTCTGAGAGGATTATGAAGTTTGCCAGGCCTCTTTTTTTTTCACCTGAGTGTTAGATGCTCTCAAGCTTTTTGGGGATCTGTATTAGGTGCCAATTGTCATAATAAAATGACATGAAATACCAGAGAATAAACAAGGAAACCATGAGTTAGCTTTTTGGAACTGGTGATAGGTTATGACTTACAGGCATTATCCAGCTTGCAAGTAACTGATACCTGTTCACGTGGCCAGTCATTGACCCTAGTGAATGTGGACAGCTCTGGAACTTTGTAGTCTGGATAGGGAAGGGAAGCATTCTGTTTTCACTAGTTCCCGTTCCATCACATCTCACAGGATGAACTGTATCCAAGAAAATAACAGAATTGGAGATTAAGCAACCCCTCTGACTTGCAAGAGAGGCAAAACTGGAAACTTTTCCTTCCAGTGGTATTAGGAACATTGTACTTCACTTGTGGAATGTCTGGCTTTCACTGAATGCCATGGGGCTGGCAGAATGTCATTGCTTTTGTGGGGAAGTGAACTTTGAGTTCTAAAGGCTTACCTGGTGAGCTATACTTCTGGAACACAAACTTTTTATAAATTTGGCAATCCCAAGTGTTTTTTCATCAAGCTGTGTAGAATACTCTCAGTGGAAGAAAACTGACATGTTTTGAGCACTTTTCCTCAGGAGTCTGCAGACTTCTTAAAGCAAGGGAAATGGTTCTTCTGATGGAATTTTGAGGGGAAGCCTTCATAGAAAGAGAGGGAAACAGGATGATTGTGGCTAAATCAAGGGAAGGGGGTGTAAACACCAGTCTCTCTGTCCCTTTTGCTTCTCGTTGACTTCCTCTCCTAGGGCCTCGGGGTGAATGTCTTAGGAAACCCTGGGCCTCTGTAGGGCAGAGTTCAAAAGTATGGCTCAAACAAAGACACTTTCCCACTGGGTTGTTTATGTGATTGACTTAACTCTTTGCAGTCCTGAAAATAACGGAGGATTGGGGCTCACTGTGTTTTTAAATGGAGTGTGTGTAATTTATGAGTCCTGATAAGATGAAATTGAAGACAATGATGGATTGGATACAAATGATTCTGGAGCCTTTGAGTTTTCATTTTGTAATCTGTGTGGATTGGTTTTTATTTTTTAAGATTGTTAGCATCTTTATATAAAGTTTTTTTCTTTAACAGGATTAAGTAAAAATTTAAAAACAGTGGGAGAATAGCAGTTTAGGACATTGAATCTTCTTATTGCCTTATTGAGATGTTAGCATAGGTTTGGTAAGATTGCTATTTAGTTTCAGTTTGTCACACACAAATTCATACCCATATTTTGAACTGCAACCCCTCATGACCTGTTCACGTGGCCAAGACCTGAATGTGGACAGCTCTGGAACTTTGTAGTCTGGATAGGGAAGAAGCATTCTGTTTTCACTAGTTCCCGTTCCATCACATCTCACAGGATGAACTGTATCCAAGAAAATAACAGAATTGGAGATTAAGCAACCCCTCTGACTTGCAAGAGAGGCAAAACTGGAAACTTTTCCTTCCAGTGGTATTAGGAACATTGTACTTCACTTGTGGAATGTCTGGCTTTCACTGAATGCCATGGGGCTGGCAGAATGTCATTGCTTTTGTGGGGAAGTGAACTTTGAGTTCTAAAGGCTTACCTGGTGAGCTATACTTCTGGAACACAAACTTTTTATAAATTTGGCAATCCCAAGTGTTTTTTCATCAAGCTGTGTAGAATACTCTCAGTGGAAGAAAACTGACATGTTTTGAGCACTTTTCCTCAGGAGTCTGCAGACTTCTTAAAGCAAGGGAAATGGTTCTTCTGATGGAATTTTGAGGGGAAGCCTTCATAGAAAGAGAGGGAAACAGGATGATTGTGGCTAAATCAAGGGAAGGGGGTGTAAACACCAGTCTCTCTGTCCCTTTTGCTTCTCGTTGACTTCCTCTCCTAGGGCCTCGGGGTGAATGTCTTAGGAAACCCTGGGCCTCTGTAGGGCAGAGTTCAAAAGTATGGCTCAAACAAAGACACTTTCCCACTGGGTTGTTTATGTGATTGACTTAACTCTTTGCAGTCCTGAAAATAACGGAGGATTGGGGCTCACTGTGTTTTTAAATGGAGTGTGTGTAATTTATGAGTCCTGATAAGATGAAATTGAAGACAATGATGGATTGGATACAAATGATTCTGGAGCCTTTGAGTTTTCATTTTGTAATCTGTGTGGATTGGTTTTTATTTTTTAAGATTGTTAGCATCTTTATATAAAGTTTTTTTCTTTAACAGGATTAAGTAAAAATTTAAAAACAGTGGGAGAATAGCAGTTTAGGACATTGAATCTTCTTATTGCCTTATTGAGATGTTAGCATAGGTTTGGTAAGATTGCTATTTAGTTTCAGTTTGTCACACACAAATTCATACCCAATAGTAAGAGACCAGCAGTAGAAATCTATGGAGGCTTGCTTAGTGACAAAAGATGACATAGATACAAGAGTTTAGGAGGGAGCCTGTGGAGGTCAAGTAAAGGAATAGTGATAACTATGACCAGTTGCATCTGGCTCTTTCTCTCTAAAATGTGGATAATAATAAACCATACAAGCTTTATTTGAAGATTAAATTATCTGGCATATGTATGCTAGGACTTTACATATGAGTCTTTTTTTCTTTTTTGGTACCAGTAAGTCTTTATTCATTGTATATTCCCAAGGAAAAGAAAGGGAAGGGAAAAAGGGTTAGCATGTGTTACAGAATGATAGCAAATAGGAAAGGTAATACCTGGCACAGCAAAATCAGTCATCAAATAAACACTGCCCAGATGGGGTCGCCAAAGCCCAAGGGGCAATGTCTCTTGCAGTTCAGGAATGAGAAGGATGAGGGTAAGAACAGATGGGTACATGCTTTTTTTTTTTTTTTTTAAATTGGGGTATATTTGTTTTACAATGTCACATTAGCTTCAGGTGTACAGTGAGTGAAGTTACTGTTATATGTTTTTACAGAGTTTTCTTGTTTACAGGTATACATAATCCCCAAACAGTCATAAATATGTCCCTGACACCTCTCCCCTGTGCCCTCCCTCCCTTTGGGTACATGCTTTTTTATCCTCCCTCTTTCCTCATAAATTTAACATTTCATACAAAGATTTGGTTTCTAGCAGTAAACATGGGGTTACATTTGTCCATCTCCTATTCAACAATCTTGTGGCCACTTTGACGTAAGTTTCTTGCACCTCCATAAAAGTTCTTGAGTGACTTGGATATACATTCATCTTTCTTTTTGTGGTCTCTCAGCCCCACCTTCTACACGGAAGACCCCCTCATTGCTCCTCTTTACCCCCAGATTAGAAACTAAAGTAGGTCTTTAGCCATCCAAATACAACAGTCATGAATCACACCAAGGAGTAGACATGACTTAGCAGTTTAGGAGCAAGGGATGGAGAGCTCTTAGCATCTTCAGGATTTTTGCACAAATCATTTAATTGAAGACACCCCACAGATTAATGGATAGGTGTACGGTCTATTTTGTGGGGCACAAGGGTCCCACAAAAGAGGAGAGGGTAGGAATCTGATTTTTAGGACAGAAGATCTTGTTTGAAATAGAGGAAGGGGAACACAAAAGAATGTGTGGTTCAAGACTCCCCCCCACTTTAAGAAGAGGAACCCCCAAGCCTATGTTTCAGGTCTTTTTGCCTGGTGTGAAACCTTTTGTCAAAGATGCTTTGGCTATTTTTCTCAGTATAAAAAGAAGTTTGTAAACAATAAAACTCTAAAAGAACATGGAGAAGACCAATACGTTATATTTATGCAAACTAGGTCGCCTAGCAATCCAAATCAGATTCTTTACTTGTGAAGTCCTACGAAGCCCAGACAGATGTAGAAACTAGAGGGGCAGCACCTGGGGAGACAAGAATCAGACACACATCACCCAATGCAGTCTATTGCATTTGCCCTGTGACCACCCAGTGAGATAGGTGTGCTGTGATCACAGCATGTGAACGAATCCCTCCTTCTCTCCTTTAGCTACCATGATCTAATCACTGCTGCAGCAGGGCAGGACACTGGCTCTGGGAACCACAAAGATGCCACAACTGATGGTCTCTCTGGAAGCTAAGGATGAAACACCCACAATTGCTAAAGGTTAAGGGTCTTGTCCTTGCTTCATATATCCATCCCTGGGCAGCTCAAGATGGCTACAGAGGCATTGTTATTAAAACCTATCCATACCAACTCACATTTAATAAAAGCACACACATACATACACCCTGTCTTTTTTGGTTTTTTTTTTTTTTGGCCTCTTTTTATTTATTTATTTATTTTTCATCCATCTTTAGTCTTTGTCCTGTGTGGGCCTCCCATTGCAGTGACCTCTCTCATTGCAGAGCACTGTCTCTGGGCCCATGCACTCCAGAGCACTGGCTCATAATTGGACACACTGGTCCAGCTGCTCCACGGCACATGGGATCTTCCCGGGCCAGGAATCGAACCTGCACCCCTTTTACCCACTTGACCACCAGGGAAGCCCTACCCTGTCTTTTTTAATCTTCCATGTTTCTGGGAAACATATAAAACATGGCACATAGGAAACAGTACATAGGATAGTAAGAAAGTGAGAAGGTAACATGATTTTTTTATAGAGAACATAACAGTCACACATCTCTGTGGGAGTAATGAAGGCACATGTCTAACATGTACCTCTGGAAGGCCAAGGAGGTAGGGCTGCGTCCAGCATTCCCTTTTTCTGGCTTGCTCTTGGCACCTTTGTCTCTTGTTTAAAAAAAATGGTGTGAAAAACCCCTTTTGCCCAAAGAAATGCTTTGGCTATTTTTCTCAGTATAAAAGAAGTTTGTAAACAATAAAACTCTAAAAGAACATGGAGAAGACCAATACGTTATATTTATGCAAACTAGGTCGCCTAGCAATCCAAATCAGATTCTTTACTTGTGAAGTCCTACGAAGCCCAGACAGATGTAGAAACTAGAGGGGCAGCACCTGGGGAGACAAGAATCAGACACACATCACCCAATGCAGTCTATTGCATTTGCCCTGTGACCACCCAGTGAGATAGGTGTGCTGTGATCACAGCATGTGAACGAATCCCTCCTTCTCTCCTTTAGCTACCATGATCTAATCACTGCTGCAGCAGGGCAGGACACTGGCTCTGGGAACCACAAAGATGCCACAACTGATGGTCTCTCTGGAAGCTAAGGATGAAACACCCACAATTGCTAAAGGTTAAGGGTCTTGTCCTTGCTTCATATATCCATCCCTGGGCAGCTCAAGATGGCTACAGAGGCATTGTTATTAAAACCTATCCATACCAACTCACATTTAATAAAAGCACACACATACATACACCCTGTCTTTTTTGGTTTTTTTTTTTTTTGGCCTCTTTTTATTTATTTATTTATTTTTCATCCATCTTTAGTCTTTGTCCTGTGTGGGCCTCCCATTGCAGTGACCTCTCTCATTGCAGAGCACTGTCTCTGGGCCCATGCACTCCAGAGCACTGGCTCATAATTGGACACACTGGTCCAGCTGCTCCACGGCACATGGGATCTTCCCGGGCCAGGAATCGAACCTGCACCCCTTTTACCCACTTGACCACCAGGGAAGCCCTACCCTGTCTTTTTTAATCTTCCATGTTTCTGGGGAAACATATAAAACATGGCACATAGGAAACAGTACATAGGATAGTAAGAAAGTGAGAAGGTAACATGATTTTTTTATAGAGAACATAACAGTCACACATCTCTGTGGGAGTAATGAAGGCACATGTCTAACATGTACCTCTGGAAGGCCAAGGAGGTAGGGCTGCGTCCAGCATTCCCTTTTTCTGGCTTGCTCTTGGCACCTTTTGTACCTCCTCATTCTATCTTCCATTTCCAGAGAGTTTTTCTCTCAGTTATCTGTCATCTAACCATCCAGTAACATGTTAAATTATTACCTAAAGCAAGACTCCTCTCAGGTAGCAGTTCCTTTTTATTTTATTTTTTTTTGGCCGCTTTTATTGGTCTTTCATTTTCATTTATTTTCATCCATCTTAATTCTTTGGCCTGTGTGGGCCTTCCATTGCAGTGGCCTCTCTGGTTGCAGAGCACCGGCTCTGAGTGCAAGCGCTCCAGAGCGCGGACTTGTAATTGGACACACTGGTCCAGCTGCTCCGCAGCATATGAGATTTACCCATGCCAGGGATTGAACCAGTGCCCCTTGCACTGCCAGGCAGACTCTTTACCCACAGGACCACCGTGGAAGTCCAGCAGTTGCCTTTTAATAAGGTATCATTCAGGATGGACTTTCTTCCAAGCAACAGATCCATGGCTAGAGAACATCAGTAATTGTAGAAAGACGATCGGAGAGCTATTTTGAAGTGCGTCCTCTATATGTGTGTCAGATCTTACCCCAACAGCTCCCAGCTGATTATAAATTTGACCTGAATTTCATTTACCACCCAGCACCAGTGATATGCCAAATTCTGTGCTAGATATTGGGGATGCTGTAGTGAGCAAAACCAGATTAAGTCCTCACTTTCCAAGGATTTATGGTCTAGTAGAGTATGATAATAAAAAATTAACAGATGTAGGAAAAATTGCATCTGTGACGAGAACTGCAGGGAGAGCAATGTGTATTTTAATTATGTTTGAAAACATTTCTAGGATGTTGGAGGCTCGAGTGCTACCTTTGCAGACAGATACATAATGGGATCTCGGAGTGGACTGCTGCAAGCTGCCAGCTGTGGATCCCATTTCTAAGTGCATCTCTCTCTCTCTTTTTACCGCTTCCCTATCTTAGATGATGATTCTGTGCTCTTTACTGGGTCCTCTTACCATCCCTTATCTCATCTGACATGATTTTTATAGAGAACATAACAGTCACACATCTCTGTGGGAGTAATGAAGGCACATGTCTAACATGTACCTCTGGAAGGCCAAGGAGGTAGGGCTGCGTCCAGCATTCCCTTTTTCTGGCTTGCTCTTGGCACCTTTTGTACCTCCTCATTCTATCTTCCATTTCCAGAGAGTTTTTCTCTCAGTTATCTGTCATCTAACCATCCAGTAACATGTTAAATTATTACCTAAAGCAAGACTCCTCTCAGGTAGCAGTTCCTTTTTTTTTTTTTTTTAAATTTTGGCCGCTTTTATTGGTCTTTCATTTTCATTTATTTTCATCCATCTTAATTCTTTGGCCTGTGTGGGCCTTCCATTGCAGTGGCCTCTCTGGTTGCAGAGCACCGGCTCTGAGTGCAAGCGCTCCAGAGCGCGGACTTGTAATTGGACACACTGGTCCAGCTGCTCCGCAGCATATGAGATTTACCCATGCCAGGGATTGAACCAGTGCCCCTTGCACTGCCAGGCAGACTCTTTACCCACAGGACCACCGTGGAAGTCCAGCAGTTGCCTTTTAATAAGGTATCATTCAGGATGGACTTTCTTCCAAGCAACAGATCCATGGCTAGAGAACATCAGTAATTGTAGAAAGACGATCGGAGAGCTATTTTGAAGTGCGTCCTCTATATGTGTGTCAGATCTTACCCCAACAGCTCCCAGCTGATTATAAATTTGACCTGAATTTCATTTACCACCCAGCACCAGTGATATGCCAAATTCTGTGCTAGATATTGGGGATGCTGTAGTGAGCAAAACCAGATTAAGTCCTCACTTTCCAAGGATTTATGGTCTAGTAGAGTATGATAATAAAAAATTAACAGATGTAGGAAAAATTGCATCTGTGACGAGAACTGCAGGGAGAGCAATGTGTATTTTAATTATGTTTGAAAACATTTCTAGGATGTTGGAGGCTCGAGTGCTACCTTTGCAGACAGATACATAATGGGATCTCGGAGTGGACTGCTGCAAGCTGCCAGCTGTGGATCCCATTTCTAAGTGCATCTCTCTCTCTCTTTTTACCGCTTCCCTATCTTAGATGATGATTCTGTGCTCTTTACTGGGTCCTCTTACCATCCCTTATCTCATCTGACAGCCTCAGATTTCTAAACGGGGAGACTGTCTCTGCAGATAGTTTTCATTGGTAATTCTTACTTTCCACTGATCTTGGACAAAAAGCCTTTCATATTTGCTTTTTAATTTTCCATTTTCTTTGAATCTAATTTTGGCAGCTTTGTAGTTCTCATCTTTTGATTCTTCACCATTTGATGCTGTGTTCTGATCCTAGGGTGATGCTTCTTATTTTATACAATAAACACTTTCTCATGTATGTAAAGATAAAAGTTCACGGGGAGAAACTTCAGCATGTTTCTTTTCAAGGTTTTGAGGCAGTGAAAATGATGAGAGATTATGTTTCACATATAGGAAGGGCTGAATGTGAATCAGTACTTCAAAGGAGAAATATTAATTCAGTTGATGTAGCGCATTTCTTTCAGGGAACATAGCATGCTGTGCAGATGTTAACTCTAACCCTCACCACTTCCCACAAGTCAGATTGCTTTTCTCTTTCATTTTTGGATAAAATGATGTAAGAGGCAAAAATGTCAACAGTGACAGACAGCAAAATAGCCAAGATGTTTTGATTTGCTGTGTCATGATGGAGTTTTAGAGCCTTTCATCACAGGAGCCTGGTTTTCTCCTCCTCACCTTCCTGAAATGACCCATGTTCTTTCCATCTGTTCTCAGAGTCCCAGCAGAGTGATTCCTTGGTGCCTTCCCCACTTATGCTGCCCGCTTTATCATTTCCACAGATTATGGTGGAAGGTAGAGGTGCTGTTCTCTGGGAGGGCAGGAGACAGGCTACTTGTTATTATTCTGTGGGCCAGAGTCAGATGACTTATCCTTTAATTAGGCATTTGAATACATAACCTATCAATATTGTGGTTCTGGGGTCATGGGTATAAGAGCTGCAATGAAGAGACTGTTTTGAAAATACGAAGTCAATGTGGGTTTTCATCTTTCTCTTCTTTAAATCATGTTCTGCTTTACCACTCATGTACTGCTCCAGAGGAAGGATAAGAGTGAGCCCCATTTTGAGAAGAAGAGAACATGGTACCAGGTGAAGGAGATGCCCATGCTCCCTTCTGGCCACGGTAGCTTGTAAAAAGAAGGCAGGGAAAAATCAGTGGCTGAAATGTGACCTCTCCTCTCTCTTATGACTGAAGTCTCTGAGAAGGAAGATGGGGGAGGCATGGTAGATAGGTGGGGAAAGATGAGAAGCAGAGAAGACCACCCCACAAGACATCCTTCTGACCTCCTCCCATCTCCATGGTGTAACTGGGCTTTATTTCTCAGTGTCTAGTCCCTCCTGTGGCGCAGAAGGGGCTGGATATTCTGTTGAAGAGAGAGCAGAGAGGTGCTGAGGTTGCTTGCTGGGGAGCTGGCACAGGCAGTGCCATGAAGGAATAATAGACCCTGGGAGCCAGGGATGGTGCACATGCAGGGAGGAGCAGTGAAACCTTGGTGAGAAGTCAGGGGGGACAGATTTGGTGTTGATACAACCAGACCTTTTCTGAACTAGGGGGAGAAGACCACATGAGGTCACCAGTCATAGTCCTTAACAGGAATGCCAGCAGGAGCCCAGTGAGCAGCAGCACAAGGGCATGCCACTGAGGTAGATGAGTTAAAGGAGAGAATGAGGGAACATGGGCCTGGGTCCAGCGCTTCACATTTGCTTCCCTCTGAGGTCACTGCCTCATCTGGAATCAGGCAACAAAGCCAAATTTATTGTCAATTATTGGACTCCAGAAGGTCTTCTTGGTAGAAGCCCGCAGCACATGGTAGACCTGGTGAACACACTAAGTCTTTCAGCTCTCATAATGTCCCCGTGCATTCTTTTGCCAGAAATTATTTGGTTTAATTATCATTTCATCTTATCTCAGAATTTTGCTTGTAGCATCTGCTATCTTCAGAAGGACTGCCCACTGGAGTTCTACAGGGTCCTTGTACAGATGGAAACTGGCTCAAGAAATTCTGAACAGAAAGATGACTGTGATGACTCCATTCTTGTAAAAAGCCTGCATTTGGTACAACCATGGTGTTGTGTTCTGAAATGAAATCTGTACTTAAGCTTCCAAAAATATTGATGGTACTTTTCTAGTGAGAGAGGAGAACAATTAGAATTCCCTTTCTTTCCTTCATTTCTCCCTGCTTCTTTTGATTTCTGGTGAAGTAAAGGATGAGGGTAATAGTAGATCAGAAATTAAGGTAACTCAAATTTGATCCTAACTAGTAGGGATGTCTAGACTCTGACTGATGCTCTGAGTTCCTATTGATATGAAATTGTTTATGTTTCATATAGAGTATAATTGTTTATATTTCGTGTAGAGTATAGAGTATACATTCTCTTCAGACATCTTCTAAGGAAATTTAACAAGATCCTTTGGCTGCAGATTTAGTTTCCTAAGGACACAGTACTTTTAGACACCAAGCAACTAAATATACCAGATTTCACATTCCTAAAACTACGGAAGAGAAGAACATCGAAACCAAGAGTGCTGAGGTTGCTTGCTGGGAGCTACAGGCAGTGCCATGAAGGAATAATAGACCCTGGGAGCCAGGGATGGTGCACATGCAGGGAGGAGCAGTGAAACCTTGGTGAGAAGTCAGGGGGGACAGATTTGGTGTTGATACAACCAGACCTTTTCTGAACTAGGGGGAGAAGACCACATGAGGTCACCAGTCATAGTCCTTAACAGGAATGCCAGCAGGAGCCCAGTGAGCAGCAGCACAAGGGCATGCCACTGAGGTAGATGAGTTAAAGGAGAGAATGAGGGAACATGGGCCTGGGTCCAGCGCTTCACATTTGCTTCCATCTGAGGTCACTGCCTCATCTGGAATCAGGCAACAAAGCCAAATTTATTGTCAATTATTGGACTCCAGAAGGTCTTCTTGGTAGAAGCCCGCAGCACATGGTAGACCTGGTGAACACACTAAGTCTTTCAGCTCTCATAATGTCCCCGTGCATTCTTTTGCCAGAAATTATTTGGTTTAATTATCATTTCATCTTATCTCAGAATTTTGCTTGTAGCATCTGCTATCTTCAGAAGGACTGCCCACTGGAGTTCTACAGGGTCCTTGTACAGATGGAAACTGGCTCAAGAAATTCTGAACAGAAAGATGACTGTGATGACTCCATTCTTGTAAAAAGCCTGCATTTGGTACAACCATGGTGTTGTGTTCTGAAATGAAATCTGTACTTAAGCTTCCAAAAATATTGATGGTACTTTTCTAGTGAGAGAGGAGAACAATTAGAATTCCCTTTCTTTCCTTCATTTCTCCCTGCTTCTTTTGATTTCTGGTGAAGTAAAGGATGAGGGTAATAGTAGATCAGAAATTAAGGTAACTCAAATTTGATCCTAACTAGTAGGGATGTCTAGACTCTGACTGATGCTCTGAGTTCCTATTGATATGAAATTGTTTATGTTTCATATAGAGTATAATTGTTTATATTTCGTGTAGAGTATAGAGTATACATTCTCTTCAGACATCTTCTAAGGGAAATTTAACAAGATCCTTTGGCTGCAGATTTAGTTTCCTAAGGACACAGTACTTTTAGACACCAAGCAACTAAATATACCAGATTTCACATTCCTAAAACTACGGAAGAGAAGAACATCGAAACCAAGAATCTTATCCTATTTATAATTAAACAGTCTTAGAGCCGCTGTACAGGTCTTCCCTGGTGACTCATATAGTGAAGAATTTGCTTGCAATGCAGGAGACCTGGGTTCAGTCTCTGGATTGAGAAGATCCCCTGGAGAAGGGAATGGCTACCCACTCCAGTATTCTTGCCTGGATAATTCCATGGACAGAGGAGCCTGATGAGCTACAGCCCGTGGGGTCACAGAAAATTGGACACGACTGAGTAACTACCACTTTCACTTTTTCGGAGCCCCTGTACAGATTTTAAAAATCTCTAGAATGGCTGTAATACTTTTAATCATTAAAATTAAAACCAATGTAAATCTTAACTGTGTTTGCAAGATTTCTTTAGAATTGGATAATCTCCAAGGCTCCGAGAGAACTTTTCGTTCTAGACTATTTTATTCTCTGCAGGAACACCAATTAAATCCTGTGTGTTAGTCACTCAGTCGTAGCCAACTCTTTGTGACCCCATGGACTGTAGTCCCCCAGACTCCTCTGTCCATGGAGTTTTCCAGACAAGAATACCACGTAAATCCTAGGTATGTATATATACTACATATATTATTACATTGTAATATGTATAAAATATTTATATAGATGTGTATATATGCAAACAACACACACATATGCATTGTGGCTATATGTATACACATGTATATATGTATACATATATATAATAATATAATAAAGCTAACTTAAACAATGTTTAGAGAATAGCCTCCTTGAAAACTTTAAAGACAAGAACGTGACCTATCTTTTCTCTTTTATTATCAGTGACTAATTCATTGCTGGACACTGAAACAGCTGCACCACTTACAATCTTAGTTCCTATCATGTAAACAAGCTCTGCAGTTTCTGTGTCTTTTAGTCATTCCATATGTGTTAGGAAATAGCTAAGGTGAAAAAGTATAACAGAGCTGGTATTATTTCTGGAAGGGAGCTAATGAGAGCTTTTTCAAAATATCACCTATTCCAGAGGGCAGATCACTCACTTCACAATATAATGAGCAGAGACATTGTTAAAGCTTTATCTGTTTTGACCGGTCTTATTATGTCTATAGTTTGTTAATAAATTTAATTTTTTATATCTGTTTTTTTTATCCTTTGTTGTAGATTTTAAACCAGAATCTAAAGATCTCATTAATGTAGTGGTTATTACTTAATAACTGGACTAAGCAGTTCTGGATTACATTTATACCATTTGCTGATAAGAGTGATAATGTATGAAATGAAGTAGAAACAAAGAAAGGAAATTTATGAAAATCAGGAGTCACATAAGAAAAAGAATTAGATACTTTCTTGAAAAGTATAATTTTTTTCTCGGCATTAATTACAAATCAAGAAAAATCAAGTTTTTGTTTTTTTTTTTTTTTAATTTCAAACCTTTACTAGCAAAGAAATCTCATTTAAGGACCCACACATATTTCCTATAATTTAATTCTGTATAAAGTTGCATCAGTTATTTACTGGTTTAATCTATATTTACTGAATACCTCATTTGACCAGACACTGCCTGCTCTTGGGGTGAAGGCATGTGTGGACAGAAGCCTGTGGCATTGGTGTTGAAGGGGACACGACCCCAACTTTTGAGTTTTCCAGCCAAGAATACCACGTAAATCCTAGGTATGTATATATACTACATATATTATTACATTGTAATATGTATAAAATATTTATATAGATGTGTATATATGCAAACAACACACACATATGCATTGTGGCTATATGTATACACATGTATATATGTATACATATATATAATAATATAATAAAGCTAACTTAAACAATGTTTAGAGAATAGCCTCCTTGAAAACTTTAAAGACAAGAACGTGACCTATCTTTTCTCTTTTATTATCAGTGACTAATTCATTGCTGGACACTGAAACAGCTGCACCACTTACAATCTTAGTTCCTATCATGTAAACAAGCTCTGCAGTTTCTGTGTCTTTTAGTCATTCCATATGTGTTAGGAAATAGCTAAGGTGAAAAAGTATAACAGAGCTGGTATTATTTCTGGAAGGGAGCTAATGAGAGCTTTTTCAAAATATCACCTATTCCAGAGGGCAGATCACTCACTTCACAATATAATGAGCAGAGACATTGTTAAAGCTTTATCTGTTTTGACCGGTCTTATTATGTCTATAGTTTGTTAATAAATTTAATTTTTTATATCTGTTTTTTTTATCCTTTGTTGTAGATTTTAAACCAGAATCTAAAGATCTCATTAATGTAGTGGTTATTACTTAATAACTGGACTAAGCAGTTCTGGATTACATTTATACCATTTGCTGATAAGAGTGATAATGTATGAAATGAAGTAGAAACAAAGAAAGGAAATTTATGAAAATCAGGAGTCACATAAGAAAAAGAATTAGATACTTTCTTGAAAAGTATAATTTTTTTCTCGGCATTAATTACAAATCAAGAAAAATCAAGTTTTTGTTTTTTTTTTTTTTTAATTTCAAACCTTTACTAGCAAAGAAATCTCATTTAAGGACCCACACATATTTCCTATAATTTAATTCTGTATAAAGTTGCATCAGTTATTTACTGGTTTAATCTATATTTACTGAATACCTCATTTGACCAGACACTGCCTGCTCTTGGGGTGAAGGCATGTGTGGACAGAAGCCTGTGGCATTGGTGTTGAAGGGGACACGACCCCAACTTTTTGAGTTCCTCATAAAATATTCTTCCAAATTCTGTAAACATTTATTTTTTTTTTCTGTATTCAATTTAGACTTCCTCTCTCATTCTTCACTGAAATATTTACCTTTTCTTTGAATGGAAGCCCAGGTTGGCTCTCTTTCCCTTTAAATAGATCAAATACCAATTATTCTGAGAACTATATATTGGAGAAGAAATTATCTTTTTGCTGGTTTTGGAAATAACTCCGCAATATCTGTGCTCTTTTGAAAACTATTTAGAAGTCATTCCTTCTTAAATAATGCTGGTAAAATGTTTTTGGTTGTTTGAAGGACACAGGAAAACTTCGCCAATAAAATCCACTTTGGGGAGGATTATCATCAGGAGAATTAACTCATGTCATTAGCAATATCCGAGTCCTCTAGTTATCCTGCAGACTCCAGAGCAGTGGCTCCTTATTCTTTCTGGGTCATGGACCCCTTTGGAAGTTTGATGAAAGCTATTGAAATTCCTCTTTGGAAAAGGTATTATTATACCTTATTATACCTATTATACAAAGTGAAGTAAGTCAAAAAGAGAAGGACAGATACAGTATACTAAGAAGGTACCGATAAATACACATGCAGAGCAGCAATGGAGAAACAGACATAAAGAACAGACCTATGGACATTGTGGGGAGGGAAGAGTGGGTCAGAGGTTTTGAAAGAATATCATGGAAACCTACATTATCATGTGTAAAAGAGATAACTATTGTGAATGTGCTGTGAAACTAAGAGATCATACATAGAGTCTGTGCAACACCCTGGAGGGGAGGAATCTGGAGGTTTGGGAGGGGGGTCTGGGGGAGGAGTCAGGGATATACCTATGACGGATTTGGGATTATATGGAGCTGTAAACAACACAAGTATGTAAAGGCAATATAAAAAGAGAGAGACAGAGAAGTTAACAGGTATAGAACAATCTCTAGATCAGTCCTCTTTAATGTGCTTAAGGAGAAAGTGTCCCTTATGAGGGGCTCTTTGGAGCCATAGTGGGGCCTGAATGCAGGCTGAAGAGTGGCTGTCTTGCAGGAAAAGTCAGGATGGGCTTCATGTCTCTACTGTCCTTTGATTTAATGTTGGCTTACTCATTGTAGATTGCTAGTGATGGTCATGCTTCAGCTTATGTTCTCTTCTTTCAGAAAGATATTTAGGGAAGGTAGGAAAAATGCAAAGGCAAAACATGTCTGTTATGTATGGCTAGAAGGTCCTAGGAAAATATCTTTTGAAGGAAAAAGGAAGGATACAGCCTAAAAACTCCTTTCATTACAATATTTCTTTCTAGTCTTTCTTTGTTCTTGTTTTTTCCAGTCTTTTTGGATGCATATGCTCTTTTATACATAGTTTAAACATGCATGTTAATTTGTATAATCTGCCTTCTCCCCACTTAATGTTCTATTACAACCTTTTTAGGATATTATAAAATCTTTATAACCATTAAAAAATGTTTTGTAATGTGAATAATTCACCCTTCTTTCATCAGTTTTATAATAAATTAAATGGCAATAGTCTGATCAGCCAAAGTATAGAAATAAAAAGTGTAAACATTAGATGAATGAGGTATAAACCTATATAACAGAATTATAATTTAAAAACCAGTAAGCTTAAAAAACATGAGTATATTTATTCTACACAAAATAGATAAATGAATAAAACAGCAAAGCTATTAAAATAATAACTGAACTGGCTAAAGTCACTGATATGTAAACAATAAGTTATTGCATAATTTAAATAATTAAAAGAATTTAATAGTTCCAGGAATGATATAAACCAAACTGAATATCAATACAACCACAAAAGTAAATAAAATAACATTATAAGACATTTGCCAGAAATTACAACTTTAAAAATCCAAATATAAAATTTTACTTCATGAAGATAACTTGGAGAATTTTAAACCTAAAGTGGAGGGCACTACTATCAAAATCATAAAAATGTCATTTATAAGAATAGCTGCACTGAGCCAGCCTGGCCCGTTAAGGAACATCTCACGTTTCGGAGTCGGAGGCATGAGGCTGACTGCTGACAAGAGCTCCAGCTAACTGTGTGACCCCAGATGGTTTACTCAACCTCTCTGAGCCACAGTTTCTAGGCTGAAGAGTGGCTGTCTTGCAGGGGAAAAGTCAGAAATGGGCTTCATGTCTCTACTGTCCTTTGATTTAATGTTGGCTTACTCATTGTAGATTGCTAGTGATGGTCATGCTTCAGCTTATGTTCTCTTCTTTCAGAAAGATATTTAGGGAAGGTAGGAAAAATGCAAAGGCAAAACATGTCTGTTATGTATGGCTAGAAGGTCCTAGGAAAATATCTTTTGAAGGAAAAAGGAAGGATACAGCCTAAAAACTCCTTTCATTACAATATTTCTTTCTAGTCTTTCTTTGTTCTTGTTTTTTCCAGTCTTTTTGGATGCATATGCTCTTTTATACATAGTTTAAACATGCATGTTAATTTGTATAATCTGCCTTCTCCCCACTTAATGTTCTATTACAACCTTTTTAGGATATTATAAAATCTTTATAACCATTAAAAAATGTTTTGTAATGTGAATAATTCACCCTTCTTTCATCAGTTTTATAATAAATTAAATGGCAATAGTCTGATCAGCCAAAGTATAGAAATAAAAAGTGTAAACATTAGATGAATGAGGTATAAACCTATATAACAGAATTATAATTTAAAAACCAGTAAGCTTAAAAAACATGAGTATATTTATTCTACACAAAATAGATAAATGAATAAAACAGCAAAGCTATTAAAATAATAACTGAACTGGCTAAAGTCACTGATATGTAAACAATAAGTTATTGCATAATTTAAATAATTAAAAGAATTTAATAGTTCCAGGAATGATATAAACCAAACTGAATATCAATACAACCACAAAAGTAAATAAAATAACATTATAAGACATTTGCCAGAAATTACAACTTTAAAAATCCAAATATAAAAATTTTACTTCATGAAGATAACTTGGAGAATTTTAAACCTAAAGTGGAGGGCACTACTATCAAAATCATAAAAATGTCATTTATAAGAATAGCTGCACTGAGCCAGCCTGGCCCGTTAAGGAACATCTCACGTTTCGGAGTCGGAGGCATGAGGCTGACTGCTGACAAGAGCTCCAGCTAACTGTGTGACCCCAGATGGTTTACTCAACCTCTCTGAGCCACAGTTTCTGCATCTACAACATGAGAATGAACACGCTTACCTAAGGAAGCTATCATGAAGATTTAAAAAAAAACCCTAAGCACATGATTATCCTCACTAAATAACGTCTCCTGTTGTCTTCAGCCCCTCACTCATTCATTCATCTAGAATCTATGGGGAAAACAAAAATGAGCTCTCCATCTTTGCTGGAACTCATAACACAGACATTTAGAAACTGCAGGCTCTGACTGCTGTAAGAAGTGTGCAGGTGAAAGAGGGTAGGAGGACTGGTAGAATAATAAAAATGCTATGTCTAGGTCTCATCCTTGACATCAGAATAAACAAATATATAACACAGCAGATGGCTGTAAGGAAAGAGAAGTCATAATAAAGCACACAGCAATAACACTCTTTCTCTGCACACTACATTCCAAATCCAACTGGCTTTGCTTCTAGCGCTCTGCAACATGTTGACTTAAATACCCTGTAAAAGCCACAATCTGATTCTGTAACTGGCCCCAATTAGGTCACTTAATTCAATCACTTCATTTTCCATTGAGTGAGTCCTGTCTGTCCAGTGGAGAGGTAAGGGGAACAGCAGCAAAGGTGAGATGGCAGGATGACAAGGAAGGACCCGGAGTCGGTCACACTCCCCATGAAACTGAAAGTCGACAGCAAGGCAAGGTCAACTGTCTGGAACCAGTGATCACTCTGGTTATTCGGGTCAGATAAGGCCCAGGGTCAGAGGCAAATAAAGAAGCCCAAGCAAGCAACATGTCTCTTTCTCAGGAGGTCAGATTATCTGCAGCGCCCAAAAGAAAATTTAAAAAAAAGTTCCAAGAATGATATAAACCAAACTGAATATCAATACAACCACAAAAGTAAATAAAATAACATTATAAGACATTTGCCAGAAATTACAACTTTAAAAATCCAAATATAAAAATTTTACTTCATGAAGATAACTTGGAGAATTTTAAACCTAAAGTGGAGGGCACTACTATCAAAATCATAAAAATGTCATTTATAAGAATAGCTGCACTGAGCCAGCCTGGCCCGTTAAGGAACATCTCACGTTTCGGAGTCGGAGGCATGAGGCTGACTGCTGACAAGAGCTCCAGCTAACTGTGTGACCCCAGATGGTTTACTCAACCTCTCTGAGCCACAGTTTCTGCATCTACAACATGAGAATGAACACGCTTACCTAAGGAAGCTATCATGAAGATTTAAAAAAAAAACCCTAAGCACATGATTATCCTCACTAAATAACGTCTCCTGTTGTCTTCAGCCCCTCACTCATTCATTCATCTAGAATCTATGGGGAAAACAAAAATGAGCTCTCCATCTTTGCTGGAACTCATAACACAGACATTTAGAAACTGCAGGCTCTGACTGCTGTAAGAAGTGTGCAGGTGAAAGAGGGTAGGAGGACTGGTAGAATAATAAAAATGCTATGTCTAGGTCTCATCCTTGACATCAGAATAAACAAATATATAACACAGCAGATGGCTGTAAGGAAAGAGAAGTCATAATAAAGCACACAGCAATAACACTCTTTCTCTGCACACTACATTCCAAATCCAACTGGCTTTGCTTCTAGCGCTCTGCAACATGTTGACTTAAATACCCTGTAAAAGCCACAATCTGATTCTGTAACTGGCCCCAATTAGGTCACTTAATTCAATCACTTCATTTTCCATTGAGTGAGTCCTGTCTGTCCAGTGGAGAGGTAAGGGGAACAGCAGCAAAGGTGAGATGGCAGGATGACAAGGAAGGACCCGGAGTCGGTCACACTCCCCATGAAACTGAAAGTCGACAGCAAGGCAAGGTCAACTGTCTGGAACCAGTGATCACTCTGGTTATTCGGGTCAGATAAGGCCCAGGGTCAGAGGCAAATAAAGAAGCCCAAGCAAGCAACATGTCTCTTTCTCAGGAGGTCGTTTTAACTGCTTATTCCCATCTGCAGTGCCCAAACGTTCTTAACTCTAGGCTTGACATTAACCATACAAAAGTCATGAGAAACCCGGGTGTGTGGGGGCAAGAAATGAGGGAGGGACGCCTCTCTGAATGAAAACTTTTCCAGTTTATTTCAACAATCATTAGTCAATTGCTTAATGTGTATTGGAGCCTTGAGATCAAAATAGGACCTATCAGTGATGCTGTGCTCTCCTACCCACACAAAAAACACACTGAACAGTTTATACAGCCAGGATTTATACACCCAGGATTTGAAAAGTGTAGGTGTTTCGCCTGCACTCACTCAGAGACACATCTAAAGCAACAAGGTGCCACAATTCCGTATTCTCTTACAATCTCTGCTTTAACTGCCCCTGAAGCCATTAAGCTTTCGCATTTATTCAAACATAAACATGAACATTTCCCCTTCGATGCCTTCTTTTCTCCCATAATAGTCTGTACTCTAATTCAAAGAAATGCAATTTTATCGTTGGTTCACCAGGCTGATGTTTGAGAAAAGATCATGTGATGCAAACCATAATGACTAAGGAATAGAATGAAGGCTCCACAGGCAGATGATTTCAAGCAATACCGTCATTTACTATAAAGTGCTTCCTTCCCTGATGAAAGGTTTGGGGAAATTAAGCTCTAACTGCAGTCATGAATTGTTATATGTGTTGGATGCCAACCATTCTCATCCTCATCAGTGGTGAGCCTCTTCACTTAGAAAAGAGTCTTGGCCACTGGACAGAGGGGGCTGAGGAGGGTTGTGGTCACCATGACAGATTTATTCAGTATTATCGTTCTGCTATGAAGTGAGTCCTGTCTGTCCAGTGGAGAGGTAAGGGGAACAGCAGCAAAGGTGAGATGGCAGGATGACAAGGAAGGACCCGGAGTCGGTCACACTCCCCATGAAACTGAAAGTCGACAGCAAGGCAAGGTCAACTGTCTGGAACCAGTGATCACTCTGGTTATTCGGGTCAGATAAGGCCCAGGGTCAGAGGCAAATAAAGAAGCCCAAGCAAGCAACATGTCTCTTTCTCAGGAGGTCGTTTTAACTGCTTATTCCCATCTGCAGTGCCCAAACGTTCTTAACTCTAGGCTTGACATTAACCATACAAAAGTCATGAGAAACCCGGGTGTGTGGGGGCAAGAAATGAGGGAGGGACGCCTCTCTGAATGAAAACTTTTCCAGTTTATTTCAACAATCATTAGTCAATTGCTTAATGTGTATTGGAGCCTTGAGATCAAAATAGGACCTATCAGTGATGCTGTGCTCTCCTACCCACACAAAAAACACACTGAACAGTTTATACAGCCAGGATTTATACACCCAGGATTTGAAAAGTGTAGGTGTTTCGCCTGCACTCACTCAGAGACACATCTAAAGCAACAAGGTGCCACAATTCCGTATTCTCTTACAATCTCTGCTTTAACTGCCCCTGAAGCCATTAAGCTTTCGCATTTATTCAAACATAAACATGAACATTTCCCCTTCGATGCCTTCTTTTCTCCCATAATAGTCTGTACTCTAATTCAAAGAAATGCAATTTTATCGTTGGTTCACCAGGCTGATGTTTGAGAAAAGATCATGTGATGCAAACCATAATGACTAAGGAATAGAATGAAGGCTCCACAGGCAGATGATTTCAAGCAATACCGTCATTTACTATAAAGTGCTTCCTTCCCTGATGAAAGGTTTGGGGAAATTAAGCTCTAACTGCAGTCATGAATTGTTATATGTGTTGGATGCCAACCATTCTCATCCTCATCAGTGGTGAGCCTCTTCACTTAGAAAAGAGTCTTGGCCACTGGACAGAGGGGGCTGAGGAGGGTTGTGGTCACCATGACAGATTTATTCAGTATTATCGTTCTGCTATGAAGTGCCAGTTTTTCCCTAGCATGACCCATGTAACCAGCCACACAGGGCCCCTGAGCCACAGCTGAAGCAGGTGGTCAACTTAGGGCCTGGATACTGCATTGCCAGAAGATTTTGGTTTGACTCATGTCCTCAATCAAAAGTGACTTTTCCTGGCCAAAGACAACCTGTCACGCTTCCTGCCTCCAAACGATTGAAGGATTTTGACCTCCTGCAAACAATAGAAAAGGGAGAAGCCATTCTTGGGTAAACAAGCAACCCACTGGTCAGCATTTGCAAAAGAGGGAGTGGAAAATCAACTGGATTTAAAATCTGCTTAAATCTAAACTCTAAACACTACAGATAGAAGGGTCAAATACAGCAAACAGCAAAGGAAAAAAAAAAAAGGGGCCCTTGAAACAAGGAAGTCCTATGCCAGAATGTATCTAAGTAAGCAGAAGCTTCACACAGATATCAGTGCACAAATCCCTGGTCCTTCTGGATGCTCTGCCCCTAGGGCAGGCACCTGCGTCAACAAACATTTCAGGAAACAGGCTCAGAGCCCAAGTATCAAGTAGGAGCTCAAAGGAAGTAGCATGAAGGCCTGTGTTATCATATGTGAAGAAAATAGCTATAGTCATTGCGCTGTGAGAAAAGCAGATACTTCAGGGGTGCTGTATGATGGTCTGGAGGGGTGGGATGGGGAGAGATATACATATGACTAATCTGAGAACATACATATCTTCTTTCCATAATAGTCCCTGATGCCTTCTTTTCTCCCATAATAGTCTGTACTCTAATTCAAAGAAATGCAATTTTATCGTTGGTTCACCAGGCTGATGTTTGAGAAAAGATCATGTGATGCAAACCATAATGACTAAGGAATAGAATGAAGGCTCCACAGGCAGATGATTTCAAGCAATACCGTCATTTACTATAAAGTGCTTCCTTCCCTGATGAAAGGTTTGGGGAAATTAAGCTCTAACTGCAGTCATGAATTGTTATATGTGTTGGATGCCAACCATTCTCATCCTCATCAGTGGTGAGCCTCTTCACTTAGAAAAGAGTCTTGGCCACTGGACAGAGGGGGCTGAGGAGGGTTGTGGTCACCATGACAGATTTATTCAGTATTATCGTTCTGCTATGAAGTGCCAGTTTTTCCCTAGCATGACCCATGTAACCAGCCACACAGGGCCCCTGAGCCACAGCTGAAGCAGGTGGTCAACTTAGGGCCTGGATACTGCATTGCCAGAAGATTTTGGTTTGACTCATGTCCTCAATCAAAAGTGACTTTTCCTGGCCAAAGACAACCTGTCACGCTTCCTGCCTCCAAACGATTGAAGGATTTTGACCTCCTGCAAACAATAGAAAAGGGAGAAGCCATTCTTGGGTAAACAAGCAACCCACTGGTCAGCATTTGCAAAAGAGGGAGTGGAAAATCAACTGGATTTAAAATCTGCTTAAATCTAAACTCTAAACACTACAGATAGAAGGGTCAAATACAGCAAACAGCAAAGGAAAAAAAAAAAAGGGGCCCTTGAAACAAGGAAGTCCTATGCCAGAATGTATCTAAGTAAGCAGAAGCTTCACACAGATATCAGTGCACAAATCCCTGGTCCTTCTGGATGCTCTGCCCCTAGGGCAGGCACCTGCGTCAACAAACATTTCAGGAAACAGGCTCAGAGCCCAAGTATCAAGTAGGAGCTCAAAGGAAGTAGCATGAAGGCCTGTGTTATCATATGTGAAGAAAATAGCTATAGTCATTGCGCTGTGAGAAAAGCAGATACTTCAGGGGTGCTGTATGATGGTCTGGAGGGGTGGGATGGGGAGAGATATACATATGACTAATCTGAGAACATACATATCTGTAAACAACAAAACTCTGTATAAGTTAAAAGTAAAATAAAAGTTAAAAAAAAAAAGTTGCAGTGAGACATGGCCAAAAGATTCTTCCTACCCAAAGGTTTTCCAACTTGTAAGGTGGACCTAATTTCATGGTCTACCAGAATAAATGATTTGCAGCATAATATATAGCATTATCATAGATACTCCATGGAAATAAAAACCCAGGAAACTACCACCACCACTGGTTAAGCCCTCTCATCAGTAACTAGGAGGTGACTAACAGCACTCCACATATTGAAGCTTAATGGTCTTAACAGCTCAACACACTTTCAACCCTAAGTCTTTTATTTTTCTTTTTAATTGTCATATGCTTTGTTTCCCAGTAGAAAATATGAACTGGTTAGATAGCATTTTGATATACCCATTCTCCTATACCCACTATACCAAATACCCAGGTTCTAACATAACTATTTTTCATATGTGGATTGATCTAAAACACACACATGAGAAAAAAAATAGTCAGCTCTTTTTCTCTGTAGGTAGTAAGCAAGGTGATTTATTTGGTTAGTTGGGTTTTTTAAATGTTTCTTTTCCTTTCCAGAGGAAAAACGTACTAACCCAGTGTAAATGTCGACTTTTAAAAAGGAGTATGTACTTTTTAGACAAGAGGAAAATCTCTCTGATGTGGGAAGGAGGGAAGATTTTTTTTTATGTTGATGAAACACTGTTCTTTAAAACGGTAATTCACAATAGTCATACTAACATAAGTCATAAAACATTGTTCACAAATAATTTTAGCAGAGCTTTATGTCCCAGGCAGGAAAAAATGTCTCACGGAACTGCAGATGACTTTGTAAGATAAACATCAGAATTTGTCACTTAGCACTTATTTACCACCTAATGAATGAAAACCTACATAGTTATTCTAAACTGTAGAATATTTGCCAAGAACCACTCAATGATACTTGTAGTTTCACGAATGAATTTCTAAAGATCATAAACCTACAGAAAAGTTAAAATTTAAGAGTCAATCATTAGGCTTATTCCCCACCACTAATCAGTGTTTCCCCTCCAATGTAAAATATCTCAAATTGATAAGCTTAATACCTTCACAAATATTTTTGCTGTATGGGTTTATTTTTTTCCAACTTATCCAAGTTCCTCCAAAAGTATCTCTAACTTTTGCTTCCCTGTTTTCATAGCTACAGTCCTGATTCAGCTCCCTTACTTTCTCATGCTAGATTTCTTTAATTTTTCCAAGCTTTGCATTTCATCAAATCCCTAGACCATGATTCAGTAGCTTTTTCACAACCCTGACTGAGGATACCTTCTCATTTCCTTCTGGAGCTTCTCCACCCTCCAGAACACAGACTCCCTTTCCTGACCGCCCACCAAGCTGACATTTTTTGGATGGGGATATTGTGTGGATTATGCTCACAATTTCTGCACATTTGGCTCCTGTTCAGTTATCTCTGCCATCTCATGTGTCTGCTCTCCAACAACCCCTCCCCAATTCCACCACCATTTCTTTAAGTTGGCTTCTCCAGTATTTGTTGAAAGAATTTTCCCTTTCTTTTTCCAAATCTCATGTGCACTTGATCTAAACACACACATGAGAAAAAATAGTCAGCTCTTTTCTCTGTAGGTAGTAAGCAAGGTGATTTATTTGGTTAGTTGGGTTTTTTAAATGTTTCTTTTCCTTTCCAGAGGAAAAACGTACTAACCCAGTGTAAATGTCGACTTTTAAAAAGGAGTATGTACTTTTTAGACAAGAGGAAAATCTCTCTGATGTGGGAAGGAGGGAAGATTTTTTTTTATGTTGATGAAACACTGTTCTTTAAAACGGTAATTCACAATAGTCATACTAACATAAGTCATAAAACATTGTTCACAAATAATTTTAGCAGAGCTTTATGTCCCAGGCAGGAAAAAATGTCTCACGGAACTGCAGATGACTTTGTAAGATAAACATCAGAATTTGTCACTTAGCACTTATTTACCACCTAATGAATGAAAACCTACATAGTTATTCTAAACTGTAGAATATTTGCCAAGAACCACTCAATGATACTTGTAGTTTCACGAATGAATTTCTAAAGATCATAAACCTACAGAAAAGTTAAAATTTAAGAGTCAATCATTAGGCTTTTTCCCCCACCACTAATCAGTGTTTCCCCTCCAATGTAAAATATCTCAAATTGATAAGCTTAATACCTTCACAAATATTTTTGCTGTATGGGTTTATTTTTTTCCAACTTATCCAAGTTCCTCCAAAAGTATCTCTAACTTTTGCTTCCCTGTTTTCATAGCTACAGTCCTGATTCAGCTCCCTTACTTTCTCATGCTAGATTTCTTTAATTTTTCCAAGCTTTGCATTTCATCAAATCCCTAGACCATGATTCAGTAGCTTTTTCACAACCCTGACTGAGGATACCTTCTCATTTCCTTCTGGAGCTTCTCCACCCTCCAGAACACAGACTCCCTTTCCTGACCGCCCACCAAGCTGACATTTTTTGGATGGGGATATTGTGTGGATTATGCTCACAATTTCTGCACATTTGGCTCCTGTTCAGTTATCTCTGCCATCTCATGTGTCTGCTCTCCAACAACCCCTCCCCAATTCCACCACCATTTCTTTAAGTTGGCTTCTCCAGTATTTGTTGAAAGAACCTTTTGTTACAGAACCATGTTGTAGCATGTATGTTTGAACTACTTTCTGAAGTAGATTGTTCGTCAAAGGCAGAAACTCTGACTCTTCCTTCTGTATCTTTCCTGACATCTAATACATAGCCCCCAAACCAACTCTTCTCAATCAATGGTTATTGATTGAGGGATGATGTAATGGGTTTCTAGCATTGATTCAGATTGTATATATCCTACTGTGGAGATAAAAGGTTCTCAGACAGAGTTTTTTAATCAGAAGAGTACTAAGGTTGTTGTGTATGGAAGTACACTCACAGGAGAAATTCAGGAAAGCAGTCACTCGGTCCTGTTTTTCATAAGAACTAGCCTTTGCTTCAGTTCTTTAGACATTTTAGATAAAAGGATTGAGGAAGAAATCTGTGGGGGAGGGATAAATCTTAGATATCTGAAAAACACTTTAAGTTCTTGATTCTACTATGGATATGTAGAAATAAACCAGAAGTTATACAAAGAATCAAGAATTCCAAAAAAGTTTACATCATGTGTGCAAGCCCTGGTTTACTCTTTTCATTACAAACAACAAAATGCGTTGTAACCTGAAATCCTCTCTTATTTCTGTGCATGTACAGACTCTGTCCCATTAAAGACAACTAAGGTTGATCCTCAGATTACTGATTTTTCAAACCATTCTAAGTCTTTTTCTGACCTACATTAATTTCTCTACATTCAGAATGAAATTGTATATGTTTGGTGGTGACAATGTCATCTGAAATTTTTTCTTCACAAAATCTCCTTCAAAATCCAGACATAACTAAAAAACAAAAAGAGGAAAATAAAAGGCTATTTGACATCAGAAAAAATTTTGTAAGAGTATCTGTTGAGTCAAATACTTAAATGTCCTAAAACTGAAGTAAAGCTCCCCTTTTCCTGTTCCCTGGACTTGAGTCCTCAACAGTGGCATAGACTTTCAGAAGCCTAACAGCAGAACACTTCTCCAAGTCAATCCCACAAAAAGGCAGTATGAGAAACCAGAAAATGTGAAACAAGGTGAAATACCTAAGCCTTGCACAACAATGTGAAAAAGGAGGTCAAGAATATGGAAAACTCTTGACAAAATCCTGGGAAAAGATGCCAGGAGGGCTCATTATTTGAAGCAAGCTTTAATGGAACTGGATCTCAAATACCAACATGTGTAAGAATTATATGGGGCTTTTAATAGCAATATGGATTTCTAGGCCTTTCTCCTTAGTGAGTCACAAATGAGCATTTTCAACACACTCACCAGGCAAACTGTGATGTGGGAAATCACAATTCTAAGAGACACTGATCTACAGGAAGCACCTCACACTTCTTTTTTCCCTAAAATCCCTTCAGTACTAGCCTCTCTAGAGGTCTTTTGGCAATTCTGGGAAAACTGGGAGAATTAGGCAATAGCTCTTTTAATGGAGCAAAAGAAAATATATCAACATTTTATTACTCCAGAGACTTCCCTTGTGGGCCAGTGGTTAAAAGTCCACACTTCCAATGCAGGGGCACAGGTTCAATCCCTGGCCAGGAACTAAAATCCCATATAACACATGGGCAAAATAAATAAATCATTTAAAATTGGTCACAACTGCTTAAAAAATATCTTACTTCAAATTCTTAGGTTCTTACTAACATGTATTTTTCCCATTTCTACAAAAATGCGTTGTAACCTGAAATCCTCTCTTATTTCTGTGCATGTACAGACTCTGTCCCATTAAAGACAACTAAGGTTGATCCTCAGATTACTGATTTTTCAAACCATTCTAAGTCTTTTTCTGACCTACATTAATTTCTCTACATTCAGAATGAAATTGTATATGTTTGGTGGTGACAATGTCATCTGAAATTTTTTCTTCACAAAATCTCCTTCAAAATCCAGACATAACTAAAAAACAAAAAGAGGAAAATAAAAGGCTATTTGACATCAGAAAAAATTTTGTAAGAGTATCTGTTGAGTCAAATACTTAAATGTCCTAAAACTGAAGTAAAGCTCCCCTTTTCCTGTTCCCTGGACTTGAGTCCTCAACAGTGGCATAGACTTTCAGAAGCCTAACAGCAGAACACTTCTCCAAGTCAATCCCACAAAAAGGCAGTATGAGAAACCAGAAAATGTGAAACAAGGTGAAATACCTAAGCCTTGCACAACAATGTGAAAAAGGAGGTCAAGAATATGGAAAACTCTTGACAAAATCCTGGGAAAAGATGCCAGGAGGGCTCATTATTTGAAGCAAGCTTTAATGGAACTGGATCTCAAATACCAACATGTGTAAGAATTATATGGGGCTTTTAATAGCAATATGGATTTCTAGGCCTTTCTCCTTAGTGAGTCACAAATGAGCATTTTCAACACACTCACCAGGCAAACTGTGATGTGGGAAATCACAATTCTAAGAGACACTGATCTACAGGAAGCACCTCACACTTCTTTTTTCCCTAAAATCCCTTCAGTACTAGCCTCTCTAGAGGTCTTTTGGCAATTCTGGGGAAAACTGGGAGAATTAGGCAATAGCTCTTTTAATGGAGCAAAAGAAAATATATCAACATTTTATTACTCCAGAGACTTCCCTTGTGGGCCAGTGGTTAAAAGTCCACACTTCCAATGCAGGGGGCACAGGTTCAATCCCTGGCCAGGGAACTAAAATCCCATATAACACATGGGCAAAATAAATAAATCATTTAAAATTGGTCACAACTGCTTAAAAAAAATATCTTACTTCAAATTCTTAGGTTCTTACTAACATGAGAGCGGGATCTGTACTCTCCCTTTCACAGCCACAAACACGAACCAGGTAAACAATAGATTGAAGGGAGGAAGCTCAAATACAACTGCAAACAGTCCCTGAGTTGTACATGCACGCACACACACACATATCTCTGTTCTTTGAGTCTCCCCAGCACAAAGCCTAGTACATGACATAAAATAGATATCAAACAAACATCTGCTACAGACAAAATAACTTTAGAGCAGTAAGTACACCTATAAAGCCAACAGGGAGACCCCTAATAACCCCACAAGACTGAACTTAAAACATCCAGTGTTACTGGCTCTGAAGAAAATGAAACAATGGAATCTTAACTACATACAAGCAATTATGTTTCTAAATCATTGCTTGCTTTCTTCTCACATATTCCCACCAACATATAAATAATAGAGAGCTACATAGATAGATACAACAGGGATAAATAATTACAGAAGAATGCATTAATGTTGTCATATACATTTTTTAATTATTTCAACTTTTCTCCTTTATTTGGCTCACCATAGATAGGTTTCCAGAAGAAATTCTAACATCCTAGTGGATATTAGTTCATATTTTTCTCCCTACACATACAAGCATATGGATATATACAAATATAGACATGCACAGAGAGAGAGTTTTGTACATTTTTTCTGTAGCTACATTTCTCATTGAGAAATACCACATAGGCATCCTAAATGGCGTCTGATCCACCTCTATTTCATTCTTTTTAATGGCATAATATTCTTTGGTCTGAGTTGTCATAATTTTCTTTTTTACAATGAGATTTTCAACACACTCACCAGGCAAACTGTGATGTGGAAACCCTTAAACAGGAAGCACCTCACACTTCTTTTTCCCTAAAATCCCTTCAGTACTAGCCTCTCTAGAGGTCTTTTGGCAATTCTGGGGAAAACTGGGAGAATTAGGCAATAGCTCTTTTAATGGAGCAAAAGAAAATATATCAACATTTTATTACTCCAGAGACTTCCCTTGTGGGCCAGTGGTTAAAAGTCCACACTTCCAATGCAGGGGGCACAGGTTCAATCCCTGGCCAGGGAACTAAAATCCCATATAACACATGGGCAAAATAAATAAATCATTTAAAATTGGTCACAACTGCTTAAAAAAAATATCTTACTTCAAATTCTTAGGTTCTTACTAACATGAGAGCGGCATCTGTACTCTCCCTTTCACAGCCACAAACACGAACCAGGTAAACAATAGATTGAAGGGAGGAAGCTCAAATACAACTGCAAACAGTCCCTGAGTTGTACATGCACGCACACACACACATATCTCTGTTCTTTGAGTCTCCCCAGCACAAAGCCTAGTACATGACATAAAATAGATATCAAACAAACATCTGCTACAGACAAAATAACTTTAGAGCAGTAAGTACACCTATAAAGCCAACAGGGAGACCCCTAATAACCCCACAAGACTGAACTTAAAACATCCAGTGTTACTGGCTCTGAAGAAAATGAAACAATGGAATCTTAACTACATACAAGCAATTATGTTTCTAAATCATTGCTTGCTTTCTTCTCACATATTCCCACCAACATATAGATAATAGAGAGAGCTACATAGATAGATACAACAGGGATAAATAATTACAGAAGAATGCATTAATGTTGTCATATACATTTTTTAATTATTTCAACTTTTCTCCTTTATTTGGCTCACCATAGATAGGTTTCCAGAAGAAATTCTAACATCCTAGTGGATATTAGTTCATATTTTTCTCCCTACACATACAAGCATATGGATATATACAAATATAGACATGCACAGAGAGAGAGTTTTGTACATTTTTTCTGTAGCTACATTTCTCATTGAGAAATACCACATAGGCATCCTAAATGGCGTCTGATCCACCTCTATTTCATTCTTTTTAATGGCCGCATAATATTCTTTGGTCTGAGTTGTCATAATTTATTCTACTACTACCTAGTTGATGGGGCTTTCATTTGATTTGTAGTTTTTTTGCTGCTACAAATAATGATGACAAAAAGATCCTTGTCCATATGCCTTACGTGCTGATATTTCTGTTTCTACAGGAGAAATTCCCAAGAGTAGAACTGCGAATCAAAGAGTATATGTATTTTTAAGGTTTAACATTTGTTACTAGAATGCTTTTTTTTCCCTCACAATCACAAGGTTTTTTTATTTTGCTTTTTTGATATTACAGAGTTTTAATGTTTATAGATATGTATAATTCCAGATGAGTCATATATATATATTCCATTCCCCACATCCCACCCCTCTAGGCTGTCACATAGCCCCCATGTACAATCCCTTAGCCCCACAGCACATTGACAATAGTTACCCTTTTACATAAGATAGTATAGGGTTCCATGTTGTTCTTCCCATATCTCTTATCCACTTTTCACTCTCCTCAATGTTCATAAGTCTGTTCTCTATGACTGTTTTTCCATCAGTGCTCTGCGTGTGTATTTATCAGTATGATCTTACTAGATTCCATACATATGTGTTAGTACACTGTATCTGTCCTTCTCTTTTTGATTTACTTCACTTTGAATAATAGGTTCTAGATTCATTCACCTCATTAGGACTGATTCTTCTACATACCTTTTAGCGGCTGAGAAATATTCCATTGTGTATATGTACCAGAACGTCTTTATTCATTCATTCGTTGATGGACATCTAGGTTGCTCTCATATTCTAGCTATTGAATAGAGTGCTGCAGTGAACACTGGGGAGTAGATGTCTCTTTCAATTTTGATTTCATCAGAATATAAGCCTAATAGTGGGATTGCTGGATCATATAGTGCTTCCATTCTTAGCTTTTTGAGGAGTCTGCATACTGTCTTCCATAGTGGTTGTATCAATTTACATTCCCATCAACAATGCAGGAGTATTCTCTTTTCTCCACACCCTCACCAGCATTTATTGTCTTGTAGATCTTTTGATGATGGCCGTTCTGACTGGTGTGAGGTGATACCTCTTTATAGTTTTGATTTGCATTTCTCTAATAATAAGCGACGTTGAGCATCTTTTCATGTGTTTTTTGGCCATCTGTATGTCTTCCTTGGATAGATGTCTTTTTAGGGGATTTTCCCATTTTTTTGATTGGGTTGTTTGCTTTTTTGGTGTTGAGTTGTCTGAGCTGCTTGTATATTTTGGAAATTAATTCTTTGTTGGGTTTTTCATTTGCTATTATTTTCTCCCATTCTGGGGGTTGTCTGTTTGCCTTGTTTGTAGTTTCCTGTGCTCTGCAAAAGCTTTTAAGTTTCATTAGATCCCACATGTTTATTTTTGTTTTTGTTTCCATTATTCTAGAGGGTGGGTCATAGAAGATCTTGCTTTGATTTATGTCACTGAGTATTTTGCCTATATTCTCCTCCAAGCGTTTTGTGGTCTCTGTTCTTACATTTAGGTCTTTAATCCATTTTGAGTTGATCTTTGTGTATGGTGTAAGGAAACGTTCCAACTTCATTCTTCTACATGTAGCTATCCAGTTTTCCCAGCACCATTTGTTGAAGAGGCTGTCTTTGTCCCATTTTATAGTTTCACCTCCCTTGTCAAAAATAAGGTACCTGTATGTGTGTGGGTTTATCTGTGGGTTCTCAATCTTGCTCCATTGGTCAATATTTCTGTGTTTGTGCCGGTACCCTACTGTCTTGATGACTGTTGATTTGTAGTATAGTCTGAAGTTAAGGAGGCTAATCCCTCCAGCTCCGTTCTTTCTCAGGATTGCCTTGGCTATCCGGAGTCTTTTGTGTTTCCATATGAACTGTGTTATTTTTTGGTCTAGTTCTGTGAAGAATGTCATTGGTAATTTGATAGGGATTGCATTGAGTCTGTACATGATATTTGGCAGTGTGGTCATTTTCACAATATTGACTCTTCCAACCCAGGAACATGAAATACCTCTCCATCTCTTTATGTGATGTTTGATTTCTTACATTAATGTTTTGTGTTCTTTTGTCTCTTTAAGTAGGTTTATTCCTAGATGTTTTATTCTTTTGGTTGCCATGGTGAATGGGATTGCCTCCTTGATTTCTCTTTCTGATTTTTCATTGTTTGTGCATAGGAATGCAAGTGATTCCTGTGTATTGATTTTGTATCCTGTGACTTTGCTGAATGAGTTGATTAGCTCTAGCAGTTTTCTAATAGTGTTTTTGGGGTTTTCTAGGTATGGTATCATATTGTCTGCAAATAGAAATTTACTTTTTCTTTTCCAGTATGGATTCCTTTTATTTCTTTTTCTTCTCTTATTGCTGTTGCTAGAACTTCCAGGGCTATGCTGAATAATAGTGGTGAAAGTGGACACCCTTGTCTTGTTCCTGATCTTAGGGGAAATGCTTTCAGTTTTTCACCATTGAGGATAATGTTTGCTGTGGGTTTCTCATGTATGACTTTCACTATACTGAGGTAGGTTCCTTCTATGCCCTGTTTTTTTTTGCAGGGGGCGGTGAGGAGGGTAGGGTGGTGGGGTGGGGAGGGAGAGGGGTGGGTGGGCCACTTCTTTTGGTTTTTCATTTATCTATTTTCATCCATTTTTGTTCTCTGGCCCGTGTGGGCCTCCCATTGCGGTGGCCTCTGTTGTCACAGAGTGCCGGCTCTGGGCGCATGCTTTCCAGAGCTCCGGCTCAGTCAATGGACACATCAGTCCAGCCACTCCATGGCACGTGGGGTCTTCCCAGGCTAGGGATCAAACCAGGGCCCCTTACCCACTGGACCATCAGGGAAGCCCCTATGCCCATTTTTTGAAGTGTTTTTTTTTTTTTTTTTATCATAAATGGTTGTTGGATTTTGTCGAACACTTTTTCTGCATCTATTGAGATTATGATTTGATTTTGGTCTTTCAGTTTGTTGATGTGGTATATTACACTGATTGATTTGCGGATATTGAAGAATCCTTGCATGTCAGGGATAAACCCACCTTGATGACGATGTATGAGTTTTCTGATGTGTTCTTGAATTCTGTTTGCTAGGATTTTGTTGAGAATTTTGGCCTCTATATTCATCAGTGATATTGGCCTGTAATTTTCTTTTTTTGTGATGTCTTTGCCTGGTATTGGTATCAGGGTGATTGTGGCCTCGTAGGATGTGTTTGGAAGTGTTCCTTCCTGTGTAATTTTTTGAACGACTTTTAGAAGGATAGGTACTAGCTCTTCTTTAAATGTGTGGTAGAATATACCTATGAAGCCATCTGGCCCTGGGCTTTTATTCTGGAGTAGGTATTTGTTCAGAGATTTGATTTCTGAAATTGTGATTGGTTTGTTCGTAATAGTGTTTTTGGGGTTTTCTAGGTATGGTATCATATTGTCTGCAAATAGAAATTTACTTTTTCTTTTCCAGTATGGATTCCTTTTATTTCTTTTTCTTCTCTTATTGCTGTTGCTAGAACTTCCAGGGCTATGCTGAATAATAGTGGTGAAAGTGGACACCCTTGTCTTGTTCCTGATCTTAGGGGAAATGCTTTCAGTTTTTCACCATTGAGGATAATGTTTGCTGTGGGTTTCTCATGTATGACTTTCACTATACTGAGGTAGGTTCCTTCTATGCCCTGTTTTTTTTTGCAGGGGGCGGTGAGGAGGGTAGGGTGGTGGGGTGTGGAGGGAGAGGGTGGGCGGGCCACTTCTTTTGGTTTTTCATTTATCTATTTTCATCCATTTTTGTTCTCTGGCCCGTGTGGGCCTCCCATTGCGGTGGCCTCTGTTGTCACAGAGTGCCGGCTCTGGGCGCATGCTTTCCAGAGCTCCGGCTCAGTCAATGGACACATCAGTCCAGCCACTCCATGGCACGTGGGGTCTTCCCAGGCTAGGGATCAAACCAGGGCCCCTTACCCACTGGACCATCAGGGAAGCCCCTATGCCCATTTTTTGAAGTGTTTTTTTTTTTTTTTTTTATCATAAATGGTTGTTGGATTTTGTCGAACACTTTTTCTGCATCTATTGAGATTATGATTTGATTTTGGTCTTTCAGTTTGTTGATGTGGTATATTACACTGATTGATTTGCGGATATTGAAGAATCCTTGCATGTCAGGGATAAACCCACCTTGATGACGATGTATGAGTTTTCTGATGTGTTCTTGAATTCTGTTTGCTAGGATTTTGTTGAGAATTTTGGCCTCTATATTCATCAGTGATATTGGCCTGTAATTTTCTTTTTTTGTGATGTCTTTGCCTGGTATTGGTATCAGGGTGATTGTGGCCTCGTAGGATGTGTTTGGAAGTGTTCCTTCCTGTGTAATTTTTTGAACGACTTTTAGAAGGATAGGTACTAGCTCTTCTTTAAATGTGTGGTAGAATATACCTATGAAGCCATCTGGCCCTGGGCTTTTATTCTGGAGTAGGTATTTGTTCAGAGATTTGATTTCTGAAATTGTGATTGGTTTGTTCGTAATTTCTATTTAATCCCAATTCAGTCTTGGAAGATTGAACTTCTCTAAGAAACTGTCCATTTCTACCTGGTTGTCCAGTTCGTTGCCATTCATAATAGTCTCCTATAATCCTTTGTATTTCTGTATTGTCTGATGTAACCTCCCCCTTTTCATTTCAGATTTTATTGATCTGGTTCTTCTCTCTTTTTTTCTTGATGAGTATGGCTAGCGGTTTGTTGATTTTGTTTATCTTTTTGAAGAACCAGCTTTTATTTTATTTATCTTTACTATTGTTTCTTTCATTTCCTTTTCATTGATTTCTGTTCTGATCTTTATGATTTCTCTTCTGCTAACTTTAGGCTTTTTTGATTCTTCTTTTTCCTGTTGTTTTAAGTGTAGAATTAGGTTATCTGTTTGATGTTTTTCTTGTTTCTTAAGGTAGTATTGTATTGCTATAAACTTCCGTCTTAGAACTGTTTTAGCAGTATCCCATAAATTTTGCACTGTCATTTTCCTCTGGGAATGTTTTTATTTTTCTTTTGATTTGTTTGGTAATCTGTTTGTTTTTTAGGTATGTGTTGTTTAATCTCTAGTGTTTGTGTTTTTAGCATTTTCTTCTTGTTATTGGTATCTAGTCTCATAGCATTGTGGTCAGAGAAAGTGGTTGATATAATTTCAATTTTCTTGAATTTACTGAGATTTGATTTGTGGCCCAAGATGTGGTCTATCCTGGAGAATGTTCCATGAGCATTTGAGAAGAAAGTTTGTTCTTCTGCTTTTGGATGGAAGGTCCTAAATATATCAATGAGATCCATCTCTTCTAATGCATCATTTGGTGATTGCTCTGGATTTGTGTTTGGAAAGTGATTGGCCTGTGATTTTCTTTTTTTGTGATGTCTTTGCCTGGTATTGGTATCAGGGTGATTGTGGCCTCGTAGGATGTGTTTGGAAGTGTTCCTTCCTGTGTAATTTTTTGAACGACTTTTAGAAGGATAGGTACTAGCTCTTCTTTAAATGTGTGGTAGAATATACCTATGAAGCCATCTGGCCCTGGGCTTTTATTCTGGAGTAGGTATTTGTTCAGAGATTTGATTTCTGAAATTGTGATTGGTTTGTTCGTAATTTCTATTTAATCCCAATTCAGTCTTGGAAGATTGAACTTCTCTAAGAAACTGTCCATTTCTACCTGGTTGTCCAGTTCGTTGCCATTCATAATAGTCTCCTATAATCCTTTGTATTTCTGTATTGTCTGATGTAACCTCCCCCTTTTCATTTCAGATTTTATTGATCTGGTTCTTCTCTCTTTTTTTCTTGATGAGTATGGCTAGCGGTTTGTTGATTTTGTTTATCTTTTTGAAGAACCAGCTTTTTATTTTATTTATCTTTACTATTGTTTCTTTCATTTCCTTTTCATTGATTTCTGTTCTGATCTTTATGATTTCTCTTCTGCTAACTTTAGGCTTTTTTGATTCTTCTTTTTCCTGTTGTTTTAAGTGTAGAATTAGGTTATCTGTTTGATGTTTTTCTTGTTTCTTAAGGTAGTATTGTATTGCTATAAACTTCCGTCTTAGAACTGTTTTAGCAGTATCCCATAAATTTTGCACTGTCATTTTCCTCTGGGAATGTTTTTATTTTTCTTTTGATTTGTTTGGTAATCTGTTTGTTTTTTAGGTATGTGTTGTTTAATCTCTAGTGTTTGTGTTTTTAGCATTTTCTTCTTGTTATTGGTATCTAGTCTCATAGCATTGTGGTCAGAGAAAGTGGTTGATATAATTTCAATTTTCTTGAATTTACTGAGATTTGATTTGTGGCCCAAGATGTGGTCTATCCTGGAGAATGTTCCATGAGCATTTGAGAAGAAAGTTTGTTCTTCTGCTTTTGGATGGAAGGTCCTAAATATATCAATGAGATCCATCTCTTCTAATGCATCATTTAGGGCTTGTGTTTCCTTATTAATTTTCTGTATTGATGATCTGTCCTTTGGTGTTAGAGAGGTGCTAAAGTCTCCTACTATTATTGTGTTATTGTCAATTTTATATCTGAAAGTGTTTGCCTTATGTATTGAGGTGCTCCTGCATTGGATGTATAGATATTTATGATTGTTAGGTCTTTGTCTTGGATTGATTCATTGAACATTATGTAGTGTCCTGAATTGTCTTTTATAATTTCTTTATTTTAAGGTCTATTTTGTCATATATGAGGATTGCTACTCCAGCTTTTTTTTGAGTTCCATTTGCATGAAATATCTTTTTCCATCCTTTCACTTTCAGTCTATAAGTTTCTTTAGGTCTGAAGTGGGTTTCTTGTAGGCAGTATATATATATAGGTCTTGTTTTTGTATACATTCAGCCAGTCTGTGTCTTTTGGTTTGGGACATTTAGTCCATTTACATTTAAGGTAATTATTGATACAAATGATCCTATTGTCATCTTCTTAAATGGTATGATGGGTCTGTTTTGTAGATATTTCTCTTCTCTTATATTCTTAGTTTATATAAGTCCCTTTAACACTTGTTGTAAGGCTGGGTTGGTAGTACTAAATTCCCTTAGCTTTTGCATGTCTGTAAAGCCTTTGATTTCTCCATCAGTTTTGAATTAGATCCTTGCTGGGTAGAGTATTCTCGGTTGTAGGTTTTTCTCTTTCAGTGCTTTAAAAGTGTCTTGCCATTCTCTTCTGGCCTGCAGGATTTCTGTTGAGAGGTCAGCGGTTAAATGTATAGGACTTCCTTTGTATGTTACTTGTTGTTTGTCCCTTGCCACTTTAAGTGTTCTGTCTTTGTGTTTAGTCTGTGTTAGCTTGATTAGTATGTATCTTGGCTTGTTTCTCCTAGGGTTTATCCTGTATGGACTCTTTGTGATTCTTGGACTTGATTGACTATTTCCTTTGCCATGCTGGGGAAGTTTTCAACTATAATCTCTTCAAAATTTTTTTCATATCTTTTTTCTTTCTCTTCTTCCTCTGGGAACCCTATTATTTGAATGTTGGTGCATTTGATATTATCCCAGAGGTCTCTGAGACTATCCTCAGTTCTTTTCATTCTTTGTTCTATTTTTCTGTTCGTCAGCAGTTATTTCCACCATTCTGTCTTCCAGCTCACTTAGCCAATCTTTTGCCTCAGATACTCTACTTTTGAGTCCTTCCATGGTATTTCTAAGTTCAGCAATTGAATTTTTGTCTTATTTGTCATTTTTTAAGATCAGCAATTGAATTGTTTGTATCTTTTTGTTATTTTTTAATTTCTTGTAAGTCTTTCTCCAGTGCGTCAGTTCTCTCTAATACTGTGTTTTTGGAATTTTGGATCATCCTTAGTATTGCTTTTCGGAATTCTTCTGAATTCTCTTTTGATAGTTTATCTATTTCTTTTTTGGTCATTTCAGTTTTTATGTTTCTAGTTTGTTCCTTTATTTGTGCTGTGTTTCTCTGTATTTTCATCATTATTGTTCCTTTTGATTCTTAATGTTTGAGGTCTCCTTATTACAGACTTCGGGGCTGAGTTTTCATTTCCTTTTTGTTTCTGTCCTTATAGAAGGATTCAATGATTTTTGTCTTGCCTGGCCATTGGGAGATGTTTGTAGATGGATATTCACTAGTGTCAGTTGTTCTCTGGTAGTGTAGGGTCTTGGAGTCAGTGTTTTCTCTCTGAGGTTCCTGGGTTTAATCTTTGGTCAGGGAATGGATATTCCACTTGTTTTGTTATGACATTCAGTGGTATTAGGCCAGATATAAACATATGAGAGATGAAAGGCACATCGCTGATAAGTGGTGATTTTAAAGTTGTGCCACTATTATCAAACATAATGGAAAAGCACACATGCATTTGTATCCAAACCAAACCTGAACAGTGTAATAAGGAGAACGTACAGGAAATTATTCTAATAAATGACCCAGCCAAAGCTGATATCCAACTGTTAAGATGTAAGCTAATTAAGCACATCCCAGATAACAAAGCTAAAGCAAAGTCCTGGCTGGAAATTTGGTTGACTATTTCCTTTGCCATGCTGGGGAAGTTTTCAACTATAATCTCTTCAAAATTTTTTTCATATCTTTTTTCTTTCTCTTCTTCCTCTGGGAACCCTATTATTTGAATGTTGGTGCATTTGATATTATCCCAGAGGTCTCTGAGACTATCCTCAGTTCTTTTCATTCTTTGTTCTATTTTTCTGTTCGTCAGCAGTTATTTCCACCATTCTGTCTTCCAGCTCACTTAGCCAATCTTTTGCCTCAGATACTCTACTTTTGAGTCCTTCCATGGTATTTCTAAGTTCAGCAATTGAATTTTTGTCTTATTTGTCATTTTTTAAGATCAGCAATTGAATTGTTTGTATCTTTTTGTTATTTTTTAATTTCTTGTAAGTCTTTCTCCAGTGCGTCAGTTCTCTCTAATACTGTGTTTTTGGAATTTTGGATCATCCTTAGTATTGCTTTTCGGAATTCTTCTGAATTCTCTTTTGATAGTTTATCTATTTCTTTTTTGGTCATTTCAGTTTTTATGTTTCTAGTTTGTTCCTTTATTTGTGCTGTGTTTCTCTGTATTTTCATCATTATTGTTCCTTTTGATTCTTAATGTTTGAGGTCTCCTTATTACAGACTTCGGGGCTGAGTTTTCATTTCCTTTTTGTTTCTGTCCTTATAGAAGGATTCAATGATTTTTGTCTTGCCTGGCCATTGGGAGATGTTTGTAGATGGATATTCACTAGTGTCAGTTGTTCTCTGGTAGTGTAGGGTCTTGGAGTCAGTGTTTTCTCTCTGAGGTTCCTGGGTTTAATCTTTGGTCAGGGAATGGATATTCCACTTGTTTTGTTATGACATTCAGTGGTATTAGGCCAGATATAAACATATGAGAGATGAAAGGCACATCGCTGATAAGTGGTGATTTTAAAGTTGTGCCACTATTATCAAACATAATGGAAAAGCACACATGCATTTGTATCCAAACCAAACCTGAACAGTGTAATAAGGAGAACGTACAGGAAATTATTCTAATAAATGACCCAGCCAAAGCTGATATCCAACTGTTAAGATGTAAGCTAATTAAGCACATCCCAGATAACAAAGCTAAAGCAAAGTCCTGGCTGGAAATTTGGTAATGAAAGTAGTTATTCAATAACAAATATGATGAAGAAGGGGAGGAGTTGGTGGATAGATGATGAGGAGAAATTGAATCGTGTTGCAGGGTTATGTAAGGATAGATAGCAAAGATTTGTATATATTAGAATTAAGTATAATAGGATGAAAGCTGTAGAGAAAGCAAGGAAGGGGACCATAAGGAAAATAACAGTAGATATTATGTTTTAACAGTTAAAGTGAAGAGAGAAAGAACTGTGGTTAATAAGAAAAAAAAAAAAAAGGTAGAAAATGGGACAAAGGCAACTAACAAGCAAATAAAACAAAGAAACTAAAAATAAATAAATAAATTAATTAAATGAAATTAAAAAATGAAAAATAACCTGTCCCTGGTTCTAGTTGTGAGTTTTATCTTCTCATCTGTATGTGGATCATCTGCTAGAGTTTGTTTCTGTCACCATCCTAGAAGCATTGAGTCTGACCTAGCAGGGGCCAGTTGTGGGCTTGAAGCAACTTCTTCTGTCTCAGGTTTCAGTGAGAGCCAGGTTTCAAGTTTGTAGGCAGGGCTGTTGCAGAACCAGTTGCTCTGGTTTCTCCACAGTGTGTCTGTTCCTATGCCAAGCTGCTCTTGGCACTCAGAGTAGCACTCTGGGCCTCACTTCCCAGCATGACTCTTGACCCAGGTGGGTGCAGTCAGTTCTATGGGAGCATCTCCATTTGGTTTCTAGCACCCTGGTAGCGTTCTCATGCAGATCCCTGCCTGAAAGCTATTTTTTCATCTGGTTGCTGCTCTGCCGCTGGCAGGATTGAGCACAGCTCCCTCCCTGTAGCCCAGGTGCGCCTGTCCCAGCACTCCCCATGGTGGGACTGAGCAGGGCATTTTGCCCCTGTCATGGGTGGGGGCTCCCTGACCTGGCTTGGGCTGGGCTACTGGACTCTGTCCTACAGGAGATCTCCCTGTTCTGTTCTCTGCACCCTGATAATGTCCTGTCTCTCAACTGTCCCCCTGGCGTCCCTGTCACAGTACTGTCTCTAGTGGGATTCTCACACTGAGCACAGCTTTCCATCCAGGTGCACTTCCCAGTGCTCTCTCCGCCTGGTCTGATACGGGAATTGGGGGATGGGACCAGAGCTTGGGGAAAGCTCCAGCAGCTCGGGTCCCATCTGTGGGGTGTTTATGGCCTGAGAGTTTTGTCTATAACTTTCCTCAAGGTTCTGCTGTTCTTCTTAGCCTCCCTTGTGTGGGCTATTAGGGGACAGGTGTCTCTTCCTGGTTCTCTCTTTCTTTCCTCCCTTCTCCAGAGATCGAGCACTCTTTGTCTTTTCTTTCCCCCCTTTCTATGTCTCTGGTCTTTTCCTCCCTCATTCCGGAGAGCCCGGCTTACCCCCTGTAGGCCTGAGGACTTCTTTTGTCATCTAGAGACTGGTTTGTAGAGGTTGTTCCATTTCTTGATTAGTTCCTTGTGACTCTGTTGGGGAGCTGGTGAAATCCTTCTCTCATTCCTCTGTCACCTTGGGCTCCTCCCTCCTAATGTTCAAAACCATTTTTTAAATTAGGCTTTATCACAGGAAATACTGTTATATTATAAATGTGATTTTCAGTATAGTTATATTTGACCAGATAATGGCAAGAAACTGGTTAAATACGTTGATACAGAGTATGTTGGAGAACTGATGGCTACTCATAAGTTATTCAAGAGCTAGTTTTTACTGAAAAAGCTGTGTTCCAGAAAGACACACCCTGTGTCTTTCTCTTCTGAGACAACTCAGCAACCCAGAGCACTCATTTACTCCATGGCTGCTACGGTGCTGCTTCTAGGATCTCTAAGGAGAGACTGCAAGGAGATAAAGCCAGTCAATCCTAAAGGAAATAAACCCTGAATATTCACTGGAAGCACTGATGCTGAAGCTAAAGCTCCAATATTTGGCCACCTGATGTGAAGAGATGGCTCATTGGAAAAGACCCTAATGTTGGGAAAGATAGAAGGCTGAAGGAAAAGGGGATGACAGAGGATGAGTTGGTTGGATGGTATCACTGGTCAATGGACATGAGTTTGAGCAAGCTCTGGAAGATGGTGAAGGACAGAGAGGCCTGGCATGCTACCGTCCATGGGGTCACAAAGAGTCAGACACGACTGAGTGACTAAACTGAACTGAAGGAGAAAAACTCCCCCAACTAGTTCTTGCAGGGTAGAGTCAACAAGGGAGCACTGGACGTGCTCTGAGGGGAAGGCAGGTAACTGCCATGGATTGGGTCAGATTCACTGGGTATGCCCATGTGTGCATTGCCTGTACGTCTGTATGAGCTTCATCCTATGCTCTGATGGTGCCAAAGATGAATTAAGATCACTCCTGATAGAAAGCACTTAGAGCATATTTATGGGTATAATGAGAAAGGAAGCAAGGCCTTTTAGAGGAGGAAGTGCCTTAATGCAGGACAGAATTTTGACAGGTGGTGGAAAGATGCAATGCCTGGAAAACTGTGAGTGGACTTGAAACTGTGACAGTTGTGTTGATTGATCGTCAGTGGACTAGTGAGCTCACAGAAGATCCAGAAGAGGTAAGTCTGGGTGTAAAACACCTGAGTGGTATGCTGAGGAGGCTGGGCTTTATCATCAGGCAGGGGAGCTACCAGTTCCCAGGCAGGGGAGTGGTTTGCTGAATGTGACTTTATATCAGGATTAATCATTCAGCTAAGTGGATCAGGTGGAGAAAGATCTGAAGGAGGGAGTCAAGTTAGGAAGTGTATCTGTAGTGAAAGTGCATGATAATTGAACAAATTATAGAGGGCAAGGAAAGGCTAGGAGAGAGAACTCTGAAGGGGGCACAACATGCAGTGCCATATGTGAGGCAAAATGTTCCAGACTCTAGAGTTTCAGTGGAAGGACCTTTCAGTGGGCAAATCAGTTTGAAGTAGAGAGAGGCCGTTAGGCCATGTGGCTGGATCCTGTGTTCCCATAGCAAGTTGCTGTTTTTACTGAGATTGAGTGTTGTTTTTGTGTAGTCTACAGAGGTAGGGAGTTGTCTAAGGAGATGGTGGTTAATTCCCTCCTTCCCTGTACATCCTTTAGTGCTGCCACTGGGAGAGAAGGAGCCCAGTGTGACTGAGGCCCTAGAGTAGCTGGAGCCATTGTCATGCCTATGGTCATGGCAAGATTATCCAGGGGCCCATTGCCTCTGTAACCCCCAACCTGTAAAATTTTAATGAATACAGAATTGAGGGTGAGTGAGTTCAGGATTAGCTTTGCCTTGAAGAGTTTGGTGATTACTTAAGGGGAACTGACTTCCATACAGATGGATAAACAGTGACATTTGGGAGGAAGTCAATTATTAGTGACTGAAGCTTTCTAAAACCACATGCAGTTGCAATACAGATGACTGAGTTTTGAAAAGAAAACATTAATGATGCATGAGTAAGTTACACAAGTGTTATTATACATAACAAATTATTATCCAGTTTGAATATTTATTTTGTGAAGTGGTCAAGGTGGTGATTGATTGCACACACATTTCAAAATTTGTTCTGATGTTTACACAGAGAGAAAGAGAGCTGAGAAGAATCTCAATATTGAATTAGTATTGCAGATAACTGCTCTTGAAATTATTTTTGGCATTAGTCTTGATATTGAGTGATATAGAAATACCCATGTGAAACTTTGCGTGATTTGGGGGTGGTTTTAGGTGACCACTATGGCACTTTTTAGAAGGTACCTTATGCAATTTAATGGCCTGACTGGAAAGCTGACCATTGACAGTCTAACCCCTCAAAAATCCATGGAATGTGAAGGAAAGAGTAAGGGTTTTGGACTGAATTACACTGGAGTCTCAATTTGTCTCCACCTTTTAACACTATGCTGTCTTGGATAAGTTTCCTACACTCTTACTTCCTTCATTTTAGAAAGGTGCTTTTTCTCTCTCTTTTCAAAGGTTACCATGAGACTAGTGATAAAACATTGTGCACGCAGGCCTAGCACAGGTATTAGCAGATAGCAGGCACCCAGCAAATATTAACTATAGTCAATTTGCCCAGGATACTGTATATTTCACTTCTCTGTCCATAGGTGATACTGACTACTTTTAAAAATGACAGCTGTTTTCCTTGATTTTGGAAGTGGGATGGGGCTTGTGAGCAAGACAGCATTCTGGAGGTAACCCCCAAAACCTGTAAAGAGTTGGAGCCATTGTCATGCCTATGGTCATGGCAAGATTATCCAGGCCCATTGCCTCTGTAACCCAACCTGTAAAATTTTAATGAATACAGAATTGAGGGTGAGTGAGTTCAGGATTAGCTTTGCCTTGAAGAGTTTGGTGATTATTTAAAGGGGGAACTGACTTCCATACAGATGGATAAACAGTGACATTTGGGAGGAAGTCAATTATTAGTGACTGAAGCTTTCTAAAACCACATGCAGTTGCAATACAGATGACTGAGTTTTGAAAAGAAAACATTAATGATGCATGAGTAAGTTACACAAGTGTTATTATACATAACAAATTATTATCCAGTTTGAATATTTATTTTGTGAAGTGGTCAAGGTGGTGATTGATTGCACACACATTTCAAAATTTGTTCTGATGTTTACACAGAGAGAAAGAGAGCTGAGAAGAATCTCAATATTGAATTAGTATTGCAGATAACTGCTCTTGAAATTATTTTTGGCATTAGTCTTGATATTGAGTGATATAGAAATACCCATGTGAAACTTTGCGTGATTTGGGGGTGGTTTTAGGTGACCACTATGGCACTTTTTAGAAGGTACCTTATGCAATTTAATGGCCTGACTGGAAAGCTGACCATTGACAGTCTAACCCCTCAAAAATCCATGGAATGTGAAGGAAAGAGTAAGGGTTTTGGACTGAATTACACTGGAGTCTCAATTTGTCTCCACCTTTTAACACTATGCTGTCTTGGATAAGTTTCCTACACTCTTACTTCCTTCATTTTAGAAAGGTGCTTTTTCTCTCTCTTTTCAAAGGTTACCATGAGACTAGTGATAAAACATTGTGCACGCAGGCCTAGCACAGGTATTAGCAGATAGCAGGCACCCAGCAAATATTAACTATAGTCAATTTGCCCAGGATACTGTATATTTCACTTCTCTGTCCATAGGTGATACTGACTACTTTTAAAAATGACAGCTGTTTTCCTTGATTTTGGAAGTGGGATGGGGCTTGTGAGCAAGACAGCATTCTGGAGGTAACATCTCCAAACCTTGTTCATGGTCCCCCCTCTTGGAGAAAGCTCACTCCTACAATTTGGTACAGGGAACTAGTAAGGTAGAAGAAAGGAGGATGGACTCAGGTCTGGGTATTTTCACCCAGAAATACTGAGTGTCACCTGCTAGTTATGTGGCTTTGGGAAGTATTTAATTTTTGAGTTTGTTTCTGCGAAGTGTGGTTATGGTAACTACACACATGGATTCTGAGAGGATCACACAGAATAATATGATGATGTGTGTCTGAAGAACAGGAAGTCCCATGGGGCTGGGCAGTAGGTTTGAGGGGAGAGGGGGTTAAACCTAAGCAGGAGAACAAAATTACGGGGACAGTCTAGGGCACGTTTAGGCATTCCTGGTGTTATTACTTACAAAGCTCAAAAAGAAAAAATGGGGCAAAGGAACTAGTTGTTCATCATCTTAAAGCTTAGTGAAATCCTGATTTATATATAAAAATGTGGAATTACTTATTAAATAATTTATCATGGATGGTTAAGTATTAGTTTATGGAAAATATCCAAGGAGCAGCAGTAATTTGAGAGTTTATGAAGATAGTCTCAGGAGAGATTATTAGAAAAAAGGTAATCAGTCAGTTACTTCTCATGACCTGGGTTGTCCCTTTCAATAAAGGAGTGTCTACTCACCTATTTTTTGGTGAGTTGTTGAATTAGTCGAAATAGTAAAAAGAAATAAAATACAGTAAGTCCCCTACATATAAACAGGTTTCCTTCTGAGAGTGCATTTTTGTAAGTTCAATTTGTTTGTAGTCCAACAAAGTTAGCTGTCTTGGATAAGTTTCCTACACTCTTACTTCCTTCATTTTAGAAAGGTGCTTTTTCTCTCTCTTTTCAAAGGTTACCATGAGACTAGTGATAAAACATTGTGCACGCAGGCCTAGCACAGGTATTAGCAGATAGCAGGCACCCAGCAAATATTAACTATAGTCAATTTGCCCAGGATACTGTATATTTCACTTCTCTGTCCATAGGTGATACTGACTACTTTTAAAAATGACAGCTGTTTTCCTTGATTTTGGAAGTGGGATGGGGCTTGTGAGCAAGACAGCATTCTGGAGGTAACATCTCCAAACCTTGTTCATGGTCCCCCCTCTTGGAGAAAGCTCACTCCTACAATTTGGTACAGGGAACTAGTAAGGTAGAAGAAAGGAGGATGGACTCAGGTCTGGGTATTTTCACCCAGAAATACTGAGTGTCACCTGCTAGTTATGTGGCTTTGGGAAGTATTTAATTTTTGAGTTTGTTTCTGCGAAGTGTGGTTATGGTAACTACACACATGGATTCTGAGAGGATCACACAGAATAATATGATGATGTGTGTCTGAAGAACAGGAAGTCCCATGGGGCTGGGCAGTAGGTTTGAGGGGAGAGGGGGTTAAACCTAAGCAGGAGAACAAAATTACGGGGACAGTCTAGGGCACGTTTAGGCATTCCTGGTGTTATTACTTACAAAGCTCAAAAAGAAAAAATGGGGCAAAGGAACTAGTTGTTCATCATCTTAAAGCTTAGTGAAATCCTGATTTATATATAAAAATGTGGAATTACTTATTAAATAATTTATCATGGATGGTTAAGTATTAGTTTATGGAAAATATCCAAGGAGCAGCAGTAATTTGAGAGTTTATGAAGATAGTCTCAGGAGAGATTATTAGAAAAAAGGTAATCAGTCAGTTACTTCTCATGACCTGGGTTGTCCCTTTCAATAAAGGAGTGTCTACTCACCTATTTTTTGGTGAGTTGTTGAATTAGTCGAAATAGTAAAAAGAAATAAAATACAGTAAGTCCCCTACATATAAACAGGTTTCCTTCTGAGAGTGCATTTTTGTAAGTTCAATTTGTTTGTTAAGTCCAACAAAGTTAGCCTAGGTACCCAATTAACACGATCGACTATATAGTAGTGCGTTGTAATAGGTTTCAAATACTTCTTACACAAATAATACATAAAAAACAAACACACAAGATAAAACATGTTTAATCTTACAGAACAGTACTTTGGAAAGTAGAATAGTTCAGCACAACAGCTGGCATACAAGAACTGGTATCAAATGAACAGTAAGAAGACTTACTGACTGGAGGAGGGAGAGAAGGTAGGAGATGGTAGAGCTGAAGGATCTTCAGCCATAGAAGATGGGGGGCAAGCTGCAATTTCATTCACACCTGACATTGACTGGTTCCTTGCTGGATTCATTTCTATCTATCCTCTTGAGAAAAAATGATCCAATGATGTCTGGGGAGTAGCTCTTTTTTCTTAGTCATAGATGACTCAGTAGCACTGGATTGCATTCTGAATGACTTCTGCAACCTTCGTATTCCATTCTGTGTTCAGGTTCTATGCCTCAAAAACTAACAGTGAAAGAAAACCCTGTTGCTATTTCCTTTGTCATGAATCTCTTCAGTTACCTTTTCTTCCTCATGTATCTCTTCATCCTTTCTCTGGTCCTCCAATTCTATCATGTCTTTATTAGTAAGCTCCTTGTGTTGCACAGCAATGGTACTATGCTGTGTAAAGTACACAGAAGCAGAAACACTTGTAGAGGATGCACACATGTGACAGTGTACACCAGACACGTGAACTGACTTACTTGATTGGACGAGCGGACACAAGTCACATCTTTGAAATCTCACAAGTTGAAGGTGTGTATGTAAGGAACTTACTGTAAAAACAAGTAAAAAAAATTTTAATCCATAAAATATCATAAGGTATTAAATATGGTTAAGACACATCAGCTTCCTCTTGTGTGTTCAATGACTTAAACCAAGAACAAGGCTTAAAATCATACTATTTTCTTGAGCAAATCAAACAAAAACATATTCATGTTGAAAGGCATTCTGAACAGCAGATCTCCATTTTATGGGAAGATACAGCAGTTTTGGTGTATTTGCTGTAGAGCAGACTACCTACGCTAAGTCCCCTACATATAAACAGGTTTCCTTCTGAGAGTGCATTTGTAAGTTCAATTTGTTTGTTAAGTCCAACAAAGTTAGCCTAGGTACCCAATTAACACGATCGACTATATAGTAGTGCGTTGTAATAGGTTTCAAATACTTCTTACACAAATAATACATAAAAAACAAACACACAAGATAAAACATGTTTAATCTTACAGAACAGTACTTTGGAAAGTAGAATAGTTCAGCACAACAGCTGGCATACAAGAACTGGTATCAAATGAACAGTAAGAAGACTTACTGACTGGAGGAGGGAGAGAAGGTAGGAGATGGTAGAGCTGAAGGATCTTCAGCCATAGAAGATGGGGGGCAAGCTGCAATTTCATTCACACCTGACATTGACTGGTTCCTTGCTGGATTCATTTCTATCTATCCTCTTGAGAAAAAATGATCCAATGATGTCTGGGGAGTAGCTCTTTTTTCTTAGTCATAGATGACTCAGTAGCACTGGATTGCATTCTGAATGACTTCTGCAACCTTCGTATTCCATTCTGTGTTCAGGTTCTATGCCTCAAAAACTAACAGTGAAAGAAAACCCTGTTGCTATTTCCTTTGTCATGAATCTCTTCAGTTACCTTTTCTTCCTCATGTATCTCTTCATCCTTTCTCTGGTCCTCCAATTCTATCATGTCTTTATTAGTAAGCTCCTTGTGTTGCACAGCAATGGTACTATGCTGTGTAAAGTACACAGAAGCAGAAACACTTGTAGAGGATGCACACATGTGACAGTGTACACCAGACACGTGAACTGACTTACTTGATTGGACGAGCGGACACAAGTCACATCTTTGAAATCTCACAAGTTGAAGGTGTGTATGTAAGGAACTTACTGTAAAAACAAGTAAAAAAAATTTTAATCCATAAAATATCATAAGGTATTAAATATGGTTAAGACACATCAGCTTCCTCTTGTGTGTTCAATGACTTAAACCAAGAACAAGGCTTAAAATCATACTATTTTCTTGAGCAAATCAAACAAAAACATATTCATGTTGAAAGGCATTCTGAACAGCAGATCTCCATTTTATGGGAAGATACAGCAGTTTTGGTGTATTTGCTGTAGAGCAGACTACCATACAGCTGGAGAAGCATGCTTTGCTTCAGTTGTGTTTGATTCTGTGTGACCCTATGCAATGTAGCATGCCAGGTTCCTCTTTTCATGGGATTCTCCAGGCAAGAATACTGGAGTGGGTTTCCATACCCTCCTCCAAGGGATCTTCCTGACCCAGGGAAGATGTCTCTTACATCTCCTGCATTGGCAGGTGGATTCTTTACCACTAGCGCTACCTGGGAAGCCTGGAGAAGCACTACACAGACTGGAAAAACAAGACCTGAGCTCACATGACTCAGATCATAAGCTCCTTACTGCAGAATTCAGGCTTACATTGAAGAAAGTAGACAGAGTGCTGAAGAACTATGGATGGAAATACATAACACTACAGGAGGCAGTGACCAAAGCCATTCAAAGAAAAAAAAAATGCAAGAGGGCAAAGAGGTTGTCTGAGAAGACCTTACAAACAGCTGAGAAAAGAAGAGAAGTGAAAGGCAAAGGAGAACAGGAAAGATATACCCAACTGAATGCAGAGTTCCAGAGATTAGCAAGGAGAGATAAGAAAGCCTTCTTAACTGAACAATGTAAAGAAATAGAGGAAAACAATAGAATGGAAAAGACTAGAAATCTATTAAAAAAAACTGGAGATACCAAGGGAACATTTCAAGCACAATAAAGGACTGAAACAGAAAGGACCTAAAAGAAGCAGAAGCAATTAAGAAGAGATGGTAAGAATAATACAGGAGCACTATAATAAAAGGTCTTAATGACCCAGATAACCATAATGGTGTGGTCACTCACCTAGAGCCAGACATTCTGGTATGTGAAGTCAAGTGGGCCTCAGGAAATATTACTATCAATAAAACTAGTTGAGGTGACAGAACTCTAGATGAATTATTTCAAATCCTAAAAGATGATGCTGTTAAAGTATTGTACTTAACTTGTCAGCAAACTTGGAAAACTCAGCAAAACTCAGCAGTGGCCACAGGACTGGAAAAGGTCATTTTTTCATTCCAGTCCTAAAGAAAGGCAGTGCCAAAGAATGTTCAGACTACTGTAGAATGTTGCTCATTTAACATGCTAGCAAGGTAATGCTCAAAATCCATCAAGGTAGGTTTCAACAGTAAGTGAACCAAGAGCTTCTAGATGTATGTGCAAGATTTATAAAAGGCAGAGGAACCAGAGATCAAATTGCCAACATCTGTTGGATCATAGCAAAAGCAAGGGAATTCCAGAAGAACATCTACTTCTGCTTCACTGACTGTGCTAAAGCCTTTGACTGTGTGGGTCATGACAAACTGAGAAGTTCTTAAAGAGATACCAGACCACCTTACCTGCCTCCTGTGAAACATGTATGCAAGTCAAGAAGCAACAGTTAGAACCAGACATGGGACAATGGACTGGTTTCAAATTTAGAAAAGGAGTACATCAAGGCTGTATATTGTCACCCTGCTTTATTTAACTTATACGCAGAGTACATCATGCAAAATGCTGGGTGAATCTCAAGCTGGAATCAAGATCACCAGGAGAAATATCAACAATTTCAGATACGTGGATGATACCATTCTAATGACAGAAAGTGAAGAGAAACTACAGAGCTTCTAAAGCTTTTCACCTTGATAAAGGTGAAAGAGCTGGCTTAAAACTCAATATTCAAAAAGCTAAGACCTTGGCATCCACTTCATGGCAAATAAATGGGGAAAAATTGGAAACAGTGACAGACTTTATTTTCTTGGGCTCTAAAATCAGTGTGGATGGTGACTGCTGCCATGAAACTAAAAGATGCTTGCTCCTTGGAGGAAAAGCTATGACAAACCTAACCAAGATATTAAAAAGCAGAGACATCACTTTGCTGACAAAGGTCTGTCTAGTCAGAATTGTGGTTTTTCCAGTAGTCATGTACAGATGTAAGAGTTGGACCATAAAGATGGCTGAACAGTTGAAGAAGAATCGATGTTTTCAAATTGTGGTGCTGGAGAAGGCTCTGGAGAGCCCCTTGGACAACAAGGAGATAAGATCAGTCAATCCTAAATGAAATCAATTCTGAATATTCATTGGAATGACTGATACTGAAACTCCAGTACTTTAGGCACCTGATGCAAAGAGAAGACTCGTTGGAAAAGACCCTAATGCTGGGAAAGATTGAGGGGCAGGAGGAGAAGCGGGTGACAGAGGATGAGATGGTTGGATGGCATCACTGGGTCAATGAACATGAGTTTAAGCAAGCTCTGGGAGATGGTGAAGGACAGGGAAGCCTGGTGTGCTGCTTCCCTGATAATTCTAAAGCTCTGGGCCATGATGATGCAAGTGTTATATGAACTGATTTTACATTGTTTCAATGAAGAATCCTCTATCTAATCTCAGACTCCCAAGTCTCATGATGCCCTGTTAGGTTTGGCTGAGTTATGAGCCAGAGGGTCCGAGCCTGCTGGCAGGGATTAGTGGTGTAAAGGAAGCTGGCCCTGGAAGGAGGAATGCTCCCTTCTTAAGATTAAAGGTGGAAGTGTGTGTGTGTTTAAATATACTGTAAAGGAAAAAGAATTAGTACCATGAAGAGTAAGTGGGTTGAGACAGCAATAAGAATTGCTGCTCACAGCATCTAGCTCATAGCTAGCCTTCTCCACTCAGAGATAATTATTTTCATACCAAGCAGCATTTGTAGAGATAGCTCCTGAACAGCTGTGTCAGCTTTAGAATGTGTGAAAATGGCTCGAGAATAAACCATAAAAGTAGGTTGTGGAAATTAAAAAAGAATTCAAGGATGTTTTGGTAGATAGGGGTTATTAGCAACAGTTTACAAAAATATAGAACAGGAAAGTCTGTTTTCTAAAGTGGATGGTGACCCATGAAACTAAAAGATGCTTGCTCCTTGGAGGAAAAGCTATGACAAACCTAACCAAGATATTAAAAGCAGAGACATCACTTTGCTGACAAAGGTCTGTCTAGTCAGAATTGTGGTTTTCCAGTAGTCATGTACAGATGTAAGAGTTGGACCATAAAGATGGCTGAACAGTTGAAGAAGAATCGATGTTTTCAAATTGTGGTGCTGGAGAAGGCTCTGGAGAGCCCCTTGGACAACAAGGAGATAAGATCAGTCAATCCTAAATGAAATCAATTCTGAATATTCATTGGAATGACTGATACTGAAACTCCAGTACTTTAGGCACCTGATGCAAAGAGAAGACTCGTTGGAAAAGACCCTAATGCTGGGAAAGATTGAGGGGCAGGAGGAGAAGCGGGTGACAGAGGATGAGATGGTTGGATGGCATCACTGGGTCAATGAACATGAGTTTAAGCAAGCTCTGGGAGATGGTGAAGGACAGGGAAGCCTGGTGTGCTGCTTCCCTGATAATTCTAAAGCTCTGGGCCATGATGATGCAAGTGTTATATGAACTGATTTTACATTGTTTCAATGAAGAATCCTCTATCTAATCTCAGACTCCCAAGTCTCATGATGCCCTGTTAGGTTTGGCTGAGTTATGAGCCAGAGGGTCCGAGCCTGCTGGCAGGGATTAGTGGTGTAAAGGAAGCTGGCCCTGGAAGGAGGAATGCTCCCTTCTTAAGATTAAAGGTGGAAGTGTGTGTGTGTTTAAATATACTGTAAAGGAAAAAGAATTAGTACCATGAAGAGTAAGTGGGTTGAGACAGCAATAAGAATTGCTGCTCACAGCATCTAGCTCATAGCTAGCCTTCTCCACTCAGAGATAATTATTTTCATACCAAGCAGCATTTGTAGAGATAGCTCCTGAACAGCTGTGTCAGCTTTAGAATGTGTGAAAATGGCTCGAGAATAAACCATAAAAGTAGGTTGTGGAAATTAAAAAAGAATTCAAGGATGTTTTGGTAGATAGGGGTTATTAGCAACAGTTTACAAAAATATAGAACAGGAAAGTTGGGAATTCATTTCGTTTCCACAGTGTCTTCCTATTTATCTTCCTGATAGATTTGTCTCCTTGGTTACCATAGCACTGCTCATTGGTATGCCTCAGCATGTGGTGCTGCTGTGAATCCTTTCATAATTGCACTGAACTCAAGAATCTTTACTTTTTAGGCCTTGCTTGAGCTGAGGGTCTCTTTTGTGTGTGTGTGTGTGTGTGTGGCAGCTTTAATCTTGGACCAAAATGACAGCGACTGTCCTGCTCTTTTTGTCTTGCTAGCAGGATGGTCAAGCAGCCACCTTCACGTCTGATGCAACTGCTAATGTGTTTCCCTCCCAAGAAGGCAGTGTTCATTGTCCCTGCTCCTGGGGACTATAAACATCATTTTTTCCTGATATCTGTGCTGCAGGCTGTGTCAGCTTTGTGCTCCTCTTTCATTACTAGGAGGTGCTGGGCATTCTTCAGAAGGGAATAATCATTTCTTTTCAAGAATATTTTCCTTTTGCATTTCCCTGCCTTTCAGCCTTTGCTTCAAAGGTGAGGATTTCCCAGAGCCCTCCAGTTCCTCTAATTCAAAATGAGTGTGTCTGCTTGGCTCTTAGAGGTATTTGTAAGTGAAGCACCACTTGCTAATTACTTTTATGAGTTTGGCCTCTTAGATTATGGGCAGTGAAACTGATTATCTTGTAGCCTGAATTTTGGAGGCAAAAAGACACTGAATTAGGGACTTCCCTGGTTGTCCAGTGGCTAAGATTCCTCACTCCCAATGCAGGGGCTGCAGGTTCAATAGCTTGTCAGGGAACTAGATCCCATATGCTGCAACTAAGAATTTGCATGCCACAGCTAAAAATCCCAAGTGCCACAAGAAAGATCGAGGATCTTACATGCCTCAACTAAAACCTGGCACAGTCAAAATGAATAAATAAATAAATATTGTTAAAAAGAGACAACTGAATTTTTACGTTTGATCATCTTCCTAGCTATTAATTACCATGCTGATTGTTGGGGCTTGGATTGTGTGTTGTAGATGCAATTACTCTTTTTTTGAATCTTATAGATTAAATTCAATGAAAGATCCCTCTGGAGATGTGTTAGCCATACTTTGCCTCAAGCTTCTCTTATATGGAGTCAGTTTCAAGTTCAAATACATTTTGTCTGATAAATTGCACATGGAAGAACTAAAGAGAACAATTAGGTATGACATCAAATAAATGACTCAGTGGCAAAGTATATTCCATCAAGTTCAAATACATTTTGTCTGATAAATTGCACATGGAAGAACTAAAGAGAACAATTAGGTATGACATCAAATAAATGACTCAGTGGCAAAGTATATTCTATTTAGGTCAGTGAAGTTCAAAATGTGAGAAAGCATGATTTAGGTAGCTGGGCTGAAAGACAGTTTATTATTGTACAAGAAGAATCACTTTGCCTTCTGAGGTTTGGTAATTGGAGATACGTAATTTTTTTTTTTAATTTATTTATTTATTTTGGGCGGGGTCGGGTTGGGGAAGGAGGGGAGCAGGCGGGACACTTCTACTGGTCTTTCATTTCTCTATTTTCATCTGTCTTTGTTCCTTACTATTTCACTTGCTTTGTAGAGCAAGGTCTATTCTCCATGCTTGTAATGTCACTGGGTCCAGAATATACCGTTACCCTCAACCTGAAGGAATGTGCACTTATACTTTAATATATTGCAAAAATAATTTTATGACAGCAGTAATGTAAATAAAATTCTAAAATCACTTAGAGGGAATCTGATGTGTCAACATTTTTATTTTCCCTCCAGCCTTTAAAAAAAAAAAAAAAAACACACACACAACCCAGAATTTAACCATTGCTTCTATATATCTCTTTACTCAGGGCTGATCTCTACCCTGAATATTGTATGTTTAACAGAGATGAATGCTTGTAATTATGGAACATGGGTTTGGATTTGTTCTTAGTCAAACAGAACAGTTTTCAATACCACAGTATTACTGACTAAACCAAAATAGTAGCAGGGCTCAAGGAGAAATTTTGATAAAGTTCTCCTGATATTTAATTGGCACTTGTTTGAGGCTTCATGGTAATAAAGTTGATCCATGTTCTGATATTTTATGTGGGGATGATTTGTGTGCTGCAGTCCATGGGTTAGCAAAGAGTCAGACACGACTTAGTGACTAAACAACAGCCATCTTATGTGACTGTCACAGAGCCCAATTTTAAAAAATAAATCTTTCTAGCACAGTTTTCATTGGATGAAGACACCATCCTTCCTTGATCATTTTGCCCATGGGGATGGAGTTGCTAGGATCCAGAGGAGACAGAGGACATTATAGAAATTGTGGGAAGGGGACATTTTCTTTAGAGCATAAAATCAGGTTAAGAAAGACTGCATTGAACTAGAGCTCAGCAATGCGTTGGAGGAGATTTTCTAGGGCTTGTAAGCCCTAGATGAAAGGAGTGACACTGGCTAATAGAATGCCCTTAATTCTTCTCTTTTCTTCTTATAAAGTTGCCCTTAAAATCTGGTAGGGTAAAAATTTCTCATTGTCAAAACCTGATGAAACAAAAGATATCCTTCTTGGCCATCTTTTTTTTCTTTTTTTTTTTTAATTTTGGCCTCTTTTATTGGTTATCTATTTATTTATTTTCATCCATCTTTATTCTTTGGCATGCTTGGGCCTCCCATTGCAGTGGCCTCTGGGCGCATGCACTCCAGAGCACTGGCTCATAATTAGACACACCTGTCCAGCCGCTCTGCGGCATGTGGGATCTTCCCGGGCCAGGAATCAAACAGGTGCCCCTTGCATTGCAAGGTGCTCTTTACTCACTGGATCACCAGGGAAGCCCCTTGGTCGTCTTTTGAAGTTGAAAATTTCTAGTAGTTTTCTCTAAAAGTAATAGTTTTAGTTCAAAATTTTATTTTGTTCTATATGAAAAACACAAATAACATTCCATTCTACTAGATTATTTAGTTTTGTCCTTTGGACCTTGTCAAATAAACAGACAATTACGCTGTTCAGATAACTTTCAAACAAATAATTGTATTGTTAAGTTGAAATAACATCATGATAATTTGATTTAAAATGATGATGGAGGGCTTCCCTGGTGGTCCAGTGGGTAAGGACACCACCTTGCAGTGCACCAGTTCGATCCCTGGCCTGGGAAGACCCCATGTGCTGCGGGCGGCTGGACCAGTGTGTCCATTGGGGGAAAATTTTGATAAAGTTCTCCTGATATTTAATTGCACTTGTTTGAGGCTTCATGGTAATAAAGTTGATCCATGTTCTGATATTTTATGTGGGGATGATTTGTGTGCTGCAGTCCATGGGTTAGCAAAGAGTCAGACACGACTTAGTGACTAAACAACAGCCATCTTATGTGACTGTCACAGAGCCCAATTTTAAAAAATAAATCTTTCTAGCACAGTTTTCATTGGATGAAGACACCATCCTTCCTTGATCATTTTGCCCATGGGGATGGAGTTGCTAGGATCCAGAGGAGACAGAGGACATTATAGAAATTGTGGGAAGGGGACATTTTCTTTAGAGCATAAAATCAGGTTAAGAAAGACTGCATTGAACTAGAGCTCAGCAATGCGTTGGAGGAGATTTTCTAGGGCTTGTAAGCCCTAGATGAAAGGAGTGACACTGGCTAATAGAATGCCCTTAATTCTTCTCTTTTCTTCTTATAAAGTTGCCCTTAAAATCTGGTAGGGTAAAAATTTCTCATTGTCAAAACCTGATGAAACAAAAGATATCCTTCTTGGCCATCTTTTTTTTCTTTTTTTTTTTTAATTTTGGCCTCTTTTATTGGTTATCTATTTATTTATTTTCATCCATCTTTATTCTTTGGCATGCTTGGGCCTCCCATTGCAGTGGCCTCTGGGCGCATGCACTCCAGAGCACTGGCTCATAATTAGACACACCTGTCCAGCCGCTCTGCGGCATGTGGGATCTTCCCGGGCCAGGAATCAAACAGGTGCCCCTTGCATTGCAAGGTGCTCTTTACTCACTGGATCACCAGGGAAGCCCCTTGGTCGTCTTTTGAAGTTGAAAATTTCTAGTAGTTTTCTCTAAAAGTAATAGTTTTAGTTCAAAATTTTATTTTGTTCTATATGAAAAACACAAATAACATTCCATTCTACTAGATTATTTAGTTTTGTCCTTTGGACCTTGTCAAATAAACAGACAATTACGCTGTTCAGATAACTTTCAAACAAATAATTGTATTGTTAAGTTGAAATAACATCATGATAATTTGATTTAAAATGATGATGGAGGGCTTCCCCTGGTGGTCCAGCGGGTAAGGACACCACCTTGCAGTGCACCAGTTCGATCCCTGGCCTGGGAAGATCCCACGTGCTGCGGAGCGGCTGGACCAGTGTGTCCAATTACCAAGCCGGAGCTCTGGCGCGCATGCGCCCAGAGCCGGCGCTCTGCGACGACAGAGGCCACCCTGATGGGAGGCCCACAGGAGCCGAAGAACAGAGATGGATGAAAATAGAGAAATGAAAGACCAATAGAAGTGGCCCGCCCATCCCCCTCCCCCCCCCCCCCCAAAAAGATAAAAAAAAAAATGATGATGGAAGTCACTGTAGGTTTCACAAGTTTGGTATTATATTTTTTACTATGTGTTCTTTGTGTACCTGTTTTTAATATAATCTTTACTTAGAAGTTTATGGATTTTTTTTTTAAACTAAACTTTCTGTTGTATTTTTAAATGTTTGCCTGGAAAGCTTCAATAGAACATACTTTCTTTACTCTTTATAAATTTTTTAAAATAATTTTCTTTATATATTTTTGGCTATTCTGGATTTTCACTGGTGCGGGCTCTTCTCTAGTTGTAGGGAGTGGGGGCCACTCTCTAGTTGAGGTGAGCAGGCTTCTTGTTGTGGTGACTTCTCTTGTAGAACTCAGACTCTAGGGCACACGGGCTTCAATAGTTGTGACACATGGGCTCAATAGTTGTAGCTCTGAGACTAGAGCACAGGCTCTGTAGTTGTGGATTATGGGCTTTGTTGCTCCACAGCATGTGGGATCTTTCTGGATCAGGGATCAAACCTGTGTCTCTGGCATTGGCAGGCAAGCTCTTTGTTACCAGGGAAGTCTTACTCTTTATAAATTTTAACTAAAGTTTAACTAAAGTTTAGTTGGGTGAACTATTTAATATTTTTGTCTTTTGATAAATAAGATAGATTTACAAAATAAATAAATTAAGGTAAATTACATTCTCTTTAAGAAAGTAATTGTGTAAAAGAATTTTAAATACCAGCTCTCTGAGGCATTTAAAATAGGACTTGATTAACTAAAGTATAACTTTACAGTTAACCATAAGAAACCACTATTTCTTAGCAGTTGATGTGTTTAGGCATTTTTTCCTTGGCTGTGTATATCATATGTTGCATTTTTCTGGAGCCTCTCATAGCAGAGGTAAGTGCATACGTCTCATTAGTTTGTGGTAAGGCTGCCCAGTTTTCCCATTCAGTTTATTAATGAGGCCATGTTTGGGGTTCCGTCCTTGGACAAGCCAATTACTGTAATTTCTCTCTACCATATACACATGAGACTGCACTAGTTATCACTGGATGCCTGTGAATACTTAGGAACAGATATTTTGGGCACAACTCTTTGCAATTTGAGAACAACTGTTATGTTTATTGCTATACAGAACTGGAGTGATTAAGGAAAGAGGTATTTTTCCAAGCTCCCTTTACTTCACTGATGAGTTTTGAAAGAATCCTAAAATACACTGAAATTAAGCCATGGTTGACGTTTGGTGCACACTTTTGCGTTAGAATAGAAATATACTCATTTTAGTTTTATTTGGTGCTTCTTATAAGCTGTCTCAAGATAACTGTTCTCACCATCTTTCATGGTTAATTCTCTAGATGATTTTACAGAATGAAACACGAATGCTTAGCATTCTACAAGACCAACTGAGATCGTCTAGTTTAATTTTCTCACCTTACAAGTGAAAAGAGAGGATCCTCAGGGAACCTGCTAGCAGTTCACATAGCTTGTTAGGCCCAGCTCCCAAGCTTAGAATCCAGGGTCCTTCACCAGCTTGACCCACTCTCCCACGCCCTGTTCCCAGGGAGTGGTGGTTCCTGCCACTCAGGATATCAGCCTCCAGCCTTAGCATTTTCCTTATCCTTTACTTAAATTAGATTATGGTTGACTCTCTGTATCTGCAGGTTTGCATCTGCCAAGACAGTGGGCTGACTGTAAAGGACTTGAGCATCTGTGGATTTTAGTATCAGCAAGGGGTCCAGGAGCCAGTCCCTCTCGGGTAACCAGGAATGACTGTAGGTACAACAGTCTAGTCAGTACTGTGAGATCTTAAGCTGTGAGCCATCTTAAGTTTATTGTCAGTCTGCTTAGATCCATGTAAAATTTGACATTCTTGTTTACTTAACGCATAATTGTCCTAATATGAGAATTTATCTGTTATTTTTTGTAATTAATTAAATTTTTGCCACACTGCAAGGCATGTGGGATCTTAATTCCCTGACCAGTGATCAAACATGTGTCCCCTGCAATGGAAGTATGGAATCTCAACCACTGGACTACCAGAGAAATCGCAAGAATTTATCTATTATTTCTTTATGTGGACACTTCTAAATGAAATTGTGATTGAAGACGGAAATGTAAAAATGGTTAAAAAGAACAAAAGATAGGAAAGATTTTAAGGGGAGGAGATAGTAAGAACTTTCAAATACTGCTTAAGTGCTGAGTAATTCAAAATGTTATAAGTGAGATCCTTGCCACTTACTCTTAGGTTTTTAAGAATTCTGCATAATGAAGAAAATACCTTTCAACAGACATAGTGGGTATACATAGCTAAATCACAGTTACACTGAATTTAAAATGGTTACGTTTGGTGCACACTTTTGCGTTAGAATAGAAATATACTCATTTTAGTTTTATTTGGTGCTTCTTATAAGCTGTCTCAAGATAACTGTTCTCACCATCTTTCATGGTTAATTCTCTAGATGATTTTACAGAATGAAACACGAATGCTTAGCATTCTACAAGACCAACTGAGATCGTCTAGTTTAATTTTCTCACCTTACAAGTGAAAGAGAGGATCCTCAGGGAACCTGCTAGCAGTTCACATAGCTTGTTAGGCCCAGCTCCCAAGCTTAGAATCCAGGGTCCTTCACCAGCTTGACCCACTCTCCCACGCCCTGTTCCCAGGGAGTGGTGGTTCCTGCCACTCAGGATATCAGCCTCCAGCCTTAGCATTTTCCTTATCCTTTACTTAAATTAGATTATGGTTGACTCTCTGTATCTGCAGGTTTGCATCTGCCAAGACAGTGGGCTGACTGTAAAGGACTTGAGCATCTGTGGATTTTAGTATCAGCAAGGGGTCCAGGAGCCAGTCCCTCTCGGGTAACCAGGAATGACTGTAGGTACAACAGTCTAGTCAGTACTGTGAGATCTTAAGCTGTGAGCCATCTTAAGTTTATTGTCAGTCTGCTTAGATCCATGTAAAATTTGACATTCTTGTTTACTTAACGCATAATTGTCCTAATATGAGAATTTATCTGTTATTTTTTGTAATTAATTAAATTTTTGCCACACTGCAAGGCATGTGGGATCTTAATTCCCTGACCAGTGATCAAACATGTGTCCCCTGCAATGGAAGTATGGAATCTCAACCACTGGACTACCAGAGAAATCGCAAGAATTTATCTATTATTTCTTTATGTGGACACTTCTAAATGAAATTGTGATTGAAGACGGAAATGTAAAAATGGTTAAAAAGAACAAAAGATAGGAAAGATTTTAAGGGGAGGAGATAGTAAGAACTTTCAAATACTGCTTAAGTGCTGAGTAATTCAAAATGTTATAAGTGAGATCCTTGCCACTTACTCTTAGGTTTTTAAGAATTCTGCATAATGAAGAAAATACCTTTCAACAGACATAGTGGGTATACATAGCTAAATCACAGTTACACTGTTTTCAATATTTTGTGGAACTACCTCCTCTTCAGAAAATTGTTTTAAAAACCATCTTAGTTATATGTTGTTTGTTCTGCTGAAGTATGGTTTTTGCCAGCATCTCAAATGGTGATCATCAGAGCCAATTCTGGAATATAGAATTCTTGCTCAAGTTTAACAGTTCTGTGCTTATCTGCAGTCAGATGGGGAAGGGGACTCTGATCTTAGGAGTTGTTAAAAATATTTAAACAGTGTTTTGTGACTTTTTTGTTTCTTTAACTACACAGTTGGTTCCCAAGCCACATACAGGTGATTTGCAGGTATCTGCTGTTTAGGATTATCAGAACCATGTTTCTGTTGGTGTGTATAATTCAACTTTGATCACGAACAGCTATATTAAGTCTTAGCTCAACCAATGAAAGATATGATACTGAGAAGAAAGTAATCTGGAAAGTTCTAAACCCTTTTAGAAACTTTGTCCGCTAACAAAATGTATATGTGTGCTGTGCTAAGTTGCTTCAGCCGTGTATGACTCTTTGTGACTCCATGGACTGTAGCCTGCCAGGCTCCTTTGTCCGTGGGATTCTCCAGGCAGGAATACTGGAGTGGTTTGCTATGCCCTCCTCTAGAGGATCAAGCCTGCGTCTCTTATTTCTCCTGCATTGACAGGCAGGTTCTTTACCACTATGTAAGTATATTAATTAGGACTTTTTTGTTGTTGCAAGTGCCAGACAACTCAGTCCCACCTGGCACTATTATTGTTGGCTCAGATCCCACAAGAACCCAAGAGTGAAACTGGGGGCTTCCTACAGAGGCTTAGAGGGCTTCACTGTAACCCTGTTTCTCTCCATCTCTCAGTCGTTTGTCTTCTATGGCAACTCCATTTTCAGGCTGGCTCACCTCTATGGCTGAAAGATGGCTGCCATACCTTCAGCATACATCTCTCTAGGTACCAGTTCAATGACAGAGAGGCCTGCACCAATGAGGTCACTGTCTCTCTCTGATCCTGATTGGATATTATATCCATGGTTTAAAAAAAATCACGGGGATGAAGGGCTGCACTACACTGTCTGGCCAATTCCAAGTCATATAATCTACCTTCAGAGAGAGTTGGGGAAATCTGCATTCTCAAAAGAAAGGAAAGGTGTTGTACGAAAACAAGGGGTGATGGATGTTGGGTGGCCAGAGAATAACAAACAGCAGCCACAATGTAGATGTTAATTTGTGTTTTCCACCCCATAAACTAGTCATGTGTGATTCTGCATTTATTGTGATATGTCATAGAATATTTCATTTCATAATGTTTGGAAGGGAGTGAAAGAAACCAGTTTCCTCTATCTGTGAAACTAACATTAAATATTGGAGTTTTAATTTAAACAGTGTTTTGTGACTTTTTTGTTTCTTTAACTACACAGTTGGTTCCCAAGCCACATACAGGTGATTTGCAGGTATCTGCTGTTTAGGATTATCAGAACCATGTTTCTGTTGGTGTGTATAATTCAACTTTGATCACGAACAGCTATATTAAGTCTTAGCTCAACCAATGAAAGATATGATACTGAGAAGAAAGTAATCTGGAAAGTTCTAAACCCTTTTAGAAACTTTGTCCGCTAACAAAATGTATATGTGTGCTGTGCTAAGTTGCTTCAGCCGTGTATGACTCTTTGTGACTCCATGGACTGTAGCCTGCCAGGCTCCTTTGTCCGTGGGATTCTCCAGGCAGGAATACTGGAGTGGTTTGCTATGCCCTCCTCTAGAGGATCAAGCCTGCGTCTCTTATTTCTCCTGCATTGACAGGCAGGTTCTTTACCACTATGTAAGTATATTAATTAGGACTTTTTTGTTGTTGCAAGTGCCAGACAACTCAGTCCCACCTGGCACTATTATTGTTGGCTCAGATCCCACAAGAACCCAAGAGTGAAACTGGGGGCTTCCTACAGAGGCTTAGAGGGCTTCACTGTAACCCTGTTTCTCTCCATCTCTCAGTCGTTTGTCTTCTATGGCAACTCCATTTTCAGGCTGGCTCACCTCTATGGCTGAAAGATGGCTGCCATACCTTCAGCATACATCTCTCTAGGTACCAGTTCAATGACAGAGAGGCCTGCACCAATGAGGTCACTGTCTCTCTCTGATCCTGATTGGATATTATATCCATGGTTTAAAAAAAATCACGGGGATGAAGGGCTGCACTACACTGTCTGGCCAATTCCAAGTCATATAATCTACCTTCAGAGAGAGTTGGGGAAATCTGCATTCTCAAAAGAAAGGAAAGGTGTTGTACGAAAACAAGGGGTGATGGATGTTGGGTGGCCAGAGAATAACAAACAGCAGCCACAATGTAGATGTTAATTTGTGTTTTCCACCCCATAAACTAGTCATGTGTGATTCTGCATTTATTGTGATATGTCATAGAATATTTCATTTCATAATGTTTGGAAGGGAGTGAAAGAAACCAGTTTCCTCTATCTGTGAAACTAACATTAAAATGCATTTTGTGGAGGGGGCTGATGACTTTCTGTACTTCACTGTATGCACTGTTTTCTGAACCCATGGTAGGCAAGGCATGAACTATGAGGCTGGAAGAAAATTCAAGGAGTTGGAGGAATTGCAGATGCGTTTATTCTCTCCTGACTGGTGCAGCAACTGTAGCAACAGACATAACATAACCTAACTCAGGGGCTTTCCAGGTGGAGATTATACATACTTACAGAACAAAATAGCCCACAACCAAGCTAGTACCTCATGACATGCATGCGGTGCTGTAAGTGATATCATACATTACATAATCATTTACAAAACATGGGTCAAGAGCTTGAGACTGTCGGGACCACACCATCTTGGCTAATTTACTCATTCCCTATAGCTGATATTAGTATTTGAAGCCACTTTGGGCAGACTGTCTCTCCGGTAAAACTTGTTTCACCTGACACATGAGGTCTGAACTTTTACCCATGTAGTAAGACAGTAAATGAAGTCACTTGTGCATTAAAGTGAGGGAATCCACAGGATTTCAGTGAGATAAGAGGCTTCAGTGGATTGTATGAACAGTTCTGATCAGACTTGAAAAAATATGCAATTCTTGCCTGTTAGAAGATGCTTCAAAAAAAAAATGTTGCCTAAATAGAAAACAACTCCAACACTTGCTATGTTAGCAGCAAGAAGAGCTGGGTCCTTGAGCAGGTTTTGCTAAGCCTCTGACCAAGGCCATTTCTAAGTTTCAGAGTGGTACTGACAGTGCATAGATCCTTGTCCTCAAGGTGGGCAAGGCCCTTTCTGTGTTAGTGACCCTCAATGACAGATTGCTGAGTTCACCAGTGAGGGCACTGGTTAATGGTGGTCACCTCCACTGCTGCTCATGACAGCCACATGACATGTGTAAAACCTGGATGAATGTACCACGGATGTGCTGTAGGTGTTGGCACATCTACCTGTTTCCACTTCTGAGAATAACAAACAGCAGCCACAATGTAGATGTTAATTTGTGTTTTCCACCCCATAAACTAGTCATGTGTGATTCTGCATTTATTGTGATATGTCATAGAATATTTCATTTCATAATGTTTGGAAGGGAGTGAAAGAAACCAGTTTCCTCTATCTGTGAAACTAACATTAAAATGCATTTTGTGGAGGGGGCTGATGACTTTCTGTACTTCACTGTATGCACTGTTTTCTGAACCCATGGTAGGCAAGGCATGAACTATGAGGCTGGAAGAAAATTCAAGGAGTTGGAGGAATTGCAGATGCGTTTATTCTCTCCTGACTGGTGCAGCAACTGTAGCAACAGACATAACATAACCTAACTCAGGGGCTTTCCAGGTGGAGATTATACATACTTACAGAACAAAATAGCCCACAACCAAGCTAGTACCTCATGACATGCATGCGGTGCTGTAAGTGATATCATACATTACATAATCATTTACAAAACATGGGTCAAGAGCTTGAGACTGTCGGGACCACACCATCTTGGCTAATTTACTCATTCCCTATAGCTGATATTAGTATTTGAAGCCACTTTGGGCAGACTGTCTCTCCGGTAAAACTTGTTTCACCTGACACATGAGGTCTGAACTTTTACCCATGTAGTAAGACAGTAAATGAAGTCACTTGTGCATTAAAGTGAGGGAATCCACAGGATTTCAGTGAGATAAGAGGCTTCAGTGGATTGTATGAACAGTTCTGATCAGACTTGAAAAAATATGCAATTCTTGCCTGTTAGAAGATGCTTCAAAAAAAAAATGTTGCCTAAATAGAAAACAACTCCAACACTTGCTATGTTAGCAGCAAGAAGAGCTGGGTCCTTGAGCAGGTTTTGCTAAGCCTCTGACCAAGGCCATTTCTAAGTTTCAGAGTGGTACTGACAGTGCATAGATCCTTGTCCTCAAGGTGGGCAAGGCCCTTTCTGTGTTAGTGACCCTCAATGACAGATTGCTGAGTTCACCAGTGAGGGCACTGGTTAATGGTGGTCACCTCCACTGCTGCTCATGACAGCCACATGACATGTGTAAAACCTGGATGAATGTACCACGGATGTGCTGTAGGTGTTGGCACATCTACCTGTTTCCACTTCTGCTTTCTTCTTCAGCTACTTTTCTTTTAGTTTTTTTCCCCCACTTTCTCAATCACTCATTTTTTTCTTCCTTTTACTTGGTTCTCTCTTTTCTGAGCTTAGTGATTACTAGAACTGAACAGAGGTAACACTAAGTCTGTTCACAGATGACTTCTGGGTCTTATGGCCATTAACCAACCCCAGCACTGTACATTGCTATGTTTTCTGTTAATGCCATAAGTTTTATTACATGTAAACAAAACAGGTCTATCTTGGCTTATCATCATAAAATCACATACATATTTCCAGTACTTCTTTTATCACAGAGATTTTCCATGTGAAATCAACCTTGAGTTTTCCTTACAATAATTGATTGAGAGTATTTATTGGTGACAGAATATGAGATAAATATCTGAAGTATGGGTCATTCTTATCAATAATGAAGACAGTGACATCACACCTACCTTTATCTTTGCCATGATAACTATTGCTCAATGAAAGAGAAATTACTGTAAGGCTAGATTTGAAAAGCTAGTTAGCTCAAGCACCTGTGGTAAAGAAAGTTGCTTCTTTCTCCTTTAAAAATTTTCTTTGAATGGCACATGTATTTTATTTTAGATTTGTGTCAGAGTTTCAAAGTATATAGCTTCTCATTATAATAAAATACAGTAGTCTCCTCTGTACCTGTTTCTACCTTTAATTCCTTCTCTTCAGAGACAGCCACTTGCAAGCCTTTGGTTTTCTTTTTGACACCTGTCTATTCTATGCCTGTATTGCTATTTGTAAGTTTAAATTTATTTTAAATTTTTTTCTACTGATTTTTTTCATATGGAAGAAGATTTATTCTTTGTTCAGTTACCCCTCCCATCCACCCAATATAGTTATGTCACTTTTTATTTTTTGGTTATTCAATATCCTTTGTTTACAAGCATACCTTGGAGATACTGTGGGTTTGGTGCCATAATAAAATTAATATTGGAAGAAAATGAGTCACATTGATTTTTGGTTTTCTAATGCATGTAAAAGTTATGTTTACAGTGTGCTGAAGTGTGCAATAGTATTAAGAAATAAGTAAAGAGTGATAACCATCACTGAACCTTTAGTGAATTGTAAGAGTAACATTTAAGATAACTGATCACAGATCACTGTAATAAATGAAAATTATGAAAAAGTTTGAAATGTCGCAAAAATTGCCAAATGTGACACAGAGATACAAAATGAAAAATACTGTTTGAAAATGGTGCTGATAGACTTGCTTAAAGTAGGATTGCTACAAATCTCCAATTTGTAAATAAAAAATGTGTTATCTGTGAAGTGCAGAAATACTAAGGGCAATAAAGCAAGCTATGACTGTAATTGGACTATTTAAATATTATTCCTGGCTGAGCCAGTGAATGTACTGTGATTATACTTTCTTCTTGAAAACCATCTTTCTTTTTTCATAGAGTTGCATATTTATTTATTATTATTTATTTATTTGGCCGTGCTGAGTCTTAGTTGTGGCATGTGGGATCTAGTTCCCTGACTAGGGATCGAACCCAGGCTCCCTGCATTGGGAACACAGGGTCTTAACTACTGGACCATCAGGGAAGTCCCTAGAGTTGCATATTTGTTTCGTACCTATATTATCACCACAGCCTGATAGTTTTAAAAGTTCTTTCACTAGATCTGCATGCATTCAGTAATATATCAGTTCTATATTTTTTTTCTTGAGGCATTCCTCCTGGAGCTTTTTGTCTATTACTCCATTCTGGACTGCCTTTTCTCTGGGTTCATTGAATAAGCTCTGCCCTGGAATTTTCCTTCACCATTACCCTGGTCTTTCTCTTTGCCGCCTCCCTTCCCCTTTTAATGTCTCCCCTTCCTATGTCTTCTTTCTTGGTTTACTCCTTCATTTTAGTGGAACACATTCTCCAGTAGCATTCTGAATATAGATATATGATTGATAATTTTTGAGTCCTTACTTGTTTAGAATCACCCTGACCTTTACATTTGGTCAATAATTTGGCTGAGACTACTTCAATACTTTTTTTTTTTATGTAAATGATAATTCTGATTTTTTTTTTTTTTTTGGTGAAATCATTTTCATTAAGAGTTTCAAAACCATTTCCATATTAAGAAAGAAATTGACATAATATCTAAAGCATAGACTTTCTTTTAATTTGCTTTACCTTTTATGATGGTTTGAAATGACTAGGAATGAATGTTCTAGCAATTTTGTATTTACGAAATTGACTTTGTTGTTGAATTTAGTTAGACACAACTTAGCAACTGAACAATGACAAAACTTATATTTATAAGCTTCATATTCATCATATAGAATAGTAAAAGTGCTTGGTGTTCTGATTATTTAATCCTGGATGAGCATTTTCTGGGGCTGGGATTAAAAGGCTCAGACCAGGGAAGTGTTTAGAAGGTGGGGTATTTATTTATTTTATTTATTTATTTTTGTATTTTTTTAAAACCTTTATTTTACTTTTAACTTTTACAGAGTTTTGTTGTTTACAGATATGTATGTTCTCAGATTAGTCATATGTATATCCCCCCCTTCCCTCCCCTCCCGACCATCACACAGCACCCCTGAAGGATCCCCTTTTCTCACAGAGCAATGACCAGAGCTATTTTCTTCACTTATGATAGTACAGGCCTTCATGCTACTTCCTTTACACCTCTCACCCACTGTTCCTTCACCACAATGTCCATATGTCCACTGTCCATGTCTGTCTTTCTGTCGCTTCACTGCGTGTGCCATCATCACCATCCTACTAGATTCCATATATATGTGTTAATACACTGTATTTGTCCTTCTCTTTCTGACTGACTTCACTTTTGATGATACGTTCTAGATCCAGCCACCTCATTAGGGTTGATTCTTCTGCATTTCTCTTTACAGCTGTGTAGTATTCCATTGTATATATGTACCAGAGCTTTTGGATCCATGCGTTCGTTGATGGGCATCTAGGTTCCTTCCATGTTCTAGCTATTGTATAGAGAGCTGCAATGAACATTGGGGTACAGGTGCTTCTTTCAATTTTGATTTCATCAGGGTATAAGCCTAAGAGTGGAATTGCTGGGTCATACGGTGCTTCTATTTTTAGTTTTTTAAGAAATCTCCAGACTGTCTTCCATAGAGGCTGTATCAATTTACACTCCACCAGCAATGCAGGAGTGTTCCTTTTCTCCAGCCTCTCCAGCATTTATTGTCTGTCGATTTGTGGATGATGGCCATTCAAGGTGATATCTCATTGTAGTTTTGATTTGCTTTACCTTTTATGATGGTTTGAAATGACTAGGAATGAATGTTCTAGCAATTTTGTATTCTGAAATTGACTTTGTTGTTGAATTTAGTTAGACACAACTTAGCAACTGAACAATGACAAAACTTATATTTATAAGCTTCATATTCATCATATAGAATAGTAAAAGTGCTTGGTGTTCTGATTATTTAATCCTGGATGAGCATTTTCTGGGGCTGGGATTAAAAGGCTCAGACCAGGGAAGTGTTTAGAAGGTGGGGTATTTATTTATTTTATTTATTTATTTTTGTATTTTTTTAAAACCTTTATTTTACTTTTAACTTTTACAGAGTTTTGTTGTTTACAGATATGTATGTTCTCAGATTAGTCATATGTATATCCCCCCCCTTCCCTCCCCTCCCGACCATCACACAGCACCCCTGAAGGATCCCCTTTTCTCACAGAGCAATGACGAGAGCTATTTTCTTCACTTATGATAGTACAGGCCTTCATGCTACTTCCTTTACACCTCTCACCCACTGTTCCTTCACCACAATGTCCATATGTCCACTGTCCATGTCTGTCTTTCTGTCGCTTCACTGCGTGTGCCATCATCACCATCCTACTAGATTCCATATATATGTGTTAATACACTGTATTTGTCCTTCTCTTTCTGACTGACTTCACTTTTGATGATACGTTCTAGATCCAGCCACCTCATTAGGGTTGATTCTTCTGCATTTCTCTTTACAGCTGTGTAGTATTCCATTGTATATATGTACCAGAGCTTTTGGATCCATGCGTTCGTTGATGGGCATCTAGGTTCCTTCCATGTTCTAGCTATTGTATAGAGAGCTGCAATGAACATTGGGGTACAGGTGCTTCTTTCAATTTTGATTTCATCAGGGTATAAGCCTAAGAGTGGAATTGCTGGGTCATACGGTGCTTCTATTTTTAGTTTTTTAAGAAATCTCCAGACTGTCTTCCATAGAGGCTGTATCAATTTACACTCCCACCAGCAATGCAGGAGTGTTCCCTTTTCTCCGCAGCCTCTCCAGCATTTATTGTCTGTCGATTTGGGGATGATGGCCATTCTGACGGGTGTGAGGTGATATCTCATTGTAGTTTTGATTTGCATTTCTCTAATTATTAGTGAAGTTGAGCATCGTTTCATGTGTTTTTGGGCCATCTGTATGTCATCATTGGAGAGGTGTCTGTTTAGGTCCTTTTCCCATTTTTTGATTGGGTTGTTTCTTTTTCCAGTGCTGAGTTGTCTGAATTGCTTGTAGATTTTGGGGATTAATTCTTTGTCCAGTGTTTCATTTGCTATGATTTTCTCCTACTCTGTGGGCTGTCTGTTCAGCTTTTTTGTAATTTCTTTAGCTGTACAAAAGCTTTTAAGTTTCATTAGGTCCCACATGTTCATTTGTCTTTTTAGTTCCACTATTCTAGTAGGTGGGTCAGAGAAGATCTTGCTTTGATTGATGTCCTTGAGTGTTTTGCCTATATTCTCCTCTAAGAGTTTGATGGTTTCTGGCCTTACATTTAAGTCTTTAATCCATTTTGAGTTGATCTTTGTGCATGGTGTCAGGGAGTGTTCCAACTTCATTTTCTTGCATGTAGCTGTCCAATTTTCCCAGCACCATTTGTTGAAGAGGCTGTCTTTGTCCCATTTTATATGTTCGCCTCCTTTGTCAAAAATAAGGTACCCGTAGGTGCGTGGGTTTATCTCTGGGTTCTCGATCTTGTTCTATTGATCGATATTTCTGGTTTTGTGCCAGTACCATACTGTTTCTGTGCCATTATTTCTGACTGACTTCACTTTTGATGATACGTTCTAGATCCAGCCACCTCATTAGGGTTGATTCTTCTGCATTTCTCTTTACAGCTGTGTAGTATTCCATTGTATATATGTACCAGAGCTTTTGGATCCATGCGTTCGTTGATGGGCATCTAGGTTCCTTCCATGTTCTAGCTATTGTATAGAGAGCTGCAATGAACATTGGGGTACAGGTGCTTCTTTCAATTTTGATTTCATCAGGGTATAAGCCTAAGAGTGGAATTGCTGGGTCATACGGTGCTTCTATTTTTAGTTTTTTAAGAAATCTCCAGACTGTCTTCCATAGAGGCTGTATCAATTTACACTCCCACCAGCAATGCAGGAGTGTTCCCTTTTCTCCGCAGCCTCTCCAGCATTTATTGTCTGTCGATTTGTGGATGATGGCCATTCTGACGGGTGTGAGGTGATATCTCATTGTAGTTTTGATTTGCATTTCTCTAATTATTAGTGAAGTTGAGCATCGTTTCATGTGTTTTTGGGCCATCTGTATGTCATCATTGGAGAGGTGTCTGTTTAGGTCCTTTTCCCATTTTTTGATTGGGTTGTTTCTTTTTCCAGTGCTGAGTTGTCTGAATTGCTTGTAGATTTTGGGGATTAATTCTTTGTCCAGTGTTTCATTTGCTATGATTTTCTCCTACTCTGTGGGCTGTCTGTTCAGCTTTTTTGTAATTTCTTTAGCTGTACAAAAGCTTTTAAGTTTCATTAGGTCCCACATGTTCATTTGTCTTTTTAGTTCCACTATTCTAGTAGGTGGGTCAGAGAAGATCTTGCTTTGATTGATGTCCTTGAGTGTTTTGCCTATATTCTCCTCTAAGAGTTTGATGGTTTCTGGCCTTACATTTAAGTCTTTAATCCATTTTGAGTTGATCTTTGTGCATGGTGTCAGGGAGTGTTCCAACTTCATTTTCTTGCATGTAGCTGTCCAATTTTCCCAGCACCATTTGTTGAAGAGGCTGTCTTTGTCCCATTTTATATGTTCGCCTCCTTTGTCAAAAATAAGGTACCCGTAGGTGCGTGGGTTTATCTCTGGGTTCTCGATCTTGTTCTATTGATCGATATTTCTGGTTTTGTGCCAGTACCATACTGTCTTGATGACTGTTGCTTTGTAGTAGAGTCTGAAGTTGGGGAGGCTGATACTTCCAGCTCCATTCTTCTTCCTGAGGATTGCTTTGGCTATTCGAGGTCTTTTGTGTTTCCATATGAACTTTGTTATTCTTTGATCTAGTTCTGTGAAGAATGTTATTGGACGTTTGATAGGGATCGCATTGAATCTATAGATGACATTTGGTAGTATGGGCATTTTCACAATATTGATTCTTCCAATCCAGGAACATGGAATATTTCTCCATCTGTTTAACTCTTCTTTAATGTCTCTCATGAGTGTCTTGTAATTTTCTGTGTACAGTTCTATTATTTCTTTGGGTAGGTTTATTCCTAGATATTTGATTCTTTTGGTTGCGATGAAGGGGATTGCCTCTTTGATTTCATTTTCTGATTTTTCATTGTTTGTGTATAGGAATGCCAGTGATTTCTGTGTGTTGACTTTGTATCCTGCGACTTTGCTGAATTCGCTGATTAACTCTAGTAGTTTTGTAATAGTGTCTTTGGGATTTTCTATGTATAATATCATGTCATCTGCAAATAGAGTTTGACTTCTTCTCTTCCAATCTGGATTCCTTTGATTTCTTTCTCTTCTCTTATTGCTGTTGCTAGAACTTCCAGGACTATGTTGAATAAGAGTGGTGAAAGTGGACACCCTTGTCTTGTTCCTGATCTTAGATGGAATGCTTTGAGTTTTTCACCATTGAGGATAATGTTTGCTGTGGGCTTCTCATATAGGGCTTTCACTATGTTAAGATAAGTTCCTTCTATGCCCATTTTCTGAAGAGTTTTTATCATAAATGGATGCTGTACTTTGTCAAAGGCTTTTTCGGCATCTATTGAGATGATCATGTGATTTTTGTCTTTCAATTTGTTGATATGGTGTATCACATTGATTGATTTGCAGATGTTGAAGAATCCTTGCATGCCTGGGATGAACACAACTTGATCGTGATGAATGAGCTTTTTGATGTGTTGCTGAATTCTGTTTGCTAGGATTTTGTTGAGGATTTTGGCATCATATTCATCAGTGAAATTGGCCTATAATTTTCTTTTTTTGTGATGTCTTTGCCTGGCTTTGGTATCAGGGTGATGGTGGCCTCGTAGAATGTGTTCGGAAGTGTTCCTTCCTGGGCAATTTTTTGGAAGAGTTTTAGAAGGACAGGCATGAGCTCTTCTTTAAATGTTTGGTAGAATTCACTTGTGAAACCATCTGGCCCTGGGCTTTTATTTTTGGGTAGATTTTTGATCACAAGGTCGATTTCTGAGCTTGTGATTGGCTTGTTCATAGTTTCTATTTCTTCCTGGTTGAGTCTTGGGAGATTAATCTTCTCTAAGAATGTTATTGGACGTTTGATAGGGATCGCATTGAATCTATAGATGACATTTGGTAGTATGGGCATTTTCACAATATTGATTCTTCCAATCCAGGAACATGGAATATTTCTCCATCTGTTTAACTCTTCTTTAATGTCTCTCATGAGTGTCTTGTAATTTTCTGTGTACAGTTCTATTATTTCTTTGGGTAGGTTTATTCCTAGATATTTGATTCTTTTGGTTGCGATGAAGGGGATTGCCTCTTTGATTTCATTTTCTGATTTTTCATTGTTTGTGTATAGGAATGCCAGTGATTTCTGTGTGTTGACTTTGTATCCTGCGACTTTGCTGAATTCGCTGATTAACTCTAGTAGTTTTGTAATAGTGTCTTTGGGATTTTCTATGTATAATATCATGTCATCTGCAAATAGAGTTTGACTTCTTCTCTTCCAATCTGGATTCCTTTGATTTCTTTCTCTTCTCTTATTGCTGTTGCTAGAACTTCCAGGACTATGTTGAATAAGAGTGGTGAAAGTGGACACCCTTGTCTTGTTCCTGATCTTAGATGGAATGCTTTGAGTTTTTCACCATTGAGGATAATGTTTGCTGTGGGCTTCTCATATAGGGCTTTCACTATGTTAAGATAAGTTCCTTCTATGCCCATTTTCTGAAGAGTTTTTATCATAAATGGATGCTGTACTTTGTCAAAGGCTTTTTCGGCATCTATTGAGATGATCATGTGATTTTTGTCTTTCAATTTGTTGATATGGTGTATCACATTGATTGATTTGCAGATGTTGAAGAATCCTTGCATGCCTGGGATGAACACAACTTGATCGTGATGAATGAGCTTTTTGATGTGTTGCTGAATTCTGTTTGCTAGGATTTTGTTGAGGATTTTGGCATCATATTCATCAGTGAAATTGGCCTATAATTTTCTTTTTTTGTGATGTCTTTGCCTGGCTTTGGTATCAGGGTGATGGTGGCCTCGTAGAATGTGTTCGGAAGTGTTCCTTCCTGGGCAATTTTTTGGAAGAGTTTTAGAAGGACAGGCATGAGCTCTTCTTTAAATGTTTGGTAGAATTCACTTGTGAAACCATCTGGCCCTGGGCTTTTATTTTTGGGTAGATTTTTGATCACAAGGTCGATTTCTGAGCTTGTGATTGGCTTGTTCATAGTTTCTATTTCTTCCTGGTTGAGTCTTGGGAGATTAATCTTCTCTAAGAAACTGTCCATTTCTTCCAGGTTGTCCAGTTTGTTGCCATAGAGTTGTTCATAATAGTCTCTTAGAATCCTTTGGATTTCTGCATTATCTGTTGTAATCTCTCCTTTTTCGTTTTTGATTTTGGTGATCTGGTTCTTCTCTCTCTTTTTCTTGATGAGTCTGGCCAGTGGTGTGTCGATTTTATTGACTTTTTCGAAGAACCAGCTTTTTGTTTTATTTATCTTTACTATTGTTTCTTTTGTTTCTTTTTCATTTATTTCTGCTCTGATCTTTATGATTTCCCTTCTTCTGCTGACTTTGGGCTGTTTTTGTCCTTCTTTCTCCAGTTGTTTTAAGCATAAGGTAAGGTCGTCTGTTTGAGATTTTCCTAGTTTCTTGAGGTGGGATTGAATTGCTATAAACTTCCCTCTTAGAACTGCTTTTGCAGTATCCCATAGGTCTTGCAATGTCATGTGTTCATTGTCATTTTCTTCTAGGAATTTTTTTATTTCTCCTTTGATTTCCTCAATGATCAGTTGGTTTTTTAGGTATGTGTTGTTTAATCGCCATGTGTTCGTGTTTTTAGCGGTTTATTTCCTGTAGTTGATCTCTAGTCTCACTGCATTGTGGTCCGAGAAGATGGTTGATAGAATTTCAGTTTTCTTGAATTGACTGAGGATTGATTTGTGGCCCAAGATGTGGTCTATCCTGGAGAATGTTCCGTGAGCACTTGAGAAGAAAGTGTATTCTTCTGCTTTTGGATGGAACGTCCTAAAGATATCGATGAGGTCCATTTCTTCTAGTGTGGCATTTAAGGCTTGTGTTTCTTTATTAATTTTCTGTTTGGATGATCTGTCCATTGGTGTGAGAGGAGTGTTAAAGTCTCCTACTATGATTGTGTTGCTGTCAATGTCTTCTTTTATGTCTGAAAGTGTTTGTCTTATGTATTGGGGTGCTCCTGCATTGGGAGCATAGATATTTATGATTGTTATGTCTTCTTCTTGGATGGATCCCTTAATCATGATGTAGTGACCTGCCTTGTCTCTTAGAATCTTCTTTACTTTAGAATCTAGTTTGTCTGATATGAGGATTGCTACTCCAGCTTTCTTTTGATTTCCATTTGCATGGAATATCTTTTTCCAGCCTCTCACCTTCAGTCTATGAGTGTCTCTAGGTCTAAAATGAGTTTCCTGGAGGCAGCATATGTATGGGTCGTGTTTTTGGATCCATTCAGCCACTCTATGTCTTTTGGTTGGGGCATTTAGTCCATTGACATTCAAAGTAATTATTGATACAAATGATCCTATTGTCATCTTCTTAGATGTTATGATGGGTTTGTTTCTGCTCTGATCTTTATGATTTCCCTTCTTCTGCTGACTTTGGGCTGTTTTTGTCCTTCTTTCTCCAGTTGTTTTAAGCATAAGGTAAGGTCGTCTGTTTGAGATTTTCCTAGTTTCTTGAGGTGGGATTGAATTGCTATAAACTTCCCTCTTAGAACTGCTTTTGCAGTATCCCATAGGTCTTGCAATGTCATGTGTTCATTGTCATTTTCTTCTAGGAATTTTTTTATTTCTCCTTTGATTTCCTCAATGATCAGTTGGTTTTTTAGGTATGTGTTGTTTAATCGCCATGTGTTCGTGTTTTTAGCGGTTTATTTCCTGTAGTTGATCTCTAGTCTCACTGCATTGTGGTCCGAGAAGATGGTTGATAGAATTTCAGTTTTCTTGAATTGACTGAGGATTGATTTGTGGCCCAAGATGTGGTCTATCCTGGAGAATGTTCCGTGAGCACTTGAGAAGAAAGTGTATTCTTCTGCTTTTGGATGGAACGTCCTAAAGATATCGATGAGGTCCATTTCTTCTAGTGTGGCATTTAAGGCTTGTGTTTCTTTATTAATTTTCTGTTTGGATGATCTGTCCATTGGTGTGAGAGGAGTGTTAAAGTCTCCTACTATGATTGTGTTGCTGTCAATGTCTTCTTTTATGTCTGAAAGTGTTTGTCTTATGTATTGGGGTGCTCCTGCATTGGGAGCATAGATATTTATGATTGTTATGTCTTCTTCTTGGATGGATCCCTTAATCATGATGTAGTGACCTGCCTTGTCTCTTAGAATCTTCTTTACTTTAGAATCTAGTTTGTCTGATATGAGGATTGCTACTCCAGCTTTCTTTTGATTTCCATTTGCATGGAATATCTTTTTCCAGCCTCTCACCTTCAGTCTATGAGTGTCTCTAGGTCTAAAATGAGTTTCCTGGAGGCAGCATATGTATGGGTCGTGTTTTTGGATCCATTCAGCCACTCTATGTCTTTTGGTTGGGGCATTTAGTCCATTGACATTCAAAGTAATTATTGATACAAATGATCCTATTGTCATCTTCTTAGATGTTATGATGGGTTTGTTTCGTGGATCTTCTCCTTTTATACTTGTTTTCTATATAAGTCCCTTTAACACTTGTTGTAAGGCTGGTTTGGTGTGACTAAATTCTTTTAATTTTTGCTTGTCTGTAAACCTTTTGATTTCTCCATCAATTTTGAATGAGATCCTTGCAGGGTAGAGGATTCTTGGTTGCAGATTATTCTCTTTCAGCCGTTTAAATGTGTCCTGCCATTCCCTTCTGGCCTGCAGAGTTTCTGTTGAAAGATCAGCTGTTAAACGGATGGGCTTTCCCTTGTATGTCACTAGTTGCTTTTCCCTTGCTGCTTTGAGAATTCTATCTTTGTGTTTAATTTGTGTTAACTTCATTAATATGTGTCTTGGTGTGTTTCTTCTCGGATTGATTCTGTATGGTACTCTTTGTGCTTCTTGGACTTGATTGACTTTCTTTTCCCATGTTGGGGAAATTTTCAACTAGAATCTCTTCAAAAAATTTCTCATAGCCTTTCTTTTTTTCTTCTTCTCCTGGAACCCCTATAATTCAAATATTGGTGCGTTTGATATTATCCCAGAGGTCTCTGAGGCTGTCCTCTGCTCTTTTCATTCTTTGAGCTAGAGTCTGTTTTTCAGCAGTTACTTCCACCATTTTATCTTCCAGCTCACTTATCCGGTTTTCTGTCTCAGATACTCTGCTCTTGATTCCTTCTACAGTGTTTTTCAGTTCAGCAATTGAGTTGTTTGTCTCTGTTACTTTTTGGTAAGTTCTTGTATTTTTTTCAGTAACCCAATGATGTAGTGACCTGCCTTGTCTCTTAGAATCTTCTTTACTTTAGAATCTAGTTTGTCTGATATGAGGATTGCTACTCCAGCTTTCTTTTGATTTCCATTTGCATGGAATATCTTTTTCCAGCCTCTCACCTTCAGTCTATGAGTGTCTCTAGGTCTAAAATGAGTTTCCTGGAGGCAGCATATGTATGGGTCGTGTTTTTGGATCCATTCAGCCACTCTATGTCTTTTGGTTGGGGCATTTAGTCCATTGACATTCAAAGTAATTATTGATACAAATGATCCTATTGTCATCTTCTTAGATGTTATGATGGGTTTGTTTCGTGGATCTTCTCCTTTTATACTTGTTTTCTATATAAGTCCCTTTAACACTTGTTGTAAGGCTGGTTTGGTGTGACTAAATTCTTTTAATTTTTGCTTGTCTGTAAACCTTTTGATTTCTCCATCAATTTTGAATGAGATCCTTGCAGGGTAGAGGATTCTTGGTTGCAGATTATTCTCTTTCAGCCGTTTAAATGTGTCCTGCCATTCCCTTCTGGCCTGCAGAGTTTCTGTTGAAAGATCAGCTGTTAAACGGATGGGCTTTCCCTTGTATGTCACTAGTTGCTTTTCCCTTGCTGCTTTGAGAATTCTATCTTTGTGTTTAATTTGTGTTAACTTCATTAATATGTGTCTTGGTGTGTTTCTTCTCGGATTGATTCTGTATGGTACTCTTTGTGCTTCTTGGACTTGATTGACTTTCTTTTCCCATGTTGGGGAAATTTTCAACTAGAATCTCTTCAAAAAATTTCTCATAGCCTTTCTTTTTTTCTTCTTCTCCTGGAACCCCTATAATTCAAATATTGGTGCGTTTGATATTATCCCAGAGGTCTCTGAGGCTGTCCTCTGCTCTTTTCATTCTTTGAGCTAGAGTCTGTTTTTCAGCAGTTACTTCCACCATTTTATCTTCCAGCTCACTTATCCGGTTTTCTGTCTCAGATACTCTGCTCTTGATTCCTTCTACAGTGTTTTTCAGTTCAGCAATTGAGTTGTTTGTCTCTGTTACTTTTTTGGTAAGTTCTTGTATTTCTTTATTCAGTGTGTTAGTTGTATCTTGCAATTTCTCTGAAATTCTGTTTTCAGTGTCTTTGATCATCTTTACTATCATTCTTCTGAAATCACTTTCAGAAAGTTTGTCCAAATTCTCTTCATTGATTTGATCTTGTGTGTTTGTGGATTGTTCCTTCACTTGTGTGGTATTTCTCTGCCATTTCATTGTTGTTATTAATTTTTAAAAACTGACTCTGTTTGGGATTTCCTTTTCCCAGACTTTGAGTTACGTGTGTTGGTGTTTGTTGTTTGGATGGGGCTTCTATTCTGGTTGATGCTGGTGATTGGGTGATGTCAGGACTTGCATGCAAGTGATTACCTTTGTTGGTGTTCTCACTTGTATACTGCTCTTTAGTGTTAGGCGTTCTCTAGTATTGTAGAGTTTTGGAGTCAGTGCTCCCTCTTTAAAACCCTGGGGGCTTGTTGCCTGACCAGGGAATGAAGATTTCACGGCTGGTTTGTTATGGCATTAAATGATATTAAAACATATATATGCAAATGAGAAACAGAAGGTATACCTTTGACAAATGGCAATTTAAAAATTATGCAAGTACTATCTAGCGTATTGAATTATACACATAAACATATACAGCTATAACATAACCCAAGCATTCCAATCAAAAATACAGTACAATATGTTAGCACGGCGAATAGAGAAATCCAAGAATGATATCCACCAGTTAATAAGCAAACTAAGTAGAGCACCAATTGGAGAATAATGCTAGAGCAGGATCCCCATTAGGAATAAGGCAATGAGGACAGAACAGACTAAGAAATATGGTGGGGAAAGGGAAAAAGAGAAAGGGAGGATAGAAGAGAAATATAGAATAATATTGCAAAGTTAAATATAGGGAGATAAAGATTTGTATGTATTAGAATTTAGTGCTATAGGAAAGGAGCTTCAGAGAAAGCAAAGAATTATAGAGGAAGTAGTAGTACAAATGAAAAATTATTAAAAGTTAAAAGATCTAATTTTATAGAAAAATATAGAACAACAAAGCAAAAATAATAAAAACAAACAAAACCCCCACAGAACCTTAAAAGGCCAATGGGGAACCAGAAGTTTATACCAAAATAAAATGTGTGGTTTAAAAGGAAAACGAAAAAAAAAAAATTATGTAAACTTGAATATATTTAGTCTTACTGATAAGATTAGTAGCTTCAATAGAATTCAGTGAAGGAAATGAACACACCCACTCTCTCTCTCTCTCACACACACACACACACCCAAAAAAAGAAAAAGAAAAAAAAAAGAAAAAGCGGTGGGTGCACTGAGTGGGTTTGGAAAAAAGAGAAAAAAAAAAAAATTGAAACAAAGTAATACAATACAAAAAATGAAAATTTAAAGCCCAGCAGTAACTCCAGCTTCAGACAAAAGGTGAAAATAGTGTTTATGTTCTTCTGTCTCTTGCTGACTATTCAGGAATTATCAGTCTTTTTCTTGCCTCTGGCAGTGGCTGGGTCTAGAGACCTCTTTGACTGCTTGTTTCAGCCTATTCCAGAATTAGAAGGCCCGCCCAGGCTGGCCCTGGGAGTTTCTTAATCCAAATCCCTTTTCTTGCTGGGTGGAACTAAGTTCCCTCCCTGGAGCTTGACCAGCAGCCCTGCAATTTGACCAGCAGCCAAACTACAGTAGGGAAAATGGCGTCTGTCTTACAGAGGATTTATTCCCACACGCTCTATGGGAAGCACTTCTGCAGTGACCCCGACCCTGCTGCAGGCCACCGTCGACCCCCGCCACTGCGGGAGACGTCAGGTTACTCAGAGGTGAGTCTGGCTCAGTCTCATGCAGAATCGCTATTCCTCTCTCCCGGATCACAGTGCACAGAGACTTTCCAGTCCTCTTCGGCGACTCTGTGATCGGGTTAATGGTAACCTCCTCCAAAGGGAACTGAGTGCCGTCCTTCCGAGGCCTGCTCAAGGGCACTTCTAGCTCAAGGGGGCACCTGGACCCTCCAAAGCAGGTCTGGCTCAGTCCCTTGTGGGTGTCAGTGCTCCTCTCCCGGGTTTTGATCTGCAACAGGCTTTGCGCCTTTGGCCCGCCCAGCCTCTCTGGCGGGTATGAGGTTTGACTTGTAAAAGTGTGATTGCGCCCCTCCTACCGTCTTGATGCAGCTTCTCCTTTGTTCTTTGATGTGGGGTATCCTCTCTGTGATCAGATCCAACCTCCTTTTGTCGATGGTTTCCCAGGAACTCGTCGCAGTTCAGGCGATTTTTGTTTTTTTTTTTTTTTTTACACATTCCAATAGATTCATTCTGTAAAAACAATACATTTTTTTGTTTTTGATTTTTTTTTTTTTTTTTTACTGTAAACTTTTCAACTACAAACCTCAAATACGCGAAAGATGTTCCAAGGACAAGCATAACAGGATTGATAAAACTGAAACTGATTAATGTGTTCTCACAATATAAGTTGGCAAAATAAATAAAATTTTTTTTTTTGTCTATTGATTTGTGGATAAGTATTACCTTTAAAAAATTTAAGCCCAGCAGTAACTCCAGCTTCAGACAAAAGGTGAAAATAGTGTTTATGTTCTTCTGTCTCTTGCTGACTATTCAGGAATTATCAGTCTTTTTCTTGCCTCTGGCAGTGGCTGGGTCTAGAGACCTCTTTGACTGCTTGTTTCAGCCTATTCCAGAATTAGAAGGCCCGCCCAGGCTGGCCCTGGGAGTTTCTTAATCCAAATCCCTTTTCTTGCTGGGTGGAACTAAGTTCCCTCCCTGGAGCTTGACCAGCAGCCCTGCAATTTGACCAGCAGCCAAACTACAGTAGGGAAAATGGCGTCTGTCTTACAGAGGATTTATTCCCACACGCTCTATGGGAAGCACTTCTGCAGTGACCCCGACCCTGCTGCAGGCCACCGTCGACCCCCGCCACTGCGGGAGACGTCAGGTTACTCAGAGGTGAGTCTGGCTCAGTCTCATGCAGAATCGCTATTCCTCTCTCCCGGATCACAGTGCACAGAGACTTTCCAGTCCTCTTCGGCGACTCTGTGATCGGGTTAATGGTAACCTCCTCCAAAGGGAACTGAGTGCCGTCCTTCCGAGGCCTGCTCAAGGGCACTTCTAGCTCAAGGGGGCACCTGGACCCTCCAAAGCAGGTCTGGCTCAGTCCCTTGTGGGTGTCAGTGCTCCTCTCCCGGGTTTTGATCTGCAACAGGCTTTGCGCCTTTGGCCCGCCCAGCCTCTCTGGCGGGTATGAGGTTTGACTTGTAAAAGTGTGATTGCGCCCCTCCTACCGTCTTGATGCAGCTTCTCCTTTGTTCTTTGATGTGGGGTATCCTCTCTGTGATCAGATCCAACCTCCTTTTGTCGATGGTTTCCCAGGAACTCGTCGCAGTTCAGGCGATTTTTGTTTTTTTTTTTTTTTTACACATTCCAATAGATTCATTCTGTAAAAACAATACATTTTTTTGTTTTTGATTTTTTTTTTTTTTTTTACTGTAAACTTTTCAACTACAAACCTCAAATACGCGAAAGATGTTCCAAGGACAAGCATAACAGGATTGATAAAACTGAAACTGATTAATGTGTTCTCACAATATAAGTTGGCATAAAAATAAATAAAATTTTCTATTATCACAATTGCAACAATGTTCACATAATAATGATTTGTGGATAAGTATTACCTATTCTAATTCTATTTCCAAAAGAAAACAACAAATCGTTTAAAAGTCTATATTTGAAAGTCAGTGCTTTGTCTTACTTCCCATAGGGCCACTGCTGAATACAGCTTTAAAATGTAAAGTGTCCAGCTTGAGTGATTAGCTCAAATTGTATTGGCATTGGGAAAAAATAAATCATTGCCTTTATTTTGGAGTAACACAAAAGACTCACTAACTTCACATATAGAAACTGAGTTTGTGTACATAACAACATGAGTTTTGAGAAGTATAAGGTGTCAACTAGCTATTTCTAATATGGAATAGGTATTTTACAGTATGATCAACTTTACACATGGCCTCAAAACTGAAGGACAATTTTAAGTTCACCTTCAATATGCCAACATTTTGTATCTAGGAATTGGTTCCTGGGTTCTGTCACAGAGAAGAAATCCCTTAAGCATTATGTTGAGTGGTCCTTTTAAAAAATGCTGAAAAAAAAAAAAAATGAAAAAAAAAAAATAAATAAAAAATGCTGATTTAAACTGAACTGAGTGCTGGGTGATGGTGGAGTAAAAGGAAGGAGAGAGATGAACATAACTGCCTTCATAAAGAATCCTAGACTTGTATGAGTTTGTGCAAAAATCCTGATAATCCTTAGTGGTTAAGGGCAACTTCATTCAACCAAATAACATGAAATTAAATCAACTGCCGGGCCAGCTGGCAGTTGAACAGGTCCTGAAGAGAGTGGCAGATAGGCTAAGAAAAGAAAGAAGGACAGAAAAGATGGGGTCGAGAGGGACAGCAAGAAGGCAGACAACTCTACAGGTTGCTGACAAGTTGCTGACAAGTTGATTGAATTCGCTCATCCGTTTTATACTTCACCAAGTAATTGTGTACACGTGCTTTAGGCCAGGTGTCAATCATAACACGCGCTTTAGGCCAGGTGTCGATCATAACACGTGCTTTAGGCCAGGTGTCGATCATAAACTAGGTGTTACCTCCTTGTGTGTTATTACAATGGTTCTGGGTCATAATGCCCCTCAAGCCCTGTAAAGAGGCTCCAGGTGTTCTTTATGATAGCTAAGGAACGTCTTCACAACACCTGGGGTGGCGGGACAGAGAACTATGCTGTTATCAGCCCCTGTTGCCAGGGCAGCTCCCAGGGCTATGTTTCCTTAAAGGAAACCCCTTGAAACAGGGCAGCTCCCCACAATCAACAACCTTAAAAAAGGCTAAAATGTCTTTTTTTCCCCCAAACACAACAGAGAGGAATGTGAATAATGTACATACAAACTGGAGTTCTGTCAATAACAAGGACTATGTGTTGGTTCATATCAAATCCGAGAATACTGGACAACCAAACGTACAGCCTTCTCGTGGTTTTCTTAGTGTGCAGCATTCATTATGGTAGTTAGGTCCCTTCACTGGGTTTTTGCAAGTCTGAAGTTGTGTTCCTTGTGTCATTACCGGCATCTCCACCCTCAGAGATGCTTTTATTTTCTTCTTCTTTGCAGTCCTTGTCATCTTCATCTCCTGGAGATTTCCAGGACTGTTTGGAGGATTTCTTTGAAGTGTATGACTTTTTCCGCTTTGAGCCAACATTTTGTATCTAGGAATTGGTTCCTGGGTTCTGTCACAGAGAAGAAATCCCTTAAGCATTATGTTGAGTGGTCCTTTTAAAAATGCTGAAAAAAAAAAATGAAAAAAAAATAAATAAAAAATGCTGATTTAAACTGAACTGAGTGCTGGGTGATGGTGGAGTAAAAGGAAGGAGAGAGATGAACATAACTGCCTTCATAAAGAATCCTAGACTTGTATGAGTTTGTGCAAAAATCCTGATAATCCTTAGTGGTTAAGGGCAACTTCATTCAACCAAATAACATGAAATTAAATCAACTGCCGGGCCAGCTGGCAGTTGAACAGGTCCTGAAGAGAGTGGCAGATAGGCTAAGAAAAGAAAGAAGGACAGAAAAGATGGGGTCGAGAGGGACAGCAAGAAGGCAGACAACTCTACAGGTTGCTGACAAGTTGCTGACAAGTTGATTGAATTCGCTCATCCGTTTTATACTTCACCAAGTAATTGTGTACACGTGCTTTAGGCCAGGTGTCAATCATAACACGCGCTTTAGGCCAGGTGTCGATCATAACACGTGCTTTAGGCCAGGTGTCGATCATAAACTAGGTGTTACCTCCTTGTGTGTTATTACAATGGTTCTGGGTCATAATGCCCCTCAAGCCCTGTAAAGAGGCTCCAGGTGTTCTTTATGATAGCTAAGGAACGTCTTCACAACACCTGGGGTGGCGGGACAGAGAACTATGCTGTTATCAGCCCCTGTTGCCAGGGCAGCTCCCAGGGCTATGTTTCCTTAAAGGAAACCCCTTGAAACAGGGCAGCTCCCCACAATCAACAACCTTAAAAAAGGCTAAAATGTCTTTTTTTCCCCCAAACACAACAGAGAGGAATGTGAATAATGTACATACAAACTGGAGTTCTGTCAATAACAAGGACTATGTGTTGGTTCATATCAAATCCGAGAATACTGGACAACCAAACGTACAGCCTTCTCGTGGTTTTCTTAGTGTGCAGCATTCATTATGGTAGTTAGGTCCCTTCACTGGGTTTTTGCAAGTCTGAAGTTGTGTTCCTTGTGTCATTACCGGCATCTCCACCCTCAGAGATGCTTTTATTTTCTTCTTCTTTGCAGTCCTTGTCATCTTCATCTCCTGGAGATTTCCAGGACTGTTTGGAGGATTTCTTTGAAGTGTATGACTTTTTCCGCTTTGAGCCTGCTTTTTCACTCTTCCTTTTGCCTTTTCCATCTTCCTCTACTCTGTCGCCTTCTTCCTCACTGCTTGCATCAGCAGTATTTCCGCCTTCTCCCTCAGTTTCTGAAGAGCTCTGTTGCTGAATTGCCTGGTATCCAGTAAACTTCACTCCTGGGTTGTTCTCTATCTCCCACAATCCTTCATTAAATCCTTTCTGTTTGATAGATTTACCAAACTTGTCTTTGTACTCCTTGTAAGGGAAGAGGTCTTTGGGACCTAGAAAAGCAGTTTCGTGTGTGCCAAAAAAGAAGATGGGGTACTTATTGGCTGGAGGCTTCACAGCTCCCTCTGGGAGTTCATCAATCCGGGCGGGCCAGTGCGGGTAGCCCTTCATCTTGGCGAAGACCAGGTCGCCCGCCTTGTACTCGCAGGGCCGCGGACGCGCCATCCCGGCCGCTCCCCTTCCTGGTCGTCCTTGGGCGCCGCGAAGATGCCGGGAGGCCGCACCCTCCTCCACGGGCCGACGGACTGTGCTGCGCTCCCCGTGGGCCTCGAGCCGGGCGGGCGGACGAGCGGCCGCTCCGACAAGGGGAAGCGTCGAGGCGACGACGGGTGGGCGGGGGGCGCAGCAGGCCCAGCAAATCACCACCCGGCAGCGGGGGAAGGCAGCCCCCGGCCGCTCCGCGCTCGCCCGTGCCGAGGCCCAGCCGCCACTGCGCGCTCATGCTGCCGCCGCCAGCCTCCTTCCCGGGCTCCCGGGCGCGGCGCGAGCAACGGGCCTCGCGCCTCCTCTGAATTCCTCCTCGGGCAGCGACCGCAAACACGATCTTATTATTGTTCTCGCGCGCGCTCCGCATCCCCCCCCGCCCAACACCGCACTTCCCGCTCCACACCCCTCCCCTCCGGCGATGGCCGGTTAATTCCTAGGTCCACGGCCGGCTTTCTCACAGAAACCGAGCGCGCCAGCCTGGCTGCTTGCGGGCGGGTGGGATAGTGGTAGCTACGTCCTCCCCCAGTGCCGAAGCCCACGCCGGGTGGGCAGCAGCGCCTACTCCCGAGGTCGCCCGCCACCCTCTCTTCTTTTGTTCTCGGCCAGGAACTGCCTGCGGCGGCCCCACCGATCCCCCAATTCAGGCGATTTTGCAGGAGAGATGAGTGCACGTCCTTCTACGCCGCCATCTTAGCTCCACCAAGGTGGGGTATTTATGATTGGGTGAATTCAAATCTAATTCCAGCCAAAATCTTTCTCTCTTTATGTAAAAAATAATTCTGTTGATTTTTCTTGAGTATTGAGTTTTCAAATATCGCTAAAGGAGTGATAGTTTCATAGCTTGACTTCAGGTTATCTCAAATAAGAAACACCAAGATTTAGTCTCATTTGCATCTCCATTAAAAGGTAAAAATCGTATTTTAAACATCCAAGTGCATTCTGTATATTTTGGATGGATGTTTCCTGCCTACTGAATATTCATATATCCATCATATTTTTGCCAAGTTCATCATATGACGCTCTGTGGACAATACCAGGCATACAGTGATCCATCGAAATTTCAGCTGTACAGAATTTGTATAATTATTTTATGGATTTTTATTGTTTTCATGCATATCTTCCCCATTTCTTTTTTAAAAGATACATGTATGTTCCTACCTGAAAATACCATTTAACATTTATATGTATATATAATTCTTTAACTATAATTTAGGTATATTGGGTTTTGGGGGAGCCAACAACTGTGACAAGAAGTGGAACTAATGAGGGGAGACTGAGGGGCTCCCAGGTTTGCAGTTTTGAAAGCTCATTTTGGATGGAGAGTGCAGAGATAGGACGAAATGCAGAGAGGTTAGCAGGAAGGGATTGCAGTCATGTGAGTGAGTGATGTTGGTGGCTTGGAAATAGTCGTGGTGGAAGGGATGGGGAGAAGTGTTTGCCTTTGAGACTTGGAGCTAGATAGGATGAGGTAAAGGAAAAGAAATGAGAGGAAACTGAAGACCTGGAAAGCACGTGTTAATTTCACCTAGTAATATCATAAGTAGGGTAGACTCACAGATCAAGTAATGTCATATTGATAAGCTGTATATTCTTCATTAATTTTTTTTGAACTTTTACAGTTTTGTTGTTTACAGATATGCATGTTCCCAGATTAGTCATATGTATATCCCCCTCTTCCCACCCCTTCGGACCATCCCCTTTTCTCACAGAGCAATGACTATAGCTATTTTCTTCACTTATGATAGTACAGGCCTTCATGCTACTTCCTTTACGCCTCCCACCCTCTGTTCCTTCCCCAGTTGGTCCATATGTCCACTGTCCATGTCTGTCTTTCCTTCGCTTCACTGCGTGTGCCATCATCACCATACTACTAGATTCCATATATATGTGTTAATATACTGAATTTGTCCTTCTCTTTCTGACTGACATCACTTTTTATGATACGTTCTAGATCCATAGATGATGGTAGATGGCTTACAGAGAACTGTGTGGGATTTGTGACCGCCAAAGGAGAAAATTTCACTTTGGGATCAAAAGACTTGGCTTTAGCCACTCAAAGTTTCATGAACCAAAAGTTTTATTAAAGAAAAAAGGGATAGAGAAAGCTGCAGCAAAGACACTAGAAGGCGATAGGAGAGTACCACAAGCATCTAGTTTGGGCGAGGCATTTTGTACTTTTTCAGTTGGCTATTAAAAAGATTGTTGAGATTGTAAAAGTCTTGCTAGACACATTCCCACAACATTAACATAAGATTAGCCAGAGGATGGTCTCTGGACATCAAGACTAGATGAGACATTCCAATGCAAAATAGTTTGCATCCGTAAAACAATAAAGTTACTTTCAGAGTATATCATTATCTTGGCAGATATTTAGGCTCCTCCTCCTTCTTGAAAACCACTGGCCTCTTTACCGAGTTGGCCTATTCACTCTTTCCAAAGAATTTGATGTTCTGAGTGTTTAACCCTGGATGAGCTTTTCTTGTGTGGATGGTGACTGCAGCTATGAAATTAAAAGATGCTTGCTTCTTGGAAGAAAAGCTATGGCAAATCTAGACAGCGTATTCAAAAGCAGAGACATCACTTTGCTGACAAAAGCCTGTATAGTCAAAGTTGTGGTTTTTCTAATAGTCATACATGGATGTGAGAGCTGGGCCATAAAGAAGGCTGAGAGCCCAAGAATTGCTGTCTTTGAACTGTGGTGTTGGAAAAGGCTCTTAAGAGTCCTTTGGACCGCAAGGAGATCAAACCAGTTAATCAATCCTAAAGGAAATCAACCCTGAGTATTCATTGGAAGAACTGGTGCTGAAGCTGAATCTCCAATAATTTGGCCGTCTGATGCAAAGAGAGGGCTCCTTGGTAAAGACCCTGATGTTGGGAAAAAATAGAAGGCAAAAGGTAAAGGGGATGACAGAGGACGAGATGGTTGGATGGCATCACTGAGTCAATAGACATGAGTTTGAGCAGGCTCCGGGAGATGGAGAAGGACAGGGAAACCTGGCGTGCTGCAGGCCATGGAGTCGCAAAGAGTCAGACACAACTGAGCACCTGAACTGAACTGGACTGAGCCTTTCCTGGACCTGGGATTAAAATGTTTCAGACCAGGCAGGTATTTAGGAATCTAGAATACTTACGATCAGGTGAATTTAAGTCTAATTTCAGTGTGTGTCCTTTGACTTGGGTATTGTCTCACTAATTACATATATATTTTCATACTTATTTCCTTAATTTCTGCTTCAGTGTTTTCCAAGAATTATTGGGAGCCTGGAACATTTAAGTGAAGAAAAACAGATTTTTTTAAAGGACTTTTTTTTTTTTCTTCATAGCCATGATTTAAAATTAATTCTTTAAGGTGAAACATTACCTCAAAATGTTTTATACTTTTTTGGCAAACACTATTTTCCCTATGTGTTCCTGAGAAAATACTGGAGATGAACATTTGGCTTGAGTTACAGCCAAGAACAGGGATGTGTTTTTTTATTCCTTGCATTGTGCTCCTGAATTAAGAAATGGTGCCTAATAACCTGACAGTGTATTAGGGCAAAGGGTGGTTGACAGTGCTTTCAAAAGTTCCATTCTATACTTGTGTTCCATTTGCCTTTTAAGCCAAAATGCTAGCTGGAGCAGACAGACCCCATACATTTCAAAAAATTTTTTCACTCCCTCTCTCTTGAGAGACCTTTTGGTTGTTTCAGTCTCAACCGAAGAATGGGAGTAGCAGCTGGGTTTTGTGGAGTCAAACCTACCACCACTCTTTGTCTGGCTCTGGCTTCTCTCTTGTCCTTCCTGTGGACCCCCTGGCCAGGGTGCCTGTGGAGGCTCCCTCCTCTCCTGCAGTCACAGTGTGGCCTTTCTTTGTGTGACCTTTATCAATTTCAGTGGATATGGTTTGTTACCTCTATTTGTACTATACTAGAAATTTGATAAGGTTATGCGCCTGTGAAATGATTTAGATGTCAGGTGTAGATGCAGCAAAGCAATTTTGACAAGTCAAACATTGTTGCAAAGAAGGGGGATGAGGGTTACCTGCTGATAGTAGAAAGTAAAATCTCTTCTGGCCTCTCTTTCCCTTTAACTCTAGGTCAGTACTTTAACCTCTTTAATTTGTCCGTTCTTAAGTGAATGTGACATGGTGACTTTCTGCTTCTAACGTTCCCTTGAAAGGTTGGGATTTGGACCTGAACTGAACTGGAATGAGCCTTTCCTGGACCTGGGATTAAAATGTTTCAGACCAGGCAGGTATTTAGGAATCTAGAATACTTACGATCAGGTGAATTTAAGTCTAATTTCAGTGTGTGTCCTTTGACTTGGGTATTGTCTCACTAATTACATATATATTTTCATACTTATTTCCTTAATTTCTGCTTCAGTGTTTTCCAAGAATTATTGGGAGCCTGGAACATTTAAGTGAAGAAAAACAGATTTTTTTAAAGGACTTTTTTTTTTTTTCTTCATAGCCATGATTTAAAATTAATTCTTTAAGGTGAAACATTACCTCAAAATGTTTTATACTTTTTTGGCAAACACTATTTTCCCTATGTGTTCCTGAGAAAATACTGGAGATGAACATTTGGCTTGAGTTACAGCCAAGAACAGGGATGTGTTTTTTTATTCCTTGCATTGTGCTCCTGAATTAAGAAATGGTGCCTAATAACCTGACAGTGTATTAGGGCAAAGGGTGGTTGACAGTGCTTTCAAAAGTTCCATTCTATACTTGTGTTCCATTTGCCTTTTAAGCCAAAATGCTAGCTGGAGCAGACAGACCCCATACATTTCAAAAAATTTTTTCACTCCTCTCTCTTGAGAGACCTTTTGGTTGTTTCAGTCTCAACCGAAGAATGGGAGTAGCAGCTGGGTTTTGTGGAGTCAAACCTACCACCACTCTTTGTCTGGCTCTGGCTTCTCTCTTGTCCTTCCTGTGGACCCCCTGGCCAGGGTGCCTGTGGAGGCTCCCTCCTCTCCTGCAGTCACAGTGTGGCCTTTCTTTGTGTGACCTTTATCAATTTCAGTGGATATGGTTTGTTACCTCTATTTGTACTATACTAGAAATTTGATAAGGTTATGCGCCTGTGAAATGATTTAGATGTCAGGTGTAGATGCAGCAAAGCAATTTTGACAAGTCAAACATTGTTGCAAAGAAGGGGGATGAGGGTTACCTGCTGATAGTAGAAAGTAAAATCTCTTCTGGCCTCTCTTTCTCTTTTAACTCTAGGTCAGTACTTTAACCTCTTTAATTTGTCCGTTCTTAAGTGAATGTGACATGGTGACTTTCTGCTTCTATCTAAAGGGCAGTGAAATGGAGGCCTGCCATTGAAAGGTGGATGCTGGCATTTAGGGAGATTTGACTTTGGGTATTCTGATAAAACCATCTGGGTCTGGAAACTTTATCTTTAACTGAAACTGAGATTAAAGTCTTAAAAGACAAGGTTTATTATTGCCAGTGTCTGTTCACATATATGTATTACAGGGAGCCTGGTATTTTTAGTAAGCAATGACCCTTTCTTTTAAGTGGAGATAAGGGCCAAGTGCTTTGCAGCACATTTATCATCCTGTGTTCTGCAGTCCAGGCCATGATTTGATGGGCATTGCTCATTGATTTGTCATATTGTGTGTCTGGTCACTTGATGTGAAGAGCCTGATGCCGGCAGGTTGAAGGCGAAAGGAGAAAGGGGCAGCAGAGGATGAGATGGTTAGATAGCAACACTACCCAATGGATGTGCATGTAAGCAAACTGGGAGATATTGCAGGACAGAGAAGCCTGGCATACTGCAGTCACTGGGTCTTAAAGAATTGGACTTGACTTAGTGACTAAATAACAATACCAGTTGTTGTTGTTAAGCCTGTTAACCTTAGGTTAATAGGTTTACATTTCTTAGGGCCTTTCTGTGGTTTCCTAATTGATTAAATAACTCGTGTCTCTGAGCAATTCCAATATCTAAATCTCTTTACTGCCTGCTTGGCATATGTAGCTTTGCCTTAGCATCTTCCTCAGCAGAAAAAAATTCTCCATTTTGTTAGTGGTATATTGGACATTAGCTATCCCCTTAAAGGTGAACATGACCAGAGATGCTGCTGGAGTTGTAGGCATACTTCCAGTGTTTTGCCAATTGATTTTTTGATTTTGTGGAATAAATGTAGGCATTCAAGTGTAACTTGTCTTAACAAGGATTTCATTATGCTCTGTAAGCACAATTCAAAGAAATAATGAATTTATATTCAGAGTAGTTTTGTTTGAGTTTATTTAAAGAAATGAAACACACACAATCCCTATAATAGCTCTTGCTACTGAAGTATTGATGGTGCTGACAAGAGAAAACTCTATCTCTTCTGGCCTCTCTTTCTCTTTTAACTCTAGGTCAGTACTTTAACCTCTTTAATTTGTCCGTTCTTAAGTGAATGTGACATGGTGACTTTCTGCTTCTATCTAAAGGGCAGTGAAATGGAGGCCTGCCATTGAAAGGTGGATGCTGGCATTTAGGGAGATTTGACTTTGGGTATTCTGATAAAACCATCTGGGTCTGGAAACTTTATCTTTAACTGAAACTGAGATTAAAGTCTTAAAAGACAAGGTTTATTATTGCCAGTGTCTGTTCACATATATGTATTACAGGGAGCCTGGTATTTTTAGTAAGCAATGACCCTTTCTTTTAAGTGGAGATAAGGGCCAAGTGCTTTGCAGCACATTTATCATCCTGTGTTCTGCAGTCCAGGCCATGATTTGATGGGCATTGCTCATTGATTTGTCATATTGTGTGTCTGGTCACTTGATGTGAAGAGCCTGATGCCGGCAGGTTGAAGGCGAAAGGAGAAAGGGGCAGCAGAGGATGAGATGGTTAGATAGCAACACTACCCAATGGATGTGCATGTAAGCAAACTGGGAGATATTGCAGGACAGAGAAGCCTGGCATACTGCAGTCACTGGGTCTTAAAGAATTGGACTTGACTTAGTGACTAAATAACAATACCAGTTGTTGTTGTTAAGCCTGTTAACCTTAGGTTAATAGGTTTACATTTCTTAGGGCCTTTCTGTGGTTTCCTAATTGATTAAATAACTCGTGTCTCTGAGCAATTCCAATATCTAAATCTCTTTACTGCCTGCTTGGCATATGTAGCTTTGCCTTAGCATCTTCCTCAGCAGAAAAAAATTCTCCATTTTGTTAGTGGTATATTGGACATTAGCTATCCCCTTAAAGGTGAACATGACCAGAGATGCTGCTGGAGTTGTAGGCATACTTCCAGTGTTTTGCCAATTGATTTTTTGATTTTGTGGAATAAATGTAGGCATTCAAGTGTAACTTGTCTTAACAAGGATTTCATTATGCTCTGTAAGCACAATTCAAAGAAATAATGAATTTATATTCAGAGTAGTTTTGTTTGAGTTTATTTAAAGAAATGAAACACACACAATCCCTATAATAGCTCTTGCTACTGAAGTATTGATGGTGCTGACAAAGAGAAAACTCAGACCAGATGGTTTCCAAACAGTGCAACCACCTGGCTCCCTGGCAATGCCAACTTACTCCTGTTTCTCAGATAGTTGCACTCTCCTGGACTATGAAATAAGTGAGATGCTCATGGGCTCAGGCCAAACAGCATTCCAAAATTAGAATTATTAAAGAAATGTTAAAATACTTATCCACGTCAACTCAAACTGGCTGCTCTCTTCCATTTACATTTTTTTCTTCTTTCTCGTTGTAACTCAAAAACCCAGTTCTTATTTATTTCCACATTACAGAGAAAAAATGCTGTTTCTTCTTGAGATGTTTGTTCTGGAGGAAAAAGAAAAACTCTTTGTCCTTTTAAAAAATATTTATTTGTTGGCTGTGTGCCATGCAGGATCTTAGTTCCTCAAACAGGGATTGAACACATGCCCCTTGCTGTGGAAGGTGGAGTCTTAACTACTGGACCACCAGAGAAGTTCACCTTTGTCCTTTTGAGAAATGGACTCAGCCGAACTCCATTAGTGTTTTTAGACCAAAGAGGAGACTTTTAGGTCCGCAAGGGAAAAATAGAATTGTACCTACAGCAGCATAAAATTAGACTGAATCATGAAATTTCATGGGAATATAGCCAAGATAATATATTAATTGATGTGAAGACATGCAACAGCTTTTCTAATGATAATGGTAAACTTTGGGAGTTTCTTCAATTACTGAGAATATGATTTTTTTGTGTGTTGGAGATTAGGGTGAATTTAAAAGTGAAACTAATCATCTACAAATCTTTCTAAGTTGATGCTTAATAGGGCAATCATGTTAAAGTTTCATTTTGAAGTGGCTACCTTAGTTTTCACTCACTCATTTGATAAACACCTACTGAACATCTAACTGGCATTGTTTGTAACTATTAAAGATTCAGATCCCCTGGAGAAGGGCATGGCAACCGACTCCAGTATTCTTGCCTGGAGAGTCCCATGGGCAGAGGAGCCCATCAGGCTACAATCCATAGGGTCGCAAAGAGCCAGACACGACTGAGTGATTAACACACCTACACAGACACATACACTGCCTAATGTATGTAACATAAGACCATTTAAAAATTAAGATATTTAGACTGTTGTTTAAAATATAGTCTTTTTTTTTAATTGAAGGATAATTGCCTTACAGAGTTTTGGTATTTTCTGCCAAACATCAACTTGAATCAGTCATAGCTATACATATGTCCCCACCCTCTTGAACTTCCCCTCCCTCCTCCCACCCCATCTCATCCCTTCAGGTTTTTACAGAGCCCCTGTTTGAGTTCCCTGAGTCTTACAGCAAATTCCCATTGGTTATCTATTTTACATATGATAATGTAAGTTTCCATGTTACTCTTTCCATACCTCTCCCCGCTGTCCTCCCCCACATCATATCCTTAGGTCTGCTTTCTATGTCTGTTTTTCCATTGCTGCCCTGCAAATTATCAGTACTATCCTTCTAAATTCTGTATATATGCATTAGTATACTATATTTCTGTTTCTCTGATTCACTTCACTCTGTATAATAGGCTCTACGTTCATCTACCTCATTAGAACTGACTCAAATGCATTCTTTTTTATGACTGAGTAATATTCCATTGTATGTATGTACCATGGCTTCTTTATCCATTCATCTGTCTATGGACATCTAGGTTGCTTCCATGTTCTAGCTATTGTAAATAGTGCTGCAGTGAAAAATGGGGTACATGTGTCCTTTTTGATTTTGATTTCCTCAGGGTATATGCCTAGTAGTGGGATTGCTGGGTCGTATGGTGATTCTGTTTCTAGTTTTTTGAGGAATCTCCATACTGTCTTCCATCGTGGCTGTATCAATTTACATTCCCACCAGCAGTACAAGAAGGTTCCTTTTTCTCCACACCTTCTCCAGCATTTATTTGTAGACTTTTTGATAATGGTCATTCTGACTGATGTGAGGTGGTATCTCATTGTAGTTTTGATTTGCATTTCTCTAATAATGCATTAGAGAAATTTCTCTAATTCGTGTTTTTCTAAAATCTCATCCTTTTAAAGAAATAATGATTATTTTCAATCTAAATGACGATCTTTGAAGTTCACAAAGTGAATTACCATCTTATGGCATGATCAAGAAAGAAAGAACAAAGGCTTTCAAGACAGCATATTTGGGTTTGAATCTGGACTCTGCTGCTGCTCACCAGAAGGTGATGCTAGGCTTGTGCCTTTTCTTTAATTGGAGGAGAATTGTTTTACAATGTTCTGTTGGTTTCTGTCATGTAATTATATATATATATATATATATATACACACACACATACAATTATATATATGTGTTCATATATATTCATATGTATTATTGTTCGTAATTATACATATATATCATTGTTCATCATTATGTATATATATCCTTGTTTATAATTATATGTATATATATATATATCCTTCTTGAGCCTCCTCCCACTCCTCTAGGTCATCACAGAACTCCAGGCTGAACTTCCTGTGTTATATAGCAGCTTCCCATTAGCTATCTGTTTTGCACCTGATAGTGTATAATATATGGCTTGTGTCTTCATCACTAAAGTCGCAGTTTCCTGTATTAGGTAGGATTCTGGGATGCACAAGATGGAAAATTCAACCCTCACTCACTTTAACAAAATTGTATCTTTTGAGAATATTAGAGTACACAAATCCAGCAGCAGTGTGCCTGTTTGAGCTTCAGAAACTGTGTGAATCAGGACTGAAATGCCACCAGGCCCGGACTCTGATTTTGGTAGATGGATGTGTATGCCCCTCTAGGTTCTGATGGTGGGAAACTTGGTAGTTGACAGTTTCAAGGTTTTATACCTCATAGTTTTACTTGCCAGGGGGAGAGACTCATTCTACACCTAATACCCTAAACCCCTGAAACATCTAGACTTGGACTAGCTTGGGCCAGATGACTGACTGCCTTTGGGAGGATCCTCGGTTGGTTAAGGAAGTGTGTCTTGTAGGGAAATGATAGCTCTTGAGAAGAGCTACATGGGTGGACAAGGCCAGGGACCATTGCTAGAAGAAGGAAGTTGTGGGTGGACTCAGACAATGTCCACTACATTTCTCATATATAAAAAGGATAAAAAGGTATCTCTTTTGCAGAGTGATCTTGAAGATGAAACAGTTGTCAAGTGCCTAGTATAATGTCTGACACCTTGTCAAATAGCTCTTTAATAAATCATAGCTGCTATTCCATAGCAGGGAAGCAACAAACCAGGATTTCTCAAAACTGACACCTGTACAGTGTAGCTCTTTAATAAATCTACTTACATAGCAGGCTTGGGACTTTTCTTTAATTGGAGGAGAATTGTTTTACAATGTTCTGTTGGTTTCTGTCATGTAATTATATATATATATATATATATACACACACACATACAATTATATATATGTGTTCATATATATTCATATGTATTATTGTTCGTAATTATACATATATATCATTGTTCATCATTATGTATATATATCCTTGTTTATAATTATATGTATATATATATATATCCTTCTTGAGCCTCCTCCCACTCCTCTAGGTCATCACAGAACTCCAGGCTGAACTTCCTGTGTTATATAGCAGCTTCCCATTAGCTATCTGTTTTGCACCTGATAGTGTATAATATATGGCTTGTGTCTTCATCACTAAAGTCGCAGTTTCCTGTATTAGGTAGGATTCTGGGATGCACAAGATGGAAAATTCAACCCTCACTCACTTTAACAAAATTGTATCTTTTGAGAATATTAGAGTACACAAATCCAGCAGCAGTGTGCCTGTTTGAGCTTCAGAAACTGTGTGAATCAGGACTGAAATGCCACCAGGCCCGGACTCTGATTTTGGTAGATGGATGTGTATGCCCCTCTAGGTTCTGATGGTGGGAAACTTGGTAGTTGACAGTTTCAAGGTTTTATACCTCATAGTTTTACTTGCCAGGGGGAGAGACTCATTCTACACCTAATACCCTAAACCCCTGAAACATCTAGACTTGGACTAGCTTGGGCCAGATGACTGACTGCCTTTGGGAGGATCCTCGGTTGGTTAAGGAAGTGTGTCTTGTAGGGAAATGATAGCTCTTGAGAAGAGCTACATGGGTGGACAAGGCCAGGGACCATTGCTAGAAGAAGGAAGTTGTGGGTGGACTCAGACAATGTCCACTACATTTCTCATATATAAAAAGGATAAAAAGGTATCTCTTTTGCAGAGTGATCTTGAAGATGAAACAGTTGTCAAGTGCCTAGTATAATGTCTGACACCTTGTCAAATAGCTCTTTAATAAATCATAGCTGCTATTCCATAGCAGGGAAGCAACAAACCAGGATTTCTCAAAACTGACACCTGTACAGTGTGATGCTCTTACTCTTAACTAAGAAGCATAAGAAACCATAATTCTTCACTTTGTTCTTTAGCACCACTAGGTATTTATTTCTCATAACCTATTCTCTGTGAAAGACCTGAATTAGGACCACGTTTTTAGTTGTATTATCAGTAGGTAAATAACCTGTGAACATTTCTAGGAAATTTATGTGTTTTTTTTTTTTAAAGATTTATTTATTTATTTTGGGCGGGGGTCGGGTTGGGGAGAGAGGGGAGCAGGTGGGCCACTTCTACTGGTCTTTCATTTCTCTATTTTCATCCGTCTTTGTTCCTTGGCTCCTGTGGGCCTCCCATCGGGGTGGCGTCTGTCGCTGCAGAGCGCCGGCTCTGGGCGCACGTGTGCCAGAGCTCTGGCTCGGTAATTGGACACATCGGTCCAGCCGCTCTGTGGCACATGGGATCTTCCCAGGCCAGGGATCGAACTGGAGCCCCTTGCACTGCAAGGCGGTGTCCTTACCCACTGGATCACCAGGGGAAGCCCAGAAATTTATGTTTTAAATAAAATTCTGTATTAAGGATTTAATCTTTTGTTTGTTTGTTTGTTTTATTTATTTATCTTTTTTGGGGCGGGTGGGGTGGGGAGGGAGGGGAAATGGGTGGGCCACTTCTTTTGGTCTTTCATTTTCTCTATTTTCATCTGTCTTTGTTCTTTAGCTCCTGTGGGCCTCCCATCGCGGTGGCCGCTGTGGTTGCAGAGCGCCGGCTCCAGGCGCATGCACCCCAGAGCTCCGGCTCGGTAGTTGGACACATCAGTCCAGCCGCTCCACGGCACATGGGATCTTCCCAGGCCAGGGATTGAACCAGCGCCCCTTGCACTGCAAGGCGGTGTCTTTACCCACTGGACCACCAGGGAAGCCCTGTTTGTTTGTTTTTGATTAAGACTTGTTGATGGAGACTTGTGAAGGAGGGAACTCAATCAGTGATGGTCAGGACTTGTATACTGGCCTGAGTATCCCAAACCTCACCTACAAGATAAATGTTTTCTTACCAAAATATGGTTATAGAGCAAGTGACGTTTGGAGAAATAATTGGTGTCCCCCCCCCCGACCTCCCACTGATAAACCTCTACACACACACACAGAGAGCCTTGCTGAGATCCATGGGTTTTTCTGGCAAAAAACATCTATCTTGGAAGCTATTCTCACTGTCATTTGTGTGCATAGTAAGTGTATATTGCATTCAGATTTATTCTTCTTTTGCATCCTTTTTTTCCTTTGTTTTAACTGTGTTAAAATTTTTATTTTCCTTTTCTCCCAAGTTTTGCAGAAGTGGAAGAAGCATGTTTTCTTCCAGAGGAACAGTCAGTGTTACCTGGTGGATAATGCCATTTCAGGTGTGGGAGGGTTGTTAGGGGCACTTTTAATGATATTCTCAATCTGGTAGGAAGCAGGCGTATGTAAGAAAGTGTCACTTTCATTAGCTGTGACTCTGAGATTAGTAACAGGTTATTTTCACTTTCTTAATTGTTTTGTTAGTTCAGCTCTGTTTGTTTACATTTGCTCTATTCCTGATTTTATTCTTATTTCTTTTCTTTACTATATTTTGATTATAGCTGTCTTTTCTGAATGACTGATTGCTAATTAGGTTTTTCCCAACTAGAAATTACCCCATTTTCTAGTATTTTATAATTCAGAGTATGGATACAGGGAATGTTCCCTGTTGTAACTTCTTATTCTTTCCTTAATTTCACCTTGCATCTTCTGGTTCAAAATAATTTGAATAATATTCTACTCTGTGTGTGAATTAGGCTGTTTATATTTAAAAATCATAGTCATGTAATAGAATGAGACTGGCTGACTCTAAAGGATTAATAGTTTAAGAGAACACGTGTTCAGAAATCAAAATTCGTAAATTGTCTGAATCATTATATGTTCTTAACTTCTAAGATAAGTTTGAATCAAAAAGCTTAATATAGCTCCGGCTCGGTAGTTGGACACATCAGTCCAGCCGCTCCACGGCACATGGGATCTTCCCAGGCCAGGGATTGAACCAGCGCCCCTTGCACTGCAAGGCGGTGTCTTTACCCACTGGACCACCAGGGAAGCCCTGTTTGTTTGTTTTTGATTAAGACTTGTTGATGGAGACTTGTGAAGGAGGGAACTCAATCAGTGATGGTCAGGACTTGTATACTGGCCTGAGTATCCCAAACCTCACCTACAAGATAAATGTTTTCTTACCAAAATATGGTTATAGAGCAAGTGACGTTTGGAGAAATAATTGGTGTCCCCCCCCCCGACCTCCCACTGATAAACCTCTACACACACACACAGAGAGCCTTGCTGAGATCCATGGGTTTTTCTGGCAAAAAACATCTATCTTGGAAGCTATTCTCACTGTCATTTGTGTGCATAGTAAGTGTATATTGCATTCAGATTTATTCTTCTTTTGCATCCTTTTTTTCCTTTGTTTTAACTGTGTTAAAATTTTTATTTTCCTTTTCTCCCAAGTTTTGCAGAAGTGGAAGAAGCATGTTTTCTTCCAGAGGAACAGTCAGTGTTACCTGGTGGATAATGCCATTTCAGGTGTGGGAGGGTTGTTGGGGGCACTTTTAATGATATTCTCAATCTGGTAGGAAGCAGGCGTATGTAAGAAAGTGTCACTTTCATTAGCTGTGACTCTGAGATTAGTAACAGGTTATTTTCACTTTCTTAATTGTTTTGTTAGTTCAGCTCTGTTTGTTTACATTTGCTCTATTCCTGATTTTATTCTTATTTCTTTTCTTTACTATATTTTGATTATAGCTGTCTTTTCTGAATGACTGATTGCTAATTAGGTTTTTCCCAACTAGAAATTACCCCATTTTCTAGTATTTTATAATTCAGAGTATGGATACAGGGAATGTTCCCTGTTGTAACTTCTTATTCTTTCCTTAATTTCACCTTGCATCTTCTGGTTCAAAATAATTTGAATAATATTCTACTCTGTGTGTGAATTAGGCTGTTTATATTTAAAAATCATAGTCATGTAATAGAATGAGACTGGCTGACTCTAAAGGATTAATAGTTTAAGAGAACACGTGTTCAGAAATCAAAATTCGTAAATTGTCTGAATCATTATATGTTACTTAAAAAGTAACAGGCCAATATAAATCAGCAAGAGTAAGGCTTTATAAGTCAATTACTCTTCAGGACTAAATCAGGTATTAAAATATTAATTGTTTTTGCTTTTTTAGTATCTGAATAGTTAATTGGACTGTACGTTAGTTTCCTGGAAAAGTTAATCATTGCCAAATACTTAATGTACTCCTCAGAGTAATTTATATATAACTCATAATGTAACTTTGGTGGATTAGTTATATCTCACTATTTTGAGATTCTTGATGAAACATGTATTTTGTGTATAAATTTTATACATCAGTTTTCTTCAGTATGGACATACCTCTCCTTTTTTTTGTTTAACACCAAAACCATTTTGTATTAGGGTATAGTCAATTAAAAATGTTGTGACAGCTTCAGGTGAACAATGAAAGGACACGGCCATACATATACACGTATCCATTCTCCCCCAAACACCCCTCCCATCCAGGCTAGTACATATCATTTAGCAGAGTTCCATGTGCTATACAGTAGATTTTATTGGTTATCCATTTCCAACACTGCAGTTTGTATATTACTTTCCCAAAGTCCCCAAACATCCCCTCCCCCGCTGCAATCATGAGTTCCTTTTCTAAGCCTGTGAATCTCTTTCTGTTTTGTAAGTAAATTCATTTGTATAATTTCTTTTTAGAATCCACATAAAAGAGATGTCGTATGCTATTCCTCCTTCTCTGTCAGACTTACTTCACTCCGTATGACACCTCTCTAGGTTTTTTTCCTCATTTTATTCTTTTTCTCTTCTTTACTATATTTTGATTATAGCTGTCTTTTCTGAATGACTGATTGCTAATTAGGTTTTTCCCAACTAGAAATTACCCCATTTTCTAGTATTTTATAATTCAGAGTATGGATACAGGGAATGTTCCTGTTGTAACTTCTTATTCTTTCCTTAATTTCACCTTGCATCTTCTGGTTCAAAATAATTTGAATAATATTCTACTCTGTGTGTGAATTAGGCTGTTTATATTTAAAAATCATAGTCATGTAATAGAATGAGACTGGCTGACTCTAAAGGATTAATAGTTTAAGAGAACACGTGTTCAGAAATCAAAATTCGTAAATTGTCTGAATCATTATATGTTACTTAAAAAGTAACAGGCCAATATAAATCAGCAAGAGTAAGGCTTTATAAGTCAATTACTCTTCAGGACTAAATCAGGTATTAAAATATTAATTGTTTTTGCTTTTTTAGTATCTGAATAGTTAATTGGACTGTACGTTAGTTTCCTGGAAAAGTTAATCATTGCCAAATACTTAATGTACTCCTCAGAGTAATTTATATATAACTCATAATGTAACTTTGGTGGATTAGTTATATCTCACTATTTTGAGATTCTTGATGAAACATGTATTTTGTGTATAAATTTTATACATCAGTTTTCTTCAGTATGGACATACCTCTCCTTTTTTTTGTTTAACACCAAAACCATTTTGTATTAGGGTATAGTCAATTAAAAATGTTGTGACAGCTTCAGGTGAACAATGAAAGGACACGGCCATACATATACACGTATCCATTCTCCCCCAAACACCCCTCCCATCCAGGCTAGTACATATCATTTAGCAGAGTTCCATGTGCTATACAGTAGATTTTATTGGTTATCCATTTCCAACACTGCAGTTTGTATATTACTTTCCCAAAGTCCCCAAACATCCCCTCCCCCGCTGCAATCATGAGTTCCTTTTCTAAGCCTGTGAATCTCTTTCTGTTTTGTAAGTAAATTCATTTGTATAATTTCTTTTTAGAATCCACATAAAAGAGATGTCGTATGCTATTCCTCCTTCTCTGTCAGACTTACTTCACTCCGTATGACACTCTCTAGGTCCATCCATATTGCTGCAAATGACCTTATTTCATTCTTTTTAATGACAAACCTCTTTTATTGTTTTTTTTAAAGTGTACTTTTCTGATACTGAGTTTTTATTTTTTGCAAATTGAAGGTTTATGGTGCAGCAAGTGTGTCAACACCATTTTTCTGACAGCATTTGCTCACTTCATGCCTCTGTGTTACATTTTGATAACTATTACAATATTTCAAACATTGTCATTATTGTATTTGTTATGATGATCTGTGATTAGTGATCTTTGATATTACTATTACAGCTTACTGAATGCTCAGATGGTGGTTAGAATTCTTAGCAATAAATTATTTTTAATTAAAGTATGTGCATTGTTTTTTTAGACATAATGCTATTCTATATTTAATAGACTGTGGTGTAGTGTAAACATAACTTTTATATGCATCAGGAAACCAAAACATTTATGGGACTTGCTTTATTGTGATATTCACGTTATAGCAGAGATTTGGAACTGAACCCACAATGTCTCCAAGGTACAGATATACCACGGTTCTAGCAATGGTCTTCTCCTCCCTGGCCTGGTTCTCAGTAATAGAAAATTTAAACAATTGTTTCCTTCAAAAGAAATACCTGAAAACACATTTGGGGTGAAAAGCAGGGACTGTGATAATCTTTACCTGGGGTGATAATTTTTGTCCCTTTATTGTACCACAGGTTCTATTACAGGTAATGAATTAGGTAAATTTTTAATTTTTGCAAATTTTCTGGCACCCTCTACTAAGAAATATTCAATTGCTTCCATTTTCCTCTTGCTTATTTAGAGGACATCATTTGTATTAATATCTTGTATGTATTCAGTTTGATTTTTTCATTTTGGCATTTTTTTCATTAGGAAAGATAATGTTGGGAGATACCAGAGAGAGACTTCTGCCTCCTGTTAGCTCTGTCACCTCCTCAAACTCCTTTCCTTCATCAATAAAAAGGACCGCTAAATTGTGTATCTGCTAGGGTTTATCTGAAGATAATATAGATAAAGCATACTTTCATTTCTATGTATTTATTCGCATTCTATTTTGATCTTCAAAAAACTGAAAGAGTCCCCAGGTACAGGTGGCGTGGTGCAGGCCCCATGCAGTAGGAAGCATTCTTTAGATGCTTAATGCTGTGAGTTAACACAAGCTTATGGAGATCGAATGCTAAGCACTCTTTACACATTAGCTGCCAGCCTTTCCACCCTGACTCTGCTTGTGTGGTATATAAACACTTGGTGCAGCGCCTGGAGGTAGTAGAGAGTTAATAGGTGGCAGGCATTATTATCATCATCTCATTTAATTCTCACAAACTGTCAGTGTGTACCACCATTGTGCTGCTTTTGTACATGGAGAAACTGAGGGTTAGAGATGAAGTAGTCTTCTTAAGGTCACACAGCTGTTAAGAGGTGGAGTTTGTCAAGATCCTAACCTGTTAATCCCTAACTACACTTTAGTGTCTTAAGGGTGATTTTAGATTTTTTTTTCACTTATTGAGAAATAATTAAGATGTGCTTTTTATTATGTATTCAGAGTATTTGTTTAGAATAAAATTTAGAATTCAGTGTTTTTTAAGGTAAAGGAACTCCAGAACTGATGAAGTTGGGTTGTGAATATACCTAGAATACTGACAAATCTGTAATTATTTAGTGAGTACCTCTGTAATACAGTGAAAGTTAATTGAAGGCTTAGAAATCTATGAAAATTATTGTTAATGCCTTTTAATGATGTTTCAAAAGGTAATTAAAATTTTAATTTTATTTAATTAACCATAAATTTACAAATTATGAGATTAATTTATGAAAAAGCAAATTCACTTTTGAGCTCATTTGATTTAACATTGGTTAAAATCAATTTCACCTTAAATAAAAGCAGTTAATCAGATTTTCCTTTGTAGTTGTTTAATTCCTGTCTAGCACTGTGAGATCAGCCAAGTTTCTGCATTTTAAACATTAAAAATACAAAACTGGATAGTAATCAATCATGAAATTGTCATTAAGCTTTTAATATGTGCTTAGCACCAAGTAAAATGTGGTGAGACAGAAAGAAGCATACAGTACACATCCTTCAGGACTTTGAGATCTACTGACCTATATAAGATGATACCTAATTGAGTGGATTTTGCAGATCAAACTAAGAATTTTGCATGTAGTTTGAAAATGACATGACCCTCACAATGCTCCCCCCCAAAGAAGAAAAGTAAAGTATCCATCGTGGGATGAAAGATCATAAAATTGGTCATTGATTTTATCGTATCAGATGGAGACTTTAACATGCTTGACATAAAGAGCAGAATAACATGAATGAGTCATAAATATGCCTTTAGATTTTAGGCTTCTGTAAACATATTTGGGCAAGGTAAGCTGCTTTACAGTTAAATAATGTTCTCCTTTTGCTTTCTCTTCTGTGCCTGGATTCTTCTTAGCCCTCTGGTCTGTTGTGATTCAACTAAGAATCCTCTTGTACTGCTGCCATTGCTCATTAATCCACGTTTGGAACCCCTGTCATCCTCTCTCAGCTTGTCTTTTCCTATTTTTTTGCTTCACTTCTATATTTGCCAACATAGTAAAATAGCTTTATTAAGACAAAGAAACTTAGACTAACTTTCTGTCTGTGATGGCCATTGACAAGGTCACTTGCCACTTAATGCTAAACCCAAGCCTTGTCAGAAAGCTCACTAAGAGTATATCAGCTGATTCCTGGCTCTGAGATTTCTTTTTCTGTTCTCTTGCTCATGATTTTTCTTTATCCTCTGGTACCTCAGCTTTCCCGTCCAAGGTTTTAAAACTCTATCACTGCTTTCTTTGAAAACATTTTTATTGTAAAATGTTTGATCAGTACAAAAAGAATATATGGAACATACATGTAAGTTATACATCTTGATAAGAGAAAGGATTGTGTGGGGGTCTACCTTCCAACTGAAGAACTTGAACATCACGTGAGCAGTGAAGCTCTGATCCTCCCATGACACTCAGTTTTCCTTTGTAGTTGTTTAATTCCTGTCTAGCACTGTGAGATCAGCCAAGTTTCTGCATTTTAAACATTAAAAATACAAAACTGGATAGTAATCAATCATGAAATTGTCATTAAGCTTTTAATATGTGCTTAGCACCAAGTAAAATGTGGTGAGACAGAAAGAAGCATACAGTACACATCCTTCAGGACTTTGAGATCTACTGACCTATATAAGATGATACCTAATTGAGTGGATTTTGCAGATCAAACTAAGAATTTTGCATGTAGTTTGAAAATGACATGACCCTCACAATGCTCCCCCCCAAAGAAGAAAAGTAAAGTATCCATCGTGGGATGAAAGATCATAAAATTGGTCATTGATTTTATCGTATCAGATGGAGACTTTAACATGCTTGACATAAAGAGCAGAATAACATGAATGAGTCATAAATATGCCTTTAGATTTTAGGCTTCTGTAAACATATTTGGGCAAGGTAAGCTGCTTTACAGTTAAATAATGTTCTCCTTTTGCTTTCTCTTCTGTGCCTGGATTCTTCTTAGCCCTCTGGTCTGTTGTGATTCAACTAAGAATCCTCTTGTACTGCTGCCATTGCTCATTAATCCACGTTTGGAACCCCTGTCATCCTCTCTCAGCTTGTCTTTTCCTATTTTTTTGCTTCACTTCTATATTTGCCAACATAGTAAAATAGCTTTATTAAGACAAAGAAACTTAGACTAACTTTCTGTCTGTGATGGCCATTGACAAGGTCACTTGCCACTTAATGCTAAACCCAAGCCTTGTCAGAAAGCTCACTAAGAGTATATCAGCTGATTCCTGGCTCTGAGATTTCTTTTTCTGTTCTCTTGCTCATGATTTTTCTTTATCCTCTGGTACCTCAGCTTTCCCGTCCAAGGTTTTAAAACTCTATCACTGCTTTCTTTGAAAACATTTTTATTGTAAAATGTTTGATCAGTACAAAAAGAATATATGGAACATACATGTAAGTTATACATCTTGATAAGAGAAAGGATTGTGTGGGGGTCTACCTTCCAACTGAAGAACTTGAACATCACGTGAGCAGTGAAGCTCCTCTGGCATCCTCCCATGATCAAGTCTCCTCACAGCCCTTATGGATCTTATGCTTATTGAGTCTCTTTCCCCCATTTGTTTACCACCATATGTATGTATTCCTGGCTTGTTTTTTCTTTCACCAAAATGTTCCTGAGATTCTGCCACATGGATCCGTATAGCTGTAGTTCATTTATTTTCACTCCTGGGTGCTATTATATTTTATGAATATACAATAATTTATTTATCTCATGTGGGTGGATATTTAGCTTGTTTTTAGTTTTTTTTGGATAATGCAAATGTTGTTATGGATATGTTGGTCTATATCCCCAGCTGCTCATGGACAAGAGTTCCTTTAGAGAGAAACATACTTCGGGGCAGAGCTGTTGATGTGTAGGACGTGTCCATTTAATTCCATTTAATCTCCTTTTGGTTCATCGTTCAGCAATTTACCAGTCTCTGATTCACTTGCCTGTTTTCCATCAGAAATGACTGTCTCAGAATGGCCTTTCTTACTAATTATTTTCTTCATTTGTTTACATCGTTATAAAATTAATAATTATGTCATGGGGGAGAGAACTTATATCCCAGAATTAGCAGTTCAATTTACAGGTCTGTTCATTGTTTTCATTTTTAAGTTTTTTTTTTTTTCAATTATTGTGAGCCTTTTCCTTAAGCTTTGCCAGAACCACCCTGGTTTTCAGGCTCTTTCTCTGACTGAAATTGCGTTAGTTACTTACAACTCCAAACACAAAATATCACTGAGCATATACATGTTGGAAGAAATGATCATACTTAAGCAATAAAGGTCATTTTTAATTTTAAGTATAGCAGTATGTATATGACTTTCCCAAGGTCTTAAACTACCCTCTACCCCCTGCAACCATGAGTTCCTTTTCTAAGTCTGAGTATCTTTCCGTTGTGTAAATACGTTCATTTGTATCATTTCTCTTTAGAATCCACATAAAAGGGATATCATATAATATTTCTCCTTCTCTGTCGGGCTTCCTTCACTCAGTATGACACTTTCTAGGCCCATTCATATTGCTGCAAATGGCCATTTCATTCTTTTTAATGGGTGAGTAATATTCCATTGTATATATACGTATACCACATCTTCTTTATTCATTCCTCTATCAATGGACATTTAAGTTGTTTCCATGTCTAGACCACTGTAAACAGTGGCACAGTGAACATTAGGGTGCATGTATCTCTTTGGGTCGTATTCTTCTCTGGATATATGCCCAGGAGTGGGATGGCAGGCTCATATGGTAGGTAGCTCTATGTTTAGTTTTTGAAGAAACTGCCATAGGGTTCTCCATAGTGGCTATACCAATTTACTTTCCCATCAACAGTACAGGAGGGTTCCCTTCTCTCCACACGCTCTCCAGCATTTGTTGTTATGGATTTTTTTGATAAGAGCCATTCTGACTGAAGTGAGGTGGTATAGCATTGTGGTTTTAATTTGCATTTCTCTAATAACTAGTGATTTTCAACATCTTTTCATGTGCCTGCTGGCCATGTGTGTGTCCTCTTTAGAGGAATGTCTATTCAGGTCTTATGCCCACTTTTTAAGTGAGTTGTTTGTTTTGATGCTATTGTGTATCATAAGCTGTTTGTAAATTTTGGAGGCTAAGCCCTTATCAGTTGCATCATTTGCAAATATTTTCTTCCAATCAGTGGGTTGTCTTTTTGTTTTGTTTCTTGTTTCCTTTACTGCGCAAAAGCTTTTGAGTTTAAATAGGTCCCATTTATTTATTTTTGCTTTTATATCCATTATTTTGTGATTAAAAAATATATTGCTGTGATTTATGTCAGTGTTCTGCCTATGTTTTTCTCTAAGAGTTTTATAGTGTCTGACATCTAGGTCTCTAATCCATTTTGAGCTTATATTTGTGTATGGAGTTGATGAATGATCTAATTCTTTTACATGTGACTGTCAAGTTTTCCAAGCATCATTTGTTGAAGAGACTGTCTTTCCAACACTGTGTAGTCTTACCTCCTTCATCATAGATTAATTGACTATAGGTGCATGGACTTATTTCTGGGTTTTCCATCCTGTTCCATTGATCTGTATTTCTATTTTTGTGCCACTGCCACACTGGCTTGGTGGTTTGTAGTGTAGTATGAAGTCAGGAAGTCTGATTCCTACAGCTCCATTTTTCTTTTCCAAGATTGCTTTGGCTATTTGGGGTCTTCTGTGTCTTCATATAAATTTTGAGAGCTTTTGTTCTAAATCTGTGAAAAATACCATTGGTAATTTGATAGGATTGAACTAAATCTATAGATTGCCTTGGGTAGTATAGTCATTGTGACAATATTGATTCTTCCGATCTACAAACATGGTATATCTTTCCATCTGTTTATGTCTTCTTTGATTTCTTTCATGAGCACCTTATAGTTTTTAGAGTACAGGTCTTTTTGTCTCCCTAAGTAGGTTTATTCCTAGATATTTTATTCTTTTTGATGCAATGGTAAATGGAATTGCTTTTTGAATTTCTCTTTCTGATTTTTCTTTATTAGTGTATAGAAATGCAACTGGCATCTGTGCATTAATTTTATAACCTGCAACTTCGCTAAATTCATTGATGAGTTCTAGTAGTTTTCTAGTAGTTTAAAGTTTTCATCTTTAGGATCTTCCATATATAGTCATGTAATCTGAAAACAGTGACAGTTTAACTTCTTCTTTGCCAATTTGGATTCCCTTTACTTCTTTTTCTTCTCAGGTTGTTGAAGCTAGGACTTCCAGAACTATGTTGAACAAAAGTGGTAAGAGTGGAAATCCTTGGCTTGTTCATGATCTTAGAGGAAATGCTTTCAGCTTTTCGCTATTGAGTATGATGCTAGCTGTAGATTTGTCGCATATGGCCTTTATCATGTTGAGGTACGTACCCTCTATGCCCACTTTCTGGAGAGTTTTTAATCATAAATAGGTGTCGAATGTGGTCAAAAGCCTTTTCTGCATCTATTGAGAGATCATATGTTTTTGATTCTTCAATTTGTTGATGTGGTGTATCACATTGATTGATTTGAGGATGCTGAAAAATCCTTGCATCCCTAGGAAGAATCCCACTTGATCGTGGTATATGATCTTTTTAGTGTATTGTTGGATACAGATTGCTAGTATTTTGTTGAGGATTTTTGCATCTTTGTTAATCAGCGATATTGACTTGTAATTTTCTTTTGTATGTGCGTGGTATCTTTGTTTGGTTTTGGTATCAAGGGGATGGTGGCTTCATAAAAAGAGTTGGGAAATTTTCCTTCCTCTGCAACTTTTTGGAACAGTTTCAGAAGCCACACTGGCTTGGTGGTTTGTAGTGTAGTATGAAGTCAGGAAGTCTGATTCCTACAGCTCCATTTTTCTTTTCCAAGATTGCTTTGGCTATTTGGGGTCTTCTGTGTCTTCATATAAATTTTGAGAGCTTTTGTTCTAAATCTGTGAAAAATACCATTGGTAATTTGATAGGATTGAACTAAATCTATAGATTGCCTTGGGTAGTATAGTCATTGTGACAATATTGATTCTTCCGATCTACAAACATGGTATATCTTTCCATCTGTTTATGTCTTCTTTGATTTCTTTCATGAGCACCTTATAGTTTTTAGAGTACAGGTCTTTTTGTCTCCCTAAGTAGGTTTATTCCTAGATATTTTATTCTTTTTGATGCAATGGTAAATGGAATTGCTTTTTGAATTTCTCTTTCTGATTTTTCTTTATTAGTGTATAGAAATGCAACTGGCATCTGTGCATTAATTTTATAACCTGCAACTTCGCTAAATTCATTGATGAGTTCTAGTAGTTTTCTAGTAGTTTAAAGTTTTCATCTTTAGGATCTTCCATATATAGTCATGTAATCTGAAAACAGTGACAGTTTAACTTCTTCTTTGCCAATTTGGATTCCCTTTACTTCTTTCTTCTCAGGTTGTTGAAGCTAGGACTTCCAGAACTATGTTGAACAAAAGTGGTAAGAGTGGAAATCCTTGGCTTGTTCATGATCTTAGAGGAAATGCTTTCAGCTTTTCGCTATTGAGTATGATGCTAGCTGTAGATTTGTCGCATATGGCCTTTATCATGTTGAGGTACGTACCCTCTATGCCCACTTTCTGGAGAGTTTTTAATCATAAATAGGTGTCGAATGTGGTCAAAAGCCTTTTCTGCATCTATTGAGAGATCATATGTTTTTGATTCTTCAATTTGTTGATGTGGTGTATCACATTGATTGATTTGAGGATGCTGAAAAATCCTTGCATCCCTAGGAAGAATCCCACTTGATCGTGGTATATGATCTTTTTAGTGTATTGTTGGATACAGATTGCTAGTATTTTGTTGAGGATTTTTGCATCTTTGTTAATCAGCGATATTGACTTGTAATTTTCTTTTGTATGTGCGTGGTATCTTTGTTTGGTTTTGGTATCAAGGGGATGGTGGCTTCATAAAAAGAGTTGGGAAATTTTCCTTCCTCTGCAACTTTTTGGAACAGTTTCAGAAGAATAGGTGTTAATTCTTTTCTAAATGTCTGATAGAATTCATCTGTGAAGCCATCAGGTCCTGCACTTTTCTTTGTTGGGAGGTTTGAAACATAGTTTCAATTTCATTGCTTGTGATTAGTCTGTTCATATTTTCCATTTCTTCCTGGTTCAGTCGAGGGAGACTCTACCTTTCTAACAAATTGTCCAAATTGTCCCTTCTTCCAGATTGTCCATCTTATTGGTACACAGTTGTTCATAGTAGTCTCTTATGATTTTTGGTATTTCTGTGAAGTCAGTTGTAACTGCTCCTTTATCATTTCTAATTTTACTGATTTGAGTTCTCTCCTTTTTTTTTTTTTTGATGAATATGGTTAAAGGTTTGTCAATCTTGTCTAAAGGTGTCTCAATCTTGTCAATCTTTTCAAAGAACCAGCTTTTAGTTTCATTGGTCTTTGCAGTTGTTTTCTTCATCTCTATTTCATTGATTTCTGCTCTTATCTTTCCTTCCTCCTACTAACCTTAGGTTTTGTTTGTTCTTCTTTCTCTAGTTGTTTTAGGTGTAAGGTTAGGTTGTTCATTGGAGTTTTCTTGTTTCCTGAGGTAAGATTGTATTGCTATTAAACTTTCCTCTTAGAACTGCTTTGGCTGAATCCCATAAGTTTTGCACTGTTGTGCTTTCATTTTCATTTTTCTTTAGGTATTTTTTATTTCTGTTTCAATTTCTTCAGTTATCCAATTGTTGTTAGTGCACATTTTTTTAGTTTCCTTGGTTCAACATAGGTGTCGAATGTGGTCAAAAGCCTTTTCTGCATCTATTGAGAGATCATATGTTTGATTCTTCAATTTGTTGATGTGGTGTATCACATTGATTGATTTGAGGATGCTGAAAAATCCTTGCATCCCTAGGAAGAATCCCACTTGATCGTGGTATATGATCTTTTTAGTGTATTGTTGGATACAGATTGCTAGTATTTTGTTGAGGATTTTTGCATCTTTGTTAATCAGCGATATTGACTTGTAATTTTCTTTTGTATGTGCGTGGTATCTTTGTTTGGTTTTGGTATCAAGGGGATGGTGGCTTCATAAAAAGAGTTGGGAAATTTTCCTTCCTCTGCAACTTTTTGGAACAGTTTCAGAAGAATAGGTGTTAATTCTTTTCTAAATGTCTGATAGAATTCATCTGTGAAGCCATCAGGTCCTGCACTTTTCTTTGTTGGGAGGTTTGAAACATAGTTTCAATTTCATTGCTTGTGATTAGTCTGTTCATATTTTCCATTTCTTCCTGGTTCAGTCGAGGGAGACTCTACCTTTCTAACAAATTGTCCAAATTGTCCCTTCTTCCAGATTGTCCATCTTATTGGTACACAGTTGTTCATAGTAGTCTCTTATGATTTTTGGTATTTCTGTGAAGTCAGTTGTAACTGCTCCTTTATCATTTCTAATTTTACTGATTTGAGTTCTCTCCTTTTTGTTTTTGATGAATATGGTTAAAGGTTTGTCAATCTTGTCTAAAGGTGTCTCAATCTTGTCAATCTTTTCAAAGAACCAGCTTTTAGTTTCATTGGTCTTTGCAGTTGTTTTCTTCATCTCTATTTCATTGATTTCTGCTCTTATCTTTCCTTCCTCCTACTAACCTTAGGTTTTGTTTGTTCTTCTTTCTCTAGTTGTTTTAGGTGTAAGGTTAGGTTGTTCATTGGAGTTTTCTTGTTTCCTGAGGTAAGATTGTATTGCTATTAAACTTTCCTCTTAGAACTGCTTTGGCTGAATCCCATAAGTTTTGCACTGTTGTGCTTTCATTTTCATTTTTCTTTAGGTATTTTTTATTTCTGTTTCAATTTCTTCAGTTATCCAATTGTTGTTTAGTGGCACATTGTTTGGCTGCCACATGTTTTGTGTTTCTTAGAGGGTTTTTTCCTTGTAGTTTATTTCTAATCTAATAGTGCTGTGATCAGAGAAGATGCTTTATATTGTTTTGATTTTCTTAAATTTACCAAGGCTCATCTTGTGGCCTAGGATGTGATCAATTCTGGAGAACATTCCGTGTGCACTTGAGAAAAATGTGTAGTCTGCTACTTTTGGATGGATGCTGTATAAATATCAATTAAGTCCAACTTGTCTGAAGTGTCATTTAAGGCCTGGGTTTCCTTATTGATTTTCTGTCTAGATGATCTTTCCACTGATGAAAATGTATTATTATTTTTTTTATTTTTTTAAACCTTTATTTTACTTTTAACTTTTACAGAGTTTTGTTGTTTCCAGATATGTATGTTCTCAGATTAGTCATATGTATGTCCCCCCCTTCCCTCCCCTCCCGACCATCACACAGCACCCCTGAAGGATCCCCTTTTCTCACAGAGCAATGACGAGAGCTATTTTCTTCACTTATGATAGTACAGGCCTTCATGCTACTTCCTTTACGCCTCTCACCCACTGTTCTTCCCCACAATGTCCATATGTCCACTGTCCATGTCTGTCTTTCTGTCGCTTCACTGCGTGTGCCATCATCACCATCCTACTAGATTCCATATATATGTGTTAATATACTGTATTTGTCCTTCTCTTTCTGACTGACTTCACTTTTGATGATACGTTCTAGATCCAGCCACCTCATTAGGGTTGATTCTTCTGCATTTCTCTTTACAGCTGTGTAGTATTCCATTGTATATATGTACCAGAGCTTTTGGATCCATGCGTTCGTTGATGGGCATCTAGGTTCCTTCCATGTTCTAGCTATTGTATAGAGAGCTGCAATGAGCATTGGGGTACAGGTGCTTCTTTCAATTTTGATTTCATCAGGGTATAAGCCTAAGAGTGGAATTGCTGGGTCATACGGTGCTTCTATTTTTAGTTTTTTAAGAACTCTCCAGACTGTCTTCCATAGAGGCTGTATCAATTTACACTCCCACCAGCAATGCAGGAGTGTTCCCTTTTCTCCGCAGCCTCTCCAGCATTTATTGTCTGTCGATTTGTGGATGATGGCCATTCTGACGGGTGTGAGGTGATATCTCATTGTAGTTTTGATTTGCATTTCTCTAATTATTATTGAAGTTGAGCATCGTTTCATGTGTTTTTGGGCCATCTGTATGTCATCATTGGAGAGGTGTCTGTTTAGGTCCTTTTCCCATTTTTTGATTGGGTTGTTTCTTTTTCCAGTGCTGAGTTGTCTGAATTGCTTGTAGATTTTGGAGATTAATTCTTTGTCCAGTGTTTCATTTGCTATGATTTTCTCCTACTCTGTGGGCTGTCTGTTCAGCTTTTTTGTAATTTCTTTAGCTGTACAAAAGCTTTTAAGTTTCATTAGGTCCCACATGTTCATTTGTCTTTTTAGTTCCACTATTCTAGTAGGTGGGTCAGAGAAGATCTTGCTTTGATTGATGTCCTTGAGTGTTTTGCCTATATTCTCCTCTAAGAGTTTGATGGTTTCTGGCCTTACATTTAAGTTTTTAATCCATTTTGAGTTGATCTTTGTGTATGGTGTCAGGGTATGTTCCAACTTCATTTTCTTGCATGTAGCTGTCCAATTTTCCCAGCACCATTTGTTGAAGAGGCTGTCTTTGTCCCATATTATATGTTCGCCTCCTTTGTCAAAAATAAGGTACCCGTAGGTGCGTGGCTTTATCTCTGGGTTCTTGATCTTGTTCCATTGGTCGATATTTCTGTTTTTGTGCCAGTACCATACTGTCTTGATGACTGTTGCTTTGTAGTAGAGTCTGAAGTTGGGGAGGCTGATCCCCCCAGCTCCATTCTTCTTCCTCAGGATTGCTTTGGCTATTCGAGGTCTTCTGTGTTTCCATATGAACTGTGTTATTATTTGGTCTAGTTCTGTGAAAAATGTCAGTGGTAGTTGAATAGGCATTGCATTGAATCTATAGATGATATTTGGTAGTATGGGCATTTTCACAATATTGATTCTTCCGACCCAGGAACATGGAATATCTCTCCATCTGTTTAAGTCTTCTTTAATGTCTCTCATGAGTGTCTTGTAATTTTCTGTGTACAATTCTTTTGTTTCTTTGGTTAGGTTTATTCCTAGATATTTGATTCTTTTGGTTGCAATGGTGAAGGGTGTGAGGTGACATCTCATTGTAGTTTTGATTTGCATTTCTCTAATTATTATTGAAGTTGAGCATCGTTTCATGTGTTTTTGGGCCATCTGTATGTCATCATTGGAGAGGTGTCTGTTTAGGTCCTTTTCCCATTTTTTGATTGGGTTGTTTCTTTTTCCAGTGCTGAGTTGTCTGAATTGCTTGTAGATTTTGGAGATTAATTCTTTGTCCAGTGTTTCATTTGCTATGATTTTCTCCTACTCTGTGGGCTGTCTGTTCAGCTTTTTTGTAATTTCTTTAGCTGTACAAAAGCTTTTAAGTTTCATTAGGTCCCACATGTTCATTTGTCTTTTTAGTTCCACTATTCTAGTAGGTGGGTCAGAGAAGATCTTGCTTTGATTGATGTCCTTGAGTGTTTTGCCTATATTCTCCTCTAAGAGTTTGATGGTTTCTGGCCTTACATTTAAGTTTTTAATCCATTTTGAGTTGATCTTTGTGTATGGTGTCAGGGTATGTTCCAACTTCATTTTCTTGCATGTAGCTGTCCAATTTTCCCAGCACCATTTGTTGAAGAGGCTGTCTTTGTCCCATATTATATGTTCGCCTCCTTTGTCAAAAATAAGGTACCCGTAGGTGCGTGGCTTTATCTCTGGGTTCTTGATCTTGTTCCATTGGTCGATATTTCTGTTTTTGTGCCAGTACCATACTGTCTTGATGACTGTTGCTTTGTAGTAGAGTCTGAAGTTGGGGAGGCTGATCCCCCCAGCTCCATTCTTCTTCCTCAGGATTGCTTTGGCTATTCGAGGTCTTCTGTGTTTCCATATGAACTGTGTTATTATTTGGTCTAGTTCTGTGAAAAATGTCAGTGGTAGTTGAATAGGCATTGCATTGAATCTATAGATGATATTTGGTAGTATGGGCATTTTCACAATATTGATTCTTCCGACCCAGGAACATGGAATATCTCTCCATCTGTTTAAGTCTTCTTTAATGTCTCTCATGAGTGTCTTGTAATTTTCTGTGTACAGTTCTTTTGTTTCTTTGGTTAGGTTTATTCCTAGATATTTGATTCTTTTGGTTGCAATGGTGAAGGGGATTGCCTCTTTGATTTCATTTTCTGATTTTTCATTGTTTGTGTATAGGAATGCCAGTGACTTCTGTGTGTTGACTTTATATCCTGCAACTTTGCTGAATTCATTGATTAGCTCTAGTAGTTTCGTAACCGTGTCTTTGGGATTTTCTATGTATAATATCATGTCATCTGCAAAAAGAGAGAGCTTGACTTCTTCCTTTCCAATCTGGATTCCTTTGATTTCTTTCTCTTCTCTTATTGCTGTTGCTAGGACTTCCAGGACTATGTTGAATAAGAGTGGTGAAAGTGGACACCCTTGTCTTGTTCCTGATCTTAGATGGAATGCTTTGAGTTTTTCACCATTGAGGATAATGTTTGCTGTGGGCTTCTCATATAGGGCTTTCACTATGTTAAGATAAGTTCCTTCTATGCCCATTTTCTGAAGAGTTTTTATCATAAATGGATGCTGTACTTTGTCAAAGGCTTTTTCGGCATCTATTGAGATGATCATGTGATTTTTGTCTTTCAATTTGTTGATATGGTGTATCACATTGATTGATTTGCAGATGTTGAAGAATCCTTGCATGCCTGGGATGAACACAACTTGATCGTGATGAATGAGCTTTTTGATGTGTTGCTGAATTCTGTTTGCTAGGATTTTGTTGAGGATTTTGGCATCATATTCATCAGTGAAATTGGCCTATAATTTTCTTTTTTTGTGATGTCTTTGCCTGGCTTTGGTATCAGGGTGATGGTGGCCTCGTAGAATGTGTTCGGAAGTGTTCCTTCCTGGGCAATTTTTTGGAAGAGTTTTAGAAGGACAGGCATGAGCTCTTCTTTAAATGTTTGGTAGAATTCACTTGTGAAACCATCTGGCCCTGGGCTTTTATTTTTGGGTAGATTTTTGATCACAAGGTCGATTTCTGAGCTTGTGATTGGCTTGTTCATAGTTTCTATTTCTTCCTGGTTGAGTCTTGGGAGATTAATCTTCTCTAAGAAACTGTCCATTTCTTCCAGGTTGTCCAGTTTGTTGCCATAGAGTTGTTCATAATAGTCTCTTAGAATCCTTTGGATTTCTGCATTATCTGTTGTAATCTCTCCTTTTTCGTTTTTGATTTTGGTGATCTGGTTCTTCTCTCTCTTTTTCTTGATGAGTCTGGCCAGTGGTGTGTCGATTTTATTGACTTTTTCGAAGAACCAGCTTTTTGTTTTATTTATCTTTACTATTGTTTCTTTTGTTTCTTTTTCATTTATTTCTGCTCTGATCTTTATGATTTCCCTTCTTCTGCTGACTTTGGGCTGTTTTTGTCCTTCTTTCTCCAGTTGTTTTAAGCATAAGGTAAGGTCGTCTGTTTGAGATTTTCCTAGTTTCTTGAGGTGGGATTGAATTGCTATAAACTTCCCTCTTAGAACTGCTTTTGCAGTATCCCAAAGGTTTTGCACTGTCTTGTGTTCATTGTCATTTTCTTCTAGGAATTTTTTTATTTCTCCTTTGATTTCCTCAATGATCAGTTGGTTTTTTAGGTATGTGTTGTTTAATCGCCATGTGTTCGTGTTTTTAGCGGTTTATTTCCTGTAGTTGATCTCTAGTCTCACTGCATTGTGGTCCGAGAAGATGGTTGATAGAATTTCAGTTTTCTTGAATTGACTGAGGATTGATTTGTGGCCCAAGATGTGGTCTATCCTGGAGAATGTTCCGTGAGCACTTGTAGTTTTGAAGTCAAATCTAGGGCCATTTCTTCTAGTGTGGCATGAACACAACTTGATCGTGATGAATGAGCTTTTTGATGTGTTGCTGAATTCTGTTTGCTAGGATTTTGTTGAGGATTTTGGCATCATATTCATCAGTGAAATTGGCCTATAATTTTCTTTTTTTGTGATGTCTTTGCCTGGCTTTGGTATCAGGGTGATGGTGGCCTCGTAGAATGTGTTCGGAAGTGTTCCTTCCTGGGCAATTTTTTGGAAGAGTTTTAGAAGGACAGGCATGAGCTCTTCTTTAAATGTTTGGTAGAATTCACTTGTGAAACCATCTGGCCCTGGGCTTTTATTTTTGGGTAGATTTTTGATCACAAGGTCGATTTCTGAGCTTGTGATTGGCTTGTTCATAGTTTCTATTTCTTCCTGGTTGAGTCTTGGGAGATTAATCTTCTCTAAGAAACTGTCCATTTCTTCCAGGTTGTCCAGTTTGTTGCCATAGAGTTGTTCATAATAGTCTCTTAGAATCCTTTGGATTTCTGCATTATCTGTTGTAATCTCTCCTTTTTCGTTTTTGATTTTGGTGATCTGGTTCTTCTCTCTCTTTTTCTTGATGAGTCTGGCCAGTGGTGTGTCGATTTTATTGACTTTTTCGAAGAACCAGCTTTTTGTTTTATTTATCTTTACTATTGTTTCTTTTGTTTCTTTTTCATTTATTTCTGCTCTGATCTTTATGATTTCCCTTCTTCTGCTGACTTTGGGCTGTTTTTGTCCTTCTTTCTCCAGTTGTTTTAAGCATAAGGTAAGGTCGTCTGTTTGAGATTTTCCTAGTTTCTTGAGGTGGGATTGAATTGCTATAAACTTCCCTCTTAGAACTGCTTTTGCAGTATCCCAAAGGTTTTGCACTGTCTTGTGTTCATTGTCATTTTCTTCTAGGAATTTTTTTATTTCTCCTTTGATTTCCTCAATGATCAGTTGGTTTTTTAGGTATGTGTTGTTTAATCGCCATGTGTTCGTGTTTTTAGCGGTTTATTTCCTGTAGTTGATCTCTAGTCTCACTGCATTGTGGTCCGAGAAGATGGTTGATAGAATTTCAGTTTTCTTGAATTGACTGAGGATTGATTTGTGGCCCAAGATGTGGTCTATCCTGGAGAATGTTCCGTGAGCACTTGAGAAGAAAGTGTATTCTTCTGCTTTTGGATGGAACGTCCTAAAGATATCGATGAGGTCCATTTCTTCTAGTGTGGCATTTAAGGCTTGTGTTTCTTTATTAATTTTCTGTTTGGATGATCTGTCCATTGGTGTGAGAGGAGTGTTAAAGTCTCCTACTATGATTGTGTTGCTGTCAATGTCTTCTTTTATGTCTGAAAGTGTTTGTCTTATGTATTGGGGTGCTCCTGCATTGGGAGCATAGATATTTATGATTGTTATGTCTTCTTCTTGGATGGATCCCTTAATCATGATGTAGTGACCTGCCTTGTCTCTTAGAATCTTCTTTACTTTAGAATCTAGTTTGTCTGATATGAGGATTGCTACTCCAGCTTTCTTTTGATTTCCATTTGCATGGAATATCTTTTTCCAGCCTCTCACCTTCAGTCTATGAGTGTCTCTAGGTCTGAAATGAGTTTCCTGGAGGCAGCATATGTATGGGTCGTGTTTTTGGATCCATTCAGCTACTCTATGTCTTTTGGTTGGGGCATTTAGTCCATTGACATTCAAAGTAATTATTGATACAAATGATCCTATTGTCATCTTCTTAGATGTTATGATGGGTTTGTTTCGTGGATCTTCTCCTTTTATACTTGTTTTCTATATAAGTCCCTTTAACACTTGTTGTAAGGCTGGTTTGGTGTGACTAAATTCTTTTAATTTTTGCTTGTCTGTAAACCTTTTGATTTCTCCATCAATTTTGAATGAGATCCTTGCAGGGTAGAGGATTCTTGGTTGCAGATTATTCTCTTTCAGCCGTTTAAATGTGTCCTGCCATTCCCTTCTGGCCTGCAGAGTTTCTGTTGAAAGATCAGCTGTTAAACGGATGGGCTTTCCCTTGTATGTCACTAGTTGCTTTTCCCTTGCTGCTTTGAGAATTCTGTCCTTGTGTTTAATTTGTGTTAACTTCATTAATATGTGTCTTGGTGTGTTTCTTCTCGGATTGATTCTGTATGGTACTCTTTGTGCTTCTTGGACTTGATTGACTATTTCTTTTCCCATGTTGGGGAAATTTTCAACTAGAATCTCTTCAAAAATTCTCTCATAGCCTTTCTTTTCTTCTTCTTCTTCTGGAACTCCTATAATTCAAATATTGGTGCGTTTGATATTATCCCAGAGGTCTCTGAGGCTGTCCTCTGCTCTTTTCATTCTTTGAGCTAGAGTCTGTTTTTCAGCAGTTACTTCCACCATTTTATCTTCCAGCTCACTTATCCGGTTTTCTGTCTCAGATACTCTGCTCTTGATTCCTTCTACAGTGTTTTTCAGTTCAGCAATTGAGTTGTTTGTCTCTGTTACTTTTTTGGTAAGTTCTTGTATTTCTTTATTCAGTGTGTTAGTTGTATCTTGCAATTTCTCTGAAATTCTGTTTTCAGTGTCTTTGATCATCTTTACTATCATTCTTCTGAAATCACTTTCAGAAAGTTTGTCCAAATTCTCTTCATTGATTTGATCTTGTGTGTTTGTGGATTGTTCCTTCACTTGTGTGGTATTTCTCTGCCATTTCATTGTTGTTATTAATTTGTAAAAACTGACTCTGTTTGGGATTTCCTTTTCCCAGACTTTGAGTTACGTGTGTTGGTGTTTGTTGTTTGGATGGGGCTTCTATTCTGGTTGATGCTGGTGATTGGGTGATGTCAGGACTTGCATGCAAGTGATTACCTTTGTTGGTGTTCTCACTTGTATACTGCTCTTTAGTGTTAGGCGTTCTCTAGTATTGTAGAGTTTTGGAGTCAGTGCTCCCTCTTTAAAACCCTGGGGGCTTGTTGCCTGACCAGGGAATGAAGATTTCACGGCTGGTTTGTTATGGCATTAAATGATATTAAAACATATATATGCAAATGAGAAACAGAAGGTATACCTTTGACAAATGGCAATTTAAAAATTATGCAAGTACTATCTAGCGTATTGAATTATACACATAAACATATACAGCTATAACATAACCCAAGCATTCCAATCAAAATACAGTACAATATGTTAGCACGGCGAATAGAGAAATCCAAGAATGATATCCACCAGTTAATAAGCAAACTAAGTAGAGCACCAATTGGAGAATAATGCTAGAGCAGGATCCCCATTAGGAATAAGGCAATGAGGACAGAACAGACTAAGAAATATGGTGGGGAAAGGGAAAAAGAGAAAGGGAGGATAGAAGAGAAATATAGAATAATATTGGTGCGTTTGATATTATCCCAGAGGTCTCTGAGGCTGTCCTCTGCTCTTTTCATTCTTTGAGCTAGAGTCTGTTTTTCAGCAGTTACTTCCACCATTTTATCTTCCAGCTCACTTATCCGGTTTTCTGTCTCAGATACTCTGCTCTTGATTCCTTCTACAGTGTTTTTCAGTTCAGCAATTGAGTTGTTTGTCTCTGTTACTTTTTTGGTAAGTTCTTGTATTTCTTTATTCAGTGTGTTAGTTGTATCTTGCAATTTCTCTGAAATTCTGTTTTCAGTGTCTTTGATCATCTTTACTATCATTCTTCTGAAATCACTTTCAGAAAGTTTGTCCAAATTCTCTTCATTGATTTGATCTTGTGTGTTTGTGGATTGTTCCTTCACTTGTGTGGTATTTCTCTGCCATTTCATTGTTGTTATTAATTTTTAAAAACTGACTCTGTTTGGGATTTCCTTTTCCCAGACTTTGAGTTACGTGTGTTGGTGTTTGTTGTTTGGATGGGGCTTCTATTCTGGTTGATGCTGGTGATTGGGTGATGTCAGGACTTGCATGCAAGTGATTACCTTTGTTGGTGTTCTCACTTGTATACTGCTCTTTAGTGTTAGGCGTTCTCTAGTATTGTAGAGTTTTGGAGTCAGTGCTCCCTCTTTAAAACCCTGGGGGCTTGTTGCCTGACCAGGGAATGAAGATTTCACGGCTGGTTTGTTATGGCATTAAATGATATTAAAACATATATATGCAAATGAGAAACAGAAGGTATACCTTTGACAAATGGCAATTTAAAAATTATGCAAGTACTATCTAGCGTATTGAATTATACACATAAACATATACAGCTATAACATAACCCAAGCATTCCAATCAAAATACAGTACAATATGTTAGCACGGCGAATAGAGAAATCCAAGAATGATATCCACCAGTTAATAAGCAAACTAAGTAGAGCACCAATTGGAGAATAATGCTAGAGCAGGATCCCCATTAGGAATAAGGCAATGAGGACAGAACAGACTAAGAAATATGGTGGGGAAAGGGAAAAAGAGAAAGGGAGGATAGAAGAGAAATATAGAATAATATTGCAAAGTTAAATATAGGGAGATAAAGATTTGTATGTATTAGAATTTAGTGCTATAGGAAAGGAGCTTCAGAGAAAGCAAAGAATTATAGAGGAAGTAGTAGTACAAATGAAAAATTATTAAAAGTTAAAAGATCTAATTTTATAGAAAAATATAGAACAACAAAGCAAAAATAATAAAAACAAACAAAACCCCCACAGAACCTTAAAAGGCCAATGGGGAACCAGAAGTTTATACCAAAATAAAATGTGTGGTTTAAAAGGAAAAAGAAAAAAAATTATGTAAACTCGAATATATTCAGTCTTACTGATAGGATTAGTCGCTTCAATAGAATTCAGTGAAGGAACTGAACACACCCACTCTCTCTCTCTCACACACACACCCACCCCCAAAAAAAAGAAAAAAAAAAAAGCGGTGGGTGCACTGAGTGGGTTTGGAAAAAAGAGAAAAAAAAAATAATTGAAACAAAGTAATACAATACAAAAAATGAAAATTTAAAGCCCAGCAGTAACTCCAGCTTCAGACAAAAGGTGAAAATAGTGTTTATGTTCTTCTGTCTCTTGCTGACTATTCAGGAATTATCAGTCTTTTTCTTGCCTCTGGCAGTGGCTGGGTCTAGAGACCTCTTTGTCTGCTTGTTTCCGCCTATTCCAGAATTAGAAGGACCGCCCAGGCTGGCCCTGGGAGTTTCTTAATCCAAATCCTTTTCTTGCTGGGTGGAACTCAGTTCCCTCCCTGGAGCTTGACCAGCAGCCCTGCAATTTGACCAGCAGCCAAACTACAGTAGGGAAAATGGCGTCTGTCTTACAGAGGATTTATTCCCACACGCTCTATGGGAAGCACTTCTGCAGTGACCCCGACCCTGCTGCAGGCCACCGTCGACCCCCGCCACTGCGGGAGACGTCAGGTTACTCAGAGGTGAGTCTGGCTCAGTCTCATGCAGAATCGCTATTCCTCTCTCCCGGATCACAGTGCACAGAGACTTTCCAGTCCTCTTCGGCGACTCTGTGATCGGGTTAATGGTAACCTCCTCCAAAGGGAACTGAGTGCCGTCCTTCCGAGGCCTGCTCAAGGGCACTTCTAGCTCAAGGGGGCACCTGGACCCTCCAAAGCAGGTCTGGCTCAGTCCCTTGTGGGTGTCAGTGCTCCTCTCCCGGGTTTTGATCTGCAACAGGCTTTGCGCCTTTGGCCCGCCCAGCCTCTCTGGCGGGTATGAGGTTTGACTTGTAAAAGTGTGATTGCGCCCCTCCTACCGTCTTGATGCAGCTTCTCCTTTGTTCTTTGATGTGGGGTATCCTCTCTGTGATCAGATCCAACCTCCTTTTGTCGATGGTTTCCCAGGAACTCGCCGCAGTTCAGGCGATTTTGCAGGAGAGATGAGTGCACGTCCTTCTACACCGCTATCTTCGAAAGTGTATTATTAAAGTTCCCCACTATATTTGTGATTATTTGTGATACCATCAATTTCTTCTTTTATATTTGCTAGTATTTACCCTACATATTGAGGTTCTCCTATATTTGAGTCGGTGTATATTTATAATTGTTATATATTCTTCTTGGATTGATCCCTTGATCATTATGTAGTGTCTTTCTTTGTCTCTTTTGATAATTTTTGTTTTAAAGTCTGCTTTGTCTGATATGAGTATCGCTATTCCAGGTTTCTTATGATTTCCATTTTCATGAAATACCTTCTTCCATGTGCTTACTTTCAGTCTGTAAGTGTCACTTTGTATGAAGTAGGTCTCTTGTAGACAACATATATGAGTCTTGTTCTTGTATCCAATCAGCCAGTCTATATCCTTTGGTTGGTGCATTTACTCCATTTACATTTAAGCTAATTATTGATATGTATGATCCTATCACCATTTTGTTAATTGTTTTGGGTTATTTTTAGTAGATCTTTTTCTTTGCTTATGTTTCCTGCCCAGAAAAATTCCTTTCACATTTGTTGCAAAATTGGTGTAGTGGTGCTGAATTGTCTTAACTTTGATTGTTTATAAAGCTTTTGATATCTTCATCATATCTCAGTGTGACTCTTGTTGTGTAGAGTACTCTTGGTTGTAGATTCTTCCTTTTCATCACTTCGAATATACCATGCCATTCCCTTCTGACTTGTAGAGTTTCTGTTGAGAAATCGGCTGATAACTTTATAGGTTTTCCCTTATGTTATTTGTCTTTTTTTCCTTGTTGTTTTTAATAATTTATCTTTCTCTTTGATTTTTGTCAGTTTGAGTACCGTTTGTCTTTGTATGTTTTTGATTGCATTTATTTTACCTAGGACTCTCTTTTCTTCCTGGACATGGTTGACTATTTCCTTTTCCATGTTAGGGAATTTTTAAGATATTATTTCTTCAAGTATTTTCTCAGGTCCTTTCACTTTTTCTTCTCCTTCTGGGACCCGTATAATGTGAATATTGCTGTGTTTAATGTTGTCTCAAAGGTCTCTTAGGCTGTCTTCATTTGTTTTCATTCTTTTTTCTCTATTCTGTTTTGCAGCATTGATTTCCACCATTCTGTCTTCCAAGTCACTTATTCATTCTTCTGCCTCAGTTATTCCTGCTATTGATTCCTTCCAGTGTATTGTTCATCTCTGTTTGCTTGTGCTTTAGAACCTTCTAGGTCCTTAGAAAACATTTATTGCATCTTCTCCATTCTGTTTCTAATATCCTGCATCATATTCCCTATCATTATTCTGAATTCTTTTTTTGGGAGGTTGCCTATCTCTACTTTATTTAGTTGTCATTCTTGGGATTTATCTTGTTCCTTCCTCTGGGACATAATCCTATTTCTTTTCATTTTGGGTAGCTTTGTATGATCATGGTATTAGTTCTGGAGGCTGATGGGCTTGTAGCTCTTGTTTCTTCTGTTTGTCTTCTGGTGAGGATAAGAGGCTGATGGGAGGAGCTGGCTGTGGGGGAGACTGGTTCTTGCTGTGGTGGCCAGGGCTATATTCAGTAAAACTCTAATCCAAAAGTCTGCTGATGCATGGGGCTGTGCTCCCTTCCCGTTGGTTGTTTGGCCTGAGGCAACTCAGTCCTGGAGTCTATAGGCTTCTATAGTTGTGCTAGTGGTAACCTTCATGAGGGCCCATGCCATGACACCACTCTCAGTTGCTGTCAATATCCCCATCCCTGTGGTAGACCACTGCTGAATCACACCTCTGCAGAAGACCGTCAAATGAGTGACAGGTAGGTTTGGCTCAGTCTCCTGTGGTGTCACTGATCCTTTTCCCTGGGTCTTGGGGTGTAAAAATTTTTGTTTGTACCTTCCATGAGTCTCTGTATCCCCCAGTCTTATGGAGTCAAATCCTGCTGAGCTTCAAAGTCAGATCCCCTAGAGATTTCCAGTCCTTTGGCCAAATCCCCAGGCAGGGGAGCCTTATGTGAGGGCCTAGAACGTTCAAAGAAGTGTCAGAACTTCTTTGGTGATACTGTTCTCCAGCTTGTGAGTTGCTTGTGAGGCATAAGATTTCATTTTATCATAATTGTAAATTGTTTCCATCCTTTCAGTTTCAGTCTATAATTGTCTTTAGATCTGAAGTGGGTTTCTTGTAGGCAGCATATATATGGGTCTTATTTTTATATCTATTCAGCCAGTCTGTGTCTTTTGGTTGGGGCATTTAGTCCATTTACATTTAAGGTAATTATTGATACAAATGATCCTATTGTCATCTTCTTAAATGGTATGATGGGTCTGTTTTGTAGATATTTCTCTTCTCTTGTATTCTTAGTTTATATAAGTCCCTTTAACACTTATTGTCAGGCTGGGTTGGTAGTACTAAATTCCCTTAGCTTTTGCATGTCTGTAAAGCCTTTGATTTCTCCATCAATTCTGAATTATATCCTTGCTGGGTAGAGTATTCTTGGTTGTAGGTTTTTCTCTTTCAGTGCTTTAAAAGTGTCTTGCTATTCTCTTCTGGCCTGCAGGGTTTCTGTTGAGAGGTCAGCGGTTAAATGTATAGGACTTCCTTTGTATGTTACTTGTTGTTTGTCCCTTGCCACTTTAAGTGTTCTGTCTTTGTGTTTAGTCTGTGTTAGCTTGATTAGTATGTATCTTGGCTTGTTTCTCCTAGGGTTTATCCTGTATGGACTCTTTGTGATTCTTGGACTTGATTGACTATTTCCTTTGCCATGCTGGGGAAGTTTTCAACTATAATCTCTTCAAAATTTTTTTCATATCTTTTCTCTTTCTCTTCTTTCTCTGGGAACCCTATTATTTGAATGTTGGTGCATTTGATATTATCCCAGAGGTCTCTGAGACTATCCTCAGTTCTTTTCATTCTTTGTTCTATTTTTCTGTTCGTCAGCAGTTATTTCCACCATTCTGTCTTCCAGCTCACTTAGCCAATCTTCTGCCTCAGATACTCTACTTTTGAGTCCTTCCATGGTATTTTTAAGTTCAGCAATTGAATTGTTTGTCTCTTTTAGTTGTCTTTTAATTTCTTGCTTGTTTTTTCCAGTGTGTCAATTCTGTTACTCTATTTTTAAAGTTTAGAAGCATTGTTACTGTCACTCTTTTGAATTCTCTTTCTGATAGTTTGTCTATTTCTTCTTCAGTCAAAATTTTTAATTTTTTTCTTTAGATTTTTGAAGTGGGTTTCTTGTAGGCAGCATATATATGGGTCTTATTTTTATATCTATTCAGCCAGTCTGTGTCTTTTGGTTGGGGCATTTAGTCCATTTACATTTAAGGTAATTATTGATACAAATGATCCTATTGTCATCTTCTTAAATGGTATGATGGGTCTGTTTTGTAGATATTTCTCTTCTCTTGTATTCTTAGTTTATATAAGTCCCTTTAACACTTATTGTCAGGCTGGGTTGGTAGTACTAAATTCCCTTAGCTTTTGCATGTCTGTAAAGCCTTTGATTTCTCCATCAATTCTGAATTATATCCTTGCTGGGTAGAGTATTCTTGGTTGTAGGTTTTTCTTTCAGTGCTTTAAAAGTGTCTTGCTATTCTCTTCTGGCCTGCAGGGTTTCTGTTGAGAGGTCAGCGGTTAAATGTATAGGACTTCCTTTGTATGTTACTTGTTGTTTGTCCCTTGCCACTTTAAGTGTTCTGTCTTTGTGTTTAGTCTGTGTTAGCTTGATTAGTATGTATCTTGGCTTGTTTCTCCTAGGGTTTATCCTGTATGGACTCTTTGTGATTCTTGGACTTGATTGACTATTTCCTTTGCCATGCTGGGGAAGTTTTCAACTATAATCTCTTCAAAATTTTTTTCATATCTTTTCTCTTTCTCTTCTTTCTCTGGGAACCCTATTATTTGAATGTTGGTGCATTTGATATTATCCCAGAGGTCTCTGAGACTATCCTCAGTTCTTTTCATTCTTTGTTCTATTTTTCTGTTCGTCAGCAGTTATTTCCACCATTCTGTCTTCCAGCTCACTTAGCCAATCTTCTGCCTCAGATACTCTACTTTTGAGTCCTTCCATGGTATTTTTAAGTTCAGCAATTGAATTGTTTGTCTCTTTTAGTTGTCTTTTAATTTCTTGCTTGTTTTTTTCCAGTGTGTCAATTCTGTTACTCTATTTTTAAAGTTTAGAAGCATTGTTACTGTCACTCTTTTGAATTCTCTTTCTGATAGTTTGTCTATTTCTTCTTCAGTCATTTGGGTCTGTATGTTTCTAGTTTGTTTCTTCATTTGTGCAGTGTTTCTCTGTCTTTTCATTATAATGTGTTTTTTTGATGTTTTATGTTTCAGTCTTGGCATTGATGTTTTCTCTCTGGGATTCCTAGGATTGATGTTTGGCCAGTGTGTGGAGATTCCACCTCTGATTTGTTATGGCATGCAGTGGTATTAGTCCAAATATAAATGTATGAGAGACAAAAGGCATATCCCTGATAACTGGCAATTATAAAATCGTGCCACTATTATCTTATATAATGGAAAGACATACATACATTCATATCCATAACTAAATCCAGATGGTCTAAAAAGGGATAACCTACAGGAGATTATTCTGGCAAATGATGGAACCAAATCTGACACCCAGTTGTTAAGGTCTAACCTAACTGAATATCTTGACTGGAGAAACGTTAATTAAAGCAGTTATTTACTAGCAAATATAGTGGGGAAAGAAAGGAGGAGAATGGATAGGTAATGAGGAGAAATTGAGTCGTTTTGCCGGGTTATTCAGGGAAAGATAGTGAATACTTGGATATAGTAAGATTTAGTATAGCATGGAGAAAGCAGTATAGAAATTAAGAAAAGTAATAGTTTTAAAGAGCTTAGCAGTAGATATTATAATTTATAAGAGTTATCACAAAGAGAGAGAGAATTGTGGTTAATAAAAAAAAATAAGTAGAAAACTGGACAAAGGCAACAACAACAACAACAAAAAACAATCAAAGAGATCAAAACAAAGCATGAAAAAAATAGTTTCTGGTTCTTAGTTGTGACCTTATCTTCTCCTTCGTGTGTTGGTTATCTGCTAGTGTTTGATTTTGAAGTCATCCTAGAAGGTTTGATTCTGTTTTATCAGGGGCTCATTATGAAGGTGTACCAGCTGCTTATATTTCAGTTTTCAGTGAGAACCATATATCATATTTCTAGTGGGGAAGGGGTCCTTGCACAACCAGTTTATCTGGTTTCTCCATTGTGTGCCTGTCTTTGCGCCATGTTGTTCTGAGCAGTCCAGGTATTACCTTGCGCAGGCACTTGCTTCACCTCTCCATGCCAGCGTGCGTTCTGCCTCCTCGCTTGCTCCACATTCGCCGCTCGCTCCCCTTCCCCATTCGGCTGTGTGGGTCACTCACTTTGCCTTCTCATCTCACTTCTTGCTTTATTTCTCTCTTAGCATTTAACACTGAAGTACCATTTATTCAACTTAAATAAGTCTCATATCTTTCCTTTCTCTCCCACTGTAATATAAGCTTCATGAGACAGAAGTCATCGACTCTTTTCTTTGCTGTGTTGTTCTCATCTCTGGAACAGTGTTTGACTCATGGTAACTGCTCAGTAAGTATTTATTGAATGAATGGAGAATTAAATTAGTGAATATTTGAGGAGGAGATTCTAGAGAATTACATTTCTAGAATAATTCATCATTATAATTAGTAGAATCATCACAAAATAATTTTTCATAGGATGGAGGACAAGAGACCAGAGCTGATAATTTTATATAAAATGCTGAAGGGAAGAAGAGGGACAGAGCAGTTGATATGGGGTTCAGCAAGTACTTCTTCAGTTAATGTTGAGTGGAGTTCAGTGAATACTTGTTCAGTTAATGTTGAGCGAGTTAATATAGATGAACTGAATGTTTGTATCCTCCCAAGGTTCTTATGTTTAAACTTAATCCCCAGTGTGAAGATGTTAGGAGTTGTAGCCTGCAGGAGGTGATTAGGTCTTGAGGGTGGAGCCCTCATAAATGAGTTTAGTTCCCTTATGGAAGAGACCTGAGAGAGCTCCTTCATTCCTCCCTCCATGCAAGGCTACAGTGAGAAAATGAACCAAGAGGCAGCCTCTTTTCAGACACTGATCTGTTTGTACCTTGATCGTGGATTTTCCAGACTCTATAACTCTTAAGAAATAGACTTTTGTTGTTTATAAGCAACCCAGTGAATGGCATTTTTGCTATATAGTCCAAATGGACCATGGTAAGCAGTACAGATAGCAATTTTTTTCCAAATAAGATCTATATCTGTGTTTCTTTGCTTGATCTCCCATTTCTTTCCCCTCCTTCAGTCAAATGGAGCCATTTTCAATCCCTGAATTTGAGCTTCCTCTCTTATCTCCGGACCTGTGCCACCCCTCCTCATCTGGTTCTACTCTTCTCTTTCCTCTTCTCCCTTGCTTCCTCCCTTTCCTTATCGTTTACTAATTACCTTGCCCAGGCTGGTTGCTTTGCTATGTTCTTGGGTCGCAAAGCTCAGTAAGACTTTGCCCTTGTCCTTGAGTTCCACATCTTCTAGATTGGGGGACTGTGGCTCCACTGTGATTGTAGTTCAGAGTAATAACTGCTGTAATAGGATGGGAAAATCTATGAGACTCAGGCCTGGGGGAGGCCAGTGCAACACACAGGGCAGCACCACTGGGACTGAGCTTTAATGAATAAATGTATTAGGCTTCCCATGGACTGAAGGTAGGAAACACTCTGTCAGTGACAAGAACCCTAAGTGGTCTTAGGCAAATCCTCTTCACACAATTCTTACAGGTTTGCAGAGCCTGTGGTGTGCCTTTTGGCAGAGACAGATTGTCACCTAGCACCTGCACAGATGGGTTTTAGGGTTCATCTCCACCAGTGTGGTCACCAGATGATGCTTCCAAGGGGTTTTGCAGGGGTCTGATTTTTCACAGAAATCCAACAACAACAAAAAGTATCTATTCTAGAATAACTTTAGTAAAACTCATTAATGTAAACTAATAGCTGATTCTTAATATGATATATTTGTTTCTGTTACCCATGATCTGTCTGATTGTTATAGGACTCTTCTTTTTGGAATCTTGTGACAGATATTAAGTAATATGATGATAATATTGGACATTCACATAGTGCCTTATACTTTCTTAAGTTCTTCCCTGTGATTTACCTCAGTCAGTCCCTATACTTATTAGTTAAGAAATTACCAGACTGTCTAATTACAAATGAGAAAACTCTGGCTCAGAGAAGCTGGGAGCCCTGTGAGGTGACTGGTAAGCCATGGGGAAGTGATGTGAAGCCTAGGATCTTGTCCACTAAAGCAATGCTCTTTCCCTGATACAATCCCCTGTTTTTATGAACTCTTAAGTCTTATGTCACACATACAAAGAACCAGAAGAGCATAGAAGTAAACAAGGAGAAATTCACATGTTAATATTTCCGAGAATTTTTTTTGTACATGTATATATGTTGTAGGCATGGTGGTGGTGGTATATTAATCAGAATTCTTTTAGTTACTGAGGGGAGAGATATTAGCTCACTTAACTGGTAAGCCTGGTGGTTTTGACTTTAGAAAGAGCTAGATTCAGGTGCTTAAATGATGTTGGCAGGAGTCTCTCATGAGGTTTTGGTTGCGTCTGTGGTGACTTCTTAATCACTGGGTGGCAACGAGATGAAGGCCAGCGGCTTCAGTTATATGGCTCACTGAACCAGTCAGACCATGGAGAAAGAGCACCCCTTTCCAGTGAGTTTCTACCAAAGACCTAAGTCTGGGGCTCTTGGACACACACTGGATTGTGCATAGGTCAATTCCTGGGCCCAGAGTGTAGCCCTCATTGGCTGGATGGGGTCATGTTGTGAGGGCAAGGGAGACCATCTGTTGAAAAGAGGAATCCTCTCATCTCTCTCTGTCCTCTGAGCGCTTTTTATTTTAAATAAAAAAAAAATTAAAAAAAATTTTAATTGTGTTAAAAGTTACTTAAGACATACTATCTGAACCATATTTAACTGTTCGATTCAGTGGCACTAAGTACATTCACATTGTGCTACTCACCATTGTCCAACTCCTGAATTTTTTACCTTCCAAACTGAAAGCCTATCCCCATTAAACAGTAATATCCCATTCCTCCTCCCTAGCTCCTAATGCCTGCCCCTGGCCCCTGACATCTACTGTTTTTGTATTCAGTTGTCTCATAATCAGACCGTGCATACCTGGAAAATCATCAGATATAAAATTTCAAATTAGACCTAAGTAGAGAGATAGGATATAAGTGGCTGGGAGTATGGAGAAGAGAGGAACTGAAGAAGGGCTCAAAGGCTGCCTGTGAGCGGTGAAGATTTACTGGGTGTATTGGTGCTTGAGTTGGTATATGAGGCTTGGTTATGGGTCACTCCATTAAAAAAAGGATTAAACATCTTCTAAAACTCTGAAAACCAGTTATGGAGTCACTTAATGAGGCAAGCCCAAATTAGATGGCTCTTATGGGTCTTGTGAAATGGGAAGCAACCCTTAAATGGAAATAAACTTGAAATCTATGATTCTGAAATGTAATGGTTTTTCTTTTAGGTTCTTTATTTGGAAATTACCATTAAACAAAACAAAACAAAAGAAAAACTCCAAGCAATCACAAAAGAATATGTGATTGTGCCTTCTCTGAAACTGATATTAAGGATGTTGGAACTTGACTTCTCGATTTTTTGGGGGATGGGGTGGGGTGGGGCGTGAGGGGTGCGGTGGGCCACTTCTACTGGTCTTTCATTTATCTATTTAATCTGTCTTTGTCCTTTGGCCTGTGTGGGCCTCCCATCGCAGTGGCCTCTGTTGTTGCTTAGCACCGGCTCTGGGCACATGCACTCCAGAGCTCCCGCTCAGTAATTGGACACATCGGTCCAGCCGCTCCACAGCACGTGGGATCTTCCCAGGCCAGGGATGGAACCGGTGCCCCTTGCACTGCAAGGTGGTGTCCTTACCCACTGGACCACCAGGGAAGCCCTCGATTTTAATTCTTACTTCTTCATCCCTATTGTTCTTATTGTAACTTTGCCATCTTTTTTTATTATTTCATTGCTCTGCACCCTAAAAGGTAAATGACCCCTTTCTGGGCCTAGTGCACTTAAGACATACTATCTGAACCATATTTAACTGTTCGATTCAGTGGCACTAAGTACATTCACATTGTGCTACTCACCATTGTCCAACTCCTGAATTTTTTACCTTCCAAACTGAAAGCCTATCCCCATTAAACAGTAATATCCCATTCCTCCTCCCTAGCTCCTAATGCCTGCCCCTGGCCCCTGACATCTACTGTTTTTGTATTCAGTTGTCTCATAATCAGACCGTGCATACCTGGAAAATCATCAGATATAAAATTTCAAATTAGACCTAAGTAGAGAGATAGGATATAAGTGGCTGGGAGTATGGAGAAGAGAGGAACTGAAGAAGGGCTCAAAGGCTGCCTGTGAGCGGTGAAGATTTACTGGGTGTATTGGTGCTTGAGTTGGTATATGAGGCTTGGTTATGGGTCACTCCATTAAAAAAAGGATTAAACATCTTCTAAAACTCTGAAAACCAGTTATGGAGTCACTTAATGAGGCAAGCCCAAATTAGATGGCTCTTATGGGTCTTGTGAAATGGGAAGCAACCCTTAAATGGAAATAAACTTGAAATCTATGATTCTGAAATGTAATGGTTTTTCTTTTAGGTTCTTTATTTGGAAATTACCATTAAACAAAACAAAACAAAAGAAAAACTCCAAGCAATCACAAAAGAATATGTGATTGTGCCTTCTCTGAAACTGATATTAAGGATGTTGGAACTTGACTTCTCGATTTTTTGGGGGATGGGGTGGGGTGGGGCGTGAGGGGTGCGGTGGGCCACTTCTACTGGTCTTTCATTTATCTATTTAATCTGTCTTTGTCCTTTGGCCTGTGTGGGCCTCCCATCGCAGTGGCCTCTGTTGTTGCTTAGCACCGGCTCTGGGCACATGCACTCCAGAGCTCCCGCTCAGTAATTGGACACATCGGTCCAGCCGCTCCACAGCACGTGGGATCTTCCCAGGCCAGGGATGGAACCGGTGCCCCTTGCACTGCAAGGTGGTGTCCTTACCCACTGGACCACCAGGGAAGCCCTCGATTTTAATTCTTACTTCTTCATCCCTATTGTTCTTATTGTAACTTTGCCATCTTTCTTTTATTATTTCATTGCTCTGCACCCTAAAAGGTAAATGACTTCCCTGCATAAAATACTGAGGATATGCCTATGTGCATCTTTCATACATGCTTGGAGATTGAGAGTTAGAAGGCTAATCTCATTCAGCATTTTCTGTAGAAGAAAAATGATGCAGTTTATTTGATCTTTTGCTTACAAAAATAAAGGAAAGGTTTTAATACTTCTTAGACATTTAAATGAAAATATGGAGGGAAAATCAGATAGTCTTTGGCTAAATGTGACGACAGTATGTGTATCTTTTTGTTTATTATTATCTGAGTCTTTTTTTTTCTTTTAAGCTCTTCAGGTAAAAGGAAAACTTCCAGTAGCCCCAAGGACAATTATGTCTGAGAGAACTGAGTATTTAAAAACAAAGATGACTCAACAAAAACAGGCATTCCATGCTCAGCTAAGGAGACTTTTAAAATTTATACAGAAAATAACACTTGCAGGATCATATTTTTATTAGCTCCCCTGAACATTATTAATTGAAGTAGTAATTATGAATGTGAAAATGGGGGGTTTTATGAATTATCACAAATATATATCCATATTTCTTGATTGGAAAGCTTTTAAAGAAATAACAAGTTAAAGTGATGTAACCATCTCAGTCATTAACAAGCAGAATATTTAACAGTGACAATTATCATTATTATGCTAATAGTAGGAGATGGGGCCCGAGTAAGATTAAGCACTAGCTGTTCCAGTTCCCTGAGGAAACTGTAAAATTCAACTTCACTGGGTTGTAATTAGAAAGAAATATGTTTAAAACAAAAAAACTTATGTACGTCAGAACACAGTATGCCAAGGGCATGTGCTTAAGCCTTTTAATCTCTAGGTGTGGCCTGTTTTATAAATATTTCCATAAGCATTTACATATTCAACATTTGGCAGTACAACATTATATAATCATATCCATATGGTTTGCCTTATGAAATAGAATGAAAACTTTGTTAGGACAGGGCTGCTGCTGATATGTCAGCCTTGCACTTACCCACTGGACCACCAGGGAAGCCCTTTTATTTTACTTTCATCCCTATTGTTCTTATTGTAACTTTGCCATCTTTCTTTATTATTTCATTGCTCTGCACCCTAAAAGGTAAATGACTTCCCTGCATAAAATACTGAGGATATGCCTATGTGCATCTTTCATACATGCTTGGAGATTGAGAGTTAGAAGGCTAATCTCATTCAGCATTTTCTGTAGAAGAAAAATGATGCAGTTTATTTGATCTTTTGCTTACAAAAATAAAGGAAAGGTTTTAATACTTCTTAGACATTTAAATGAAAATATGGAGGGAAAATCAGATAGTCTTTGGCTAAATGTGACGACAGTATGTGTATCTTTTTGTTTATTATTATCTGAGTCTTTTTTTTTCTTTTAAGCTCTTCAGGTAAAAGGAAAACTTCCAGTAGCCCCAAGGACAATTATGTCTGAGAGAACTGAGTATTTAAAAACAAAGATGACTCAACAAAAACAGGCATTCCATGCTCAGCTAAGGAGACTTTTAAAATTTATACAGAAAATAACACTTGCAGGATCATATTTTTATTAGCTCCCCTGAACATTATTAATTGAAGTAGTAATTATGAATGTGAAAATGGGGGTTATATGAATTATCACAAATATATATCCATATTTCTTGATTGGAAAGCTTTTAAAGAAATAACAAGTTAAAGTGATGTAACCATCTCAGTCATTAACAAGCAGAATATTTAACAGTGACAATTATCATTATTATGCTAATACTAGGAGATGGGGCCCGAGTAAGATTAAGCACTAGCTGTTCCAGTTCCCTGAGGAAACTGTAAAATTCAACTTCACTGGGTTGTAATTAGAAAGAAATATGTTTAAAACAAAAAAAAAACTTATGTACCTCAGAACACAGTATGCCAAGGGCATGTGCTTAAGCCTTTTAATCTCTAGGTGTGGCCTGTTTTATAAATATTTCCATAAGCATTTACATATTCAACATTTGGCAGTACAACATTATATAATCATATCCATATGGTTTGCCTTATGAAATAGAATGAAAACTTTGTTAGGACAGGGCTGCTGCTGATATGTGGCATATCTGCCTTTTCCATAGTGCAATCCAGGCTCCAAATGATGCTTTGTCACTGACAAAACAAACCATGGGAGCAGAAGATTTAGTTTTCCTTTTCTACCTTTTTTCCAGGTTTAGTACAACTGTTAATGATGATAATAATAACTACTATGGAGCACTTTCTTATTTCCTATGGGCTAGGTATGTGAATTAAGACACTTGATGTTATCTTTCAGTCTATTAAATACCATTATTTACATATTTGGGCTTTCCAGTAGTAAAGAATCCTCCTTCCAAGCAGGAGATGCTGATTTGATCCCTGTGTCACGAAGATCTTTTGGAGAAGGAAATGTTAACCCACTCCAGTTTTCTTGCCTGGGAAATCCCATGGATAGAGGAGTCTGGCAGGTTCTTTTTGGGGTTGCAAAAAGAGTCAGACATGACTTAACAACTAAAGAACAACAAATTAAAATACTATTATTTTTGTCATTATCATCACTTTACGAATGAGGCCACCGAGGCACAGAGTGCTTGAGTAACATACCTAAGGTCACACAAACCAAGCAGTGCATACAGTGGTATGCTCTGTACCACCTGCTAATAGGGCTGTTCCTGGAGACCCTGCTTCCAGCTTTAGCACCTTATTTGGCTCTTGCCTGTCCTGAGTGAGATTTGTGATTCTTTTGTCTTCTTTTTCTTCATCTTTTTCTTTCACTTCTAATTCTGTTAGGTCAAGTACAAAAGAGATTTTGAAGAAAGCAAAGGAAGGGGCTTCAGCATCGTTACAGACACTCCTGAACTACAGAGGCTGAAGAGGACTCAGGAACAAATCAGTAACGTAGGTGACCATTTGTTCAGTGACGTAATACCCTGACTTATATTTCTGTTGAGAAAGTGAAATCGGACAGCTTGGAAGTGTTCTTATTGCTGTGAGATGCAAACAGTACTCAATGTCCTTAGAAAATATGCCAGTTTCATCTATTAAATTCCTTCCCTTTGAATTAATCACAGTTATCAAGAGCTTAACACTTTAATATTAATAGCAGTGACTATAGGCGTATCTGCTTTTATTGTGCTTTGCTTTTTCACACTGCACAGATTTTTTTTTTTTTCAAATAGAAGGTTTGTGACAACCCTGTGTTGTCAGATGATGGTTAGCATATTTTAGCAATAAAGTACTTTTTAAATTAAGGTAAGTGCACTTTTAGCCACCTGATGTGAAGAGCCAACTCATTGGAAAAGACCCTGATATTGGGAAAGTTTTAGGTCAAGAGGAGAAGAGGGCAGCAGAGGATGAGGTGGTTGGATGGCATCACCAATTCAATGGACATGAGTTTGAGCCAAATCCAGGAGATAGTGAAGGGCAGGAAAGCCTGGCCTGCTGCAGTCCATGGGGTTGCAAAGAGCTGTATAGGACTTAGCGAACAAACAACAAAAACATTTTCTTTTAGACGTTACACTATTTCACTCACTTAACAGATGGCATTATAGTGTACACACCTTTATATGCACTGGGAAACCAAAAAAATCATGGGACTTTCTTTATTGTGATATTTGCCTTACTGATCTGGCCTGGAACCAAACATGCAATATATCTTAGTTATGCCTGTGTATTTCTGAACACACTTTTAATTTATTCAATTGGTTTATCCAGTGAATTGATTTACCTAGTAAATTAATTAAAGAAATTAATTATGTATTTAGAAATGACAGTCATTGCTATTTAGAGATGTTATTGTAATTTAGCATCTTATTTCATTTTGAATGGGCCTCAGCTTTTAAATTTTTTCCAAAATAGAACTTCTATAGGTAAGTTTTAAAACCTATCAGTTATTTTTTTGTGGTAGATATGCATACAAAATATACATATAAGATTAGGTATCTGGAGAAATCTCATGTTTGCTAAATGTGTATATTCAAGATTTTATATTTTAAATTAGATATTTGTTGAAATGGCATATTATATCTAATTTTTGAAATAAACATTTACATATGAAGTTGCTTTGGATTTGAAAGCTGTGTTTTATTTACTAATAGTGTTTTCTTGGAAAAGAAAACTGAAACTAGCAGAAGTTCAAAACATATTAGAGGCCAAAAAGCATTGAGTACTTATTAAAAGTGGTAATTATGTTTATTATATGAAGTGTGTCAAAATGCATTTTTTCCAGAATAAATTAACTCAATGTTAGGTACTCAGGAGGAAATATGAATGAAAATCAACAACTGCCTACATTACATAAAAGTATGAACCAATATGTGAGGGTCATATCATTGTTTACAAGTCTATTTTTTGTGTTACATGAACAGTCACCAAAATTTGTGTTTAGATGTTTTAAGTTGTGTAACATTATTTTCTGGGAAATTTTTAGTTAGCAGACGATTTTAAGCTCACTGTTATTTGACTGTCATCATGAGGTACCTACATATAGTAACAATTTATAGATAGAATTATAGCATGTAATCAGAGAGTAAATTTTGTCCAAAATTTTGTCTGGTATTTAAAAAGTTTGTTTAGGGATATGCAACAACCAAAAAAAATTTTCAGACGTTACACTATTTCACTCACTTAACAGATGGCATTATAGTGTACACACCTTTATATGCACTGGGAAACCAAAAAATTCATGGGACTTTCTTTATTGTGATATTTGCCTTACTGATCTGGCCTGGAACCAAACATGCAATATATCTTAGTTATGCCTGTGTATTTCTGAACACACTTTTAATTTATTCAATTGGTTTATCCAGTGAATTGATTTACCTAGTAAATTAATTAAAGAAATTAATTATGTATTTAGAAATGACAGTCATTGCTATTTAGAGATGTTATTGTAATTTAGCATCTTATTTCATTTTGAATGGGCCTCAGCTTTTAAATTTTTTCCAAAATAGAACTTCTATAGGTAAGTTTTAAAACCTATCAGTTATTTTTTTGTGGTAGATATGCATACAAAATATACATATAAGATTAGGTATCTGGAGAAATCTCATGTTTGCTAAATGTGTATATTCAAGATTTTATATTTTAAATTAGATATTTGTTGAAATGGCATATTATATCTAATTTTTGAAATAAACATTTACATATGAAGTTGCTTTGGATTTGAAAGCTGTGTTTTATTTACTAATAGTGTTTTCTTGGAAAAGAAAACTGAAACTAGCAGAAGTTCAAAACATATTAGAGGCCAAAAAGCATTGAGTACTTATTAAAAGTGGTAATTATGTTTATTATATGAAGTGTGTCAAAATGCATTTTTTCCAGAATAAATTAACTCAATGTTAGGTACTCAGGAGGAAATATGAATGAAAATCAACAACTGCCTACATTACATAAAAGTATGAACCAATATGTGAGGGTCATATCATTGTTTACAAGTCTATTTTTTGTGTTACATGAACAGTCACCAAAATTTGTGTTTAGATGTTTTAAGTTGTGTAACATTATTTTCTGGGAAATTTTTAGTTAGCAGACGATTTTAAGCTCACTGTTATTTGACTGTCATCATGAGGTACCTACATATAGTAACAATTTATAGATAGAATTATAGCATGTAATCAGAGAGTAAATTTTGTCCAAAATTTTGTCTGGTATTTAAAAAGTTTGTTTAGGGAGTGAAAAGAGGCAGAGCAGACACTTTGTTTTGGCATGTTCCCTAAGGTTTATACATTGCTTGCTCTTTAAATGGTCATTTTATTTCAGCAAGGACTTTTTCCTTTGAAGACAAAGCATTTAATTTTAAGGATTTATAGCTTCTATCCCTTAGTTTTTTCCACCACATCCTAACAATGCGCAGATCACAAATACTGAAGATCGCCACCATCATCTTTCTTCTCCTTGATTCTTGCCTTCAATGGAAACCCTGTTTTGTTTTTAAAAAATGCAAATTAGAGATATGTTTCACTGGCAGTTATGTTCAGTAATGTTTTTGACTTTGGATTATTTTTGGAGAACTTTTTAACAAAACAAAACCAATATTGCATAAAACAAAGTCACATTATAGATCTTCAGCTATCACAAATTTATTTCAAAAAGAACCTACGCATTTCTACTTAAGACATTCCTATGACAGCTCGCATAAGGATTGCAATTGATTCAAAGGTAAGCTTTTTAATTTACATTCAAATTAAGTCAGTGTTCATATTTAATAAGAAAAGGACTGATCATTTCACCAACCTTTATCATTAGCAGGAATATACATTTTATTCAATACCAGAGGCTGTTTGCAGATCCATTCTTAATTATGCCAAAACCCTTATAATAAGGTATGTATAAATATATGTTTATCATATACATAGCAATATATACAAAATACTGTTTCGCCTATAATGTAGACAGTGGTGATTTTTTAAAGTATGTAATTTAGATAGCATCTTTTAAAACAAATTTATGCAACAATTTTGATGTTAGCAACCATAGCAGTCTTGTCGGTAGTTCTTTTAGCCATGATGAGGCATATACTTATTTGGATAGCAGCAAGAAAATATAAATATAAACATAAATATAAATATAAAATAAATTTCACAGTTAGGGATTTATTCTTTTTTTCTTTAGTTTTATTGAGAAATGATCAATATACATCACTGTATAAGTTTAAGGTGTACAGCATGATGGTTTGATTTACATATATTGTGAAATGATTACCACAGTAGGTTTAGTTAACATCGTCTCGAATAGATACAATAAAAAGAAAAGAAAAAAATTATCCTTGTGATGAGAATTCTTAGGAACCACTCTCTTAACTTCCTATATATTATATATATCTATCAACTATGGTCATCATGTTGTACATCACATTTCTAATATGCATTTAACCCTAAAACTGGAAGATTGACCTTGTTCTTCCAGTTTTCCCTCTGTCAACCACAAAACTGATCTTTTTCCATACAAGTTTGGTGTGAGTTTTGTTTGTTTGTTTGTTTCTCCTTTATTTTTTTAGATTACACACATAAGTGAGATTGTATAGTACTTGTCAATAACTCTATCCAACTTATTTCACTTAGAATAATGCCTTCAAGGTCCATCAACATTGTTTCAACATTGTTGAAAATTTTCTTATTTTTTATAGTTGAATAATATTCCATTGTCTTTGTGTGTGTACACATATACATACATATATCTCAAAATTTCTTTATTCATTTATACATTAATGAATACTTAGATTGGTTGTTTCTGTGTCTTGGCTATTGTGAATAATGCTGCAATGAATATGGGAGTGCAGATATGTTTTTGAGTTAGTGTTTTTGTTTCATTTGGATATATTCCCAGAAGTGGAATAGTTGGATAATATGGTAGTTCTATTTGTTAATTTTTTTGAGGAATTACAATACTATTTTTCATAGTAGCAGCACAAATTTACAATCCCATCAACAGTATACAAGGAGTTAGGGATATACTCTTGAAGAAAAGAAGCTGTTAAATATTTTGAGGTCTAGTGAGTTTATTATTCATTTATAAGGCTACAACTTCATGAACTTTTCCCATGACCTTCCAGGTTTTCCATATGACTCAAGGATCATCTTTTCTATAAGAAAATGGGCTATTCTGAAAGGTGGTGCTTTGGCTAGTCCAGTTTTCTGTATTACTTCAGTAAAACCCAATCCACTGAAATACATTGGCCAAATCCAGACAGATGTTTTCAGCAGTGGCCTAGATTGTGTCTATTTTGGGAGGAAGAAGATCAGACTGAAGCAGCTCCAGTCTTTTCCTGATACTGGATGGAGTGGGTATATCCTGAAAATCACAAGGGATATGAGCTTTGAGCTCCAGGTTTAATATAATTTGATGTAGGTGGGTTGGCTAAGTCAGGGTCATTGTAATCTTTATTTTTCCATTTGCTGCATCTTCTTACTGGTTTTTAATTTATCTTTGAATATTGTCTGGATCTTTCTGAGCTGTCTTTTATCCCTTTTCGAGTAAGGAAATTGTAAAGACATAAAACAGTGGATTTAATGACAACTCCTAGGTGTTTTGGGTAATATATTATGGATGAATGGGCATTTTTGATTGCTTGTGTCTGTGTCAATGCTAGGAAATTTTTTCAGGTATTCTCATATTCATTTGTCAAAGATTTGAAATTATTTAGAAGTGCCTACTTAGTTTGCATGTGTTACTGAAGTGTGAGATGAAATACAACTGTAAATTTGAAATTGTGTGTGAAAAAGGTGAGAGCAGGTTTAGCCTTAACTTCTTTCTTTGGAGTCTATAATACCAGCATATTGAACCTGAGAGATTTATAAAATGCTGCAGTTTAAAATTATTGTACTATATTACTCTCAATATCACTGCAAAATGAGTCAAGAAAAGATGCAGGATTTCACAATTTATAGAGTAGTTGGAAAGAGAAGAATTAGTTCCCAAAATAAAGAAAAAATTTTTTCCATGAGATTCCAAAAGATGTCTGATTACCTACCTCACTTCCCCAGTTCTATTTTAATTTCAAAAATGGCAGAAATGTCCTAGTAAATCTTCACATTTTCTTTACTTAGTGATATTTCAGAAAAATGTTCTTAAAGGACAACATATAAGTGTGAATTTCAGAGGAATTTCTGTGCCTTTGAACATTAGAAAAAAAAGGCCTTTTTTCTGTTGTCCTTATAGCTGTGGATAGTGTGGGTAAACGTCAGGGTAGTTTCTAATTCATGTGGTTACCACCTTCACATTTTTTAAGCAGAGCTTTCAAGGGGTCTGCAGCAGAATAGTAAGGCAGAGTCATCTCCTGACATCTAAGGAACTCAGTCCAGCCTGGAGACGATTACTAATGCATTTTTCTGTCTGTTTACACACTAATATAAGCTGCATTTTCAATTAGCTGAGTCAGTCAGGGGATAGATTGTGAAATAAAATGATGAAGTTCAGCCTCGAGAGACTTTGATAATCTTTGTGCTGAAGATAAAATCAAGATGTTTATTTTCTAATTTATTTCAGGTGGTGGAGAAATATTGTATGAAGGGGAAAAAAACCAACAGATGACAAAATCTTGTATTTTACAGAGTGCCTAAAATGGTAAGTATACCATTATGTGATTTTTTAGGATCACATTTGTGCCTTGACTCAACAGAAGCAATATTCAATATGTGTGTGGGGTGGGTGTGTGTGTGTGTGCGTGTGCATGCCCATGTGCATAGGTCTTTGTGTGTGCTGACTTTAGTGAACCTTTAGAACTCTCTTTCCTTAGATCGTTGGCCCACAGACAATGCAGACAATAGAATCTTCATTTGTTCTATATTCAGGTTTTTATCTTGTAGTATCTATCATTATGGTTATCTGTCCTGTTTTGCAGATACCTCCTTTCACTGCCATTTTCACATTTAGCATACCCAGAAATGCTTACCTGCTTTAGAAGAAAAGTTCAGGTTGAAGCCTTTTTTTTTTTTTTTTTAACATTATAGAAAAGATTCTGTCTGTAATTTAATAGTGAAATGTAATAAATTTTAGTTTTTTTTTTTTTTTTGAGACATCCACATAATTTTTCATTGACTTCTTAGAATGCAAAATAAATTATATACCCATTGATAAGTTCACCTGGATACTGCTGATTTAGTTCCCTGAGATTTTGTGAGTTATCTTCAAAAACATTAGATTATTGGAGATAAATATGGCCTAATAATTGAATAGCGGTGTCTATGAACTATTAAAAGATTTGATTCAAAGTTACACTGAGTGTAAGGGCAGATATGAGGGTAGGGTTGATTGTCTGGGGATCTGGTCTCTCTTTGAAATTTAAATAAATCATTTTGACAGAGACTGACTGTGGCCATGTTCAAGCTGCTGATGGTGTGAGATTGAGTTGTATGGTGGACAGAAGACAAGCAGTCAAGAGAAATCCCCAAAGGCAAAATTTGTTATGTAATTGGGTCAGCTCATGCATGAGAAATGCATGTTAATTGTAAACTGGTAGCAAAATTATAGTGTAAGAGGCAATTAGGTCTTATATGAACCCCAACAACTGACAAATAATTTTTCTTTCTTTCATTTTTATTTTGAGAAACATAAAATAAGATTTTTTTTTAAGTAAGAAAGGTAATCATTCAGTGTTGAAGTAGATTATTACTTTTATTCTTCATACAAGAAGCATAACTGTTTTATAACTAAGGAAAATTTGATGGAATCCTCTGATTTTGAATAGTGAAATCTAGTACACCAAATAGTCTGTAAGGAGAATAGAGGGCTGTTTCTGTTATAACTCATAACTGGGCTGATTAACATTGATCATTAGTGATGAGATCAGTGGTTTGGATCTAAGCCCTTGAAATGTAATATTTTCTCAGAGTGAATTTGTGTGTTACTTGAATGATCCATGCTTTATCTTCAACTTATCTCAACCAGTAACTCCCTTAAATTCCTGAATAACAGTGTGTCAATAGCATTGTGTTTAAAACAAAGATTGAGTACATAGAAAGCAATATTGAAATAACATATATTTTCCTTGTAATACATACCACATGTATGAATGGTTTATTTGTTTCAATACACTTTGACATACCTGGTCTAATTAGATCCTCTGAACAGCCTTTCCTCAGGGAAAGAGGAATACTTATACTTTCATGAGAAAAATGTATGGAAAATTAAGTCTTGGTTCTTTCTCATCTAAATCCATGGTTTCTCTCACACCTGGTTTTGCTTTATTTTTCCACCTAGGGCAGAGCTTCAAAGATTAATCTCTTCTTTTTATCCTCAATTCTTTACCCACAGTCACTTAAACACACACACACACACACACACACACACACACACACACGCACACACACAGATACATGCCAGATCAGTACTTAGTTGTGCATGGCAAATACAAGAGTTTTCCTTGTAAAATGACATTGTCTAAAGAGAAGGTTTGGGAAAGACCCCCTTAATAAAAGAATTAACACATATGACTTCTTTTTGGAAACAAGAGAGATTAAGGACTCAGCAAACAATTTCTGAAGATCTTTCCTTTGTGAAATTACCCCCTCCTCACATTCCTTTCTTTTCATTCCTGCTGTGTTCAGGCCTTATCCTGCATAAATTATTACAGGAGTCTCCTAATTGGCCTTATCTCCTTTCAGGCTCTTTTGTTACTTGCACTGTATCTTAAACACTGTCACCAGATGATTCTTCCTAACGTTTCTTTCATTATTGAGCTTAATTATGACCCACTAAAAAACTTCCCCTGGACCTTCACTTTCAGTAGGATAATGTCTAATCTCCTAAACTCCTTACTTTTTGACTCTAAAGACCCTCTACAATGTGCTGCTGAATTATTTTTCACCTTAGCTTTCACTGTCCTTCAACACTATTCTTTCATTGCTTTTAGGCCTGGCTACTTACTCAGCTCTGGGCTTTTCATGAGTCTTTCCTCTGGTCTGGAACAATTTCACACTATTAATCATATCTCCACCTCCTAATCTCAGACACACATTCAGACCCAAAGGAATAGTGATTTTTCAATTGGAGGTTAATCACTTTACAATGTTGTATTAGTTTCTGCTGTGCAACAAAGTGAATCATGTATACATAATGTATACATATATCCCCTCCCTCTTAAGCCCTGCCTCCTACCAATCTTCCTCCCACTCCTCTAGGGCATCACAGAGCATTGGCTTAGGCTCCATGTATTACACAGCAGCTCCCCAGCTAGATATCTAGAGATCTTATCTCTGAGTCATGACAGTGCTTTGACTATAACTCTGTTACCTGTACTGCTGACCTAACACATCACATACATTTTGACTTTAATTAAGATTTCATGTGGTATGTGTTTTACCTCTCTAGCTTTGTAAGGATGAAGATTATCTGTGACTTTCTCAATTTATGTGTTGGATCACCAAGAATGGTGCTTTGCACATTATCTTTCTTGTCATATTCTATGTAGCCCTCCCTGTCCCTTGCTTAGGTTGTGAGAATAATCTTTTGACCTGTCATTCTACTACCTCTGCTGCTTCCTAAGATCTTCTCCTTGGGGTTTCTTTCAGGGTTCCTAAAATGCACATGTGATCTTTTCACTCTTCCTTAATATCTGTCAATGGCTCCCCACGCTTTGGGTTAAAATGCAAGACCTGTAGCATGGGGTGGTTTACTGCCAGCTGATATCTTGGACCCTGAGCAGTATCCACTTTAAACATCACCCTGGAAGGCTGACTGTACCCACTCCTTAGCCATGCTCAGCTCAGAGGTTGCTTTTTCTCCCTGACCTTGCTCTTCCTTCTTGGAAACATTGTATAAAGAGAAGGTTTGGGAAAGAACCACCTAATAAAAGAATTAACACATATGACTTCTTTTGGGAAACAAGACAGATCAAGGCCTCAGCAAACAATTTCTGAAGATCTTTCCTTTGTGAAATTACCCCCTCCTCACATTCCTTTCTTTTCATTCCTGCTGTGTTCAGGCCTTATCCTGCATAAATTATTACAGGAGTCTCCTAATTGGCCTTATCTCCTTTCAGGCTCTTTTGTTACTTGCACTGTATCTTAAACACTGTCACCAGATGATTCTTCCTAACGTTTCTTTCATTATTGAGCTTAATTATGACCCACTAAAAAACTTCCCCTGGACCTTCACTTTCAGTAGGATAATGTCTAATCTCCTAAACTCCTTACTTTTTGACTCTAAAGACCCTCTACAATGTGCTGCTGAATTATTTTTCACCTTAGCTTTCACTGTCCTTCAACACTATTCTTTCATTGCTTTTAGGCCTGGCTACTTACTCAGCTCTGGGCTTTTCATGAGTCTTTCCTCTGGTCTGGAACAATTTCACACTATTAATCATATCTCCACCTCCTAATCTCAGACACACATTCAGACCCAAAGGAATAGTGATTTTTCAATTGGAGGTTAATCACTTTACAATGTTGTATTAGTTTCTGCTGTGCAACAAAGTGAATCATGTATACATAATGTATACATATATCCCCTCCCTCTTAAGCCCTGCCTCCTACCAATCTTCCTCCCACTCCTCTAGGGCATCACAGAGCATTGGCTTAGGCTCCATGTATTACACAGCAGCTCCCCAGCTAGATATCTAGAGATCTTATCTCTGAGTCATGACAGTGCTTTGACTATAACTCTGTTACCTGTACTGCTGACCTAACACATCACATACATTTTGACTTTAATTAAGATTTCATGTGGTATGTGTTTTACCTCTCTAGCTTTGTAAGGATGAAGATTATCTGTGACTTTCTCAATTTATGTGTTGGATCACCAAGAATGGTGCTTTGCACATTATCTTTCTTGTCATATTCTATGTAGCCCTCCCTGTCCCTTGCTTAGGTTGTGAGAATAATCTTTTGACCTGTCATTCTACTACCTCTGCTGCTTCCTAAGATCTTCTCCTTGGGGTTTCTTTCAGGGTTCCTAAAATGCACATGTGATCTTTTCACTCTCTTCCTTAATATCTGTCAATGGCTCCCCACGTCTTTGGGTTAAAATGCAAGACCTGTAGCATGGAGGCTGTCCTGGTTTACTGCCAGCTGATATCTTGGACCCTGAGCAGTATCCACTTTAAACATCACCCTGGAAGGCTGACTGTACCCACTCCTTAGCCATGCTCAGCTCAGAGGTTGCTTTTTCTCCCTGACCTTGCTCTTCCTCTTACCACCTTGGTTGTGTGGTTCTAGAACTGCACTATGAACTGTCTTCCTCCTGGACTGAAATCTGTGACGATCTGGGCCATGTCTTTTTCTTTTTTAGCCCTAGAGCCTAGGATGGAGCCAAGTTTGATACATAAATGAATTGATTTCTTGTGCCCATAAATCTTCCCACGGCTTCTCACCCTGCCCAAGGCTGTGGGCTCCAGGACGGCTTACTCAGGTTGACCCCTGATTGATACACTCATTTTGAGACTTTGAGGAGTGACTCCTTCTAGTATTGTGTGAATGTATTTTAAATGGAGGTTTTTACAGAATTTCTAATTGTTTATATTGTTTTAATCAAGCATCTCTTTTAAGATTTATATAGATTTTCTGTCTTAAAAACTCTCAGATCTTTCCTCCATTCTGTCATTTTCTAGCACAAAGTAGTTACCTAAACATACTTGTTCCAGTAAATGACTTTAAGGGTGTCATTTTCTGCATTTCTTCAGTTCTTTTTCTTTTACAAGAG